>OX335663.1:5279594-5901993 GCA_946894095.1 Incurvaria masculella | reverse complement strand
TGCTGATGCCGATAGCCGTTAGTGGAAACGGTTTCAAAAAGAAATGAAAGAAAACTCCCTCTCCCTTCTTCTCCCTTTTTTTTGTTTTTTTTTTTTTTTTGGCTGGACATGAATGGGTATAATGACATCTAGCACGGTTCGATCATCTCACATGAATTCTGAATCTCGAGTGCAGTGACCTGTATTCAAAAACCGGCCAAGTGCGAGTCGGACTCGAACACGAAGGGTTCCGTACCATCGAACAAAAAAATCACGTTTTTTGTATGGGGGCCCCTTTTAATTTAAATTATTTTATAATCTTACCTATTTGTTGTTATAGCGGCAAAATAAATACACAATCTGTGAAAATTTCAGCTGTCTATCTGTTACGGTTACTGAGATACAGCCCTGTGACAGACGGACAGACGGACGGACAGACGGACGGACGGACGGACGGACGGACGGACGGACGGTCGGACGGACGGACGAACGGACGGACAGACGGACGGACGGACGGACGGACGGACGGACGGACGGACGGACGGACGGACGGACGGACGGACGGACGGACGGACGGACAGCGGAGGCTTAGTAATAGGGTTCCGTTTTCACCCTTTGGGTACGGAACCCTAACAAGAAAAAGAGAAAAAATCCAAAAATCAAAATCAAGAATGAGGTTTTGTTACTATGTAGTTATCGCAAACAATTAAGAAGTCAGACAAAACTTTTTATCCTCGACAAAATAATCCCCAGAAATAATATAACACAAATGATAAATAAACATATTTATAATTTATTTCATATGCCTTTTAGCATTTAGAAATACTAATCGTTGGACTTTTTCTGTAAGCAAACCACAACGGCGGTCGTTAAGAATGTAGCCCCTCTTCGACTACAGTTCGCACTGCGCGCGCGCATTACAGTTTCGGGGGTAACCCCAGTTGCGAGAGTCGCCGGCTACAAGCCGCAACGAAGTAATTATTAATATTACTATACAGTCGCGGCTGGCGGGTCGTTGCGTCTAGACGTCTCGCAACCTACGGGCTTTCGTTGGCGCGCCGCGTGCGCGATCCAGTGCGCTACAAGAAACTTGTAGCGGCCATACTGCATGTCGATTCCCGACACTCGATTGAACTTACTCTATCCTTAGCAAGTTGACAGACAGTTCTTTGGTATTCTTGAAAAAGACAGCAGCGCCCTCGATCCAGCGAGTAGTAGCGGAATTAATTGCGAGCGAGTTTGGGATCGAACTGTCATCACAATGTATGGAGAAACGTCAGAATCGGTATTCCCGACGTTATTCAGCTGGATTGGAACTGGGTTAGGATCGAGTTACAGTCAATTTCTTTCCAGTTTATAAAGGAGGTACTTTTTGAGACCGGTTGGATTGTTGTATGCAATCAATGTGCGATATTTGAATAGCATCCCTGTTACAACACCTATGGAATATATTTTATGACTTTGAATTCAACAAAAACAATATTTCTCTAAGGAAATGTCTTTGCATACAACATAACCTATTTCATTCAATTAATTTAAATTCAAAACCTCTAAAAAATTCTAAATCTCACTTCAAATTAAGTAATTCCCTTTATAAGCGGCGCCAGCGGCTGCGCAGAAACAAAACTGAATCAGAATTGGTTACTGCGTGCGCACCGCTGGCGCTTCGAGCACTCAGCTCGTTCCGGCTCCTTTATCTCAACCTGCCTCGTGCAAAATATTATTTGGAATCCTTACTTATTAACTGAATGCATGCTTAATGTCAATGAAAATAACAAAATAAACGGATTAGATATTAATAAATGTTATTTTATGTATGTACAGTCGTTTCGTCTGAAATCTATACACCGGAAATAGAGACAAATTTGATATCTCTTTCTGTCATCCTGACGTCAACTATAGAGTAAAAGGGACTTAGGAATTCCTTCTCTTTCCAGTGTATACAATTGAGAGGAAACGACTGTACTCACATCATTATAATTTTATGCTTCGGGGTGTAATCAAACAATGTTAGGCAACAATGTCATAGGAATCGGTCTCACGTTCTATCGGATAGGTAAACCATCTCTTTTAATCTGCCTTTAATATCACATTAAAAGAAATTAAGGCTATGTTTATTAATTATTTGTTTATGTATCACAATATTTGTATTTAACACACATCTTTCAATTACGCAGTGAGGAGATATTTTAAGAAAACTCTATAGTTTATTACTAAGTTGTCAGTACAATGCTCCAACTGTAGGAAAACCAATCGTAATAGGTAATCAAATTATAGCGAAATAAAATTATCAACTCCGACAAACAACCTAAAACAAAAGCGCGGGAAATGTAAAGAACTTATGAAGTGCGCGTTGTGTTATGGGTTCGGCAACCGTGCCCTAAATATATTCGATCTTCAATCCCTCTCTATTGCACCCGAAAATATGAAACAACCAAGTTTGCTTGAAAAGCGTTGCTTGTCGGAATACTAACTTGCTGCGACTCTGTTGCAAACTTTACTTCGGTCTACTAACATGCTATTCGATCGCAAAATCCGAACACAGTTGAACTCAAGAATACCAAATTCAAACGCAACTGGATTGAAATTTAGCAATCGATCGACTCGATTGTAAAGTCAATAGAGTGTCGGGAATCGCCATGCTCGGCGTAAAATGAGTACTTCGTTTTTACACTAGTAACAGTTTACAAACCCATTTCTCATTTCTCGTCCCATTGCGCGAGCGAGACAGTCGCGGCTGGCGGGTCGTTGCGTCTAGACGGGCTTTCGTTGGCGCGCCGCGTGCGCGATCCAGTGCGCTATGGTGCGCTACAAGAAATTTGTAGAGGCCATACTGCTCGGCGTAAAATGAATACTTAGTTTTTACACTAGTAACAGTTCTCATTTCTCGTCCCACGACTACTAGGTACACTATGCAAACCCATATTTTAATAATGCAACATCTTGCTTTTAAATGTTCCGATCGTAAAAGTGTACCTATTTCGTTGTTTCTATATTCTTTAAGTGCTATTAACATAGTTGAAAAGAATTGCCGCTCTGAGAGAGTTTTTCCTCTTGTGGGATATTCACTAGTTTGCTTATTTCAACCTATAAGTACTGACATTTTTTGAAAACTGGATCTTGGAAGATGCAATCATTATTCAGTCCCCAATTTAGGTCAGGGGGTGAGTATCAAACAGATAAAAATGTCTTCTCAACTAGGATCTGAACTAGGAAGTATATGGATATAGTTTACGAGTACATACAGTCATACAGGCACAGAAGGTTACGCATAATCTTGAATCTGTTAACTATGGTACGTATTTTACGAAACTCTCAAGTCCCACAACACGGAGCTAGTAATCTCATTACCCGAAAAACGGCTGGCAAAGATCAATAATTTACGCGCCAAACGTCATATAATTGTTCACAGAATAGAAGTTTGCCGGCCGACATTGCTCGAATATTTTGCTATTTCTTCGCACGAATTGGAGAAATAAGATTCTCTTTTCATAGACTTGACGATTCCTGTGCCATCGATTAATAACCACATAGAAAGAACGAAGCCGCAGAATGGCACTACAAGAACGGGCTTTGGCGCTCACGGCTGCTAGAATCGGCCTCGCAGACGAACCCAAAGTTATTCGGTAAAACTATTCATTATTAACTTTTGAATACGCTTGAGCGGAACGCCCAGATTTTAGAGCAAATTAAAACTCTCTTCTTCAAACAGTAAAGGAAAATCAATCAAAAGCACGGTTTTGTATCGTGCCCGCGAAAGAGTTAGTTCCGCCGGGTTGGGCCACCTTAAGATTCTGATTAAAGGTCAGGTCTCGAAACCGTAGCGCTCAATTTGCCGGGCAGGTCTTTGGTGCTACAGTGTCGCTTAATCTGTTGCAGAAAGGCATTGGAGCTGGAAAGACTGCTGCAAACGCGTTTGACTGCCGGCGGAGTCATCCATGAGAGCTGTCGCAATGTCATCTGTCTCGATCTGGCTGCTGGGGCCCTCAGCATACCAGTGGACAGTGTGAGTCTGCATTTTAGTTCCAACTACCTTTATTCACACAGCAGTTTCCTCATTGTTTATTGTACTCTGTCTTAAACCGGAGCTAATTTGCTCAAGGTAAAAGAGAAACTATTGATGTCTGTAACCACCTCTGCCTACGCCCCTTCGTATGCGGCAGTGACTAGCGGTAGCAAAACATTTGCAGTCCTACTACGAAGGCTATCCAGTACGTGCTATCGAGAAGGCAATATCGACTGTCAAAAATATTGTATGAGTATGACAGTTTGTATCAAAAGCGCTCTTGATACCTTTTTATACAATATTTTTGACTGGCGATATCACCTTCTCGATAGCGCTTACTCGACAGCTTTCGTAAGCCTGCGGATCTTTAGTACACTGTAGCTGTAGCTTTCATGGACTGTGGGTGTGGACGTCATTTCAGCTTGTCGTCCCAGTCCATCTCTTTCAGATTCTGAAGAGGAAGATTTTTTTAAACATTTTTGTAATCCACATGCCCAACTGCAACTAGCAAATGATAAAATCTGATATCTCTGAATGCAGTCTGTGGATGATGAATAAATAATACAACACAATGCAATATGAGGATGGAATATTTGAAACACACTTTTGAAAACTTACGGCTTTTCACACAGAGACATTCTCCGACGTTTCGAGCTGATCGTTCAGCCCGTTGTCAAGGAGACAGCCGCTACGTACGCAGCAGCCGACAGAAAAGCGCCGCGTGAAAAGCCATTAGTTTTCAAACATGTTCATCGACCGCAGTAATGTCAAAAGTAAAAAAAAATACAAACAATTGACATTGGGACAGAACGTGTGGTGGCCCTGCGATGCCAAAAAACCCCAATAGCGAAATGTCGGCATCAGTGTAACAACCATTTCGCAGTTGCCTGCCCCCCTCAGTCCCCCTTAAGACCTGAAAAGAGCAATAGCACATAGATTAACATGTGGAAATAACTCAAGACCCATCACTGCATTGCTCAACTCTTGACACGAGTAAGATGGTACAAGCACATATTTGGATACACACGCACGCAGGTGTCAATCGTCAAGCAGTCGGGTTTAAAGAAGGCAGCGTACCTCAACAGTCGCAGCACGGCGGAGCGGCTGCTCGGATTGCACGAGACACCGACGGTGGCGGCGGTTAGTCTGAAGCAGCAGTGTGTCAGCGCGCAGGACCTAGCTGAGAAGATTCTAGCTGCTTACCAGAAAGGGCAGGTATGGAGCAAGATATTGATCGGCACCAAAGATAAAAAAGGAGCTATTCCATCCCAACTTAAACGTACATGCCACATGCAAACATAGTCGCAGACGTAATGGAGGGTTTGTGTGGGTGGGGACTGACTTGATTAATTCATTTTTAGAGGGCATTCGCGGTGGCTATGTTTCGCCTGTGTGGCATATGACGCGCTGCGGGATTCCCATACAATTATACCGTCACTGACTATATGGTGGAGACACGATATCAACCAGATGCCACTTCTCCTTATCTCCAGTGATTGTCACATTGTTCAGGGACACGAGCCTTGCTTTCGTGCAAATTGCACAAATGCAAGCTGTTCCATTTTTCGGAATCTATGCCCCTTCTTCGCCCCGGTTGATTTCATCTGATTTTATGAAAAGATGGTCAAAATGGCAATGAAAATTTTTCGGTTTTTTTGCCATCCATTTCTACATTTTTCTTTCTTCTTGTTCGTAAAGGAAATGTCCTTGCATTGCACCTAATTCCTATGGAAATGCGGTGTGTTGTACTAATGTCATGACGGTGAGTGTGGTATTAGCCATGTTTCGTGTAGCTCCATCTTTTATAAAAAATGACGATGGTTTTTGGTGCCTGAATAATTTAGATTCGATTACCAGTCAAGGGTTTGCTCTGCATATTCATTGTGAGCAGTAGTTATTCATCACCCACTGTAACGCAGCTTGAATCAAAGAAAAAAAAAATTACAAGCCTTACGAAGTTTAATGGCTGTTTTCCTTCGCGGCAAAAAAATATATTGACGAGTCTGAGTGTGGAATGTACATCAAATGGAGGAAATAAAGAGAAGAGTAATGTTAAACACAAACTCTTGTTTAGTACAATGTCTATAGTGTGTACAGAGCGGCTCGTAGCCTAGTGGCGCGGGGACTGGCCTAGCGTACCAGAGACCTGGGTTAAATACCGACATGCACCACTGTCTTTCTCTTTCCGAGTTCGATAAGTGCATTTTCATCACGAATGCGAACTGCTCCATGGTTCGGAATCCATGTAAAACTGTAGGTCCCCTTCCCCTACTAGGTGGTAGGGTTTAAGCCCGCCCGGGTTGGTACCATCGCATTGCATGAAAAGATGGTCGAAGCGGCAATGAACAATTGTCCGTGTTTTCCATCCAGTATAGCTTAAATCTTCCCAAGCCTTTAACTGACTTCTTATCTATTCGCAAAATGTAACAGGTGACCAGTAGAGTGTAATTTAAGATAAGTGGGAAAAATCGTGATTTTTTCAAAATACTTTAATGCGGGCAGTTGTGAATAAGACCTGATTTATATGATTTCAATGGGATTTTCTTTCAATGGGCTTGTCTAGGAAATTGCCTTGAAACAACTAATTCTAAGCTTAACAATATATCCAAAATGCCCATGAATAAATGCTAGGAGACATGTTGAGCGGTCATTTGTAGTTCAACTGATTTGCTGTTGATATTATACTGTACTTCTTTCCTCTTTTTCAGGAGTTAGATTTGCACAATCCACAGTATGTATCAATGGCAGTATACCAAGCTTGCAGGTTAGTATTGCATGCATAACATATTTATATTATTATACCTGCCATAGCCCACGCCAACATTGTTAGCAAAATGTTGTATAAAAAGAAAGTGTTAAGGATGTTCCGACCCATACAATGTTTTTTTTACACAGAACGCAAAAAGTATTGCACTTTAAGGCACGAATTCGTCAAAAATATTAAATATAGCCATAGTAGTTGCAGCGAAAACATATTCACAATTTCAGGTTTAATGGTTTCGTTGTAATTGCCGATTGGAAGTTTTACACCGTTAGATGGCGCTGTTAAATAAAAAGCGTTTTTAAATAAATTGTAACAAAACCAATAATCCTGAAATTGTGAAATTGTTTTCGCTGCAAGTAATATGACTATATTAAACTTTTATTATTAATTCGTGGCTTAAAGTGCAATACTTTTTGCATTATGTGTGCAAACAACTTTATATGGGTCGGAACAGCCTTAACATCATTGAAAAGACCATTAGAAGCTGAATGTATTGATGCCATAATGTTACCTTGTGCTATCAGGCATATGCCACCCAGAAGGCAAAGATTAATGAAATAAAGAACTGGTGTCCATTAAAACCATGTAAATAGGTTTTGTTTGATTTTAAATTAAATTTTCTCAAAACTATTTTGCAATCCAACCACACAGCGTACATTTTACGTCATATTTATCAAAAGCCATGTTCATTTATCGACTGCATAAAAATCAATTTCTTTTTTATTACTCTTGATGGAGAACTATATTCTTCTTTCATATAGGATCAGCAAATTGAAGGTGTCAAAGAGCAAGCTGATCGGCTCGAGCAGACTCAAGCCGGCACAGTGGGCCCGGCTGGAGGCTGAGTGGACCAAGTTTGTCGACGAGCAGTTTGTCAGGGATCCGAGCGCAAAGACCGCACCGGCAGACGCACTGTTCGCCAAGTGCAGTGACGGTGAGATGTTGATGTTGACTACTAGACAGGAAATTCAAACAATAAAAACTCCTCATCGATTCCCATTCTCACTGCTCAGGGGCGTCCATTGATTATGTGAGGTGTTTTTAGCGATTTTTCGATCCCCTCTCCCCCCTTGGTGAGATTTTGTGAGCTTTAGCCGGACCATCCCTTTCTAATCCCACGTGAGATTTTTCAAAATGTGTATTCTTAATCTAAATATGTTCATCTGTGCTTGATTTATTTATTTTAGACAGGCCGCCCTTTTCTGATGCGTCTAAATATTTCTAAAAATATTCAATAATTATTTATTTTAATATTTTTTATATTTTTTTTTATAATTTTGTATTTTTTTTAATTTTATTGATTGCGTTTGATTTACTTCAACATGTCATGTATCGCACAAACATGTACGACAGATGCTTCTATAGTTTGTGATAAACATCTTCACCCAATTTACTGGCAATTTTACATTGTCTCTTGTGGAAAAATCAATTACGTGATATTTGCCGAGATCCCCCTCTCCCCCACGTGAGATTGGGTGAGATATGGCTCCACCCTACCAGAAAGAATCAATACCGTCATTTCGGGAGAGATGGAACATACCTTACCCAATGAGACAAATTTTCAAATAATTGTTATCAGTGCTTTGTGTCCGCACTCATGTAATGTGAAATGTTTTTTTTTGTAAGATCTTTATGATTTCTTTCGTTTCTCTCAAAGAAAGCATGATAACCTAAGCATTTGTAGATTGTGAAGTAAACTGGCCGTAAAAACCCGGACAAATACCCTTTTTTTCTGGTAAATAAGAGGCGACTCACTAATTCTATGTCAATAATATTTCTCAACTTTTCCTCATAATTTTCGTAAAACTTAAAACGTAGCTTCAGAGTTAGATTTTGAAGCTACATGGCTATTGGGATTTTTTTTTTTGAGTAAAAAATCAATTCATAATTCGCGGAGTAATGGCGTAACAAACGTACAGTCGAATTGAGAGCCTCCTTTTTTTTAAGTTGGTTTAAAAATGAAATTTCAATACGTTTTGCATAAAAAAAATTTGATCTCATTCATCAGTTCACCCTGTGTCTTTAAATTCTAGTCTATGGTCTGAATGAGTTGTCTGGGGATGCAACACGGGAAAGTATGATTGTAGGTTCTCATGATTGTGATATGGTGTGAAGTAAAAGTCAGTATAAAGGTACTCTGGTAGTATGTAGATAGTGATCTGCATGGTTCTATTGAATGATACTGAATAGTTTGGTCATAATTTAGGGCTATCTGCCAATCATTCGTAGAGTTTGTTATCTGTTCTGAATCTGGCCATCCAAGACATGTTTATTCTGTTTATGTGTATGTTAATTGGGTTTAAATCCAAGCTGTGTAAATTTTTACATTTTCTTCAATTTTTTTTAAAATTTAAGTACAACTATGGTTAAGGAAAAACGTGTTGCAAGAAGACCGAAGGCCGGACAACTAATGCCTCCCGCTGCGCTTAGGACATGTGTAGTGAGATGTCCCAAGCATCGTTCTCACTACCATGTCTTAACAGCAGCGCTGGGCCCTATCTACCTGGGACGAGCGGAAGAGGAAATTCCTGTACACTGATGATTTGTTTTCCTTGCTTTGTGATTGAATTTGATAAATTATTTTTAGCAAAGATTGAATTTGCAAACTTATGGTTTCCTAGAATGACAATCGACGGCCTGGCACTTCACATGTTAACTGGCGAAAATAGCTGCCTATATAGATTGTAGCTAAAGGTACGTTCCTGAGCACGCCTACTACAATGTATTCAAACACTTCAGCCCAGTATGGGTAGTCCGGGGTCACACCCAAATTGGCGTTTATGGAGCTTCGATGTTTGAAAAAACCATAATTTAGCAAATAAATTTGTACAGCAATGGTGTAAACCTAAGAACTCAGATCATTGAGCATGGGAAAACCAAGAGTTACCAAATAAATATTATTTGATAGGAGAACTTAATACAATGAACTAAAAATCATTGCATTAAGTTTATCCAACTTAAGCGAGTAAAATTTTGCCCAAAGATCATGGTGCCAATGTTAAGATTTCGCTTTCAGCAAAAACATGAGAAATGGATGAATTTTAGATTGAATATGGAAACTAAAGACATACATATAGACAAGGTGTAAGAAATGTGACGTGAGGTGTCCCAGTATAAATATTTCTTATTGTCTTTCATTCAGATGTGGACATGGCTGATGAATCTCCAACAAAGAGCTGCAAGCAGAAGACTAAGACGGAAGACTACGAGAGCTGGAAGGAGCAGATCTTGGAAGAGGCCTATCGGGAGCTGAGAGAGTTGGAAAATAAGAATGAGACGACACCGCGCAAGTCCCCGCGGAAGAAAGTGGAGACTCCGCCCCGGTCCAACGCTGGCACTCCCAATAAGTTGGACCGGAGTAAGGGTGTTAGATTATTGTTTTAGTTTTATGAACGTTTAAGAGTGACACCAAAAGCCAATACCATACTTCCATCATCATTGCATCAATGGATACTTTTTTTTTCTAACAATTTTTTATTTATTTCTCACATAAAAAACATGTCCAAAACAAATTTCACCCGAGCGAAGCTGGGAACCTCAGCTAGTAATTTAATAAAAATGGATCTGTTCGGTATTAGTAACACACAGTAAGGATATGGGAAAACTGTCTTTGCGGTTATGAATACGCACATGCAAACACCGATGTGTGTGTAGAACTGAACGCTTAGATGTTTGCATAGCGGCCTCACTAACCGGCAGTCCCATCTCACTAACAGACCGGACAATAAGCTGCACCACTAAAATATCCTCAAGAATAATTTGATGCACTTAACCTTAAAAAATAAACACAAAATTAAGGAGATATGCCTTTTTGAGCACCGACTATGAGACCCGCTGTCTCCAATTTTAAAAAACTACCAACCCAACCTAAACGTTCGCCACCTGCAAACATAGTCGGAGACGTATTGTAAAGTTTGTTTTGGTGGGAACTGACTTTTCAGTGCATTTTTAGATCACGACACGACGCCAGATTCCCATACAATTATCTGGTCACATTGACCTTATGGCAGAGACCGGATATCGACCGGATGCCACTTCTTCCTATCTCGCAAGTGATGCCATGCCAGGAACTTACACCAATTTAAGCACCCAAATCTACTAGATTGGAAATATACACGAAACATTTTCATGGCCGTTTTAACCCTTTCATTTGATGTGGTGACACCAATCCCGGTAAGCCTTCCCTACTAATTCGAGGACCTGAACGGGATCCTCTGTTTCTTCTGCTTTTTACCAGTGTGCATGTGTTAAATCCAGATTGAACATTATCGAAGTAAATATTTTTAAAAACATTGTATGAGACTTGAAAATAAAGTATATTTGTTCCGTAAGTGTATTTTTTCTGTGTACCAACCGATGTACCCATAACCAATTTAGTGAAATAAAACCAATGGTAATACAAAACACGTTTATTACAAAAATGTAACCTATTTAACTTCACTCACTTCACTTAACGAAAGGAAGTCAAATGCAACATTGCATCGTCTCTTAGCTCATAAAATCTTTGGAAAGAACAGTACAAGCAACTGGCTGAATGTGGTCATTTTACCTAAGGTCTACTCTGTTCTATGGAATAAATGTTCCTGCCCTGACGCCAGTGCAAAGAAAACAATGTCACTTTGACATTTGACAATGTTCCGTGCAAAGACAAGGTATCGTCACATTGACATTTAACGATGTTCCTGGCCTAACACCAGTGTAAAGAGACAAAATAATGTGACTTTTGACATTTAACAATGTTCCTGGCCAAACACGAGTTTAAAGAGACAAAGGCAATGTGACTTTTTCTTTCCTGTCCTAAAGCCAGTGAAAATAGGACAAGGGCTAAATTCAGTAAGTACTCAAAGTACATTGAGCTATTAAAGTTGTGTACAAAAAGCCAAATCTGCTATTAAAATTAGTATTATGCCAATATAGTATTCCAACATGTAAACACCAAAAACACTCAACCGAGAAGCCGTTGTAACACTGTCAGTTGGGAGTCATACGGGTCCCTATATTTCCATTTTCTTGACTTGCTATGTCAGTCCACCTTCATGCATATTGTCGAATAGAATCATTAAAAACGGAACGATTTTAGTCTTCAATTTATTGAATTATGGCACAAAAATCCATTTTAGTCATTTAAGCAGTCAGGGGCGAACAATTATCAACGACCCTAAATGTAGGGTACAGACAGCCAAATGACCGGAGAGCTCAGAGGTGTTCAAAAACGTAAAGCAAAAGTTTTAAAACTTAAGGTAAATGTGTTTTTGGACAAGTATTTGAGAAAAGAAAAGTATTTTGATTCGTTTTTGAACGTGCCCAAAATAATGTCGCTACGGGATATGGTGTGTAACGACACAATCCGCCGACGTACCTAAGTAGTCGATATTGGACACCGGGTCGCTAAGCTGAAGTGGCAGTGGGCTGGTCACGTCAGCCGAAGAGACGACGACCGTTGGAGCAACCGTATCCTGCACTGGCGGCCGTGGACAGGAAAACGGAGTGCGGGAAGACCACCCGCCAGGTGGGACGACAACATCAATTGCGTCGGCGCAAAGCAGTCGTTCCGTACCGCTGAGGGTCAGGACTGGAGTAAAATTGGAGAGGCGTATATCCAGCAGTGCACTTAAACACGTTGACTTTTGACTGACAATATAATGTCGAGTTGAAATTTAACAATGTCCCTCGCCTAACACCAGTGCAAAGAGAAATATTTCAATGGGTATGAGCACTTATCTTTACCACGGGCAAGAGTTAGGCCGCATATCCACCAAAAAAATTTAACGTATAACAGCTATTGTTACACATTCATTTTTAAATCTAGCTATCTAGCGTACTCACAAGGCTTAAAAATAGTCCTAGAATCTAATTTGAACTCCAATGAGAATGGTAATAAGCGTAACATTGATCGTAAATTATGGCTGACACATGGCAAACTTGTATTAGAGGTATGAAATTAACGTTTTGATTAAATTGGTCCCTCGGAAAACCAAATATCGCTTCCACAAATATGAGAGCTGGTGCAAACATTTGAAACAATTAAAACCAGGGATGGCCTAAAAGAAAGAGCATTATTTTAAAATCTATGGACTTGGTTTGATGAAATAAATAACGGGTGCCATTTCTAAACTTAGTTCCGTACTCGATAAAAAAACAACTTTACAAATTAATTTCAAACACCAAAAAGAACATTTCACCTTCCAAAGATAATATCTTAATGCAAAGATGAATTACTGTAACATTAAAATATTTAAATAAATATGAGCTTTAACTACAAACAGGTAATGTCTTTATTTCAATGGAGACTTACTGATAATTGAAATCACAGTAAATGTTGCTTAGGTGAGTTAAAAAAAAATGGTTTTCCTGGGAATCACTATTTCACATTCCTGCTTGTGATTTATTTATCAAACTCGCTCCTCTTTAAAGGCACTTTTTAGTTTAATTAATTTCTTAATATTATATAGTGTCTTATTTACGTCCACCACTGTGTGTAGAATTACTTTTCTAAAACCCGAGAACTATTCAAAAACTCGTAGATTAATCATTTAAAAATGGCACAGTATCAGCTTTTTTCAATGCAAACAAAGCTAAAAGCTTAAAACCAAAATGCAGTCATGGAAAAGATCGAACATTTTACATTCACAAATGCGAAGAGAGCCAACATTGAATATAAATAGCAAAATATTGAATAAATTTACAATGAAAAATCAATTTAAACAGAAATTTAAACACTTTGCACACAGTGTAAATTCTAAATCAAAATTCTTCAAAAATCTTTCAAAAGATCTACAAATTAAGATAAGCCATAAAGGCAATCCCATTGCCACCTCAGGCAATTTCTTAAAAAAAAACAAATATTTTCAAATTTTAAAAAGTAAAATGGCCACACAGTATTTTATCAAACTAATCATTGAAAAACATTACACCATGTGCCAAAATAAAAATCACCCTACAGCTACTCTAATGCTGAGATTTAAAGACAGCTCTTGGGTCTTCCGACTGTCAAATTTGACATTTGAATTAATGTCAAATTTGACAGTGGGAAGACTTGAAAATTTGTCTGAAGACCCAAGAACTGTCTTTAAATTTCAGCATAAGATGTGATACCAAGTTTCAGGTCATCCACAGGACGTCAATTTTTACCAGTGGACTAACTCTTCAGTATTATTACAACACTTACATCCAAATAAATAATCAAAAACTTATAGTGAGTAGTGTACCGTCACATACAAATCGGCCTGGCCTAACTGACCTACTGTACGTTCCGAAATGCATACATTGCATGCATACATCAGCAATATTGACCGTCCCGAACGTGATTTTGACACAAGGGACGTGACTCTAGACCGCACACATATCGTACAAAGCGCGCACGGTTGAGAGAATGTACGCCATGTACGCTGTCATAGAACTGTCATGAAGTGTCTTTACCTGTAGTTCTCTGATCGTGTGCACTTGTATTCTAAAATAACGATGGCATTTCGCCGTTTATTAGTCTAATTAAACAATTTTGGTCCAGCAATACCCTCTCGAGACTTACAAGGCATTTTCGAGATGGTTAGGTTAGGCTCTGACACATGTCTGCTCGAATTTGTTCCGATTTGGATATCGTAGAGGTATTGACGCTTTTGCTGTCAGCAGCGATATAAATTCGGGACATACCTATTCACTGTACCCGCTGTGTAGCCTGTGTACGCAATTCGGGACATACGGCTCTTTGTAAACAGGCTCTAACAATGAAATCCAATGAACAGTTGATACAGAAGTTAGGCTTAGTTAAGGGAAGAAAACATTTAGAAGCATATGAAATAAAATTACAGATCAATATTGCTACACAAATCTGTGAAAGGCGGTTCGTTTTATTTTTATCTTGTGGGCCATACTATCTTGGTTCATGCCCAACCCAAATATAATTACTCGGCTCAGATCGGAATTTTCAAAGCTTCAGTCGAAAAATATATAAAATAATTAGGCATTTGCTAACATAATGGAGAAAGACTTGACATAATGCAAAATCACCAAGCTCGATGCAGTCTCCGCTACACAACCAAATCGAGGTATTCCATCCCAAAGGCAGGTGGGAAGACAGAACTTTTGAATGTTCGCGAACAGAGACCTCGGTGCTGTTAAATTGACCACCACGGTATGACAACATTCAAATGTGGGAATCTGTCTGAAATCCCGAACACACAAGAAGTTATTTTCAGAGCTAACTGAGGAGTAATTTTCCGTGTGAGCTCTTAGCGCAAGAATAGACCATCAGCACGTTGTTTGCTGAGCTCTTAAGGTGACTCGACAGTTATCGTTCAACGCAACTGAACGGCCCTCTAGCTTAGCCAGGGAGTAAGGAAATACGGGAGAGGTGACTGTAACTCATTCCTATGACCGCAGCATAGCCACTTGTTAGTGATAATTTACTGATGGTAATTAGTTCGCTGCTGACGAATTTGGGACACGCAACAACGAATGTTCGTTGCACGAAATAGCGAACATAAGTAGTAAGCGAATAAGAATGCAAACTAATGCGAAAACCGGCATAGTTTCCGCAGCCCCTGTGAAAGTCCGAAAGCCCATGGGCGCCGTCGGGCGAGGTCCTGGCGTGCACCATATGCCGCGCTTAACAAAAAAAAACAAGTGCAAGTCGGACTCGCACATGAAGGGTTCCGTACCATCGTACAAGATTTAACACAAAATATCACGTTTTTTGTACGGGGCCCCCCTTTAATTTTTAATATATTTTAATTTTACTCATTCGTTGTTATAGCGGCAAAATAAATACACACTCTGTGAAAATTTCAGCTGCCTACCTATTACTGTTTATGAGATACAGTCCTGTGACAGACGGACGGACGGACGGACAGCGGAGGCTTAGTAATAGGGTTCCGTTTTCACCCTTTGGGTACGGAACCCTAAAAAACTGACAGGCCGGCGCTACCGTCAGTATGTATCACTAAAAACTAGCTACGCTGCTGCCATAGTTTCGGTCGCAACTCCCATCTTTCCTTGCTCGCTGAGCGGAGGAAGATGCAAAAGCCATCCCAAGACCAGCCGACGGCCCGGCGCATCAGTCGACGTAGACGTAGAAGTCCGGCCGGCCCGTGTAGGCGGCGGCGAAAGCGCGTCCCGCCAGCGTGGGGGCGCTGAACGCGATCTCGTCGGCGGCGAGCATGTGGCCGTAGATGAAGGTGGCGCGCGCGCAGTTTAGCATGCTGCTCGCGACCGAGCGCCGCCGCCACGAGACGTGCGTCCACAGCCGGGACACCCCGCACCTGCATCACGCAAAACATAAATTTTTAGATGTCGTCCTGAATTGAATGTGAATACGCATCATTAACGCTATCATCGTGGCAAAACAAAATATGCGTGTCCTAAAGCAAGTCACACACGTCAACGAAAAACTGTTGTATTGTATTTGTATTCGTCAAATTTGGAAACAAGCTACACACAGACATGTCATACTTTCTTATTTAAAGCATTTACAACAATAAACATGCATACATCTTACAATTTCTGGCATATACCATCGTAAAACTTACTACATAACTAAAACTAAGCTAAATATGTAAATATGTCAATTATTAGTCAATGGCTTTATGATACTGGATTATCATGGTCATTTCAATAATTATAATTATAAATATTATACATCTGTATCAAACTATAAATAAACAATAGAAAATATACACCGTCAAAAGCTTTAGTAGCAACTGTCAAGCGTCTTAGATATTCCGAAATGTGTCTACAAGAAAACTGTCCGTTATGTTTGGCCTTAAGGCGACCAGATAAGCCGGAGCGTCTGTACCAGCCGTTGGCCTGCCTTGAGACCTCTGTCAGTTCGAAGGAATTAGGTGCCATGCCAGGACCTTCCCTTTATGAGCACGGCTACATTGAACTGGATGGAAAACATGGACAATTTTATAATGCCGTTTCGACTATCTTTTCATCCAATGCGATGGTACCAACCTTGGCGGGCTTAAACTCTACCACCTAGTAGGGAACCTACAGTTTTACATGGATTCCAAACCATGGAGCAGCTCGCATTCGTGACGAAATGCACTTACCGAACTCAGAAAGAGAAAGAAAGTGGTGCATGTCGGAGCGAGGAATTAAAACCAGACCTCTGGTACGCTAGGCCAGTCCCCGCGCCACTAGGCTACGAGCCGCTCAAAATATCGTCATCATCGTCTGAGAGTGACGGCATATTGATAGAGAAACGCCGTGTAGAGAGAACCGCCAAACGGGAATGTTCCGGCCAACTTGAGGCAGAACTGACAGTTTTTCCACTAGGTGTGTGTGCTCCAGGGTCGTCCAGCCGCCATGAGGAGTGACGCCTCAATTCAGAACTGAGTTTTTCCACTAGGTGTTGGGCCTGCTTTATAGATGCATTGTTGTGCATTCGGAGAACTGGAGGAAAATTGGTGGGGCGTATGTCCAGCAGTGGACACAAACGCAAATTGCTGACTGACTGACCGACATTGTTGTACCGACATATCGGCGATTGAGGACTCACTTGACTGGATATTCCTCCACGCTGCAGCAGTCCACGTCCCCGGAGAGCAGACGATGCGCCTTCTCCTTAGTCTCAACGATCAGGCACCCCACGATCTGCTTCTTGTTGATGTACAGGTACGCCTGAATTGGGGAAGAATACAGCTTTAGCTACGGTAGCCCAGTGGCGCAACGCATTGTGATTCCATAAGCTGGCTGAAGCACCTCTGAGCGCGGTTGGGTTCTGGATGGGTGACCATTTAAACCGTAGAGGTTTGCCGTGCTTTGTACTGATAGGATCTTCCACTAATTACACTAATTACGCGTTTCGCGCTTTTTTTTGCATTAACTCAATTTGTGATTTTTAATATATATTTTTTTCTTATGAAAATATTCAGTCACTTCTTTCTTTTTAGGGTTCCGTACCCAAAGGGTACCAACGGAGCCCTATTACTAAGCCTCCGCTGTCCGTCCGTCCGTCTGTACCGTAATAGATAGGTAGCTAAATTTTTCGCAGAGTGTGTATTTATTTTGCCGCTATAACAAAAAATAGGTAAAATTTAAAAATAATAAAAATGATTGTTGAAAACGTGATATTGTTTTGTGTTAAATCTTGCACGATGGTACGGAACCCTTCGTGTGCGAGTCCTTCTCGCACTTGGCCGCTTTTATTAATATTACTTTTTCTTATTTAAAAAAAAATAATTGACTAGTACCGTATGAGAGTAGCGGAGGTCGGTGCGCGGCAGCGGGCCCGCGTAGCCGAGCTGCGGGTGCACGACGCGCTCGAGCAGCGCGTCCACGCGGCGCCAATGCGCGTTGCTCCCGCGCACCATCAGGCAGCGGCTCTCGCCCCACACGCCGGTCACGATCTCCTCCTTCCAGCCCTGAAGGTCACAGAGGTTACCAAGAGACCTAAGTAAATATACTTCTTCGTACTAAGCAGGTACGTCGCTTATTCCAAGGAATGTGACATGTGTGTATTGTTACGAGCGCGCCCCGCTGCGAAGACATAGCGCTGCTACACTACCAAAGTGCGCCAAATGGTTCCTTCAAGTCTCAGTAGATGGCGCTACTTGTCTTATTCCATTGCGCAGGCTATTGCATCACTGTCGTCCCATATAAAGTGACGCCTCGTCCAGCTGACTTCAGAAACAACTCTCGAACATTCGAGTAATGTCTCGAGGGAGATAGTTCTCGACTGCTGCCCTACATGGGCGCCTGGAAATCGGTGGAGTGTTCTGGAAAGGAGCTCCACCGATATATAAGGCGCCCAAGACGCTGAGGGCGGCAGTCTATTTTTTGTAGCAAAACGAGCGACAGTAAGCGATACCAAAAAAAGTGAACTAGCTCTGAAGTGAATCAGTGAAGTGAGTGATATAGTTTGCAAATTAGTGTTTGAATTAACCTAGTGTGAAATTGTATTTGTGAATTTTCTTGTGAATTATTTGAAATAAAGGAAGATTGTTGAGTATTGGTGTTTTCTTCTCTAATCTGCACCCTACCCGCGTAACAGTATGTATAATCGACCGTCAAGCAAGGACACATTAATTAAATAAAGATCCTTGTTAAAAGAACTACTTTACGAATATACTGCAAGGCTGTGCCCTAGGCCACCCCTACACAATTTTACTTACTCCGCACTGTTTGCGTCACCTTATCGTCACTCATTCGCTCTTCATTTCCAAACAACCTAAAATGTTAGCACATACTTACGTTGAAGCGAAGCACGTCCACTGCGTTGTGATGCAACATGTGATCGTGCTCGTCTTGTGGATCACCGATCTGTCAACAAACAACATTTTAGATGCCTCAAATGCTTCTACGGGTCCTATTACCACGGAGTCTCTGATTAGTGTTGACTGTATACATTCCTTCGAGGTTTTTTTTATGAAACCTGACATGGCTGGCTAATACCACACAACTACCGCTATATTAGCACAATAAACCACAATTAGGTGCCATGCCAGGACCTTCCCTTTATGAGCACGGCTACATAGAACTGGAAGGAAAACATGGACAATTTTTCATCGAATGTGATGGTACAAACCCGGGCTACTACCACCTAGTATGGGAAGGGGACATAAAGTTTTCCTTGGATTCCAAACCATGCAGCAGTCCTGACAAAATCCCTTATCCAACTCAGAAAGAGAAAGAAAGTGGTGCATGAATGGGGCGAGTATTTGAACTCAGACCTCTGGTATGCCAGGCGAGTCCCCGTGCCACTAGCCTACGAGCCACACTTATATCATGTTCCAATTAGGTCAACGCATTATCTTCATGTCCTATTTCTCAGAGGCAAGACCATCTTTTTTAGGCCACCTGTGAACTCTCTCTGGTAGGTTTTTTCTATGTTCTTCTATGTTTATCTATATCGTTATATCCTTCGTGAAGTACGCATTCCAGACTTGATAGGCAAACTTTATTATAGGATGGATATAAGTTTAATATCGTTTTAGTAACAAATACAGTCATTCAGTCAGCGTGTTTGCGTCCACTGCTGGACATACGCCTCTCCAATTTCTCTCCAGTCCTCCCGGCTCTCAGCGGTATGGAACCACTGCTTTCTGCCGACGCACTTTATGAAGGAACACTATATAAAACGCACACAATACAGAACTTAGGTATAAAAAAGACTTAATAAACCAGTCGAGGAGCTGCATGTCTTGCCGTGCATACCATAAGAGGCAACTAAGTGATTCGTATTTCGTCGTTCGAATGTCACAAAACTTAGGGTTACTTGGTTGTACGGTTAATTGCGCCCGGTTGGCACCATCGCATTGAAAATTGTGCCTGCTTTCAATCAAGTTTAATGTAGCTATTCGTTATAATGAAGGTCGAGGAGCCCTACTACGAACCGTATCACGTAAGCGCTATCGAGAAGGAAATACATACGCCTGTCAAAAGATGTATATGCATTTGAAAGTTGGTATCGAAAATGCTGTCGATACCATACTGTCAAACGCATACAATATTTTTGACAGGCGATATCGCCTCCTCGATAGGAATGGTAGTAGGGGCCATGGCTTGGCACCCAGTTTTCATGAGGTCTGTTAAGCTAATATCATGACAGTGTCTGTGGGATAAGTCATCAATGCCCCGATGCATACAAAATAAACTTTTCCAGTTGTACCTGGTAAATGACGCCACACTCCTTGCACTGCGTTGCCCCAAAGCACTTCTGTCCTGCGTCGATCACATACTGGTCCCGCCCGCTCTTCAGAATCAACTTCCTCTGAGATTTCGTGGATCCTGAAATGAGATGAAACAACTTAGACGGCTTCACAGATAGCCTTTCATCATATTGAGAGCGCCGATCTGTAATGGAAACCTTTAGGAGAAAGAGGATGTTTTTCAAGATATTTTTCTGCTCCCGTATTGTTAATGCCTTACAATTAAATAGAGCCCATTATCTTGTTAAAGGCACTATGGGACTGGCATACGCTTTGCTTAAAAATAAGTCCTAAAAATAAAAGATTAAAAAAATCATAATCACCGACCGCGTTTGACCATCCAACATGCCTGTAACACTACATGCAAGTATTTTTTGCTAGTACGATAGCATGAATGCTGTTAATTTTATACTAAACCCTATGCTATCTAATTCGCTAATTCGGGCGAAACCACGCAGGGGTTTCGGATCTTTAGCGCGATCAGGATAGCAGGTCAATATATTCAGTGTTCGGATAATCAGCTACTGTACATTCTACTGTACTTTTTAGGGTTCCGTACCCAAAGGGTGGCAACGGAACCCTATTACTAAGCCTCCGCAGTTCGTCCGTCACAAGGCTGTATCTCATGAACCGTAATAGGTAGCCAGCTGAAATTTTCACAGAGTGTGTATTTATTTTGCCGCTAAAATAACAAATAGGTAAAATGATTAAATCATATTAATTAAAGGGGGGCACTACAAAAGACGTGATTTCTTTGTGTTAAACTTTGTACTATGGAACCCTTCGTGTGGTCGGTTTTTTTTTGTTTATGTTCCAAAGGACAAAGACAGTAAAGAAAATTAATCAAGTCCATTCTGGAATGTCCTAACATAACGAGAGATTGTGATTAAAAGGATAACAAACCTTTAGGCACAGCAGGTGCCGACGGCACTGCCGTGTCCTTGTGGAATATGGGAAACATCCTGCTGCTACCGACTGTCTCTATGGCCGAGTTTGGCTGCACTTCCTCTGCAAATAAGAGATCCATAAAACATCTACAGGTGTATTCAGAGTGGACGGACTAACTTTAATCCTCCGGAACCAAACCGGGTTTTACATGGTTAGTCTGGTGCTATTCTCGTACCAAGTTTTGACAGGTGCTCTCTGAATAAGATAGTTAAAGACTAAATGTACGTCAAGCATATCTTGGAGTGAAACGTGGGGATATATTTGAAGGTTAGCTGTTAGGGATTAAAGCACTTTAGGAATAAAACAAAATGTTAACTGGACATAATTTTTTTTGTGAAAAACCGGTATTCGTGGCTGTGGTGAGGACCAAAGGTGCTTTGTGGCGGATTTTCATTAAAAAAATTTATATATTAGGGTCATTTAGATGAACCTCCAGCACCCCCAAACATATGTGCTAAATGGGTGATAATTAGAACCCGCTTTTGCGACCAAAAGTGCAATCAGTGCTCACCGGCCACGCCCGACGGCAGCGGGGAAGCAGTCAAGATGGCCGCCGGGTCGATGTTGTTCCGCTCGGCGACGCGGCACAGCTGCTCGTCCAGCTCGGCCAACTCGCGCTCGATGGCGTCCAGGTCCGTCACCTCCTCGCGCCCTTCTGCACGTCAAAGGACACTATCCTCAGTAATACATACTAATATTATTGTTTCGGCCACTTCAAAATCTTTCTCACATTTTGAAAGAAGGCATTCCAATGGACCGGAAACGCTTCGGCATGCATGGACTTCGATGTTTTTTGACCTACCGCATGCATGTGACAGTTACCGAAAACGTGAAGCAGCGCGCGAATACAGCTCGCTGCCAGGGTGCTTCCTGTTCCGTTTGAGCCGCAAGACGCGCCACATGTCCTCGAGTGAACGTATTCTTCGGACATTATAATTTTGGACATTTTTACCTCCTAGGAATGTTTTGTGACCTTTGAGAACGAACTATTGAAACGATCCAGTGAACCTGTGCTAAACCACAGCACAGGCGGTGCGCGAACCACCACGGTGTGTTCGCCCATATTCATCAGAAACCCAAGGCCTAGGTGTGCTGAGAACTGATGCCATCAACCAGTGAGTGTTTTCCAAGGATTTCTTTTGGTTTGTTGTATTTTTGAGTGTGCCGAAGACTAGAAGTGGTTCTATTTCATCCCGCCTTTCTATCTATATGCATTAAAATAATTTACACTACAACCGCATTTGTAGGATAAGGAGCTCATATAATATCTACGAAATAATTCGGCCCGACATCAGTGCAACACGAAACTGACTCGAGCGGAGCCGGGTACCTGATTTAGTATAACCCCCGTCGGGGGACATCCGATAAGAGCTAGTCTTCTACTCATTTGTCGAAAATGGTTTATGTTCAAGAACATTCTTTAATATTAAAAGTTACGTGAAGAATCAATGGTTTTTTTGTTAAGTGCGACTTTTGGTGTACACCAGGCCAGGACGCCAGGCGATACCCATGGGCGTTGGAACTTTCACAGGGGCTAAAAAACTATGTCGGCCGCCCAGGTGCCTTTTTACACACACACATGACCCCGGGTTAAACTGCCTTACACAAAATGCCTTACAAAACATACATACAGCCTCTATTGGGATATTCTTATTAAGTGTGGAGTCCATATTTCCTTAACTCCCGCTCAACTCCCCATGCAAACGTGGAAAGAAGATCATGCGCATATATCTTGTCAGAGATCCAGTGAAAGCCAATCAAAAATGTAATAATAACAATACCTTCAGGTTCATTTTCAGCAACCAGCAAGTATCCGCCTTCCACAGGCAAGAACTGGCCTCCCTTCGGCGGTTGCCCATTCACAGCCTTGTGAGACATGGTCCCATCCGCCATCGTCACATCTTCAGTGGTCCCGACCTCCCGAACATTTTGGTCGGCTACCACTGGACCATCACCATTCACGTGGACTTGAGCAACTGTCAGCTTCAATAAGCTACCATCCGTTTGTGCTTTGTCCGACCTATTCATACTAACTGATTCTTTGGATCCAATCTCCAAGATATCGCCATCTTGAGAGATGTCACAGGAGGAGACGGGAATTGCGACATTGTGGTTCAGGAGGACACTGCTCTCCTCGATGACGGAGCGATTGAAACAGAGAAGAGACTCAGCAGAGCGTATCTTCGCGTGCGCTTCCTCAAGAGATTGGTTGAGCGCCGGCTCAGTGTAGGGAATTTCTTCCTCGGTCCATTGACTGAGCAGAGAGTCGATAGTCCTGTGCTCTTTGGCAAATGGATCGCCCTTTTCTGAAAAGTAACCAAAAAAGAATTACTACACAGTTATATTCTTGAACTTAGGTACCATTATCATAGATTACTTACTTTTTTTTTTAAATATACAAGTGCACTCCGGGAAAAACTAAATTCACGCATCAGCTTCAAGCTGCTAGTGATATAAATACCATAATAATAATAATAATGTAGAGCTAAAGAAAGAAAATTGCTGATGTAAAGTTTATACATAAGATACACAATAAATTCAATTGTAGTCAGTTATTATCGCAAGTTAATATACATGTAACCTTATTTTCTTCGAAAATAAATAGAAAAAAAGAACTCTAGTGAGACATGTTATTAAGTAGATAATTCTAGTGAATAAGTTCACAATTCTTACCTCGTTCGTAGAGCAATGCATCGGAAGTATTATTGTGATTAGTGCAAGTAGCTGAAGTGTCTTGACTGGAGAAAGAACAGTTTGATTCGATAGTCGACCGTGACATCAGTGCAGCTGGTTTAGGTATGTTCAACCTTATGATCTGGCTGTGGGTAGACAGCTTTGGCTTCCGGATACGATGCCGCACTCCCGAGTTGATCTGACCCGGCTTTCTGTTTCTGCGTCTATGATAAGAATGACTGAAACTACGTTTATGATGTGTGTTGGCGCTAGCTATCACTTTGGTAACTTTTGTAGCGATCGTTGGACTTATATCTTCGTGACTGACATTCGCTTTAGGGTAGAAGGATTTAGTGGACAGTATTTCCATGAGTTTATCATTGCTAAATAAAGAAAGGCGAGCTTTGGGGGCACATGTATTTCCATCGAGTTTGGCGTTTTTCGGATTAGGTCCTGTTTCAGAATCAATGCTGCTATTCCAATGCCTTTTGTGGGGGCGGTCATTTTCATCAGGACTTTCACCAATTTCAACAATAGCTCGACGATTATGCGAGATCTTCGGTGGCGACATCGTAACCTCGGATGTGTTGTGAGGGGTTTTATGCAACACTGTAGGGGACATCATCGCGCGCTTGTCAATGTCAGTTGTGAAATCCATCGTAGGCGACATGTTGTTCTGCTTTTGTTCTTCGAGGATGCCTTTGAATGATGCAAATTTGGGAGTCATTGTCTTCTTTCTGTTGGACTTGCGCACGTTTTTCTTGGGTGTGTTCTCCTTCGTATCGGTACCGGAGTCTGTATCGAAGTTAAGGTCTTTTAAGGAGCTGCTGCAGCTTTCTGTGTCGGCGATAAGGCTGGCGAGACTCTTCCGAGCGCGGCTTCTCTCCGAGGAGACAGCACCGGCGCTGGCCGTCGAGTGCGTGGAGGAAGGAGTCCCCGGGTGGTGCACACGGGGAGTCGCCGGCGTGGAAAGGGACGCGAAGCCGCTATGCTGGTTCTGGAGGCGGGTTCGGTAGTTACGCAGGGTGTACGGGGACTTGATGAAATCTTTCATATCCTGGCTGTCCTTCAGAAGTCTTCGGGTATGACTCCGTGTCTCACCTGTGAGAATGAATGGAATAATGATATTAAGTTTTTAAACGTATGTCATCGCTACACATAACAGTTATTAACATTTACGGTAGTCTGGTGTGCTTCACATTGTTAGTTAAGAAATACACGACCATATTTGTGTTTATGCAAAAACATTTCAGACTCCCCTCATTATCCGGTGTGTCTTAGCCTGCCCAGCGGCATAATCTTTGCAGCCAATGGCCGTCAGTTGATATTTGACAGGTCAAGCTTTTGAATGTTGCTCCAGAACAGCAACCGTCCTGGAGGATCCTACGGTACAGTAGGTGCAACATGATGGAAGCATACTGGACTACTGTAATGGTTCACAAGCAAAATAGCCCGCAGAAAAGTACCCTACTGTGGCAACCTGATATTTCAATTTGATTAACATTCTTAAATGTAAATATGTATGTAGAATGTGCTTACTTTTTAAGTAAAAAACAAGAGTGGGCTCAAACAATCAGTTGTCATTCGCAAGTATTGTGTCTTACAACTAAGTTTTACACTAAGTTTTAACAAAACGAATTATCCTGCTATTTTGATATTGCTATGATTAAGTAATAGCAGTTTTTTGCTGACTGAGCAAATTGTTCATGAAAAAGGAACCTGTGAAGGAAGTTCAATGGTTCTAAATAGGTCATTGTGATGACCTACAATCTCATAACAGTTGAAACAGTGTACTAACGCCAGGTGTGCGCAGGTGTGCTAGGCGCGGAGCAGTCGCGCTCGTCACCCGAGCTGCTGGAGTCCAGCGCCGCGATCCCAAGGGAGAGCCCTTCGCAGTCCGACTCGCTCTCGGAATGCAGCGCGGGCAAAGCCCTCCTCCCGCCGCCGCTGCCCCCGGCACGCTCCCCGCATCCCGAACCGAACAAGGACTTCTTGCGCTCCGACATGAGAGGCGTGTGCGCGCGCGTTGGCCCCCGCAGGGAGCGCCTGGGAGACGACATCGCAACGGACGCGGCGATGCGTGACCTCGCCGACTTGGGAACTCCACTACAGCCTTGCCTCCGCGAGCATCGTCACTTTATCAAATTCCGGACGTTTATATTTTTCACCACGTTACAAAAGACCGGTCTCGAGCTATAGAAAGAGCCAGTACGGCAAGTTTTTACCAAGGAATGAGAGGAAGCGAACAATTCTTTGGCGCGTAAACAAATGTCAAATTCTGACGCTTTCGATGGAATAAAATTACAACAGTGTGTTCGAGCTGGCTGCGGCACACTGTTCCGGACCGAACAGAAGGATCCAAAAAGAACTTAACATGGTTTAAAATGGTGTTAGTAGGCTCTATTGCAAAAGCAAGCATGAATACATGCATCAAAGACTATCGGCGGCCCGAGAGAAGTGGCATGTGGTCGTGACCGTTAAAGAGTTCCTTTGGAGCCAAATCCTGGATGTCGATCCAGGTCATAATTACCATAAAAATGCATTGTCATCGGAATTGTACTCAAAGAAAAAATTCAACTCCGTAGGATAAGAGGAAGTGGTTCTAATTTAGCTTGAAAGATTTGACCTAAACACCTACATTACATACATACATACATGGCAAATAAAAACATGTAAAAAAAATAGATTCTGACGCGAGCACAGATGAAAATTAAATAATTAACTTGATGGCAACACCATAATTTTGCTGTCAAACGGGTAGGAAGTATGACTATAAGCGTTCTTAATACTTTGTGTTTTGTACTTAATGATTTTTTGCTATTGGACTACTTCGGAATAAACAAGTGTGACTTATACTGCCTTACTAATAAACATTTGTTCCGTGTCTATTACTCAAGCTACTAGTAGTTGTTGGAATGCAAACAAAAAGTCCTGGTTTGTAATTTGGTAAACTATATGAAAACTACATATAGATAAAAAGCATAAGATGTCTGCTGCTTGCTGCAAGTTTGTGTGTTGTCAAAACGTTAAAACAATAAAACGTCTCGATAAAACTCTGCCTTTAATTCGCACTCCCGCTGCCGATTTCCAACAGGTTATGGGCCCAGACATGTGGTGAGTGCAAAGGATTCGGGATCAGAGGTCGTGCGGAGGCGCGGTGGTTGGAGTTCGCGTTTGGCGAATCAACAGGACCGACGCTCGCAAAATGGAGACGGCAGCGACGACGGCTGGTGTGCCGGTTTTGAAGTTGCTGGGAGAATGTAACTGGAACGTATGGAAATTCCAAGTACGAGTTCTACTGAAGTCGGCGGAACTATACGGAGTTATCGACGGGACCATAAAAAAGGACAGCGAAGGCTGGAGCAAGAAAGATGCCAAGGCTCAGGGCTTTATTGTGACGCGGCTCAACGAGAGCGTCATGTTACACGTAATGACATGCGAAACCGCGGCAGAAATGTGGCAAAAACTAAACAGTGTATACGACTCCAAGTCGGCCACAAGTCTACATCTTATTCAACAACGTTTCTTCTCACTGAAGTACGAAGGAGAGGGAATGGCCGCATTCCTGGCAAAGGTAGAGGTGCTGGTAAATAAATTACGTGAACAAGGAGAAGAAATATCGGAACGTATGACAATAACTAAGGTAATCATGGCATTACCGGAGGAGTACAAGTATTTTGTGTCAGCGTGGGAGTCTGTACCAATTGCGGAGCAGACTCTGTCACAATTAAATTCAAGATTGCTTATTGAAGAACAACGAAATGGAGAATGGAAATCTAAGAATGTCTGTTCGGCACTGGTGACTTATAAGAAAAATGTAAAATGTTTTGCATGTGGCAAATTGGGTCATTTTAAAAGGGATTGTAAAGCTACAAATACCCCGAAAAAGGAAAAATTGTGTTTTTGTTGTAAAAAAGTTGGTCATGAAATGAAAAATTGCTTTTTTAATAAAAATAGGATTAAAAATGAAACAAAAATGACTAACAGTAATGCGTTGCATGCATCTGATGAAGGAGAGTTTGCGTATGCGAGCAAATCTTCATATCAGATAAATGATAATGATATATGGATCATGGACTCGGGAGCGAGTGATCATATGTCTCATAGAAAGGACTGGTTTATGGATTACTGTGAGTTATCAAACCCAAAATTCGTGCTCATAGGAGACGGAAGTAAACTTGAAGCAATTGGCTATGGAACAATAATGGTGGAAGCGTACGATGGTATGCATTGGAATCAAAAAGTGATTGAAAGAGTTCTTTATGTTCCGGATTTGAAACCTAACCTATTTTCTTTGAGTACGGTTATCGATAAAAATTATATGGTGGTGACGGACAGTAACCTGAGTAAAATAAAAAGAGCCGGAGCGACGGTAGCGCTTGGAGAACGAAACGGTAAGCTGTATTTTATGAAGTTCCGTACAATACATATTCCGCCAGAAACTGCATACGTGGGCAGTGCAAATGATCTAAGTTCCTGGCATAAAAGGTTAGCTCATCAGAATGTTGCTCATGTAAAGAAGATTTTAGAAAAAAATGACATAAAGTATGACAATAGTGATGATAGATGTACTGCATGTGTGGAAGGAAAACACACTCCACTACCGTTTAATAATAGTGATTCAAAGAGTACAAGTCCAGGAGAACTTATCCATATTGATGTCTGTGGACAAATGGAAAAGGAATCAATTGGAGGTTCGAGATACTTCGTTCTTTTTAAAGATGATTTTTCGCGCTTTAGAACAGTATATTTTATTAAAAAAAAAAGTGAAGTTGCACAGAAATTTAAATTTCACATATTGATGTTACAAAAAGAAGGGATACCTGTTAAAATCATTCGGTCGGATAATGGAAGAGAAATTATCAATGAAGACATTAGTAAACTGTGCAATGCAAATGGGATAAGGCACCAGACATCGGTGATATATACTCCAGAGCAAAATGGAAGAGCCGAAAGGGAGATGCGAACTATTGTGGAGGCAGCACGGACTATGCTGATCGCGAAGAACTTCGGGAAGGAACTGTGGGCAGAGGCGGTCAATACTGCTGTATTCATATTAAATCGCACTGGTAAGAGTCCGATAGAAGGGAAAACACCATATGAGTTACATTGTGGAAAAACATTTGACATTAAAAGGTTGAAAGAATTTGGGTCTGATGTGTATGTACATACTCCTCATCATAAGAGACTTAAATGGGACTCGAAAAGCAAACCGGCCTTTTTTGTTGGATACGGAGAAGAAACAAAAGGTTTTAGGGTATTCTATCCTAATACCAAAAAGGTCGATATAGTACGAGATGTAATATTTCTAACCAGGACAAACAGTGAAAGCAGAGAAGAAACAATGGTGAAAGCTATAACTGAAAAGGTGGAAATACAAGATGATGAGGACCTACCGTTACAAGAAGAAAAACAACATTGTGTACAACAGCAAGGTAAACAAAAATCGCCTGCGGATTTAACACCGGTTCTCCCCGAGACTGATAGCGAAGAACAAGAAATGAATTGTGAAAGTGACGAAATTTATGAAAATGAAAAACGCGTGCGCAAGAAACCTGTAGGGCAGAAGGACTATGACATGAACTGTAATAATGTGTTCATGGGTTTGTGCGAAGAACCCTTAACGTATGACGAGGCTGTAAGTAATGCGGCTGCGAAACATTGGGAAAGTGCTATGAAGACAGAGTTGCAGGCTCTGCGGGAAAATAATACATGGACAGAAATGCCCTTGCCAAGTGGCAAACATGCTATCGATACTAAGTGGGTATATAAAATTAAAAGGGACTGTGAAGGAAACAGTATGTATAAAGCTAGGTTAGTAGCAAAAGGCTTTCAACAAAAGGATTGTATGACCATGTCAGAAATTTATGCACCTGTTGCTAAATTATCAACGTTTAGGATTTTAGTAGCTGTAGCAAATAAGCAGAAGTTGCCTATTTATCAAATGGATGTTAAAAGTGCTTTTCTCTATGGAGAAATTGAGGAAGAAGTATATTTGAAGTTACCATTGGGTAAAAAATCAGAAAAAGTGTACAAGTTAAATAAGGCTATATATGGATTAAAGAAATCACCTAAATACTGGAACGATAAGTTTGACAATGTCATGAAAAGTGAAGAATTTGTAAGATCTCAGTCCGATTACTGCCTGTATACGAAATATGCAAATGGGAACTTCTTATATGTCCTAGACTTATTAATTTTAGGTAATAATGTCGATGATATAAAAATGTTTAAGTTGGTATTGAGTGAAAACTTTAAAATGAAAGATATGGGTTATATCAAGACTTTCTTAGGCATAAATGTAAAACAAAATTTGGAACAAGGTATTACAGAACTAGATCAGTCAACATACTTATCAGATGTTCTTGAAAAATTTGGCATGACAGATTGTAAACCTGCGTCAACACCCATGGACTCGAATTTTAAGTTCGAATTGCTTAAGCGTAGCGAACCAGAAAGTAATGAAATTGAATCATCGTGTAGATCCTTGATTGGTTGCCTGATGTATGCGATGTTAGGAACCCGACCTGACTTATGTGCGTGCCTTAGTTTTCTGAGTCGTTTCCAAAGTTGTGCTAGCAAAGAACTGTATGCTGCATTAAAACATTGTTTGCGATATGTAAAAGGTACCATTACTGCGAAATTGACCTATATGTGTAACAAGTCGAATCTTGTGCTACAAGGCTATGTTGATGCTGACTGGGGCGGTGATACTAACGATAGGAAATCTACAACAGGATGGATCTTTAAAGTGTACGACTGTACCGTATCTTGGAGTACCAAGAAGCAGGAATGTGTTTCATTGTCTTCTACTGAAGCCGAGTATGTTGCTTTGAGTGTTGCGGCTAGTGAAGCTTGCTGGTTAAAAAAATTTTTTTTTGATTTGGGATTGAGTGAAAGTGAACCTGTAACTATATATGAAGACAACCAGTCTGCTATAAAGCTGGCGCAAACGCCTGACAGTTCAAAAAGAATCAAACATATAGATATTAGAGCTCACTTTGTAAAGGAAGCTTTATTGATGGGAAAGATAAAAATTGTATACTTGGAATCTAACGAACAAGTAGCAGATTGCTTTACAAAACCTTTAAGTAAAGTGCTGTTTGTAAAATTCCGAGAAATGATGGGTTTACTGATTTAATACAAACATAGTAATTTTTTTTGTCAAGATAAGGAATGTTTTGTTTGAGGGGGGGTGTTGGAATGCAAACAAAAAGTCCTGGTTTGTAATTTGGTAAACTATATGAAAACTACATACAGATAAAAAGCATAAGATGTCTGCTGCTCGCTGCAAGTTTGCGTGTGGTCAAAAAAACGTAAAACAATAAAACGTCTCGATAAAACTCTGCCTTTAATTCGCACTCCCGCTGCCGATTTCCAACAGTAGTAAAGCAAAACATACCGGAGTAATAGCGATGGTATACATTTTGATGTTTTGGCACTTACGGATCAACGGCGTGGCTCGCGTTTATCTCGACGTTTCGGCTACTACATAGTAGCCGTCATCAGAGCCCGTAGTCCCAGCTGTCACCTAAATTGGCGTTTACGGCAAACCGATCAACTGGCGTTTTCAAATGTATGGAGAAATTGAAGAGCGCGCGCAGTGGGCGTTAAGCGAACTAACATTTGCGAGTCCGAGTTTGATTTGACAGCTTACTCAACGTTGCCGAAAATACGTCGACGTTGCCGTTTACGCCGACTCCGCGTTTTCATACAAATCGGTAGTCCGAGTTTGACTTTGACAGCTTGAAGAAGTAAAACCAATGAATATCTAATAAACACTTGTATGGAGTTTGACGTTTTTACGAAACTTCGAAGTTCCGTAAACGTCAGTTTAGGTGACAACTGGGACTAGCAGCTCAGGTTCTGCAGGAGCTCCTGGAGCAGGTGTGACGCGGCTCGGATCAACGCAAATATAAAATTGGCAGAAAATGAGGTTGATCAAATGACGTTTTCAATTGCCAATATCTGCTAAGCCCCGGTTGCACGAAGAAGCGGCTGAGTTAATCAATGTTCAAACACGTCACTTTGAGTAAACCGCATAGAGTTCCTTCCATACTGTCCACACAAAGTGACGTGTTTAATCATACTTTGACGTTGATTTAGATTTTTTATTCTTTCATGCACTCGGCCCTAAATCTAACCAATTGCCAATCTAACCATGTTTCAGAAATATATGAATAAATTATGTTTTTATTAATATCAAATTAACAATACAATGTATATTAGCCGAGTTTATTAAAATGTATTAAATATTATGTGAGAATTAAATTTGTGTTTTGAGATTAAGCCTCAAAAGTAAAAAGTGTTTTGAATCGTTTGTTGAATGTCATGGGAAATTTATAGGATGTTGGGACTAATCGTCTATTTATTGGATTAACATGGATTTGTCGAGTGTTGCATTCCGGCCCACGTCCATTACTTTTAGCTATCTGCGCTGTGTTATCGCGTTTTTATATGAAAACATATGCTTTAGAGTGTAAAAATGTAAAGGAACTGACAGATACCTTGTGTAACAATTCAAATAATACTAAAATTTAACTTGAATTTTCAAGTTTAGTTTCCAGGTGGCGGAATTGGTAAACGTAATACCCGCGAATGGTATGGTTTACAGGTTCGGGTCTTCTTTAATTCATGTGCTCTTGCGGTTGACTCTACTCTCACGGTTGATTCTACAAATATATCACATTCGTTGGAATAGTAATAAACTTTCAATGGAGTAACAATATACTTATTAATCTTTTAGTGAATTATCAAGATCATTTTCCATCTAGTATACTGTTGCCATTCTGTGATGGTGGCGCCCTCGCTGGTTGTCAGGAGCAGAGGACTTTCATTCGACCGGTCGGTTGTTTAGTTGGCGATCTGCGGATCTGCGGTTTGCTTGTTATGTGCGTGTGCGCGATTTGCGTGTGAAAAACAACTTGAAATTGATTTTGATTCGATAAATTGATTGTTTATTAGGAGATATAAATAAAATAACACAAAGTGATAATCGAAAACATTTTAATCGCTCAAATATTACAACAGTGATACAAAATCGATCTAGTACGAGATGAACCAAGTGGTTAGTTGCTGCAAGGTGGTGTACGTGCTATTATACTGGTGTTTTTGTTCTTATTACTAGTCAATTGCAGTGCAACGGGTTTGTCGAACCGTTGCGTCGGTCAAGTTGTGTCGATCTGTGTGTGTATTATATCTACCGTGACCTGTACCATGCACTCGCATCTGGCCTGTATCAGCTGATACAGACGTACCAGGGGCGCGCCTCCAGGGACCAGCCTGTAAGTGTATTCTGCATCATTTACCAATTAATTAAGTTACCTACTTAAATAAGGACAAATTCATTGTGACAGAAAAAACAATGAATGCTGACGTAATTTTATGGAAAGGTCAGTGGTTAAAGCAATTGACATGCAATTCATGTATCACAGGTTCAAACATCTTCCTGTGGATGCTTGTCTGGAGTATCATACTTGCTAAGAAGCGACAACTGGTTTCCAAACTGCTAATCATTTGTATGAGTCTCCCCTATTAAGAACGGCCCGTAAGCTATGTTCCCCATTCAAACTTAATTTACTAATCATTTGAAAAACACTTCCAATTTGCTTGATATTTTGTGTCTAATTCTTAACAATAAATATCTGTGTCTGCACGTTTTCGTTTTGCTGAAAAATTTAAAGCCAGTCAAATAATAGGCAAAAGAAAATCTTCATACAAATTTTCCTTTCTCTGTTGTGTAACACACGATTAATATTTCGAAAAGACTAACTCTTGCAGACACAAATATTTCTTGCTTGATATTAAATCTCAAATATCAAGGAAATTGGAACAGTGGTTTTGAATTTTTAGTAAACTACGTTTGTATGGGCACCGTAATTTTCTGATGGTTACGGGCCCACCTTCAAATTGGCATATTGGAAAACTCGATAATCCATGGGAAGTAACGGAGGGACACCATCACCTCCAACGAGCATTCTTCATGGTACAGGGGATTACCTATCGATACCTTTGGAGTTGGAGGGTCTCTAAAAATCCAGGGATACCCCGGGGTCATCAATGAGACGTACGAATCGGTACTGTATCGAGTCCACGGAGCCTAGCAGCTATGTAGCCGAGCCATCCCACAAATGGAAACAGTACTTAATGCAATGCCTTATCTGCTCCTCGTAGAGGAGGGTCTAACAGTATTTTTTTTATTTTTATTTTGTCTCGATGTTTATTTGGGGCTTAAGCCGTCACCGACTATGCCAGCCCCATAGTGACTTTAAGAATATAGTTTTCTTCAAGCTATCAGTTACTCCTTAGAGCCAATGACAGCTTGAAAAAATATATAATTTACCTAAACTGGCTTGACCCGGGCCTTCCTAATGCTTCGTGTATTAAAAAATAAATTCATTCGATCTGTGCACAATATCCGTTCAAGGTTCAGTCGAAGCCTCTCGTTCAGAACACACTCAATAAATAGGTGAAATTGATCTTCTGGTTTGTCACAATTAGAACAATTTGGAGAGTCCAGTTTCTTCATCATGTGTCCCATTTTATTAAGCGGAGTGTGTCCTGATCTAAGCCTTAAGCCAATTTTTATTATTTCTCTAGGAAGTTGGACAGTGTTAAACCAAGGGATGCACAGCGGTTCAGACACAATTGGTTTGTACCAAATTCCTTTCTCTGCAGACTTCCTGTCAAAGCGTTCTTTCCACATCTGCCTACATATTCGTTTTGCTGTCGGCAGAACGTCGGTAAAGAAAGGCTTAGTTTTGTAAACTATGTTAGAACACGTAGCTCTTTTTGCTAGCTCGTCGGCTTTTTCATTGCCCTCTATGCCAACATGGGACGGAATCCACTGAAATAATTATTTTTTTCCAATTGACACAAGTTCCAGCAAAATTTTTTAAATTGTGTACGCTATAGGCCTTCCCCGAGTTCCCATTGTACAGCTAACCAATTGTTGCAGTGCACTTTTCGAGTCTGTCATGATGACTATATTTTGTGCCTTTAAAAATAAGCTGTACGAAAGGGCTTCGGAAATTGCTGTAAGCTCAGCTGCCATTATTGGTATTTGGCCATCTATTTTCATTTCCAATCCAATATCAGCGTACGGATCCCACCAAGAAGATCCTATTCCATTTACATCAATAGATCCATCCGTATATAACTTATAGTAGTTTTTGTAAATGGTTTCAATTATCATATTGGTTTTATTTTTTAATACATTGGTGCTTAACTCCGTTTTTGTCTCATTAATAAACTCTAAATTTAGATGGACACAATTTCTAATAGGAATTCTGGTTACCCATGTTTCCAGTGAAAACATGGGCAGAACAGGACTGTTTTCTACATCAATTTTCATTAACTTTGCAAAGTTTGACACCAAGATCGGAAAATTATGGTTAACCTATTCCAATACTGGGATTCTTTAGTTGACGTTAGCTTTTCCAATAACATGTCAGAGGGTGGTTAGTGCACACTTTGATCTTGAGCAAATACTTCATCGCCATTCATTGTTATTTTTGGCTATCTGCAATCAATGCATACTATAAGCAGGTTTTTTTTTGTACTTTGAAGACTAGAATGAGATAGTGGCTCCCTTTGGATGGCTATCTCTTCTGAGTGGTCTAGCTGACTAGTTTGATGATGTGATTAGAATAATGACAATGTCCAATATCAGCGAACAAAGCCAGATTCCATGTAAAACTATAGGTCCCTTGCATACTATACACAGCTCGTGGTCTAGGGGCTAGAGGACCTGCCTTTCATACGAGAGGAGATCTGGGTACAAATCCTCACCCCGTTCGTGCACCTTTTCTTTTCTCTTGAGTTGGACGAGCGCTCATCTCCCCATACAAACGGGGAAAGAAGATCACGCCCATATTTCTTATCCGAGATCCCAAATTTTAATCAAAAGAGCTTTTTTTGATCAAACGTGATGTCTGATGACTGTTGGCATTGCAAAATTGTGTTTGGTTTCTAAGTTATAAGGTCCGAAAGGTCGAATTTTTCACGCGTTTTATATAATAAGTTTGGTGGTTTATTACGCAATAAAATAAAATCTTAAAAAGATTAGTCATCAGACATAGCTTATTTAATCAAGATATAAAATGTATTTGGTTTTTGTTAGATTTTTGACTACAGCGGTCGTGGTTTACTTTTAGCTATAAGTCGTTTTGAAATCAAAATTTTCGTAAATCTTACCAAATCATACACTATGCACATTATCTTTTTTGTGGACACGTTGTAGTGTTTCACTGGTTGAACTGAACAGAACTATGACTTCTAAAAACTTTTCTTCAAAGAGATTCTTTAGAGTGTCGCCCGTGAAATTGTGTTTAAGAGAGTCGTTATCCTATCATATAACTACGGGCGATAACTGTTTATTTACATGCTCTTAATGTTTTACTATGTTAATGAAATTTTGGATTCTAAAATATTTTGTCAAAATCTATGTCTGTATTTTTATTTTTTGGGTACGGCTAATGTATAATTGCTGAAACATTTTAATCAGTATATTAAAAATCAACACTTTCCTTTAGTTTTTAGGGTTCCGTACCTAAAGGGTGACAACGGAACCCTATTACTAAGCTTCCGCTGTCCGTCCGTCCGTCCGCCCGCCCGCCCGTCTGTCACAGGGCTGTATCTCATGAACCGTAATAGGTAGGCAGCTGAAATTTTCACAGAGTGTGTGAATTTCGATTCGCGGCTACGGAAACAAAAAATAAAAAATCTAATAATGCATTTTTAGTTTTTATCAAAACCGGGAGAGAAGTTATCCTTTGAGTATTTTTCGCTATTTCTTATAGTTTTGGATCTAGCCCTGAAGGCCCACTGGAAAAAGTTTACCCTGTGTACCTTTTAGATTGGAAAATATTGATTGGAAGCATTAGAACAAGTTGTCTATCTTTATGTTAATGTTTTTACTGAAAATACAGATATTTCCAAAAAATAAAAACACATAGACCTAGAAAGAGGCTTCCTCAAGTCATTTTTTTAAATAAAAAATCTCTTAAGTTTTAGGGGTAGGGAAACGTTAGGTCCTGGAAGACGATTTCCCTAGTTTAATCGCAGTCGCCGTATAAAATTGTGCCTTGACCAATGGACAAAAAATGCATTTCTTAAAATTTTCATACCATAGATTTCCTGTGACTTCTCGACAGTCTTAAGAACGGCCCGTAAGCTATGCTCCCCACACAAACGTAGTTTACTGATCATTTGGAAACCACTATTCCAATTAAATTGATATTTAATATCTAATATCAGGTAACAAATATCCATGTCTGCACGCTTTTGTTTTTTGAAAAATCCGAACCGAATTAAATGAAAGCAAAAAGAAAATCTTCATACGAATTTTGTTTTCTCTGTGGTTTGACCCAGTATATTTACCGAAAAAACAAAGAAATTCAGACACAGATATTTATAGCCTAATATTAGATACCAAATATCAAGTAAGTTGGAACAGTGGTTTTTAAACTGTTAGTAAGCTACGTTTGTATGAGAGGCGAAATGTGATGCTTACAGGCCGACCTTAAGTTAATTACTTGGTTCAGATGAATCTTCTGGACCTAGTGGCATGTAATAATGCCTTTAAATTGTAAATTTCAGTTCACTTGGCTGAACAACACATCGTTTGATTGTTTTCATAGTACGAAATGGAACTAAATGTCTGATTTAAGGGCCTACATTTTAAAATGTAAACTCCCATTATTTACATACTTGTTTTCTACCTACATCAAAATGAAGCCGATTTAATGTTTTTTTTTCTTGACTACCTATATTTTTAAATCCTAGTAGCTAGTTTCCTATGTTTTCTTAAATTAGTTTTTCTCATAAATGACTGCGATAAAAGCAGTTTTTTAGGGTTCCATACCCAAAGGGTTTTTTTTTTAATGTGACTGGACATGATGGCTAATACCACACCTTCTGTCATGGTATTAGCCCAACACACCACATGGGAACTAGGTGCCATGCCAGGACCTTCCTTATATTGCACGGCTACATTGAACTGGATGGAAAACACGGACAATTTTCATTGCCGCTTCGACCATCCTTCATTCAATGCGATGGTACCAACCCGGGCGGGATTAACCCTACCACCTAGTAAGTAAGGAAGGGGACCTACTGTTTATCGTGGAATCCGAACCACGGCCAGCCTCTCTCAACGGTCTAATGGTCACCAATCCAAGACCAGACCGGACCCAGCGTTGCTTAACTTCGGAGAGCGATCGCCGAAGTGTCGCGCCACTGGGCCACTGAGGCTGACGGAACCCTTTTACTAAGCCACCGCTGTCAGTCCGTCCGTCCATCTGTCACAGTGCTGTATCTCATGAACCGTAATAGGTAGACAGCTGAAATTTTCACAGAGTGTGTATTTATTTTGCCGCTATAACAACAAATAGGTAAAATTTTAAAATCATCATAATTAAAGGGGGCCCCGATACAAAAAAAGGGTTTTTTTTTTGTTAAATCTTGTACGATAGTACGGAATCCTTCGTGTGCGAGTCCGACTCGCACTTGGCCGGTTTTTCTCATACATTTTAATTCCAAATGTTTGATTGATTGATTGAAAGTTCTTCACTACCCCACAAAAAAACATTTACAAAAGAGAGTACCTACAGTGCAAGACGGCGCAAAGACGGGCTTATCCTTCTAAGAGATTTCTTTCAGCCGACCCTTGGGTGCTTGAGGTTTTCAATAATAATAGTCAATAATATTCATAACATGGATATTGGAATGTTTCATTGCATTTTATATTCCAGTACATATTTTTTTTTGTATAAATTTCAAAACCAAGACCAACAACATGTCAAATATCTTTAGAAATGGAGTAGGAATTCAATCCTTCTGGTTGGATGATGCTTTAGAAATGGAGTAGGAAATAGCTTTCCCTCTTTGTATGGGCCGACTCTTGCCTGTTCACCTATTTATTCACCCGGCGAGTTAAGGCGATGATGAGGTGATCAAGTTCCATACAATGGCTCGTGCCTGATTCCTAAGTGAAATTAAGATTTTTTAATTTTTTTTTTTCATATTAAATAAATCAACTGAGAGCTACGTCTGTACGTTTTGGTTTTTAGGGTTCCGTACCCAAAGGGTGAAAACGGAACCCTATTACTAAGCCTCCGCTGTCCGTCCGTCCGTCCGTCCGTCCGTCCGTCCGTCCGTCCGTCTGTCACAGGGCTGTATCTCATGACCCGTAACAGGTAGGAAGCTGAATTTTTCACAGATTATGTATTTATTTTGCCGCTATAACAACAAATAGGTAACATTCTAAAATAATAAAAATTAAAGGGGGGGGCCCATACAAAAAACGTGTTTTTTTAATCTTGTACGATGGTAAGGAACCCTTCGTGTGCGAGTCCGACTCGCACTTGGCCGGTTTTTTTATAACTATGCTTGTATTCATGATATACGCCCATGATATTTATATGCAACTTTTTGGAGCGATTTTTAGAGGATATAAGTTAATTTATCAAAAGAACTAAAACATACAGACGTAGCTCTCAGTTGATTCATTTAATGTGCAAAATATCAGAAAAATATTCCTTAATTTGACTGAGGAAACAGGCACGAGCCATTGTATGGAACATGATCACCTCATTATCCTCTTTTTTTTTTATGCGACCTGACATGGATGGCTAATACCACACAACTACCGTTATGATATTAGCCCAACTCCTCATTCCCGAAGGAATTTGGTGCCATGCCAGGACCTTCCCTTTATGAGCACGGCTACATTAAACTGGATGGAAAACACGGACAATTTTTCGTTGCCGCTTCGACCATCTTTTCATCCAATGCGATGGTACCAACCCGGGCGTGCATAAACCCTACCACCTAGTAGGGGAAGAGGACCTACAGTTTTACATGGATTCCGAACCATGGAGCAGCTCGCATTCGTAACGAAAATGCACTTATCGAACTCTTATATTCCGGGAGGTTACGACATTTTTGGTCATGATAAAGTAAATGGCTGAATTTGGGTTCACATGTTAGAGACCAACCCTCTGATACTAAATATGTCGGTCTGCCTGCGCCAAGTGGTTGCGTTACCTAGATTGGCTATATAAAATAGATGTTGGTATGTACCTGCTGATGAATATACTAATTGTCTAGAAACAATGATAACTATTAATTATGCACCAAAAACCGTTCGGTTTTTTAATTAAATACTTAAATATACCTAAACTTATGTCTGTAACCTAAATCTCCTATATTTACGAAATGCAACGAAAAATTTGTTCAGTTTTTGTATTGCTAACTAAGTATATACTGATACTTTCATGCTTTGTCATTTGCATCCATTTACCTTATCATATATATTTTTTGTCACCATAACGACTTTTTCAGGCGCCTTATCTACGTAACGCAACCACTTGGAACAGGCAGACCGACACATTTAGTTTCAGAGGGTTGGTATTAATCCCCTGAACCCAGTTTCAGCCATTTACGTTATCGTTACCATTTTTGTCGCCACCTCCTAGTCTATTACGCTGGGCCCGTAAGTATCAGAACATTACGCTCCCCATACAAACGTAGTTTACTAATAATTTGAAAACCACTGTTCCAATTTGCTTGATATTTGGGATTTAATATCGAGCAACAGATATCTATGTCTGCACGTATTAGTCTTTTCGAAAAATGTATCCTGTGTCACAGCAGAGAAAAGAAAACTTGTATGAAGATTTTCTTTCGCCTTTTATTTGACTCGCTTTAGATTTTCCAGCAAAAGAAAAACATGCAGACACAGATATTTATTGTCCAATATTAGGTACCAAATAAAAAACAGTGTTATTCAAATGATTACTAAACTATGTTTGTATGGGGAACATAGCGTACGGGCCGGTCTTAACACAGTTGTTACCTTGTGAATTCCCCATACTACGGGCGATAACTGTTTCCGTGCTCTTAATGTTTTAGTAGGTTTCTGAAATTTTGGATTCTAAAATATATAGTAGAAATCTATGTCTGTATGTTTTAATATTTTTAATATACTCTTTAGATTGGAAAATATTGGCTAATAAACATTGGAAAAAAGTTGTTATTATTAACGTGCATTTTCGTTTTTTTTTTTTACTGAAAACTAAACATATTTACAAAAAAAAATCGAAATATACCTACATAGAATGAAGTTTTCTCAAGTGATAAAAACAAAATTGATTAAAATCTGACAACTTTTAGGGGTAGGGAAACGTTAGGGGCCGGAAGACGATTTCGCTATTTTAATGGCAGTAGCCGTGAAAAATGGTGCCTTGACCCATGGGCAAAGAATGCATTTTTAGGGTCCCGTACCCAAAGTGTGCAAACGAAACCCTATTACTAATCCTCCGCTATCCGTCCGTCTGTCACAGGGCTGTATCTCATGAACCGTAATAGGTAGGTAGCCGAAATTTTCAGAGTGTGTATTTATTTTGCCGTTATAACAACAAATACGTAAAATATAATAAATAAAGCAATGCAAAAAAACCATACAAAAAACGTGATTTTTATGTTAAATCTGGTACGGAACCCTTCGTGTGCGATTCCGACTCGCGCTTGGCCGGTTTTTTTTAATTTTAAAACGTTCGATTTCCCGTGACTTCACGACAGCCCCCAGGTGTCAGGGATGGCCGGGCCACGTGCGCCCGGCCGCAGCGCGTCCGGCCGGCGAGGCGGAGGGTGGGGGCGGGGGGGGGCGGCCCGCCCGTGACCTTGGCCCGGTCGGCGGCGCGCGGGGCGCGTGCGCGGGCGGCGCGAGCCGCGCCCCCGCGCGCTCAATGGGGGCTGCGAAGCACTATTACTTATTCTGTGGCTGCGATGCCCGGCAGCGCCGCGTCTTGACATGTTTGGCGTTACTCGAGTCGAGCTCGCAACGGTTTTTTGGCAGCAACGGTCGGTGGTGGCAGCGGCGACTTGCGAAATCGGGACAAAAATGGGTCTTGTCGGGATGTCGGGACGTCGGGACAAGACGGTCCATAAAAAAACCGACCAAGTGCGAGTCTTGGCAAGTAGTTTTTTGTGGCGTACTGAATAACTTTCAATCAATCAATCAAACAGTTTTAATTAAAATGTATAAAAAAAAAACCGGCCAAGTGCAAGTCGGACTCGCACACGAAGGGTTCCGTACCATCGTACAAGATTTAACACAACAAAATCATGTTTTTTGTATAGGACCCCCCCCCCCCTATTATTTTTTAATTTTTTATTTTACTTATTTGTTGTTACAGCGGCAAAAATAATAACACACTCTGTGAAAATTTCAGCTGCCTACCTATTTCGGTTCATGAGATACAGCCCTGTGACAGACGGACGGACGGACGGACATACAGACAGCGGAGGCTTAGTTTCACCCTTTGGGTACGGAACCCAAAAAACGAGTCCCGATAAATCGCGACTCGTTTTTCAGAGCGTATTTTGCTATCTAGGGGAGCATCTTTACTGAGATGGAAAACACGGAAAATGTTTTATTGCTGCTTCGACCATCCAACGCGACGGTACCAACCCGGGCGGGCTTAAACCCTGCCACCTAGTAGGGGAAGGGGACCTTCAGTTTTACATGGGTTCCGAACCATGGAGTAGCTCGCATTCGTGACGAAATGCACTTATCCAACTCCAGAATGAGAAAGAAAGTGGTGCATGCGAGGATTTGAACCCAGACCTCTGGTATGCTAGTTAAGGCCCCGCGCCACTAGGCTACGAGCCGCATGTCTAGTTACATACAAAAATAGGATTATTTTGAGACCTAAGTACCACCATAATTATGTATATTACTTTTGTAAGTAACGGGAAACGTAGCTCACTCCTCCAAACGTCTACGAAAGAAATGTGTGCTGGTTTCAACCTAAAACATTTGCATTTTTTGGCTCTTTCACGGTAAATCTCGTAACCGGTTCTATGACATATTGTTTACCACCGCCTATGCCAAGGAGAATGCTCTTCGGAGCCGCACAACGCTGTCAAAGAATGCTACTAATATTATATCCGCGAAAGTTTGTAAGGATGGATGTTTGTTGCTTTTTCACGCAAAAACTACAGAATGGATTTCGATGAAACTTAACAGTAATATAGCTTATACATCAGAATAACACATGGGCTATAAATTATTAATATATTGTGTAAATTAGATAAACTGTGACTATAAGTGTCGAGTACATCGAAAACATAATCTTGCCACCTGAGAGTTACCTCGGCGTGCGCTGCATAAACTATTATGTACCTACCTTATATGTGGGAGCCATTATAGCCAAAAATATCTAACTACATATACATTAGTGTAAAACTGCATTATCTGACGATAAAATGCACAAATTTTAAATGGCAGATGTTTGTAATAGTCCGAATTCAGGCTCCGCTCGGCTGAGTGCCCAAAACTAGATTGACCCGAGCGAAGCCGGGTACCTCAGCTAGTATATAATACATACACGCTGTGCCTCCGTCCACATTGTACCATGGATCAAAGCACGCCAGCCTACCACATTCTCCGGGGCCTACCACATCCACAATCGTTCGGTAATCTCAGGTAATCTTAGGTGAGAGTCCAGGGAGTCTGGTGGGAGTCCGAGGAATCTGGAGATCATAGGTAATCCGGAGTAACCTCAGGGTTTAACCTCAAAAGACGTATTGGAAGGGTTTGTGTAGATGGGAACTGACTTGACGAACGATTTTATAGAGCACATTCGCGCGCGGTGGCGATGTTTCGACTGTGCGGCACACTCGTACTACATAGTCAAAATCAAAATGACCAATGATTTAGTAATTTTGACCATATAGCGCAGACGCGATATCGACGGAATGCGGTAACGACCGTCTTAAATGTTTCTTTTTGAAAATTGACAATTATATCTCAAAGAAAGCATGTGTTGTAGATTGTGTGCCAGCTACATAGCGATTTGGAAATGTTTTGGTAAAATTATACATTTCAGTACAATTTAATTTATTTTTTTTCAAATTGTTCTCGTCCGTCAGCAGACTCTGTGTCTTTCTATTCTTAGGGCCGAGTGCACGAAAGGACATAAAATCAAAATCAGCGTCAACGTATGATTACACACGTCACTTTGTATGAACAGTACGGAAGGAACTCCATGCGACTCACTTAGCCCCGATTGCACGAAGCGACGGCCGAGTTAATCAATGTTCAAACACGTCACTTTTAGTGAACCGCACGGAGTTGCATCCATACTGTCCACACAAAGTGACGTGTTTAATCATACGTTGACGTTGATTTTGATTTTTTGTCCTTTCGTGTACTCGGCCATTAGTCTATGGTTCAGGATATATTTAACCGGTTTTAGTTTACGTCGGTTCGCAACATTTCCTAATAGTTCCGATATTAAAACGTGGAGCGCGGACGTTAAATTGGGACGAGCGCGGGACGTTGGATAAGTAGGTCACTGTAATGGCGCCCTATTATTGTTTTAAACTGAAATTCGAACTGAAGACCGTCGCGACGCGACCGGAGGATGCTAAAGGGTCGGTCGCCAAGGATCTCTTGATTGGCGCAGCGCGTGCCCGGCTGACGCCGACTCAAAAAATAACAATCGTAACTACAAAAATGGCAATAATTTTTTACTTTTTAGTGCTTTTTCTTTGAAGTCGGTTATTTTTTTTGTTAAAATTTTGTTGTATTGAATGGCCTGTCCTTAGTCATATCCTAGTAATATGTATGTCAATGCGTGGTGCGGACTTGTTGGGTCTGTTCTGTTTGTTGGTCTGGGTCTGAGTCTGTTCTACAGGTACTACCAAGAATGTTAAACCTCTTTAAACGTTCTTGGGTCTACCATGGACGTTGCTTTGTGGAACTTGCACCACTTATTCCTCCACTTCCTACCTATATTCGGAGCACCCACCACATACAATTAGAGCACCCCCTCGTGTTTGACATTAGGCTTTTGAGGGCGAGCCGTTTCTCAAACTCATTTCTGTTCTGTGCCGCAGCTGTGGAACTGTCTGCCGGCGAGTGTCTTTCCTTATACCTACAACCTGGAAGTCTTTAAGCCTAATTTGAACAATGCCACCATTTCGCGCGGCATTTGGTGCACGCCAGGACCTCTTAAGGTGGCCCAACCCGGCGGGCCCAACTCATTCGCGGGCACGGTACAAAACCGTGCTGTTGCGCTCTGGGACTCTCTCTGTTTCAAAGAATAAGACAGGCTCCGTGATGAGGAAGATGCAACATGTCCACAAAAAAGACAATGTGCATAGTGTATGATTTGGTAAGATTTACGAAAATTTTAATTTCAAAACGACTTATAGCTAAAAGTAAACCACGACCGCTGTAGTCAAAAATCAAACAAAAACCAAATAGATCATAAATCTTGATTAAATAAGCTATGTCTGATGACTAATCTTTTAACGATGTTCTTACTTTATCATTGCGTAATCCACCTCCAAAGTTATTGTATAAAACGCGCGAAAAATTCGAACTTTCGGCCCTTATAACTTAGAAACCAAACACAATTTTACAATGTCAATGGTCATCAGACATCTAGTTCGATCAAATAAAGCTATTTTGAGCAACATTTTGGATCTCTGACAAGAAATATGGGCGTGATCTTCTTTCCCCTTTTGTATGGGGAGATGAGCGGGTTGGGCCACCTTAAGGTCGGCCCGTAAGCACCTGAAAATTTCGCCTCCCATACAAACGTAGTTTACTAATAATTTGAAAACCACTGTTCCAAATTACTTGATATTTGGTATCCAATATTAGGCTACAAATATCTGTGTCTGCATGTCTTTGTTTTTTCAGCAAATGTATTCCGGGTCAAACCACACAGAAAACAAAATTCGTATGAAGATTTTCTTTTTGCTTTCATTTCATTCGGTTTGGATTTTTCAAAAAAACAAAAGCATGCAGACACAGATATTTGTTACCTGATATTAGATATTAAATATAAATTTAATTGGAATGGCGGTTTCCAAATGATTCGTAAACTACGTTTGTTTGGGGATCATAGCTTACGGGCCGTTCTTAAGGTGGTGCCCGACGCCTATGGGATTTTTTAATTTTAAGGGGGGCTGCAAAAACCAGGTCGTCCGGCCAGGTGCTTCTTCACAACATGTTTGAAGAACCCCAGGTTGTAATTTGGGGGAGATGCCTCGGAAGGGAGTTCATTCCATTGTTTCTTCTCCATTCTTTACGAACGCTTTGAGAATAATGTATCCTTGTCACATATGTTGGCAACACTCAAGGGTAGGCAACACTCCAGTGACGCGGAGCGGAGTGAAGTTGCACCGGAAGACGGAGGCGGCGGAAGGGGGTTGACCGCCATGTTGTTCAGAGTGAAGACGGAAAGGAAGAGCTCTCCACGTGCAATTGAGTCTCATGTGTTTTAGGCTCATTAGAGTATATCCTGATATTACAATCATCTGCAGTATTGACCCTTGGTTTAATTAGATAACATCAGAAGTGCCGAACCGAACTCAGTGCAACATGAGTCGCGAGTCTCACGATCGTCGGAAAAGTAGTAAGAAGAAACGTGCCCGCTCGCCATCCACGAGCTCAAGTTGCAGCTGCGATAGCTCAGGGACGCCGCCAGTATCTAAAAAGCGTAAGAAATGTGGAACGGTCACTGTAAGTAGAAACTCAATCACGATAAACACGATGATTCCGGAGAGGGGCCTTCCCGCTCGACTCCCCATACAGGCGTGGAAGGGGGCTCGTGCCCATATTTCTTGTCAGAGATCCAAAATAGCTTTATTTGATCGGAATGGATGTCTGATGACTGTTGGCATTGTAAAATTGTGTTTGGTTTCAAACTTATAAGGTCCGAAATTTCGATTTTTTCGCGCGTTTTGTGCAATGATTTTGGAGGTGGATTGCTCAATGATAGAATAAGGGCATTTTAAAGGGATTGGTCATCAGACATAGCTTGCATCATGAAGATTTATAAACAATTTGGTTTTTAAGTAAATATACTTTTTCATGTACGTAACATAACGTGACGCAGGTATAGCGTTAAATACATGTATGTAAGTAAAGCTTAAATACTGTGTTAGTAGGAGGCATTGATTGCGGGAAGAGGGACTGTAGGAGAATTCCAAATTATGGGTATACAGCAGGTGAAGAAATGTATTAGACGCAATATTCGCGAATGGTATGTTTTGCTGGTTTGGGTCCAGCCTTGCAGTATATTCTTAGAGTGGTTCTTTTTACACGGATCTTTTTTTAATTAATGTGTCCTTGCTTCACAGTCGATTATACATACATACATGTCACATTCCTTGAAATTTGGTTTTTGTTAGATTTTTTACTACCGCGGTCGTGGTTTGCTTTCGGCTATGAGTCGTTTTGTGATAAAGGTTTTCGTAAGTCTTGCCAAGTCAAGAGCGGTGCGCATTGTCTGATTTGGGGACATGTTGCATCCTCCTCACAACGGAGCCTGTCTTTTTGTTTGGGGCAGAGAATGTCTCGGAGCGCATAAGCACAGTTTCGTGCCGTGCCTGTGAATGAGTTGGTCCCGCCAGGAAGGGCCACCTCACGGATAATGTGAATGATTGGCTAAATATCATAAAATTCTACGCATCTGCATCATCTTGGTCAGATAATATGATTCGTTATCAAGCTTTAAATAAGATAAAGGTCCACCAAAATTGTTGTAATACTTATTGTTTCGGACGCGTTCCGAGTGGATGAATTGGGGGTGGTCTGATTGGGGAAAGAAGATCGCGGCAACTTTTTAGATCAAACCAAACATGTTTGAGCTGTTAAAACATTTTTTTTAATTCAAAGCCAAACGAGAATCAGTCTCTGTATGAATTATTGTTGAACAAAGATTTAAGATTGACGGACTAAGTTGGGGACAATAATTTGAGCGCGTCCGTGGAGGCTAGTAGTTTATTCCTTGTGACAATTTAACTGAATTTTTTTACCGACGCACACAAATCATCATATAAACGAGAATTGGCAGTCAAACCAGCTTATACAACCATACCATATCTTTTGTTCCGCGAAACAGCGCGTTAGGCAGTCAGCGACTGTTACAATATTATATTTGCGGTGGTGACCATACACGAGCTCAATGTAACGCTGCATCTACAAGTGAGTTTTGCAAAAGAAAAGGTCACACAGAGTCGATGTGTTTTAAGAAGTAAAGTCAGTGTAGCTGATTGGTTACTATCGATCCAATTACATTATACGGATATAAGTCACAAGACTGTAATAGTCAGGAGATGCCGAGAGTAACATAGATATCGTCAAAAATTATGACCTGTTAGGTAACAATATCCACCGGAAAACAAGCCGTGGTCCTCGCTGGGTCGCTACCAAGAAATTAATTTGGCAAATTATTTAACATAATCAAGACGGTCATTTCGCAATAGAAAAACTTTAGAGCGTGTTGGCAAGGTATTGTGTTATTTTTGTAATATATTTTACATATCTGCAATCAACTTCTTGATTGTAAAATTGTGCAATTCGATCTAAAATTTCAAGCCGAACGATGGGATGAGGACTGATCATACTCAGGAAGATACGTCGATGGCGGGATGAGTAGCAGGTGTTCTGTAAGGACGACCTGGACAAACTCAGGAAGACACGTCAAAGATGGGATGAGTAGCAGGTGGTCATTTGGACGAACCTGGAGTGCCTCAGGAAGACACATCAAATACAGCTTGGGTTTACATGTCGATTGCACTTTACTGCTAAAGAAGGTACTAGATATTGGTGTATAATGCGCATTGGGACGTTCAAGTTGACAAATCGAGGAAACGATGGGATGAGTGCAGGCGGTCCGAGGTGGGACGAACCTGGTACCTCAGGAAGAAACATCGAAGAGTCGAAGGTCACTTGGAGGGTCATGCAATGTGGGCTGTATGCTACCAATATCTACAACGATTTTATAGGGTTTTCAATATAGAAACAAATATCTGATGGAACTGTTTGTATGTTTCCAGTTTAGTACAGAACAGACCGTGTCTGAGGGCAGACACAAATGCAGCATGGCCGTGTTGGCAACACTCAAGGGTAGGCAACACTCCAGTGACGCGGAGCGGAGTGAAGTTGCACCGGAAGACGGAGGCGGCGGAAGGGGGTTGACCGCCATGTTGTTCAGAGTGAAGACGGAAAGGAAGAGCTCTCCACGTGCAATTGAGTCTCATGTGTTTTAGGCTCATTAGAGTATATCCTGATATTACAATCATCTGCAGTATTGACCCTTGGTTTAATTAGATAACACATACTAACCTCTGCTACATCTGCAACGGTTCGAACTCCAAAGAGCGCTAGTTATCATGCCGTCCACCGCACATTATCAGAGAATACATTACTGTCACGTATGGACATTTGCGTAGCTAATCAAGGTATTGACTAGGCAAACAGCTCGGTTAAACAGATACCGCAATTTCTTGCCCGCGGCTCGATCACACGTGGCCAGTGCGCGCAGGCGAGTGAAGCCCAACTAACACCCCGACACTTTCAAGCCAGTGACGTCACCAGCGAGCACGGACGGACGGGAGTAGAAACCGATATTCGTCTGTATGGGGACGCGGCGCGGTGGCGTAGCCACATTCTCTTACTACTGATTTTCGAGAGTTCCAACGACACGTTAGAACATGTCAGGACGCTATTTAGTGCAATAAACATTCGATATTGCGCTTCCCGAATTTGTAAGCAACTAACTACAGTTAGGCTGAGATAAATAGTCGTAAGAGAAACTAAGACTAACGGAAAGTAGTACTTTGTGACGTCACTTTGACACATTTTGTATGGACGAAATCTCAAAGTAATGCAAAGTGACGTCACAAAGTAGTACTTTTCGTTAGCCTTAGTTTTTGTTACGACTATTTATCTCAGCCTTAGACTCGTTGCTTCTACGCTGCCGATGGATCGAGTTTCGTATGGCGGCGTATTAAAAAAATATTAAAAAAGCAATAACAGCACTTGCTTCTATGCCGATTGCTTTATCGGAAGTTTTTATGCACTAGACACGGTGGCTTATACTACACCTACTGTCATGATATTAGCCTAACACATGACATGGAAACTAAGTGTCATGCCAGGACCTTCCTTACTTGCTCGACTAAATTGAACTAGTTGGATAGCACGGGTAATTTAAAATGCCGCTTTGGTACCAACCTAAGAGGGTCACCACGAATCCGAATGTCAGCCAATCTCAGCGGACGAAAACTTAAACGAAACGGAATTTTCACTTGTATTATCGCACGTACTGAGGGTTAACATGGCATACTAACTCGCCGGGTGAATAGGCGTAAAGTGATTAAATATGTCTTTTAGTTTAATTTCGTACCACGCTTACTGGTAAAATTCGGTTCACTTGGACGAAAAACCCTTTATTAGACAGCATGGTACGAAATGCAAAAAAAAACAGATTTAATCACTCACTTGACTGTTCACCCAGCGAGTTGATTTACCATGTCAATACCCCTGTTCTGACTTGAGCCATACTTGACGATGCCAGTCGTGAGCTAGTAGCTTGCTTGATAACTCGCCCGTCTTGGCCACAGTCCGCGTGTAACTCCGGCCTAAAGTTTCCATGAGCTCCTTGTTAGGCGTTTGGTTCAGGTAATTAAGTGATGTTAATTACCGTTTTCTACAATTGCCTACGCACTATCTGCGGACTGTGAAAGCTATATGTTGATCCTGCTTTTCGCAGTCGTTTCGCATTGGAGTGAATGCGATGCACCTAGTGGTGATAAATTGTTAGTGAAATCCGTAATCTTACTGATTTTACCGTGTGAATGGTTGGATATGGGTAACACAAATAAGCGGTTTAGAGTTATCCTAATTCTAAGTAAACACAACGAAATTAGTGTAGTAAAGAACCTCCAGAATCAATCTGAACAGTCGTGTACCCGGCTTCGCTCGGCTAAATTTAGTTTTGAACATTAACCCGAGCGGAGCCCGGTAATTGTGATCAGAGACGAAACTATGGGCAAGTGTGTAATATAGTGTGTGGAATGGTTTCCCGAATTTATCCTTTGTCAGCCTCAGTGGCCCAGTGGCGCGACACTTCGGCGATCGCTCTCCGAAGTTAAGCAACGCTGGGTCCGGTCTGGTCTTGGATGGGGATTCGACCGTTGAGAGAGGCTGGCCGTGGTCCCTTTCCTTACTTACTAGGTGGTAGGGTTAATCCCGCCCGGGTTGGTACCATTGCATTGGATGAACGATGGTCGAAGCGGCAATGAAAATTGTCCGTGTTTTCCATCCAGTTCAATGTAGCCGTGCAATATAAGGAAGGTCCTGGCATGGTACCTAGTTCCCATGTGGTGTGTTGGGCTAATACCATGACAGAACCGCATAGAGTTCCTTCCATACTGCCCACACAAAGTGACTTGTTTAAACATACTTTGACGTTGATTTTAATTTTTTTTTTCTTTCGTGCACTCGGCCCTTAGACGATGAAAGCATTAATCACAATGGGAACACAGCGACCGTGACGAATCAAGCAAGCGGGGCTCTGAGATTTTAAATTTGGAGAAATTATTTGTTCGTCCATTGGCCAAGGTAAAATGTTGCACGCGGACTGCGAATCAAACTAGCGAAATCGGGTTCCAGGCCCCAACGGTTCCCTTCCCCTAGAAGTTGTCAGATATTTTTTATTATTATTACTTTTACTTCATCAACCTGTCAAAGACAAACTGGGACTACCCGACTGTACCCCTAGTCCCACTTGTCACCTAAATTGGCGTTTACGCCAAACCGATCGACTAACGTTTTCAAATGTATGGAGAAATAAAGAGCGCGCAGTGAGCATTTCCGAGTCTCAGTTTGATTTGGCAGCTTACGTATCGTCGCCGTAAATAATAATAATAATAAAATTATTAAAATGATTTATTTTCACATACAACAGTAAAATAATTGGTATACAGTGTCAGACACAATTAAAACAGTAGTAGGAAGCAAGTAAAGAAATATCGAAATAAGAAAGATGTGCGATGTGTGAAAAATGACTGCGGCTCAGCTGGATGTCAGCAAATACGTTACAGTTGACGTTATAGTTATCGTTGACGTACGTGTCAGTTGACGTTGCCGTTTACGCCGTCGCGCTTTTATACAAATCGGAAATTCTAGTTTGATTTGGACAGCTTGAAGTAGTAAAACCACAGAATAACTAGTAAAATCTTGTATGGAATTTGACGTTTTTGCGTAACTTCGAAGTTCCGTAAACGCCCATTTAGGTGAGAACTCAGACTGCTCACTGTATGAAAACGCGGAGTCAACTCATTTACGGCGAACATGCGTACAGCTTAGGTCCAATCTATCGCGGACTCGCAAAGTAGCGATCTTCAATTCACCATACATTTAAAAACCGGCCAAGTGCGAGTCGGACTCGCACACGAAGGGTTCCGTACCATCGTAAAAATAAAACAAAAAATCACGTTTTTTGTATGGGAGCCCCCTTTAATTTTAATTATTTTTTAATCTTACCTATTTGTTGTTATAGCGGCAAAATAAATACAAACTCTGTGAAAATTTCAGCTGTCTACCTGTTACGGTTACTGAGATACAGCCCTGTGACAGACGGACAGACGGACGGACGGACGGACAGCGGAGGCTTAGTAATAGGGTTCCGTTTTCACCCTTTGGGTACGGAACCCTAAAAACACTAGTCGATCGGTTTGGGGTAAACGTCCATTTAGGTGAGAAGCCGGACTACGGGCTCTGGACGGCCGTAATATGAAAACCCGCGGCCACGAACCGCGACCATGTCAGTTTCGACACATCGCCACTGCAGCAGTCCACATGTGCCGGCTCCGTGAAGAGGTGGCCATTATGACGTGCCGTCATAGCATTGTTTCTGGCGCGCGCGCTGCCCGGCTCTCGATGGTTGGCACGGTCAAGCGGCGAAGCGTGCGCGATTGCCTAACGCGCATATGCGTGTAACGCATGTAGCAGGAGTTTATCGCACGCGGGATCTTAATAGAAACTTTTAAGAAAATCCTTAAAAAACCGGCCAAGTGCGAGTCGGACTCGGACACAAAGGGTTCCGTACCATCGTACAATATTTAATACAAACAAATCACCTTTTTTTGTATGGGGCCCCCCTTTTTTTAATTTTATGTATTTGTTGTTATAGCGGAAAAATAAATACGCACTCTGTGAAAATTCCAGCTACCTACCTATTACGGTTCATGAGATAGAGCCCTGTGACAGACGGACGGACGGGTGGACAGCGGAGGCTTAGGAATAGGGTTCCCTTCGGTACCCTTTGGGGACGGATTCCTAAAAAGCGTTTTTTTATTTACTAGGAAAAATAAATTTTGCAAGCAGATATTAAAATGAACATCACTAGGTATTTTTAGTGACTAAAAGAACTTGTATCGTAATTGCTAGACAAGATAGGAAACCGATAGATAAGGGATGGTTGTTGAAAGAAAATGCAGTGACAGCGTTAGCGTTGATAAGATGGCTTGGACATGTTGAACGGATGAGTGATGAAAGAATGATAAATCCAATTTACAGAACTCGTAGCCCGGACAGATCAAAAGAGCTCACGGTTTTCACAGCTCCTGTGAAAGTTCGTAAGCGTAGCGTTAGTTCGTAGCGGTTTACATAAAAAAAACCGCACAGGTCATGTGCACTGATCATATAATGTTTAATTAAAAGAATTACTCAATCCGTGGTCATGTGCTTCGTATAGGTAGAATTCGTCGCGAGGTCGCTGTCGATGAAATAACTAGCGATTCGTGTGGAGAAGCAATTGGCCCGATTCGGCGACGGGGCCAACTCCGTAACTGTCGCGTTTTTGCGCGTTCCACGTTAACGGGCGCCATTGTGGTGGCGATGGGAAGCGTGGCGGGCGCGGAGGATCGGAGACGCTGGCAGACGACGGTAGATTGAGAGCAGGCGTGATCATAATTACGTCATTTGTTTATATATTTTTTTAATTTAGTTAACTGCACATTTATGGCTAATATCACACCTACTGTCATGACATTTGCCCAACAAACCACATGGGAACAAGGTGGCATGCTTGCAGGCCTAATCGTAGTGGTTTTATTTTACAGGGCATGGATGACTAACACCACACCCACCAAAATATCAGCCACAAAGACCACATTCCTGACGGAACTAGGTGCAATGCGAGGGCCATCCCACGGCTACATCGAACTGGAGGGAAAACACGGACACGTGTTTTTGCGCGAACTGAGCTTGTCGCCAGGCTACGTTCCACTTAATTTTCATTCCACCACACCACACGCATCAGGAAAAAGGGTCTAATCTCGAGATCTACTCACGCTGCTTCTTAAAACTGTCGACCGTCGCAATTGCGAGTGCATTAGAAACAGTCCCGAATGCCCACAGAATATATATGCGCTAATCCCTGCCTGCGCCCGTATATAATCAAAATATTTCTTTGCTACTTCGCTCCTGCGTAGTTACACATAGACTCTTCGCTCTGCACTTGATCGAGTGCCGGCAAAAGAAATGATTTATATAAATCCGAAGGCTTGTTGTCTGGTGCCATCAAAATATTCAACGCTAAAGGATGGAAATATGTACTTTAAATTATGGCCTTTGAAAAACAAAATTATTACAAATACATGGCTATGTCTCAACATGCCAAATAATCGAATCTTGTTATTCTTCGGGTTGATATAGATTTTGTCTACCCCTAAACTATCGTTTTCCGGCGCGTGCGGTCACCTGGCATGAACATATTTCTGAGTAGATAACTATGCGTGGTAGACATTTGATTGTAGCGTGCTTGTGTCTAATTTTTTCCCTATTGCGGCTTCTTACATGAGCGTTACATATCCAGGAACCATATCGCCACTCTCGACCCCAAAATTTCCCAAGGCGTAACTTTACACCTGAGAAACCACCTGAGAAGTCACACTGTCAGTTCTGTCAACGTCAAGCTCAAAAGTGTTACGTGGAATGTTCCTGTCAGTGTCAATAACAAATGTCATCGTATTACGTAAACGAAATGGCATGCCCGCTTTTAGTCTATTGCGTTCATTGAGTGAGTCAGATGAGATAAAAACAGAATTCATTTTCTGGCCGCCACCCTCGTATTCCTAACTTAGATAAATCTCTTAAGCGTGACGAAAATACATCAGGCACCTAACCATTAGCTGTTCTGCGCTTATTTCCACGGTTTCTACAAACGATTATAGATCATTCACTCGCCCGTTCCTCCAGTTTGTAACATAGTAACAACAGATTTTCGAAAAAGCGATTCGAAGTTTTTTTTTATGTGTCTGGACATGGATGGCTTATACCACACCTTCTGTCATGGTATTAGACATCGTGTTAGTAACCTCAAAATGTATTCTTTGAGCGAATCACTAACACTTGGTCGTTTTTAGAAATCAGTTCCTCAAAAGGAAAAAAAGATACCACTGTATGATCACTGCGCTTCCGTATGTCTGTATGTCTGTCAAGACCCGTAGATATTCAGTTGAAATTTAAATAAAATTATTTAGAAATTTTCTAATTTAAAAAAAAAAAAAAACTTTTAAGTCAGGTCATCCATGCCGCATATTTTGATAAATAAATCAATACCTATAGGGCAGCTGCTATAGGGTATTTACCCTTGACATACAGTCATGAAGCAAGAAGCATGCTCTAACAAGCCCAAGTAAAGGAAAAAATCCGAAAATCGTAATTTTTTGTTACATATATCACATAAAAAATACTACCCGTGATGAACGAACTATCTGAGTACGTATCTGAATTTGTGCGGAACCCTCGGTGCGGGGCCACACTCGCACTTGTCCGGTTTTTTCGACTAATCGAGGTACAGTGTCAAAATTTAGTTCCAGGCATTGATTTCGTTTAGGTTTTTGTGCTTTTCAGTTTAAAGGGGTTAGAGTTTAGAGGGGTTTAGGGGTTCAGTTAAAGGTACTAGGACTGAGTGTTAATCTTAAAATTTACGTTCGCCGGTGATTCACAGGTGACTCACGAGTAAGGCACTCAATTTCGTACTCATGGAATGACGTTCACCATTTTCACACTTGTCCCTTTCTACTTATTCTAATTAAAATGCGATGACGTTACATAAAATTGTCAGCGATGACGTCACGCGAATGCTAAGCGTATTTTTTTCACTTTCATCTGTGAATTGAACCCTTGTTCGCTTCATGAGTAGAGACTCAGAGGAGGGTTTATGCCATGTGACTGTGGGAGTAATATTACCTACGCAAACTTGCGTGGCAATCTCGCAAGAAATATTCGCCTTAGCTTGCGATTATTATGCATACACTTGCCGCTAGCCGACAAGCCGCCAAGTGCCTGCTGCGTCGTAAACTGAGTCGGACAGTTTTGTGCAACTTTCTGCCATGTGGGCTTTTGACTGTTGCGTGGCCTCGCTCGCGCGGTCTCGGCAGTTTTGCATCGATTGGTTGTAACATTTAGTTTTTTAGGGTTCCGTACCCAAAGGGTACCAAACGGAACCCTATTACTAAGCCTCCGCTGTCCGTCAGTCCGTCCGTCAGTCCGTCCGTCCGTCCGTCCGTCCGTCCTTCCGCCCGTCCTTCCGCCCGTCCGTCCGTCCGTCCGACCTACCGTCCGTCCGTCCGTCCGCCTGTCACAGGGCTGTATCTTTTATATTGTACGTTTGAATGGTTACGAAATTACTATTTTCTCATTTAATTGTGGTCAGTGATATTTACATACTAGGCTTATAAATGTAGACTTATAAATATGTACTGTCGTTACCGTCTTGCTCTTCACTAAATAGTATAAAACAAAGTCGCTTTCTCTGTCCCTATATCCCTATGTACGCTTAAATATTTAAAACTACGCAACGGATTTTGATGCGGTTTTTTTTAATAGATAGAGTGATTCAAGAGGAAGGTTTATATGTATAATAACATCCAATAAATATAGGAGAAATACTGTTATTCTTGAGGTTTCCAATGTGATGTCGTAAAAAAAATTTTTTTTTCCGCTTACATTGCAAACGCAGGCTGAACCCTACGAAATTTATCAAAATAATGTACTAAGTATTGTATACATTGAAAAGGTCTACAGAAAACTCCGCGATGGTATATATCTATCTCTTATGGATATCCCACAATAACATTTTTTCTCATTTACTTTTTACGACAAATAATGGCTAATTTTCGAAGCGATTTTAACCAGTACAGCACTAATCCTTATCCAATTAAATACCTTAAATACATTTTTGATTTAATATAGATCTATACGGCCCTTTACAACATATGATTTAAATGAATATTTTCGAAGATATTATAGATTTAAAAAATGCGGGATGTAGTGTTTGCGGCGGTACTGGCCGGCCGGGGCGGCGGGAGCGTGCCTCGGAGGCCGCGGTTCTCTCTATAGCACTTTGAATTTATTATTTCTCTAATATCTAATAATCATGTAATAATAATATCTAAGTTTTTTTTATTTGAAATATCTCAATGTAGGAACTCTACGTAAAAATGGTTTATTTGTGTATCATTGTGTCAAAATAATATTTTTTTAAATGACATTATGCCCGTGCAAAGCCGGGACGGGCTGCTAGTTCTATATAAATTATAGTTCAACGCTCTAGTACACCATGCATAAAAGCTATTTATCACTCGAAAAAATAGATGGCGCTTAGCACTCAACTGTCAAATCCGTATTGCAACTTAACGCGGTGTCAAATAATTACTAAATGAAAGCAATTTAGCAGTCGTGGGTCTCAAGACCTCACCAACATTTACATCCCCGTAATACCGATTTGCAATCCGTAGACAAAATAAATAAACATTTCGGGAGAAAATGTGGACTTTAGGAGAATTCCAAATTATGGGTACACAGCAGGTGGCGAAATTGGTAGACGTAATAACCGCGAGTAATATGTTTTGCTGGTTCGGGTTCAGCCTGGCGGCAGTATATTCATAAGTAGTTCTTTTACAGGGCGCTCTGTCAATTAATGATTTACGGTCGATTCTACAATAAACATCACCGAGTTATTTTTGAGAGAATTTTTACAATGCAGTGCTGTGGTTCTGTAAGCATGGGCCATAATGGCACAGTTATTTATCATCGCAGGGTGCAGTTGTGGTGCCGTGCCACACGATGCAGCAAGAAATCCCGCAGATTGCATAATAAACCCGAATTCGATAAATCCCCGACACGTGGGAGGCCGTTGCCACGCGAGGCGGAGACGGCAGCTCGGCCCACTCGACCGGCTGCTTGCGAGTGGCCCTCGACAAAGTGACAGAACACCGTCGACTCGCCCGCCTTTTTTAGCTTTGTTCGGGCACAGCGGCTCTGCACTCTGTTAGGTAGAGGATTGGGATCAGCAGGCTTATTCCTGGACTTCCGTAATCAGGAATCCTAAATCTAGAAAAATAGACTCAGGATTTCTGATTCCTGATTACGGGATTCCAGGAAAAGGCCTGCAGAAGGAGAGAGCGTAGAGCCGGAAAGCTGGAAAACAAAAAAGATCGTAGATGAACTCGTTATAAGTTTTTCAATTAATCGGAAGCCCAACTCGAAAGCACGTACCTAGCTGTCGGCAACTTTATGGCTGACATTTGACAGATAACATTTCATACATTTCTTGGATTAGAGGCATATTAGGAAGGTTAGTCACAATCAGCACCGTGAACTGCCCGTTATATATCGTACCGTTCATTATATATCTTTCGTACGTATCATTATATATTCTTTGGAAGGGGGTAATAAATATACTATACTTCGCCATCGCCTGCCACTGTCTTGAACACTAGCAGTCGTATTCAAAGTGAACCTGTCAAAAATTATGAACTGATGAATGTGTGAAACGTTTGTATGCGTTTGACAATTGATATCGAAAGCGCTGTCGATACCATCTGTCAAACGCATACAATGTCTTTGCCAGGCGATATCGTCTTCTCGATAGCGTTCGTAATAGGGGGGGCTGATCCTTAATTTATCTTGCTATTTTCATTCCTTTTGGGCGAACCAAGCGGGCAGCCCGAACAAGCATTCTGTTTTTTTGAAACTGTCCATTTGACTACGGGTGAAGCTACAAATGTTAAGTGAAGTGAGAAGACATTTTTAGAAGGTAAGCGACGACCAATCAATTGAGATCATTTTAGGGCTCCGTACCCAAAGGGTGAAAACGGAACCCTATTACTAAGCCTCCGCTGTCCGTCCGTCCGTTCGCCTGTCACAGGGCTGCATCTCATGAACCGTAATAGGTAGGCAGCTGAAAATTTCACAAAGTGTGTATTTATTTTGCCGCTATAACAACAAAAAGGTAAAATAAAAAAAAATAAAGCTGGTTCCCATACAAAAAACGTGTTTTTTTTGTAATAAATCTTGTACGATGGTACGGAACCCTTCGTGTGCGAGTCCGACTCGCACTTGGTCGGTTTTTTTACGCATCATGTTTATGCGTGCATCCATATTTGCATACAATTACCCCCTTCCCCGAAGCGGTAGGCAGAGTTGATAGGAAGCTATAGTGTTCGATCAAAGCATACTTCTTTCACTTCCTCTACAGACGTAGATATTTTAATACGTGCTATACGATTACGGGTGCTACGTACCGAGGCGTTAACATGGTATATTAACTCGGCGGGTGAACAGGCAGTAAATGGTTATATCTGCCATTTAGTTACATTAAGTAGGTACCATGCTAACTGGTAAAATTCAGTTCACTTGGCCGAATAACACTTCGTTTGACAGCATGGTTTAAGGTCGGCCCGTAAGCACCTGAAAATTTCGCCTCCCATACAAACGTAGTTTACTAATGATTTGAAAACCACTGTTACAACTTACTTGATATTTGGTATCTAATATTAGGCTACAAATATCTGTGTCTGCATGCCTTTGTTTTTTTCGGTAAATGTATTCTGGGTCAAACCACAGAGAAAACAAAATTCGTATGAAGATTTTCTTTTTACATTCATTTCATTCGGTTTGGATTTTTCAAGAAAACAAAAGCATGCAGACACAGATATTTGTTACCTGATTTTAGATATTAAATGGGTCATTCTCACAAAAGTGGACAATGTCACGTACATGAATGATTTAGCATTAAAAATATACAATTTAAATGAGTAAATTTTTTATATTAGTATATTTCTGTCTTATTATCTTATCATTTAAATTGAGAAATTAAAAACTCAAAAAATAACCTATTATTTTTACTGTGGAGATGTAACAAATCATATTTCCTGTCGCGTCACAAACCCACCTTATAGACTTTCGAATTTTATAAGTTAGGTTTATGTACATTTTTGAAATAATTTAATTCAACATTTGCGGAGAGAGACTAATCAAAAAGTGACTTGTAATTTTTAAAAACTCACTAAAAGACAATAACATCCTGTTCAAACTGTTAATATCACAGTCATTTTCCTGCCAGACTTCTAAGTGTAAGAAAAACCGTTTTTTTGTCATGTCGGGAACGAATACTCGGCGTCAGAGGGAGAAAGAACCAGAGATCTTTGCGCATTCATAGTCGCTGGGGCACGCAATTTTGTCAGTTGGCCGCTAGTGTCACTAGGAGTTGCACATGTAAGTGAGGGTCAGACAAACTATCATTAGTCTGTGCCTTGATAATTTTGTTATTAAACGTTTTAGAATAGTATGATTTTCTGTGGCGAATACACATCTCAAGGTATGTTATTTTATTTGTCTTTTGCATGTCTAAAATATTTCACTATTTTTTCTAATTAATTTAAACACAAATTCATCATTTTCCTGGCGTCATTCGTCTGTCAAGAAGGGAACAGGAAAATGATGGAAACAACAGGAAAGTTACGAATTAGAAAAAAAATTACTAATGAGTACTCATAGTACAGTCATAACGTTTCAAATCCAGACACTCACTTTAGGCACATAAAAATGTTAGCGGTCGAAGCGAGAGTAACCTCGGGAAATTTCGGCCTTCCTCGGCTAAACACGGAGCGGGCGCCGCGGGAAGGGCGAAGAAAGCAAAGCGAGCAAACGGGTCGTCGCCGCCGCAATATCCAGTGACGTTCGAGACGTGCCCCGCGCCGCCCGCCGCCGCCGCTGTGCACCGCTGCTCCTGGGTGAAAATTTGTGTTCGGGGTCGCTGCCGGCGCCGCCAGTGTGAAGTGTCCAAAGTCAATAATGCCGCGCATTACACCAATTCAGCGGATGACCATCGTTGCGCTCAGTGAGTCGGGATATACCCCCACTCAAATAGCTGCACGATTGGGGGTTGCCGTAAGTAAACTATTTCATACCTTTTGTTTTATAGCGATTATGTTTATTAGGAATAGGAATGACTCAAAGCAGCCAGACATTTGTAGAACCTTTTTTAAATCTAAGATTTTATTAAAAAATACGTGACCTCAGGAAAAATAAACGAAGAGAAAGTAGATTAATAAAACTTAAATAGGCCCAAAGATACTAAGGAAACTCACTATTACACATATTTTGTAGTGAATAGTTATTAAAACCTGCCAATATAATCCCTAAATTATTTGGTTGTTGTATAATGTATTTTTTCTTCAATTACCAATGTTTGTTGGATTTAAAATTTTAACAACAATAATGAAACGAATTAGTGTTATCCTGAATGAACGGAAAATAGGAATCATTTTACACGCATTCTCATTGTTCGCTATAATTAGATGTTACCTAGGAATGTTGTCAAATAAATTTAAAAAAAATTAAAAAATATTTTTAGTTTACCTAAGTAAACTGAAAATATTTTTTTATTGTTAATTTCATTTTCAGTCGCCCATGTTAATAGTTTTTCAAAATATTTACCGATATTTATCTTTCAGAGTTGATTAGGTATCATAATAATATATATTTTTTAAAACATGTGGAACTATATTTTTGAATATGAAATATTAAAAAATATATGTTTCCTCTATTTTAAGGAACTTTTACAAATACTAAGCATCTGTTTCTTATGCTCTCCGAGAACATTATTATTACAATTTATTACCTACGACTGCGCTAGACAGAGCGGCTATGACGGCGGCGCGGGGGAGTTTAGAGGGAAGCGAGGAATTGTAAAAGGGTCACCTCAAAGCGCGCGCGCACCTCCCCCGCCCTCCGCGCCGCGTGTCAGAACACCGCGTCTCAGTAGGTATATGTTAGCTGTTACCGTTCCTAAAACTTAATGGAAAGTAGCTATATGACAATTTGACTAAGATCTAATATTGCGAGTAAATTAGAGTGGACAGTGTATAGGCTGCGATGGGCCTACTGACAAGTGGATTAGATTATGCGCGTTCAAAGCATACCTAGACGCACAAATATTTTCTAAACAAGGGCAACGTTTCTTAAAATACTGATTTTTTTTTTTAGCTTAATAAAAACACATACTTAATTAGTAAACTTTGTTCTTTTTAAGATACTGAATCAACTCTGAAAGTATACTTACGATAATATTTGATTCAAGACTATTAATACTATTAATTAATTTATTTTTGTTCCCAGAGAGCAACTGTATACCTGTGGTTACAGCGCTACGGTGACAGGGAAAATGTCGACCCTCTACCACCAACACCCAGGCTGCAGGTAACCACGGGAGAACAGGATGAGCAGATTCTGGCTGCCCACCGCGCGCAACCGTTCCCGCCAACCGCAGAAACGGCCCACGAGCACGGAGTCAAGCCCAGCATCATCAGACAGCGGCTTCGCGAGGGTGGGCTTCGTTGTCGACGATACGCGCGCAAGCCACAACTTACTCTCGGGCATATGGAGGACCGGGTTGCCCAATATTCAAGGGCGAATGGGCCCTTGAATATTACGACTTCGATTGGATCAACGAAGTCGTAATATTCACAATATTCCTATAGTTGAGCCACGGCCAGTCGCAACGTTTGAAGAGTAACCCATCCAGTAACCAACCGCACCCAGTATTGGTTAACCTCCAGTCAGTCTGTCCAACATCTTAAGTAAGGAAGGGAACCTATAGGTGAACCACGGCCAGGCTCAACGTTTGAAGAGTAACCCATCCAGAAACTGACTACACCCAGTATTGCTTAACCTACTGTCCGGCTGTCTAACATCTAATTAAGCAAGGAAGGGATCCTATAGTTGAACCACGACAAGCCTCAACGATTGAAGAGTAACCCATACAGAAACCGACTGCACCCAGTATTGCTTAACCTCCAGTCCGTCTGTCTAACATCTTCTTAAGTAAGGAAGGGACCCTATAGTTAAACCACGTCCAGCCTCAACGTTTGAAGAATAGGCCATCCAGTATCCGACTGCACCCAGTATTGCTTAACCTCCAGTCCGTCTGTCCAATATATTCTTCAGTAAGAAAGGGATCCTATAGTTGACACATGGCGAGGTAACCCTTGAAGAATAACCCATCCCGTAACCGACTGCACCCAGAACTGGTTAACCTCCAGTCCGTCCGTCCAACATCTTCTTAACTGAGGAATGGGTCCTTTAGTTGAACCACGGCGCCTCAACGTTTGAATAATAACCCATCCAGAAACGGACTGCACCCAGTATTGCTTAACCTCCAGTCTGTCCGTCTAACATCTTCTTAAGTGAGGAAGGGATCCTATAGTTGAACCACTCCCAGCCTTAACGTTTGAAGAGTAGCCCATCCAGTAACCGACTGCACCCAGTATTGCTTTACCTCCAGTCCGTCTGTTCAATATATTCCTGAGTAAGGAACAGATCCTGTAGTTGAACTACGGCCAGCCTTCATCTTTGAAGAGTAACCCATCCAGAAACTGGCTGCACCCAGTATTGCTTAACCTTCAGTCCGTCTGTCCAACATCTTCTTAAGTAAGGAAGGGATCCTATAGTTAAACCACGCCCAGCCTCAACGTTTGAAGAGTAGCCCATCCAGTAACCGACTGCACCCAGTATTGCTTTACCTCCAGTCCGTCTGTCCAACATCTTTTTAAGTGAGGAATGGATCCTATAGTTGAGCCACGGCCAGCCTCAACGTTTGAAGAGTAGCCCATCCAGTAACCGACTGCACCCAGTATTGCTTAACCTCTAGTCCGTCTGTCCAATATATTCCTGAGCAAGGAACAGATCCTGTAGTTGTACGACGGCCAGCCTTCATCTTTGAAGAGTAACCCATCCAGAAACTGGCTGCACCCAGTATTGCTTAACCTTCAGTCCGTCTGTCCAACATCTTCTTAAGTAAGGAAGGGATCCTATAGTTAAACCACGCCCAGCCTCAACGTTTGAAGAATAGGCCATCCAGTATCCGACTGCACCCAGTATTGCTTAACCTCCAGTCCGTCTGTCCAATATATTAACCTCCAGTCTGTCTGTCTAACCTCTTCTTAAGTAAGGAAGGGATCCTATAGTTGACACACGGCCAGGTAACCCTTGAAGAATAACCCATCCCGTAACCGACTGCACCCAGTATTGGTTAATCTCCAGTCCGTCCGTCCATCATCTTCTTAAGTAAGGAAGGGATCCTATAGTTGAACCACGCCCAGCCTCAACGTTTGAAGAGTAGCCCATCCAGTAACCGACTGCACCCAGTATTGCTTAACCTCCAGTCCGTCTGTTCAATAAATTCCTGAGTAAGGAACAGATCCTGTAGTTGAATTACGGCCAGCCTTCATCTTTGAAGAGTAACCCATCCAGAAACTGGCTGCACCCAGTATTGCTTAACCTTCAGTCCGTCTGTCCAACATCTTCTTAAGTAAGGAAGGGATCCTATAGTTAAACTACGCCCAGCCTCAACGTTTGAAGAGTAGCCCATCCAGTAACCGACTGCACCCAGTATTGCTTAACCTCCAGTCCGTCTGTTCAATAAATTCCTGAGTAAGGAACAGATCCTGTAGTTGAATTACGGCCAGCCTTCATCTTTGAAGAGTAACCCATCCAGAAACTGGCTGCACCCAGTATTGCTTAACCTTCAGTCCGTCTGTCCAACATCTTCTTAAGTAAGGAAGGGATCCTATAGTTAAACCACGCCCAGCCTCAACGTTTGAAGAATAGGCCATCCAGTATCCGACTGCACCCAGTATTGCTTAACCTCCAGTCCGTCTGTCCAATATATTAACCTCCAGTCTGTCTGTCTAACCTCTTCTTAAGTAAGGAAGGGATCCTATAGTTGACACACGGCCAGGTAACCCTTGAAGAATAACCCATCCCGTAACCGACTGCACCCAGTATTGGTTAATCTCCAGTCCGTCCGTCCATCATCTTCTTAAGTAAGGAAGGGATCCTATAGTTGAACCACGCCCAGCCTCAACGTTTGAAGAGTAGCCCATCCAGTAACCGACTGCACCCAGTATTGCTTAACCTCCAGTCCGTCTGTTCAATAAATTCCTGAGTAAGGAACAGATCCTGTAGTTGAACTACGGCCAGCCTTCATCTTTGAAGAGTAACCCATCCAGAAACTGGCTGCACCCAGTATTGCTTAACCTTCAGTCCGTCTGTCCAACATCTTCTTAAGTGAGGAAGGGATCCTATAGTTGAACCACGGCCAGCCTCAACGTTTGAAGAATAACCCATCCAGAAACGGACTGCACCCAGTATTGCTTAACCTCCAGTCTGTCCGTCTAACATCTTCTTAAGTGAGGAAGGGATCCTATAGTTGAACCACTCCCAGCCTTAACGTTTGAAGAGTAGCCCATCCAGTAACCGACTGCACCCAGTATTGCTTTACCTCCAGTCCGTCTGTTCAATATATTCCTGAGTAAGGAACAGATCCTGTAGTTGAACTACGGCCAGCCTTCATCTTTGAAGAGTAACCCATCCAGAAACTGGCTGCACCCAGTATTGCTTAACCTTCAGTCCGTCTGTCCAACATCTTCTTAAGTAAGGAAGGGATCCTATAGTTAAACCACGCCCAGCCTCAACGTTTGAAGAGTAGCCCATCCAGTAACCGACTGCACCCAGTATTGCTTAACCTCCAGTCCGTCTGTTCAATATATTCCTGAGTAAGGAACAGATCCTGTAGTTGAACTACGGCCAGCCTTCATCTTTGAAGAGTAACCCATCCAGAAACTGGCTGCACCCAGTATTGCTTAACCTTCAGTCCGTCTGTCCAACATCTTCTTAAGTGAGGAAGGGATCCTATAGTTGACACATGGCGAGGTAACCCTTGAAGAATAACCCATCCCGTAACCGACTGCACCCAGAACTGGTTAACCTCCAGTCCGTCCGTCCAACATCTTCTTAACTGAGGAAGGGGTCCTTTAGTTGAACCACGGCGCCTCAACGTTTGAAGAATAACCCATCCAGAAACTGGCTGCACCCAGTATTGCTTAACCTTCAGTCCGTCTGTCCAACATCTTCTTAAGTAAGAAAGGGATCCTATAGTTGACACACGGCCAGGTAACCCTTGAAGAATAACCCATCCCGTAACCGACTGCACCCAGTATTGGTTAACCTCCAGTCCGTCAGTCCAATATATTCTTGAGTAAGGAAGGGATCCTATAGTTGAACCACGGCGCCTCAATGTTTGAAGAGTAGCCCATCCAGTAACCGACTGCACTCAGTATTGCTTTACCTCCAGTCCGTCTGTCCAATATATTCCTGAGTAAGGAAAAGATCCTGTAGTTGAACTACGGCCAGCCTTCATCTTTGAAGAGTAACCCATCCAGAAACTGGCTGCACCCAGTATTGCTTAACCTTCAGTCTGTCTGTCCAACATCTTCTTAAGTAAGGAAGGGATCCTATAGTTGAACCACGGCGCCTCAATGTTTGAAGAGTAGCCCATCCAGTAACCGACTGCACCCAGTATTGCTTAACCTCCAGCCCGTCTGTTCAATATATTCCTGAGTAAGGAACAGATCCTGTAGTTGAACTACGGCCAGCCTTCATCTTTGAAGAGTAACCCATCCAGAAACTGGCTGCACCCAGTATTGCTTAACCTTCAGTCCGTCTGTCCAACATCTTCTTAAGTGAGGAAGGGATCCTATAGTTGAACCACGGCCAGCCTCAACGTTTGAAGAATAACCCATCCAGAAACCGACTGCACCCAGTATTGCTTAACCTCCAGTCTGTCTGTTTAACCTCTTCTTAAGTAAGGAAGGGATCCTATAGTTGACACACGGCCAGGTAACCCTTGAAGAATAACCCATCCCGTAACCGACTGCACCCAGTATTGGTTAATCTCCAGTCCGTCCGTCCATCATCTTCTTAAGTAAGGAAGGGATCCTATAGTTGAACCACGCCCAGCCTCAACGTTTGAAGAGTAGCCCATCCAGTAACCGACTGCACCCAGTATTGCTTAACCTCCAGTCCGTCTGTTTAATATATTCCTGAGTAAGGAACAGATCCTGTAGTTGAATTACGGCCAGCCTTCATCTTTGAAGAGTAACCCATCCAGAAACTGGCTGCACCCAGTATTGCTTAACCTCCAGTCCGTCTGTCCAACATCTTCTTAAGTAAGAAAGGGATCCTATAGTTGACACACGGCCAGGTAACCCTTGAAGAATAACCCATCCCGTAACCGACTGCACCCAGTATTGGTTAACCTCCAGTCCGTTCGTCCAACATCTTCTTAAGTGAGGAAGGGATCCTATAGTTGAACCACGGCCAGCCTCAACGTTTGAAGAGTAGCCCATCCAGTAACCGACTGCACCCAGTATTGCTTAACCTCCAGTCCGTCTGTCCAATATATTCCTGAGTAAGGAACAGATCCTGTAGTTGAACTACGGCTAGCCTTCATCTTTGAAGAGTAACCCATCCAGAAACTGGCTGCACCCAGTATTGCTTAACCTTCAGTCCGTCTGTCCAACATCTTCTTAAGTAAGGAAGGGATCCTATAGTTGAACCACGCCCAGCCTCAACATTTGAAGAGTAGCCCAGCCAGTAACCGACTGCACCCAGTATTGGTTTACCTCCAGTCCGTCTGTCCAACATCTATTTAAGTAAGGAAGGGATCCTATAGTTGAGCCACGGCCAGTCGCAACGTTTGAAGAGTAACCCATCCAGAAACCGACTGCACCCAGTATTGCTTAACCTACTGTCTACCTACTGTCCGTCTGTCCAACATCTATTTAAGTAAGGAAGGGATCCTATAGTTGAGCCACGGCCAGTCGCAACGTTTGAAGAGTGACCCATCCAGTAACCGACTGCACCCAGTATTCCTTAACCGCAATTCCGTCTGTCCAACATCTTCTAAAGTAAGGAAGGTATCCTATAGTTGAACCACGGCCAGCCTCAACGTTTGAAGAGTAACCCATCCAGAAACCGACTGCACCCAGTATTGGTTAATCTCCAGTCAGTCAGTCCAACATCTTGTTAAGTAAGGAAGGGATCCTATAGTTGAGTCACGGCCAGCCTCAAGGTTTGAAGAGTAACCGATGCAGTAACTGACTGCACCCAGTATTGCTTAGCCTCCAGTCCATCAGTCCGACATCTCCTTCTCAATTATTTGTGGCGGACAAAGATTTTACAAATCTCGATCCCTAAGAAAATTTTTTCACCTATCCAACGGCCTGGCTTAATTGAAACAATAATGACAATACTCAATAAATAGGTAAAAAAAAAATATATATAAATTGCAAGATACACGATTAATTTTATTGAAATATCCTTTCCATCTCGCCTCTATGCTATCTCCTAAAATCACGAGGTCACGCGCCGATTACCTTGCGCGGCCTGCGGCGTCGCGCGTCGGCGGCGGCGGGGGTTGGGCGCGGGCGGCGGAGACGGCGCGGCGCGACGACGCTCGCCTGGCTTGGCTTAGCGGCTGCACGTCCTGCGCGCGGCCGTCGCGGGTCAAACTAGATCGGAAGAGTTCGGGCTCGTTCGTGCTCATACGTTTTACGCTAGCGCGAGCAAGGGGGCGCACCGTATACGACTATACTCTTTCCGCATGAATCAAGCGCGGACGCAATGTGCGACGTAAGTGACCGAAATCACTTATCTCGTTCTCTCATTTAGTCTGTTCAACTTTTAAAGGTTCAAAGTCTATTGTGACTAGATTTGAGGCGTTTTGACTGTACATAGTACGTACTATGAGAACACATTTTATTATTATTTAAGAGACAAAACAACTACAAAACTTCCAGAATTCATCGAACTATATCGCTAGTATGGGTATAAGGATTTACGCTGTGACTGGACATGGATGATTAATAACGCACTTAGTGTCAATTTATTAGGCCAACACATCACTTAGCAACTAGGTGCCATGCCAGGACCATCCTTTTATTGCACAGCTACATTGAACTGCATAACAGTGAAGCAGTTATGGTTCCTAGAAAAAGAATACAAGTGAAGAAATCCTTGTATGAAAAAGAATACTAGAGAAGCAGAGGTACCAATGGATTAAAAATGACCGACAACAGATTAAGAATTTAAAAATAAATAAAATAGAATACTACATCAGTAAGACAGAAAAAGGTGAAATAAAAGGTATTTCAGGGTTGACTAAAAGAGAGAAAAGACATAAAAGAAGAAAAAAAAATAGACAAATATCGTAGAAAGAAAAACCAATTAGAAGAAATAAAGCAAAGGGTGATAGCAAGTAACAGGATCGGAATCAGGGGGTGTCCCCTGATTCCGATCCAGAAAATTAGGGAGGAATACATGTAGCAAATGTAAATGTATCTGATAATCTGGGACAAAATCCACTTAACAGCCACGCTTTCCAGACATACAAGAAACTGTGAAATTGCTTGGGGGTAATTAGCATCATAAAATAATCGATCATCAGTGTCCACGGCTTCCGGGCAGAAGGGCCATTATTGCGCGACGTAAGGCACTGCTTAATAGGCAACAAAACATGAAAATAATAAGCACTGTGAGCAGAGTTGAAGAAATAAATCAGTGCTCACAGAATCAAACTGAATCGAGTAATGAAATCTAAAGCAAAGAGCCCAAATTCCGAAGTCAAATCGATTTTTTAAAACTAAACTCGAATACCAGAAATAAAATAAAAAAACATCTTTTTTGTGAAGTTATGAAAACACATTTGAAAAGTCAAAAAGAAAAAGCAGTTTTTGCAAATGTTGTAAGTGGTATACTAACAAGTAAGTACGGAGCATTAACAAATGAAAAAATCCTGACACAAAAAATAATCAGAACAACGACTGCGACCATTATTGACATTAATGGGAAAAAAATTAGATAACAACTGAAGTACGAAGGAAAAAAAGCAGGCTTACCTCAGGCAAAAAGAAGCTGTGACTGTCAATAGGAACGTAAACGTCACTTTCCTGTCTGTAATAATTTTCCTGCCATATTTTGTAAGCATATTAATAATGATAGAGTTAATAAAAAAAAATCTGTGGTAATTTTTAATAAACCATTAATTATTTACAGAGTTTTAACCATTATCCTGCTAGTGGTAAATTTACTGCCCGCTTTTTGTCATTTTCCTGGATGTGAAGTCATTTTCCTGTGGGAGAGTTTGAAAAAAAGCTTATAAAATCTGTAAAGATTAGAAAAGTGTCTGGTCAGCTACACTAATTGTTTAATTCGAACACACTGAATGTATCTAGACTTGCTTTTCTGCGAGATTCGTTAAATTTTCTCATGATTTTTTGGACTGTGATTTTGTCCACTTTTGTGAGAATGACCCAAATATCAATTTAATTGGAATAGGGGTTTCCAATTGATTAGTAAACTACGTTTGTATGGGGAGCATAGCTTACGGGCCGTTCTTAATAGATATAATCACTCTTGCACTTGCCTGTTACCCGGCGAATGAATTTACCATGGTAACGCCGGCGGGCCTAACTCATTCGCGGGCATGGTACCAAACCGTGCTGTTGCGCTCTGGGACCTTCTCTGTTTCAAAGAATAAGACAGGCTCCGTGATGAGGAAGATGCAACATGTCCAAAGGCAATGCGCAATGTGTATGATTTGGTAAGATTTACGAAGATTTTAATTTCAAAACGACTTATAGCGTAAACCACGACCGCTGTAGTCAATAATCTAACAAAAACCAAATAGATGATAAATCTTGATTTAATAAGCTATGTCTGATGACTAATCTTTTTACGATGTTCTTACTTTATCATTGCGTAATCTACTTCCAAAGTTATTGTATAAAACGCGCGAAAAATTCGAACTTTCGGACTTTATAACTTATAAACCAAACACAATTTTACAATGCCAATGGTCATCAGACATCTAGTTCGATCAAATAAAGCTATTTTGAGCAAAATTTTGGATCTCTGACAAGAAATATGGGCGTGATCTTCTTTCCCCTTTTGTATGGGGAGATGAGCGGGTTGGGCCACCTTAACATAATTCCTTTTCGTCGCTGCCGGGTGGGTAGGTGCCAGTGGTAGGTACAATCTCCAGGAACCGGGGGCAGCACGGATGGCCTCACGCGCTATGTGCTCACATCCAGTCCTAAACAAACAGATAACTTGATAAGTATGACAAATAGCGTCATTCCGACGCCGTCTCTCGGATACCCGAGAACTTGTCTCGTCTGTTTGTCATTTTGTCAACCAACAGATCGTTAGCGTGGAGGTAAGAAGATAGGGCACCGTTTCGGATTTGATAACGGGTGTTAAAACCGTTTTTAGGGTTCCGTACCTCAAAATATCATTTCTGGGCGGCTCCTAGCTCAGTGGCAGATTGAGTTGCCTTCAAGCCTCGTTCGTGGACCACTTTATTTCTCTTTCCGAGTTTGGATAAGTGAATTTCTTTACGAATGCGGGCTGCTCCATGTAAAACTTTACGTCCCCTTCCCCTACTAGGTGGTAGGGTTAAACCCGCCCGGGTTGGTACCACGCATTGCAAGAAAATACTGTCGAAGTGGCAATCGTCCGTGTTTTCCATCCAGTTCAATGTAGCCTAGCTCATAAAGTGAAGAAAGGGCATATATTTCCTTTTTAGGGTTCCGGACCCAAAGGGTGAAAACGGAACCCTATTACTAAGCCTTCGCCGTCCGTCCGTCCGTCCGTCCGTCCGTCCATCCTTCTGTCACAGGGCTGTATCTCATGAACCGTAATAGGTAGGTAGCTGATTTTTTTACAGAGTGTGTATTTATTTTGCCGCTATAACAACAAATAGGTACAAAAACGAGATTTTTTTGTTAAATCTCGTACGATGTTACGGAACCCTTCGTGTGCGAGTCCGACTCGCACTTGACCGGTTTTTTCAACTATGATTTAAACGATCTCTCATTGTGTCGTAAACACCTGTATAATACATATGAGTCCGCTGCTTACCCCATAATCGGAACGCTGACGCGATGGCCACAACCTCGGCCACAACTGGATGGGCGCATCTTCCGTTTTCGCAGAGAAAGTTCTAGAGCACGACAATAAATCAATTCCTTACATTTCATTCGGCACATTGTCCATTTAATTACGGAGCTAACAGCGTACATATCGATCGAGACGAGATCCGCTTCGCTTGGCGATCATTAACGAAGAAAGTACAATATCATCATGTTACGTTGTCTTGCACATACCTAACATCAATCATGGAGAGGCTGCGCTTTGGTAATTTACGTCACACAGACAGAGCACACAGGACGAGCAATATATCGAGGGTTTACTTCAAGAAAGCATTAAGTCAGAACAAGTTGTATTAAGATAATTAAGTTTTAAAGTTTACAAAAAAAAAAAATTCACATACCTATATTTAGGATGTAAATATTACGCTATCTTTTGATCTTGTCAGTGTACGATAAAAGGTGTTTCTGAAGATTTTAGTGCTAACAATTTGGAACAAAATTGCAACATTAAATGCATTAAGTCAACATTGACTTTTTTTGACTGCTTGTATGCATGCATTGTCGAAGTAAGCCCTTGATATTAGGTCCTTACATATGAAATTGGCCTTTTTTGGAACCGGCCACATTGATCTCAAAACGTTTGGTTAGGAATTCCAAATTCAAATTTAGTCTTGTGTTTTTGGGTTTAGAATTTAGGGCCCATTCGCAAGTGATTCATTCGTTTTCGAGCCATTTGTTTCTTACTTTGCATATTTCTGCTCATAATATGTTAAACTTGAAATACCGGTTTATTTACGAATATGAGTTTTACCGTGTCACCGCGCTGCAGAAACAGCTAGAATGGGTAAGTTACTGTAAACGAAAACACGGAACGTTTTGTGTTCCAGCATGAAATTTTGGTGAAATATAACGTACCCCAGGCCTTAAAAGAGGAGCCCGATGAAACCAAAAGTCTTTCGAACTTTTACAGGAACTACGATAACCATACCGGCCAGGCCCCCTACTACGAACGCTATCGAGTAAGGGCTATCGAGAAGGCGACATCGCCTGTCAAAAAAAACAAAAGACGTGTGGCACTCGGAGACTGCCGCGGTAAAGCTATTGCATAGCATTTTGTATCAACTTATGCAATTATAATTATTTATTTATGTTATTTATGCAGTATTTCTTTTTCTTTGATATTAATTCAAGTTACACTTTTTGAGCGTGGTGACCGATAAGAAAATTTTTTTTTTCTTTTATTAAATAAATAAAAAGTTAATATTGTTTGAAATATTTTTATTATTTTACAATACATGTGGGTTTTATTATCTTATAGTAGCTGTTGGTTATTCAGGATTATTTATCATTGAAACTATAGGTTTGTGATAACTGAAATAAGAAACATAAGTTTGCGACTTAATATCCTCTAAATACCTAGAAAATACCGCGTCAATGGTGGTCCCATATTTTGTTGTGGACTCTTGTGGATCATTATTCATTTTCAAATTCAATGTTTTTGATAGAATAGTTGTCAACCGCTCTGATTTTTTATCAGCGAAGTTAATGTTGAAATCGCCAGCCAAGATAAGGGGAATTTTATTACCATTTGTACCAAGTATTTTCGACCCTTCTTCAGTGTACTCCAGTAAAGTGCGATGAATAAAATGCTCTACCTCGTCCAATTTTGGATTCGGAGAAATGTTAATTGCAACCATAACTATTTGTAGGCCATTTCTAAGTTTGCATAAGCACGCACAAATATCTCCAGTTTTACAAATCGCTACACAACAAAACGGACACAACCGTCACGAGGCATGTTTGCCCTCACGTCGCCCCCTCCCCCTCCGCGCATCGGACCGCCCGCCCCGCCCCCGCCGCCGCCCCCGGCCCCGCTCCCCCCGGTGTGAAGTCGGTGGTGAAGTAGCGCTACCGGCACACACCTCCGTGCCCGTCGGAGTGGGGAGCGTGAGGTTTTTTTTCGTTACGGAATTTCTGGGGACCGAATCCCACGCTCAAGGCCCTCGATATAAGCTATGCAATAGCTTAAAAAAATATGCGTTTGACAGTTGGCATCGAGAGCGCTTTCGATAGCATCTGTCAAACACAAATAATATTTTTGACAGGCGATGTCGCCTTCTCGATAGCCCTTACGCGATAGCGTTTGTAGGAAGGCTCCTGGTGCTTCCGTACTCCTTTTTTGAAGGACTCCGGTTTGTATTTTTGGGGAAATACCTATGTTGGGACCGCCTTCCACGGTTTACCGAGCCTTTAAATGATTAACAGAATCGGTTTGTTCTAATTAGAGCAATGTCGGCAGCAAATGCGTGCATTTCCTGGCTGTTGCGAGTTGAACGATAGAAAGGGGACGGATGGCGTTAGCTCAGAAGAGCTTTCTATGTGGTACAGACGACAGAGCACAGAGAGAGACCCTACATACCTTTGGAGTTGGAGGGTACCTCAATTCAGGGATACGATTGTTTCATTACTGTGGCACTTACGTACTTTTCGTTACATGAGCCCCTAGTCTATAGTACGATCAACGCTTTTCAATCAGTTCGGATTCTTTGCCGCGAGACATCAGTCATGACGGCACAGTGCGATACCGCAGTAGTCCATCATCTCTATCAAAACTTTTTTATGTTTTTTTTTTTAACTATTATTACTTTATTTTATTCTTGGATTATTTCCAGTTTTCACGCTTTCTAGCATGACAAGGAAAATCGAAACGCTTGTAAGATTTAAGCAGCCCATATTTTAAAAAAAGATGTTTTTTATGTAACTGGAAATGGATGGCTAATACCAGACGGAACGTCAGATATTAACCTAACACACCACATGGGAACTAAGTGCCATGCCAGGACTTTCCTTATATTGCTCGGCTACATTGAACTGGATGGAAAACACGGCCAATTTCCATTGCCGCTTCAGACAGACAAAAGAGTGATTCCATAGGTCGAAGCGGCAATGAAAAATTGTTCGTGTTTTCCATCCAGTTCAATGTAGCCGTGCTCATAAAGGGAAGGTCCTGGCATGGCACCTAATTGCTTCGGGAATGTGGTGTATTGGGCTAATATCATAACGGTAGTTGTGTGGTATTAGCGATCCATGTCAGGTCGCATAAAACATATTTTTTATTTCGAGGAACGGAAACCTAAAAACCGGCCAAGTGCGAGTCGGACTCGCACACGAAGGGTTCCGTACCATCGTACAAGATTTAACACACAAAATAATGTTTTTGTATGGGGGCCCAATTTCATTTATAATTATTTTTAAATTTTACTTATTTGTTGTTATAGCAGCAAAATAAATACACACTCTGTGAATATTTCAGATGCCTAAATATTACAGTTCATGAGATACAGCCCTGTGATGGACGGACGGACGGACGGACAGCGGAGACTTAGTAATAGGGTTCCGTTGGCACCCTTTGGGTATGAAACCAAAAAAACGACTGCGATTTAATGTATCCCGTAAATGCTCTATTCAATGGTCTAAGCTAGCGAAATGGGCTATCGAAGCGATTTTGTGATTTTTGTGACCCCGCAGCAAACTTCGTAAATATAATGAACTCTAACCTAAACTTGCCAAGTGGAATACGATACTTAGAAGTGCATGTAAGCAATACCCACCACATGATCTACACCAGTCCGCTCGCACGTACACAAACGGATAACGAATGGCAGCTGCTCGATAGCGCCCGGAATGGTTTCGATCTGCCTGCCCCGGCTGGCCGCGTGTGTTCGGGCTTGCTATGCCTGAAGAGAAGCCCTATTACGAGTGTCAAATCACTTGTCTAAATTTCGCTGATCTCTTCGTTTCCGCAGGTTAACACCATTGATGGTATTTGAAGGATACGTTAAATCGCTTATATCCGTGTAAATACACATTTGCAACACATATATATTATTGTATATTTCCATACAAATATAAAAACCTATGGACGGGCGATTTAATGTATCCCTCAAATGCTTGCTCTATTCAATGGTGTAAACCTGTGATAACTAAGAGCTCAGCGAAATTTCGATGAGTGATTTGTTACTCGTAATAGGGCCTCAGAAGCAAGCAAGAAAGTAAAAAACACAGCGAACCTATAGTCGACTCGTTGTGGTGTAAAATGGAAATATATGGTATATATTCATCCAAAAATTACAGAACTATGGATAATGTAAAGCGTTACGATACTATATTATCATCGTTTATTGTTGCAATCAATTATAATCGGTATTTGTTTGTAAAACTTATGCTAAACGATAATGTCGACGCCCGCACTGGAATTATAAACATCTCGTGTCCAGTCCTCTTTTAACGTTCTCGGGAATAAGAAATTGCGTTTTCGATTACATAATGACAGCTCTTTCTATTTAGTGCTTTTACTGAACCAAAAACCTCGCCCGGAAAAAGCGGCTAAGCAGTTCGACCTGGCTGAAGTGGAACTCGGAATCTTAATGAGATTTGTCAATTGTCAATCAAACGTTAACCATAAAAACGCAATTTCAGATCCTGTTTTTTTTTATAACTGAGACATTTTTTTAAAGCTTTAACGATTTTGCCTGGTAGTAATTATTCTATTTTGTACGTTGGTCTAATGTGATTAATAAAGTAAGAGCTGATTTGTTTAGAAAGATTGATGTTGAAGAAATGTAAAGGTGACGTTTATCTTAGCTATTTTTCGTTTGGCAAGAACGGAACAGAATAGAACCGTTCTGCAGGAACGAACCTAGTGCTGCTTCACATTCGTCGGCCATTGACTCTTGCCTCAACAGACTATGCATCGACCGATCGCCGTGGCATCACACACCATTTGTGGCCCGTCACTACAGAATATGTATTAGTGCTACGCCTGCACATGACCTGCACCGAGTGGATTCCTCGGGATTATGCGCCTGTGTTTATCCATAGTAGAGTCCGTGCGTAAAGAGAACCGGCGGCGTGGCGTACATTGGAACTAACATTAAGATTTTTACATGGCAACTCAACCCATCTGAAGACCTGAGAATCTGAAAATATTAATAATATGACACAGCCTCAAAATATCAAGTTGTTATAGTCATACTATAATGAGGTGCCAGTGTTGTCAACAGAAAAAATACGGTAAATGTGCACATGTGCGCCCTTAAATCTTACGATGGTTCTCTTTGCGCACGGACTCTATCTATGTTTACGATGTGCCGACTTCAAATGCGGGTTTCATGAGTCGAAACCCATGTAAAGCGAACTGGGGGCCCATTCAGGTAAGAGTGAGTTCGAATTCGGCGTTAAATATCAACTCACTTTTATAAATAGTTCATGTTTGCGCACTTCATTTATAGTTTTGTAAAAATCTGGTATGTCTCTTTAATACTTTGGAAGGTGAAGAAAAGTTCCGTTATTTAAGGTGGGCCTTCCCGGTCAACTCTCCATACAAACGTGGAAAGAAGATCATGCGCATATTTCTTGTCGGATATCCAAAATTATACTAAAAACAGCTTTATTTGATTGAACTAGATGTCTGATGACCATTTGTATTTTAAAATAGTGTTTGGTTTCCAATTTATAAGGTCCGAAAGTTCGAATTTTTCGCGTGTTTTATACAATAACTTTGGAGGTTAGATTACTCAACGATAAAATAAAAACATCTTAAAAAGATTAGTCTTTTGGTTTTTGTTTGATTTTTTACTACATCGGTCGTGATTTACTTCTAGCTATAAGCCGTTTTGTAATTTAAATTTTCGTAAATCTTACCAAATCAAACGCTATACCTATTGTCTGCTTTGTGGACATGTTGCATCCTCCTCATCACGGAGCCTGTCTTTTGCTTTGAAACAGAGTATGTCCCAGAGCGCAATAGCACGGTTTTGTACCGTGCGAACGATTTTTAGGTTGACTAACTCCCGAACTCGAATTCACTCTTACCTGAATTGGCCCCCTGTGCGTCTTTGAGCTTACGTTGCCTCCTACCACAGAATAAGTAACTCCTGCGGATGCTAGGGCTAGGTAGAAGAAGAGGCACGAATGTTTAATATATTCTTCAGAAATGTTTCCAGAGTGAATTTACTAGACAAGTTCAGCAATAGCGTTCGAGAGCATTGTCAACTGGACGAGAATTGGGAAGGGTATTTTCAAATGGCGTGGACATGTAGAGTGAACGACGACTGGGAAAACGACGAAACATGGAATGTGACATGTGTGTATGTGTAATCGACCGTGAAGCAAGGACACATCAATTAAAGAAAGATCCCTGTAAAAAGAACTACTTTACGAATATACTGCAAGGTGAAATTCCAAATAGCACCCGTAACCGTAGAGCATATAAGAAAATATGTGTGTCTGTAGATGAAGCGAAAGAAGTATTGTATACTTTGATCGCATGGCGCTCTCCGCTCCATCTGTGCCTTTGTCTACGGAAGCTGCGCGCGCCGTGGCACAGAATAAGTAATAGTGGCCATGCTTCGTGTAAGCTCGTTTGCAGAAACCCCACACTCACCCATAACATAATACATAATTTCATTTAAAAAATAACTAAAACCGGCCCAGTGCCTGTCGGACTAACACACAAAGGGTTCCGTACCATCGTACAAGATTTAACACAAAAAACCGGCCAAGTGTGAGTCACACACGAAGGGTTCCGTACCAGTGTACAATATCGAACACTTCACCCTTTATTTTTTATTATTTTTTAATTTAACCCTTTTGTTGCGGCAAAATAAATACATACTCTGTGAATATGTGAGCCGGGAGGACTGGAGAAAAATTGGAGAGGCGTATGTTGACTGACTGACTGAATATTTCAGCTGCCTACCTATTGCGGTCCATGAGAACCAGCCCTGTGACAGACGGACGGACAGCGGAGGCTTAGTAATAGGGTTCCGTTGGAACCCTTTGGGTACGGACCCCTAAAAAGATCTTCATTGCTCTTTCCCCGAAGAAGACAATGCGTGTAAGTTGAGGCAAAGAATATGGTAATGGTAGGTACCTGAGTTCTCTGAACCACGTGTCATTGCACGTGTTACGTGTACGTACGTGTCGAATGTACGCTCCGATACAGACGCATCCTATTGACAAATTGCCGTTGCCTTGTTTGTCGCGCGCCGGCCAGACCTTACAATAACATTCAGGGCTCTTATGTCTTATGCCCAGATTCATAGACGCTCCGTGCAACGCTAGCTTAGCACGTGAACTCACACAGGCACATTCGAACTCATACGGACTTTGTGAAGATACGCATCCTATTGATAACAAGCAGGGCCTTGTTTGTCGTGCTCCTGCTAGAATTACAATAACACCCCTCTTATATCCATATTCACAGACATTCCGAGCGGTGCAAAACCTTTCACAAAGTGAGCCCTCTTATATTGTAGATTTCTTCCTATTTTAGAACCTTGATGTATACTTTTCGAAAATTATTAATGCTATAATTTGTTTCATTACTGAGTTCCAAATATAATAAAAATAAAACCTTCGTTTTTTACAGTCAAACCCCCATCCTTCGATAAACTGAATTCGTCTGGTTTACCCAACAGGTGCTGTTGCTAACTATTGCCAACTAATGCTACTAACCATCAGAGCCGGCAGTCTCAATTCTCACCTAAATTGGCGTTACGGCAAACCGATCGACTGGCGTTTTCAAATGTATGGAGAAATTGTAGAGCGCGCGCAGCGGGCGTTAAGCGAACTAACATTTGCGAGTCCGAGTTTGATTTGACAGCTTACTCAATGTAGCCGTAAATACGTCGACGTTGCCGTTTACGTCGACCCCGCGTTTTCATACAGATCGGAAGTCCGAGTTTGACTTTGACAGCTTGAAGAAGTAAAACCACAGAATATCAAGTAAAAACTTGTATGGAGTTTGGAGAAAACGCCAGTCGATCGGTTTGCCGTAAACGCCAATTTCGGTGAGAACTCAGACTGCCCACTCAGGGCTCTTATGTCCAGATTCATAGACGCTCCGTGCATCGCTAGCTTAGCACGTGAACTCACACAGGCACATGAGAACTCATACGGACTCTGTGAAGATACGCATCCTATTGATAACAAGCGGGGCCTTGTTCGTCGCGCTCCTGCTAGACATTACAATAACAACCCTCTTAAATCCATATTCACAGACATTCCGAGCGGCGCAAAACCTTCCACAAAGTTAGCCCTCTTCTATTGTAGATTTCTTCCTATTTTAGAACCTTGATGCATACTTTTCGATTATTATTATGACGATATTCATACTATTCGATTATTTAGTTTCATTACTGAGTTCCAAATATAATAAAAATAAAACCTTCGTTTTTAGGGTTCCGTACCCAAAGGGCGAAAACGGAACCCTATTACTAAGCCTCCGCTGTCCGTCCGTTCGTCCGTCCGTCCGTCCGTCCGTCCGTCCGTCCGTCCGTCTGTCACAGGACTGTATCTCATGAACCGTAGCAGGTAGGAAGCTGAAATTTTCACAGATTATGTATTTATTTTGCCGCTATAACAACAAATAGGTAACATTATAAAATAATAAAAATTAAAGGGGAACCCCATTCAAAATCTTGTACGATGGTACGGATGCCTTCGTGTGCGGGTTCGACTCGCACTTGGCCGGTTTTTTACCGTTAAACCCCCATCCTTCGATATACTGAATTTGTCTGGTCCACCCAACAGGTGCTGTTGCTAACTATTGCCAACTAATGCTACTAAGCATCAGAGCCGGTGGTCTCAGTTCTCACCTAAATTGGCGTTACGGCAAACCGATCGACTGGCGTTTTCAAATGTATGGAGAAATTGAAGAGCGCGCGCAGTGGGCGTTATGCGAACTAACATTTGCGAGTCCGAGTTTGATTTGACGGGGACTCGATTTGACAGCTTACTCAACGTTGCCGTAAATACGTCGACGTTGCCGTTTACGTCGACTCCGCGTTTTCATACAGATCGGAAGTCCGAGTTTGACTTTGACAGCTTGAAGAAGTAAAACCACAGAATATCTAGTAAAAACTTGTATGGAGTTTGGAGAAAACGCCAGTCGATGGGTTTGCCGTAAACGCCAATTTAGGTGAGAACTCAGACTGACTACTCAGATTGCATCACACACTTGCCTATTCATTCGGCTAGTCAATTCACCATTGTATCCTACAGGTCCTGCCTTTGCGCTCCCACAGAATAAGTAATAGTGACAATAGTTCATAACAATACTTGATCTAAAAATCATGTTTATATCTTATTGTCTACGAAAGTTTTAGGCTCGTATATCGCTTTGAGGTTAGCTGTTAAGGTCGGCCCGTAAGCACCTGAACATTTCGCCTCCCATACAAACGTAGTTTACTAATGATTTGAAAACCACTGTTCCAACTTACTTGATATTTGGTATCTAATATTAGGCTACAAATATCTGTGTCTGCATGCCTTTATTTTTTCGGTAAATGTATTCTGGGTCAAACCACAGAGAAAACAAAATTCGTATGAAGATTTTCTTTTTGCATTCATTTCATTCGGTTTGGATTTTTCAAAAAAACAAAAGCATGCAGACACAGATATTTGTTACCTGATATTGCTCCCCATACAAACGTAGTTTACTTATCATTTGGAAACCGCTATTAAATCACTATTAAAGCACTATGGGCTCTGCTGCCCATAGTGACTTTCGCAATCTGTAGGATGTTGACATTCATAGATATTGCCTGTACTTGGCTTAGCCAAAGTATAACTTCAAATTGTCAACCTTTGACATTCGATGTAAGCGACCGACGAAGTTATCTTTGACTAAGCGATGTGTATGAATTTCTACATGAGACTATAGTTGTGCACATATTACGAGACAAGAGGCTAACCGACACGCAAGGTCCCCTCTCATTGGCGAAACTGCCCAATTATGATGTCCCACTTTATCTCCAAGTAGAAAACCTTGCGTTACATCTTATTTTTGGTAAGCCTCGTCAATGATCCTCGCGAAGCAATAATGTCACAATGTTGCGTGGGAGGAGACACTGCAGTTTTGTGCAAAATGTACCTACAAAGCAACCACTTCAGAGTGGGCAGTCTGAGTTCTCACCTAAATTGGCGTTTACGGCAAACCGCTCGATTGGCGTTTTCAAATGTATGGAGAAATTGAAGAGCGCGCGCAGTGGGCGTTAAGCGAACTAACATTTGCGAGTCCGAGTTTGATTTGACAGCTTACTCAAAGTTGCCGTAAATACGTCGACGTTGCGGTTTACGTCCACTCCGCGTTTTCATACAAATCGGAAGTCCGAGTTTGACTTTGACAGCTTAAAGAAGTAAAACCACAGAATATCTAGTAAAAACTTGTATGGAGTTTGACGTTTTTACGGAACTTTGAAGTTACGTAAACGCCAATATAGGTGAGAACTGAGACTACCGGCTCTGTAGATTGTCTTGTATTGTATTTTGATTTGACGAAAGTTGACGATTTTGGGAAGATAGCGCTCGATGCTATTGCGTCAGAAACAGCAAAAGTGCAATTCTTCAGGCGACCCAGTGCAAAGATTTAAAACTAGATATGACAGAGAACAAAAAATAAATATCAGATCTGATGATTTTGCACAACATTTTAAATAAACATATTACTTGACCATCTCTCCTAAGCCAATGCTTTGATGCGCGCTATCCCGCCAAATAATAACGGTAGTATTTTGAATGTCAATCGAGTCAAATGGCTCAACCAATGTTCCTAGGTTCAATGCCAGACTATCAAATTGTGTTCCTTTTAAAGTATATAAAGCACAAAAGTAATTTTGGTGCCAATATGTTAGACCGGCAAGACCTGCTGGGCTATGGTCCCTGAGTAATGACGTCTCCGCGTGTCGGTAGGAATTACGTACCCCTATGCTATAACCTAACGGTTGGTCACTGGGAGCGCTATCGATACATTTGCTAAGAAAAGTTCTGCACATCCAGTCTAGCCGCGGTTCAGATTTCACGTAGTGGATCTTTCTTACTTGTTTGGTACCATCGCATTTAATGAAAGATAAATGAAGATTGCCCGCGTTTTTCATCCATGCAGTAATTTATGGAAGGTTCGGGCACGGGACCCAGTTCTCATGCGGTGCGTTGGCCTAATATCATGACAGCCATACATGTCCAGTTGCATAGTAAAATATCCTCTACATGAAAGAATCGAGCATATAGTTGAGTAACATGACAAAAAGTCGGCAACGAGAGTGGTTTAGTTAGAGTCAATGACCCGCTGCGAGTCTATATCACATGATTATCTAGAACCGGTGGTCCGTTATTACTTACGCATTCTATTCGTCGGTCCACTCGCTAAATGTTAGCTTCGGAAGACGAAACTAACACAGTTGAGAGCGACTTGTTAGGGTTCCGTACCCAAAGGGTGAAAACGGAACCCTATTACTAAGCCTCCGCTGTCCGTCCGTCCGTCTGTCACAGGGCGTATCTCACGAACCGTAATAGAAAGGCAGCTGAAATTTTCACAGTGTATGTATTTATGCCGATATAACAACAAATAGGTAAAATAAAAAATATATAAAAATTAAAGGGGGGTCCCATACAAAAAACGTCATTTTTTGATGTAGATGGCACGGAGCCCTTCGTGTGCGAGTCCGACTCGCACTTGGCCGGTTTTTTGTTGTTGTTGTTGTGTTGTGCTTTGGACGTGTTCCCGCAGAGACAACGGGTCCGTTGTGCCGCGTTGCATGTTCCAAAAAGCTCTATCTCGCAACTCAGGGTGCGGGCCCAAATAATAGAAAAATTGAGAAAAGTCTTCGCATGACCGCACACCGCACGATGGAAGTAGAACAAGAGAGAGACCGGGAAAAAGATGAGAGGACGATATAGAAAGAGTTGCAGGAAGCAAATGGACGTAACTTGCCACGAATAGGAATTAATGGAGGAGACCTATACCCTGCAGTGGGGAACAGAAATTCAGTAAAGATATAAAACAAAGATTCAATGAGTTCAATTGTTGTTAGAAAAATTTTTGAACGAATACTTATGGTTCAAATAAACGACCCTTTTGTCGATCCTTTGAAAACAAAGTTCTCACTGAAACTAACTTTAACATCCTTGCATGCCCCTTTCTGGTCCTTCGAATCCATTGCTATGACATGAACTTCAAATACCCTGCATTACCTCTTTTGCCCACCGAACAAAGTTCTCACACAAACTTTAGAAACCCTGCATGACCTTCTTTGTCCTCCGAAAACAAAGTTCTCACACAAACTTTAGAAACCCTGCATGGCCTTCTTTGTCCTCCGAAAACAAAGGACTCACACAAACTTTAAAAACCCTGCATTACCTTTTTTGCCCTCCGAAAACCAAGTTCTCACACAAACTTTAAAATCCATGCATTACATATTTTGTCATCGGAAAACAAAGTTCTCACACAAACTTTAAAAACCCTGCGTTAAATTTTTTGTCATCCGAAAACAAAGTTCTCACACAAACTTTAAAATCCTTGCATTACCTATTTTGTCATCCGAAAACAACGTTCTCACACAAACCTTAAAATATCCTCATGACTTTTTCTTTTGGTCCTGCGAAAATTTACCCCCGTCAGCGAAACTCTAGATCCGCGCCTGTCTTCGACGACCGGAGTTGGTATTTCAGCTTCTTTCCCGCACTGTCGAAAGTTTTTTCGAGTCTGCGGGAGACAGTCGAGGCTAAGTAGCGAGATATTGCCTGAATTCAATCGTAATGTACAGTCAACCAAAGGTTAAAGGATACATTTCCGGTTAAACGTAAAAATGAATGGTTTTAATTTTTGTTATAATTTTGTTAGGTTTTTGTTTACTCAGTAGCTAGTAGACATCCTCAACTATGTTTGAATCTATACTCAACACTATAATTGTTTCCAAAAGTCAAAGTATTTCGACTATTCATCTTTTCATTCAACCGGATGTGTATCCTAAACTTTTTGTTCGACTGTACTTCGGAACGACACGGTCACGACATGGTTCGATCGGAACGTACGAAAATCGAGCAGTTTCGGAGTTAGCTGCGACATGGCAAAAAATACCGTTTTGCTAAAAAGAATTGACGGCGCACTATCCAATTTGCGAAATTCACGATGCTATTTACGATTTTGGAATTGCTACGTGCATAAAATTAGGCAGTTATATGCATGGATGGTTATTTTTTGGAAACACGAATCTATTAACAGATCACAGAATAGTCGGACTGGCACACCAAGGGTTCCGCACCATCACAAAAGATTTAATACAAACAAATTACGTTTTTTGCATTTATTTTTTAATATAAATATACTTTTTCGTACTAAGCAGGTGCGTCGCTTATTCCAAGGAATGTGACATGTATGTATGTATAATCGACCGTGAAGCAAGGACACATTCATTGAAGGAAGAGCCCAGTAAAAAGAACTACTTAACGAATATACTGCAAGGCTGAACCCGAACCAGCAAAACATACCGTTCGCGGGTATTGCCGTCGTCATCACCAAAATCGTATTTGGCATCAGACGCTAGAGCCAGTCCTAGGTTGACTTAAGTATATATATTTTTTCGTACTAAGCAGGTACGTCGCTTATTCCAAGGAATGTGACATGTATGTATGTATAATCGACCGTGAAGCAAGGACACATTAATTGAAGAAAGAGCCCAGTAAAAAGAACTACTTTACGAATATACTGGCAGGCTGGACCCGAACCAGCAAAACATACCAGTCGCGGGTATTGCGTCTACCAATTTCGCCACCGGCTGTATACCCATCATTTGAAAATTCTCCTACTTCCTCCTTCACGGTCGATTATACTATGTATGTATATGCTAACTTTAAATTTAACTTTTTAAAATTTCTTTAACGAAACAATTCAAAAACCGGTTTCACGCGTTATGCGGGTTGGTCACATTTCGAAAGAGTTGTACCTCGCGACTCCTCTATATGGACATTTGTGCAGATAATCGTATGGGAACCCACACGCGTCCTGTGCCACACAGTCGAAACCATGTCCAGGCATCCCCGCCGCGCTGTTGTGTGTTAGTGTCTACCCACACATATAGCGACTATGTTTGCATGATTTTTATGTAACCGGAAATGGATAGCTAATCTCAAACCGACCATCATATTAGCCTAACACACCACATGTGAACTAGGTACCTTGCCAGAAAATTTCTTATACGGCTACATTGAACTGGATGAAAAACACGGATAATTTAATCTAGCTTCGACCATCGTAAATTAAATGCGATGGTACCATCCCGGGCGGGGTTAACATGTCATGTGGATGTCAGTTTTACGTGGAATCCGAACCACGGGCAGCCTCAACAGTCGAAAACGGTCACCCATCCAAAACCCGCTCAGAGTCCCTTCACCCAACGTATCGAAACGCAAGGCGTCGCGCCACTGGCTTACCGACAAGCATGGGGTCTTAGAACCGGTCAAGTGCGAATCGGACTCGTACACGAAGGGTTCCGTACCATCGTACAAGATTGAACACAAAAGAATCACGTTTTTTATAAAAAACAGCCTTTAATTTTTATTATTATTTAATTTTACCTATTTTTGGTTATAGCGGCCAAATAAATACACTCTCTGTGATAATTTCAGCTGCCTACCTATTAGGGTTGTTCATACCAAATCAAGTAAATAATCATTCAACTAAACAGTCGGACGTAGAGATGGCGCCACCGGTGCATTTGTATGGCGATATGGTTTGTTACATGTGAATATTATAAGTATCGATATTATGATTTATTAAAGTGCCTTTTTTCGAATAGTTACCCTTTACATGGTGTTTCATTTCGTAATAGAAAACAAACATTGCCGTGTGTGGTATTCAATATCTGTACATTTTGGTCCTTCGAGCCGGATTTTTGAGATCAGTCTCCCCGGCGAAGCGCGGATCGTGCTAAAGTCGCCGTGGCCCGGGCCGTATTGGACCAAGGCCAGTGGCAGCTATTCTCTCTTGAGCGTGGGGCTCGGAGAGAACTGACTGTGCGGCAGGTCATACCATCGGGTGCGGAGCTGCACATCTTCCAGGCGGTACCCCGGAACTTGTTTCTGGATCCAATTGGCGGAGCTGATCGACAACCAGTGATCGAATATAAATTAAAGTGTTGTGTGTTCCTGGGATCTCTAATCGTGAGTACAATTGACCACTGAGAGTGGGGGGAAGGATATCAAAGTCAAACTTAACAGAAGTCGAAAAACATCCCATAATTTTAGCCAATGATCATTTTGCCCAATTGATTATTCAGGATATGCATTATAAGACTCTTCATGGAGGAATCCAGTTGTTATTATCTTCTGTCCGTGCCAAGTTTTGGATTCTTAAAGCAAAGGTTATGGTTAAAAATTGCATTCATCATTGCATTAAATGTGTTCGACAGACGGCAAAACCCATGACGCAGCTAATGGGAGACCTGCCCAAAGCTAGAGTAACTCCTAGTAGACCATTTTCTATAAGTGGCTTGGATTTTGCCGGACCTGTAACTTTAAAACTATCTAAGGGTAGAGGAGGTAAGACACAAAAGGCTTATATCGCAGTTTTTGTGTGTATGTCAGTGAAGGCCATCTATTTGGAGCTCGTTACAAGTTTAGATACTGATGGGTTTATTGCCGCTTTTAGACGTTTTACGGCCCGGCGTGGTCACTGTCACCGGCTTTGGAGCGATTGCGGCACTAATTTTGTGGGTGCGTCAAAGAAACTCAAAGTAATGGAAGAGCAAAGTCAAATTAGTATTTCAGAAAGTTTGGCCAATGATGGCACAACCTAGTGTTTTAACCCTCCAAGTGCCCCTCATATGGGCGGGTTGTGGGAAGCCGCGATTAAATCTACCAAGCGCCATCTTAACCTGGTTCTTGGCGATTCTAAGCTCACTTACGAAGAATATGTGACTCTATTGTGTCAAGTAGAAGCTTGTCTAAATTCGCGTCCTCTTACCTTAGATACTAGCTCCGATGATCCTGGTGAACCTGTCGCATTAACACCTGGTCATTTTTTAATTGGCGAAACCCCAATTGTTATTCCAAAAGAAAATTTAGAAGGATGTAATGTGCCCTACAATGAACGATGGGTTTTATTGCAACAGAAACTCCAGCAGTTTTGGCGACGTTGGAATATGGAATATCTTACAAGTTTGCAAGTAAGAAGTAAATGGAAAACTGAATGTAATAATCTTAAAATTGGATCTATTGTACTCGTCAAGGACGACAGACTTCCACCTACTAAATGGTGCTTAGGAAAGGTAATTGATGTTCACCCAGGATCTGATGGTCTGATCAGAGTAGTTTCACTCAAATGTAAATCTGTTATAATCAAACGTCCTATCCATAAACTGTGTTTACTACCTGTTCAGGAATAAATTTAAGAAGTTGTTAATTTTGTATTTTTGTTTCACTTAAAAAAAAAATACTGTTTTGTTGTTGTTCTCACCTATGTTTAATTCACATAACCTACTTATTAGTATCATGTAGGTATAATATGTTGGAAGTCAATTGTTAATTGGCATGTTCTCTTAAAGAAAATTAAAATTGTTCTTTCCCGGCGAGGAATGTTCATACCAAATCAAGTAAATAATCATTCAACTAAACAGTCGGACGTAGAGATGGCGCCACCGGTGCATTTGTATGGCGATATGGTTTGTTACATGTGAATATTATAAGTATCGATATTATGATTTATTAAAGTGCCTTTTTTCGAATAGTTACCCTTTACATGGTGTTTTATTTCGTAATAGAAAACAAACATTGCCGTGTGTGGTATTCAATATCTGTACAAGGGTTCTTTTTTTTTTATGCGACCTGACATGGATGGCTAATACCACACAACTACCGTTATGATATTAGCCCAATACACCACATTCCCGAAATAATTAGGTGCCATGCCAGGACCTTCCCTTTATGAGCACGACTACATTGAACTCGATGGAAAACACGGACAATTTTTCATTGCCGCTTCGACCATCTTTTCATCCAATGCGATGGTACCAACCCGGGCGGGCTTAAACCCTACCACCTAGTAGGGGAAGGGGACCTACAGTTTTACATGGATTCCGAACCATGGAGCAGCTCGCATTCGTGACGAAATGCACTTATCGAACTCTGAAAGAGAAAGACAGTGGTGCAAGTTGGTATTGAACCCGGGCCTCTGGTACGCTAGGCCAGTCCCCGCGCCACTAGGCTACGAGCCCTGCGACGGACGGACGGATAGCGGAGGCTTATTTAAAGGTTTTCACCGTTTTCACCATTTGGGTACGGAACCTTAAAAAATAGAGACAACAAGTCTCATTGTAGGCGCGTCCACATCACGCCCGCGCGAGCGTGCAACGGTGTGGACGCGGCTTCTCATCTCCAATGTCGCGTGCGCAAGTGTACATCGTTGACACGGCAGCACGCAGGCGCAACGCGCCGTACCCGCCTGTTGACATTACGAAAGACGCGCAGCAACTGTGCCCACACTCGCAATGCCACTGACCGGAGCGGGCGCGTCCGGCGAGATGGCAATCACGAATCGTGGAATCTACCATCGGCTGCAGAATTCAGTGCCTGTCATAATTACGACGAAACCGGATTTTGACTTAGTAAAATGTGTGTGTGACTGGACATGGATGGCTAATATCTCATCCACACTCATGGTACATCACGGCTATTTTTTCAGTATTCAGTATTCAGTATATTTTATTGACAAAAAGATTAAAGTAAACATGACAACATATAGGTTTAGGAAAAGATAACATCAATGCAATTATTATCTAAAGTTCGCATAGTTGTCGGTTGTGATAGTGCTGCTGGACTAGGCTCTGCCCGTATCCCGGCTAGTTGAGTCATTCAGGGACAGTGTGTGTATTATGTCATCTTGTGCTGTGTGAACTATCTCTTCTACTTCAAACGTAATTATAAAAAGGTAGGTAAGACTGTTGAAAAACAAAACAAAAAATGTAAAATCTAACAAAAGCTAATGAAATAATGGAATAGAAATATATAATACAAAAAAAAGAGAAATAATACTAAGATAATATGAGTATATAACTATATAAGTAGACATTCTGAACCAGATCATAAATATAATACAGCATTTAAGACTTTAAAAGTAAGTATTTTAATTAATGCGTTAAATAAAATATTTATAAAGACAGAATTAATCCAAGCTACATCATTTGTGGGTGCTTCCATAAAAACAAAAACAGGAAAAAAATGTTATTTAAGGGTACTCAGCGCTTCCTCACTTTTGGACAGGCCAGTTTCCATTAGCCACCTAAACACCGAGTGCTTGAGTTTTTTTTCGTAGAAATTGTGCCATTCTGTGTTATGATTGTACATTCGAGGTGCTTGAAATAAATAGAATTTTTGGGCAAATTTTGTTCGAAATTTAGGTGGCCGTGCAAGTGATGCAATTCGTGTGCTGTGGGAGTGAGGTGGGTTAACGTGGGTGTGTATATTCTTATGGTGATAAATAATTAGAGTTTGGATATATAATTGGCGGACTCCCAAAAGCTCAGTTTCATGAAGCAGTTTTTGGGTTGGGTACATGCGTTTCTTTTTAAAAAGAACCCTAAGTACAGACTTTTGAGCCTTTATGAGCGGATCCATTGCAGACTTATTTGCACCTCCCCATACAAGTATTCCATATTTTAAAAGACTTTGGACTAGAGCGAAATATACCATCTTTAGATGTTTAAATGTCAGAATGTCTCTCAGTTCCTTTAGAAAATATGTTAGTTTTCTTAACTTTCCAGCTACGCTTTCAATGTATGCTGTCCATGACAAGGACTCGTCAATAAAAACTCCAAGATATTTAACGGTACTTGATTTTCTTATAATGGGACAGTGGCAGTTAGGCATAGGGGTGAATTTGGAGGATTGATCGAAATTGTGGCATATGTGCATTTGCAGACTCGCATTTGGCATTGGGTTTGTTCTCTTAGATATGGCAAAGTAGACACAGCTGCTTTTTTTAATATTTAGGTTTAGCAAATTGTGATCGTACCACCATTGCGCTTGTGCTAATCCTGCTTCTGCCATATTTTCGGCTTCTTCCCAAGTCTTACCCTTAAACAAGAGAACTGTGTCATCTGCAAATGCAATAACCTCACCATTTTGTAGGGTCATTTCGCACAGATCATTTACGTACACCTGAAAGAGGATTGGGCCCAACACACTTCCTTGCGGGACCCCGTAAGATATCCCAGAGGGATCGCTCAGAGCTGAATCACATTTCGTTGCTTGTGTTCTGTGCTCTAGATAGTCTTTGAACCAGCTGTGAGCCACTCCTCTCACACCTGCATTCTCTAACTTTTTTAGAAGTAGTGTATGTGAAACCGAATCAAAAGCTTTTTGATTCACGGCTATTGTTTATTTAAGCGCCTTGTGGCTCATGGGCGGATGGATTTGCCTTCTATCCCAGAGGTCTGGCTTCAAATCCCCGCCCTGAGTTGGATAAGTGTAGTGCATTACGAATGCGACCTGTTCCATGGCTCGGAATCCATCTAAAACTGTAGGTCCCCTTCCCTTACTAGGTGGTGAAGCCCGCCCGAGTTGGGTTGGCAATGAAAAATTATCGGTAATGTACATCCAGTACAATGTAGCCGTGCTCATAAAGGAAGGTAGGCATTCCTCTCTTTTGCCTATGGTTGGGCTAATATCATGTCAGTAGGTGTGCTATTAGCCATCGATGACCAGTTGCATACAAACGATGATTTACAGATGAAATAACATCAAAATCAACTGAAAAAAATACAAATCCATTAGCGTTCGTTTTGACAGTTTGATGTCTGTCTGACGTTACTCAGGAGACACCGGTAGGCGGGTTCCACTTGCATGAGCTCTTGCGCAAGCCGATGTTCATTTTTCTACAATCTATGCTTTTTATCGGCGCGCGCGCATCGTAATTTTGTGCTCACTCAATGGAAAATGATTTTATGAAGAAGTGGCAGGATGGCGTCCGCATGCGGCGGGCGACACGACGCGCTGCGAACGGCGAGGTGTCGTGTGCTTTTTCCACGCTCCGGTGACCCTGAATATGTGTCAGAAAAGAAAAAGAAGTATGCATTATTTATTAGTTTCTAGTTTTTATGGTCCCGTCGCAAAAAGCGAAAAAGTGACCCTTATCTCGATGGTCTGGCTGAGAAGTCTGTCGGTTACATGCATTTTGTACCGATTTTTTATCCTATAACGGTTGTTTGAAAAAACACAAACCACTTATGTACTTGTTCACTAACTAATAATTTTTTCTTAAGGCGGCTTATTTTTCGAGAAAAAGCTAGATTTCTGTAAAACATTTTTTTTATGATATAGCAAAATTATTCAGTCCACGTGTGAGGATACGCCTTCAGGCCCTAAGGTGTAAGTCCATGTCCAACAGTGACGGAACCCGCAAATGTTAGTTGCGCGCGCTCTTTATTTTCTCCATACATTTGAAAACGCTTGTCGGTCGGTTTGGCGTAAACACCAATTTAGGTGACAAGTCGAACTAGGGGCTCTGATTAACGATCGGTCACAATACAAGCGACGGTAACTCTATTCTAATAGAATCTATTCGCTCCTAGCACTTGACAGGAAACAGCGTCTTCCTATACAAATTATTAACCTCTGCCGGTTTTTGTCGAACGGAATACTACTCCAGATTAGGGTTACCATCCGTCCGGGTTTCCCCGGATTTGTCCTAGTTTAAAGTCTTTACTATCAGAATCTAACTGATTTGTAACATACTGTAATACTATTCTGTTTGATTAGGTAAGTACATTTAAAATGATGATAAAATATCACTAAATTTAATTTTAACGTCTAAAAATAAATTAAAAGGTGATTAATGATATTTTCAACTGTTTTTTTATTACACTAACTGTTTAAAAAAACCGGTTGACATGTCCGAGTTCTGGGCTCTAAAATCCGGGGTTTTCACGCGTAGTTTCACGTCTCGTCTTGGTTGCCATATTTTAGATATGGCAGCCTTACTCCGGATGCGGTGACGTGCGAAGGTAGGGTTATCGTATGCGAATTCGGAAAGTCCCTATATAAATCCCCGAATTTAAAAGAAGAAAATGTGATTTTGGAGTTTATCTGCCCTAAAAAATTAGCTTGGAAGACTGAATAACCTAACAAAGGTGACGTCTTTGAAAATCCCAGTTCGAAGTAGAACATCCCGACAATTCAACAAAAAGATTAGAATACTCCCGACAACACTTTAAAAACCATGACACGACAGGGCAAATCGTGACGTCTGGTAACCCTAGCTGCAGGTGACGCGAGGGTGCGACTCGATCTGCGCGCGCATAGAAAGTACATACAGCACAGCCGAGCGCGGGAAAATGAAAGTCTAGGCAATTTGTTTGCTTTTTACTATCGCCGTAATGGCGCACTCTAGTTTTACGTCAATTGGACGTAATTGGGTGCTTAGCTTCCGAAACTGGGTGCCTATGAATGAGTATTGTAGACTTCTGGGCACAAGTCTCGTGTTGGGGGTTTTAATGAAGACTAAATGCAGATTTTTTTTACCATTGATAGGGCTCACATAGACAACAGTGTTGTCGCCTTTTCGGTGACTAAGGGCCGAGTGCACGAAGGGACAAATAATCAAAATCAACGTCAACGTACGATTAAACACGCCATTTTGTATGGACATTATGGAAGGAACTCCATGCGGTCCACTAAATGTGACGTGTTTGAACATTGATTACCTGGGCTGTCTCTTCGTGCAATCGGGGCTAAGTGTCGTTTGGCGTTGTCCCAATGCTCAATAATGACAATTCCAAATTCGGCCGACGTATTCTAGGCGTATCGTCGTTTCTCTTATTAGGCGTGGACACGCTTTCCGCGTGTGACGCTCGGGGTCCGTAAACGGCAGGACCACTGACCGCAGGGCGTCCGCTATGCAGATGTGTGGCGCGTGCAAGCGTGACTGGGCCAGGTGGCTTGATAACGTACGCCAGTCGAGCGAACTATGTCAGTGCGTTATTTCTTACTTTGGGGGTTTTATCTATTGTTAGGGGAAGGCATCTGTCAAAGTTGAGCTAGGATAGCTTGCTCCGAGAATAATAGGTTTGTATAAAGATTTTAAAGACGTGACAGGCGGTTTCAAAGAAGCGCCGTTTGACGCCGACGCGTCGGAATCAAATCCTACCTAACCTGGTGCCAGATTGTTGGGTGCAGTTCCTCACGCGCCGACGCGATGGTGGGCGGGTGCTCTGGCGGCGATTTCTGGTCCATGCCCCTACTACGAACGCTGTCGAGTAAGCGCTATCGAGAACGCGATATCGCCTGTCAAACGTTTTGTATGCGTTCGACGGAGAAGTCGCTGCGCTCCTACAGATTATCTTTCAACGGTTGGTATCGAAAGCGCTGTCGATACGATCTGTCAAACGCATAAAATATTTTTGACAGGTGATATCGCCTCCTTGATGGCGCATACTCGATAGGGTTCGTAGTAGGGGCCCTGGTCCGTTCGCCGACTCCACGCACTGCACTAGCCGGCATGGCCGGCACTTCGGCGGTAGGAAGCTAACACGTGGAAGTAATTATGCGTTTCCGAAAAATGGACTCACAAAAAACAGCCAACCGCTGTGTTGCAATGGAAACTCAATTCCAACTGACAACCGCCAAAAGCCTGCAGGGGGAATCACATACTACTTACAAAGCTGCTAACATTTTACAGTCTCTGCAACAACAAACAAAATGCTTTTTTTATTTTTGAGCCAACTTTTTTTTATATTTTCTGGTAACCAAATTTCAGTTTCAACGGTTGATCTATACCTAACATACAACATAACATACATAGGTTGTTTTAAGGAAAAAAAATGGTCCTTTCATAAACAAAATAAAAAAAATTATGAACCTATTTTATAGTCTTTTTCCTGTTTTTTCTAGATTGGCAATGGCGGACGGAAGCTAACCGACTCCAGCTGTAACGCAGGGCCCTGGTAGCTCGCTCGCTAGTCGAATGATGAGCGCGGCCGTCGGCCCTCGCATCGACCTCAGCGAGCATGGCGACCGCCGTCTCCGCGTACTTCCAGCCGTGCCGCGCGCACCTCGCGCCGCCGGCTAGCCGCCTCGACGAACAGTACAGGTCCGTAGCTCGCTCGCCGGTCTATACGTCGACTCTCGCACCGACCTCAGCGAGCATGGCGACCGCCGTCTCCGCGTATTTCCAGTCGTGCCGCGCGCATCTCGCGCCGCCTGCTAGCCGCCTCGACGAATAGTACAGGGGGTCCATTCAGGGCAAGAGTGAGTTCGAATTCGTCACTAAATATCAACTCACTTTTTTTAATAGTTAATGTTTCTACACTTACATTACAGTTAGGTAAAAATCTGGTCTGTCCCGTAAATACGTTGGAAGTATTTATAAGTAACGGATTCGTTATTTAAATAATAATATATTTCCCAGCTATTTTTAGGTTAACTCACTCCCGAACTCGAACTCACTCTTACCTGAATGGGCCCCCAGGTCCGTAGCTCGCTCGCCGGTCTATACGTCGGCTCTCGCACCGACCTCAGCGAGAATGGCTACCGCCGTCTCCGCGTACTTCCAGTCGTGCCGCGCTCACCTCGCGCAGCCGGCTAGCCTCCTCGACGAACAGTACAGTTACGTAACTAGCTCGGCGGTCTGTATTTCAGCTCTCGCACCGACCTCAGCGAGCACCCTAAATTTGCCTCCCTCTTCTATCAGTTTCATCAACATCCTTATTTTGAGAAAATTAATCGTAATGTATATTGACACTGCGCAGTTACTCGTACTCGGAGCTGCCCGGCGGCGGCGCGGCGGCGCGGCGGCCGGCGCGATGCGCGGAGCGGCGCGAGTCGCGCGACGCGCCGCCTGAGGGCTCCGTGCGGCGCACGCGCGACGAGCTGGCGCGCGCGGCGCGCGGCGGCGGGGAGTGGCGCGCCGTGAATGTCGAGCCCGTCTGCTCGAAGGTCGAGGAGGTGAGCACGACGGAGCGGTGCTGGAACTGGGCTACTTCTCCGAAGCGATGATGCTTCCATGGTCCAGGCACTTCTCGATAAACGTTTTCATTCAGGTCTCCAGACCATCAGACCCTTGCGCCAGACTATAAACGTCTCCATGCTGGAAGCACTCCACACACTTGCGCTTGAACCATCGTCCGACCATATCGTCGTCAGTACTTCTCGATAAACGTCTCTCTTCAGGCAGCACTTGAGTTCGAAAAAAACAACTGGCATCTGGCATTTCTGCTGACATGGTGCCTCGCTGAGCGTATTTGACCATTCCGAGGACAATAGGTCCCTCGGCACAGCCACTTATGCCGATTTGTCACAAAACCCAAGCATGCGACCCTTGACAGGTGCGCAAGAAGTTCGAGGGTGGAGCGTGCGTCTCGTTTTCGCGCTCGTTCGAATCGCCGCCGCGGCGCCGGCTCGCCGACTCGCTGTTCGCCAGCTTCAAGCTTCCGCGGAGGCGCAGCGAGGCCGCGATGGCGTCGCAGCCGCGTTCGCTGGCCGGCAACGGCGGAGCCGGCAAGCGCAAGTCGGCCGTCGAGCTGCTGGCGGAGACCAAGGCCTTCTACGTCAAGTCGGAGACCGTGCTCGACCGGAAGCAGGAGCTGCCTTTGAGGGTGAGTGAAGTCTTTACTTCTGGTCATTGGTGCTGCCGGCAAGCGCAAGTAGCCGTCGAGCTGTTGGCGGAGCTCAAGGCCTTCTACGTCAAGTCGGAGACCTTGCTCGACCGGAAGCTGCCTTTGAGAATGAGTGAAGTCTTTACCTCTGGCTATTGGTGCCGCTGGCATGCGCAAGTAAGCCTTCGAGCTGCTGGCGGAGACCAAGGCGTTCTAAGTCAATCCGGAGACCCTACTCGACCGGATCAAGGAGCTGCCTTTGGGGTTGAGTCAGGTCCTGGGCTCCGCTCATTGACGCTGGCAGTATCTGGGAGTCCATCGTGGAGCTGCTGGTGTGACTGACCAATATGCGAGCTTTGTTCCCTCAAAGAGTAAGCACATGAGCTAAGCATAGTGATGTGTCAAGGCCTTTTTTTCACACAACACAGATTTTTCGGTGACGACGAAAACCACCACGGCGAGACCTATAAAAGTAAGACATAAAAGTGTATGCAGCACTGTTACCGGGTAGGTCACAGTGACAGTGCCTGTGAGTGGACTGCTAGAAATCCTGATAGATCATTTATGTCGAAGATAGTTTTAGAAAAGTATAATCATGAAAAAACAAGGAGTATATACCGAGGCGCAAAAAGTAGCTGCGAGTAGCGGCCTATGCCCTAATTTTTGTACATTTCCGGTCACCCTAGATGTCGAAGCTAGGGAAAAAGGAAGATCTATCTGGACTGATTTAATTGTTGCAGTCTTTTATAGTGTGCAATAACCGCTGTTCTGATTAAAAGGAAAAAAACATAGTCACTGTGAATTGGACATGTGTCTTCGCAGGTTAGCAGTGGACTGGGACAGGCGATAGCGGCTGGGGGTTGCGTGCCTGTTAGCTCCACAGCTGTCAACTCCGCTCCGTGTTGCCAGCCCTGTAAGTACACACTGCCATAATTATTTAGTTACTTAGGCATTTGTTTTCCCCACACTAAATCTCATTAAGAATGGCCTGTAAGCTGTGTTTCCCCATACAAAGGTAGTTTACTAATAATTTGAAAAACACTGTTCCAATTTGCTTGATATTTGGTGTCTAATATTCGACAATATATATCTATGTCTGAACTTTTTGTTTTGCTGAAAAATCTAAAGCAAGTCAAATAACAGGTAAAGAAAATCTTTATACTAATTTTCTTTGTTCCGTTGTGATACACAGGGTAGATTTTTCGAAAAAACAAACACGTGAAGACATAGATATAATTGTTGCTTCATATTAAATCCCGCCAAATACCAGGCAAATTGGAACAGTGGTTTTCGAATTATTAGTAAACTACGTTTGTATGGGGAGCAAAATTTTCTGATGCTTCCGGCCTACTTTGAGAGGCCATCGTAAGTAAAGAGGCGACAATGTGAGCCATTCCAGCTTGTCCACTAGGTCCAAGTGTTTATGGCTGAGATAAAAGGTTGCACCTAGAACTAACACTAACTCTGTACAAAATGTGTAAATTTGATGCAAGAAAGTACTATCTTTCGTTAGTTTCAGTTTATGTTACAACTATTTATCTCGGCCACTGGCTTCTGAGAGCGAACCAAGAATCCGTCCAGTCGGTCGTTCTTCCTGACGGCGGAATGTTCTTCCTGACGGCGAGCCTGTTCTTCCTGAAGGCGGGCCAGTTCCTCCTGACGGCGGGCCCGTTATTCCTGACGATGGGCCTGTATTTCCTGACGGCGGACCCCTTCTTCCTGACGGCGGGCCTGTTATTCCTGACGATGGGCCTGTATTTCCTGACGGCGGACACCTTCTTCCTAACGGCGGGCCTGTTCTTCTTGACGGCGGGCCGGATCTGCTCACGCCAAAAGTTTTAAACCTTTTTACAGCAGACTCAATCTCTTTGTGCGTCCGACAGACGGGGGCGCGTCGCCGGCGCGCACGCACGCGCCGGCGGGCGCGCGGCGCGCCGCCGCCGACGGCCTGCAGTCCACGCTGCGCCGCCTGCTCAACCACACCGACAGCCGGGAGAACGTCAACTGGCCGCCCATCTACGCAGTGCGTTAGTATCTTTTGCGTTACTTTATATTGTAACATCTTTTGAAGTGAAAACTGTTTTTAGCACCGTTGTGATTTTTAACTGGACGAAACGATAAAGCTACAGGAAAAACTGACAACATACATCTATAGCAGGGTTTCTTAGCAGGTCCACGGACCCCTTGGGCGTCCGTGGCATGACAGCGGGTGTCCATGTTTGACATGCTGACGTTAAATACTGCGCGTAATCGATCTAAAAAAAATTAGACAAACTAAACAATCTATAAATGCACAGGTCAGGCTTTCTTTAAGTAAAACTAGAGAAATCAAAAAGATTTCACAAAAAAATATTTCACATTCCATGAGCGCGACTTCAATGTATTGAGAATGATTTCAGAAGTTGTCTCAACGTGCAGATGCGTTCCATCTCCCTCTAACTCGCGGTAGTGGTACTTGAGTTGACGTCTCACTCCCACGCTTTCTTCGTCTTGTAGCACAGTGCGCTATGCTAGGGCTATGGTTCCCACGGAGGTCCCACCTGGGACAAATCCTGTAAGGCCGCTCCGAGCTACAGAGACAGAAACCGCCGAACGATTCTCGTGTTCGAGAGTAGAACCGCTTTCTGCTTCTGGAATCGGAGCCCAATATCGATACCTAATTTTTCTAAGTGTTTGGCCAAATTCTTTGGAACAACACCATTTGTAGACATAACAATTGGCACGATGCTGGTTTTCAATCGACCAAGACAATATCAGGCTTGTTGTACTTGGTTGTTTTATCGGTTTGTATTGATCGATCACAATAGAGCTTAGTGCCTTCTTTTTCTAACACGTCTTCCGGTTTGTGCTTATATTATGGCACTACTGAGTCTATAAGGCCGTGTTTAAAGGCAAGTTGCTGATGGACTATATTGGCTACTTGATTGTACCACTCCAGGTACTCAACGCCCGCCAGGCGCGAACAACCGGAAGTAATATGGCGGATGGTCTCACCTAGTTGGCCACAGGCTCGGAAGATGTCGACCGATCCATCCTTCATTATATACTTCCGGAAGTTACGCGTGACGATCATTTGGTCCTGAATGGCACAAACAAAGCCTTCGGTCTCTCCGAATAGATCACCAAACCGCATCCATTGGACTGAATCCAAGAGATGCGTGTTTGGCGACTCTAGTACCCGGAGAAACCATCCATGCAGTTCCTTGCCTCTCCATACTTCCACACACTCAGTAGTGCTTAAAACCGGAAGCGTAACGCTCGTGTCGGACAGATTAAGCGGGGTGAGCTTAGAATCGCTCTCCACTACGTCGATATGCCGTGTTTTGCGATATGCGATTGTTTTCCGCAGCCGTCAAAAAGTAGTCACGAAGTTTACACACCTCGGAATTATGGAGGTTTGTGAGGTTAAGGATTCCTCTACCTCCTAATTTCCGTGGTATGTACAACCTCATGACCGACGACCGCGGGTGGTGCATACGGAAAGTGGTCATAGTAGTGCGAACTTTGCGATCCAAGGCCTCGAACTCGGTGTTAAAGCAATGAACTATGCCAAAGGTGTATCCAATCACGGGTACTGCCCAACCATTGAAAGCTCGAAGTTTGTTCGCACCGCTTAAGTAGCTCTTGAATATGACTTTTGTGCGAGACCAAAACTTTGCTTTCACAGTTGTTTTCGCCTCCCCGTGATTGAGGCATAGTGATTGGTTAAGACCTAGATATTTATAGGAGTCTCCTCCATTTATTATTATTGTTGTTTCCAGCGCACGCGGCCGCGGACGGGCGGCGCGCGCGCGACGCCGGCGACGCGCCGCGGCCGCAGCCCTCGGGCGCGCTCTCCGGCACGTCCTCGTCGGGCACGTCCGGCTCGCGGCGGCGCCGGCCCGAGCCGGAGTACGCGGCCGGCGACGCGCGGCTCTTCTTCCCGGAGCCGCGGCGGCACCACTACACCGCGCGTGAGTCTCTCGCGCCGATCCGTCCAACGTCGCTCAAAATTATTGGCCCGTGTTGAGTATTCCATTTTGGAAAACTTAAAGATGTCAAAGAATGTGATATGTATGTATGTATAATCGACCGTGAAGCAAGGACACATTAATTGAAGAAAGAGCCCAGTAATGTAATTGTCTATTAATTCATGTGTCCTTGCTTCACGGTCGATTATACATACATACATATCACATTCCTTGGGATAAGCGACGTACCTGCTTAGTACGAAAAAGTATATTAACTGAACTGAATTCTGTTGCCAAATACGATTTTGGTGGCGACAGCAATATATTTGAATGTTCAATCATTGCAGTCAATGTCCGCAACGCAGATGAAGCGTTACATAAATGTATGTAGGTATAATCTTAAACACTGTGTTAGAAGGAGGCATTCATGACGGGAAGAGGGACTGTAGGAGCATTCCAAATTATGGATATACAGCTGGTGCCGAAATAGGTTAGACGCAATACCCGCGAATGGTATGTTTTGCTGGTTCGAGTTCAGCCTTGCAGTATATTCGTAAAGTAGTTCTTTTTACTGGGCTCTTTCTGCAATAAATGTGTCCTTGCTTCACGGTCGATTATAAATACATACATACCACATTCCTTGGAATAAGCGACGTACCTGCTTAGTACGAAAAATTATATTTACTGAAAGATGTCTTCCATTCCAAGATGCCCCAGTCTCTCAAGACCAGACTGTTAAACCAATGCGTGCTGCCAGTTTTGACCTCAACCCGCACACAAACTGAACGTAACCCAAAGGGCAATGGAAACATCCATGCTCGGTATCTCACTGCGCGGTTTTTTTAATTAAATGGTTTAAAATACCTAAATTTAGATCTATATCCTAAATCTATATCTATATATCTATATAAAATGCTAATGTGCGTACGTAAAGACAGGATTTTCTCTATCTCCACTAACTCCAATCAACTTCCCGTTGGGGTGGTAAATACCTTTTGGTCTCCCGGTGGGAGTAAGGGAGTTTCGTCGCGGTGGGTGGAAGTGGGTGATTGTGGGTGGTGAAAATGTAGAAAAATATATATCTGCCCTTTTCTAACCTATGAGAACTTCCGGAAATGATATAAAAAACACTTAATTTTGTGCAACTGTTATAGTCGATCTGGAATGTTATAGAAAGTTCTAAACATTTCTGGAATGATCTAGAAAGTTCTAAAACTTTCTGGAATAATCTAGATAGCTCTAAATTGTGTACAACTGTTGTAGTCGATCTGGAATCTTCTAGAAAGTTCTAAAAATTTCTGGAATGATCTAGAAATTTCTAAAATGTTACATCTGACAGGGGGGCCATTCAGAGCAAGAGTGAGTTCGAGTTCGGGAGTCAGTTAACCTAAAAATAGCTGGGAAATATATTATTATTTAAATAACGGAACCGTTATTTATACTTCCAACGTATTTACGGGACAAACCAGATTTTTACCTAACTGTAATAACATCTAGAACATCATTGCAGTTAGGTAAAAATCTGGTTTGTCCCGTAAATACGTTGGAAGTATAAATAACGGTTCCGGTATTTAAATAATAATATATTTCCCAGCTATTTTTAGGTTAACTCACTCCCGAACTCGAACTCACTCTTGCCCTGAATGGACCCCCTGTTCTAGAGTGTTCTGGTACTAGAAATTTCGATATCCGATGGTATATAAACCGAAACTCAGCGACTTTTCGTCAGTTAAATCGTATTTACTTTTTATTCAGGAAATAATTCAGACCGAAATAAATCCATCACGACATTGACCCGAGCGGAGCCGGGTACCGCAGCTAGTTGCATATAAATACAAAATGCAACCAAAAGATTTGTGTAGTTTTGGTTATACCAAAATATATTAAGTATGTACTGATACTCTCATGCTTCGGTATTTGCAGCCATTTACCTTATCATAGTTGTTTTTTTGTCACAATCAATTGTCTAGGCAACGCAACCACTTGGCGCAGGCAGACCGACGCATTTAACTTCAGCCATTTACGTTACCATTACCATTTTTGTCGCGACCTCCTATTCTCTAATGCTACTAGCCAAGCTTCAACGCCTCGGTATTCACGGTGACCTCTTACGCTGGTCATAGTCATATCTTGCATGCCGCTCACAGGCAGAGGTCGTAGGGGGATATAAATCAAACTACATAAGAATTCCCTCGGGTGTGCCCCAAGGGTCCATTTTGGGACCACTCCTTTATGTAGCGTATCTTTATGACATTTATACATGTATTTAAATAAATAAATAAAGAATTGACCGGCCCGCAGAGAGTCCGTTCTCGAGCCCCGAGAGCTTGAACCTGCCGCCGCCGGAGCCGCCGTGCGCGCGCGGCTGCGGCGCGGCGTGCGCGGCGTGCGCTCGCGCTGAGCTCGACGGCGAGGCGCGGCTCGGCGAGGTGGGCGCGATCAGCCCGCCGGCGCAGTACGCCCGCTCCGCGCATTCGCCCTACGTCAGGTAACGTGGCCGGTGGATTTTTAAGGAGTGGTTCATAGCTTAGTGGCATGGGTAAAACTTTTCACGACATTCTCCGAAGTTTCGACCTGATCTTTCAGCCCGTTGTCAAGGAGGCAGCCGCCAAGTCCGTACGCAGCAGCCGACTGACAGCTAGCCTTGCCGTTGTCGTAGATTGTAGCTGTGGGTGTAGTTTCGGAATTCTCTTGGGCCGTAAATTTTAACATGTTTAACGACAGCGGTAATCTAAAAAGGGCAAATTTAAATACCATATATATTTTAAAATTATTCCCAGAATCTAATTACAAAAAACCTGAGAGGACACTCAAAAAAGCTGTATCACAATCGGTCGAAGCAAAACCCTCGACGACACTTTCTTGCCAACAGAGTAGTAGAATCTTGGAACAGTCTTCCCAGTGAAGTTGTAAACGCTGTCTCCGTAAATTCCTTCAAAAATAAACTGGACAATCATATAAAATAAACAAAAAAAAAGATAATAAATAAACAAATAAGTGTTGTGATATAGGCGCATCAGCTTAAAGCTGCTAGCCTATCAATAATAATATAATAACAATAATATAATTGCAAAGCTTTAATTTTTCCTTGCATTTTTGACAGTTAAGGCAAAATTTGGTTACATGGAAAATTTTTCCTAAAACTTATTTGGAAAATAATCTATTAGTGTCAGTAATTCTTTATTTTTATTACTTACTCGTTTTATTATTATTATTATTATTATTAAATTTTATATACACCAGCAGCTACAAGCTGATGCGTGTATTTTAATTATTGAGTGCACTGTATTAATATTTTTGCAAGTAAAGTTTTTTTTGTAAGTTTAGTTTTTATTTATTGCTTCTCGTTTTTGATATTTGTCCAATTTGTTTTTAAAACTGTTCACTGAGTTAGCACTTATCACTTCTTCTGGCAATTTATTCCAAGTGTCAACAACTCTGTTAGATAGGAAGTGCTTTCTCGGGTTTGAAGTAGTATTATTGCGGTTAAGTTTCAAGGAGTGTCCTCGAAGTCTCTCATTGGTATTTTTTGTATACATTGATTTAAGACTCGGTACATCGTAGTGTTCAGTCAGGATTTTGTAGGTCTCAATTAGGTCTCCTCGCTGCCTTCTTTTTTCCAATGTAGTAAGACCAAGAGTGTCAAGGCGATCTTCATATGATTTGTGCCTGAGGAACAACACCATTTTTGTTGCGCGTCTCTGAACCTTTTCCAATATATCTATATCCTTTTTGAAGTAGGGGCTCCATACTTGATATGCATACTCCAGGAGGGGACGTACATATGACTTGTAGAGCTTAAGAAACAGGTCAATGTTTATGCAGGAAAAGGATTTCCGAATCATATAAAGCAGTGAATTTGCTCTCTTAACTACTTCGATTATATGGTTATCCCATTTGAGGTCATTGGACACCGTTACGCCGAGATCGACCTGTGAGGAAACTGCATTCAAGGGGATTCCATCGATGGAGTATTGAAGGTTTGTTTGTTTTTTTCAGGTCCAACTCACAGTCTGCGGCGACCGTCCGTCGCGGCAGTGCAGAGGAAAATGATTGCACAAACATTAATAGTCACAAGTCACTGCCAGATCTGCACACGCACGTTCACTGCTACAATGACAAGTAATACTTGCATGTGGTGCCTATAAAATATTTGTTCTTGTGATTTTAATCTGTGTATTGCATTTAATTGCCTGCCAAATCAAATTGTAATTTCTTTGCGATTTTCAATGTTACAAACAAGATTTTATAAGAGCACATAGATTTTTTGCTTTTTCAATGTAAAAAAGAATAGTCATACTTGTTCAGGTGACCAAAAATGTTATCTTATGACTGGAATTTGAACAGGTGTATCACAGGGTTCCATGGTAGGGCCTGCACTTTTCATAATTCCAACAACACATTTATAGCAAGTGGCATCATTATACTATTTTATATTGAGTACCTACAATATATTTCTGCACCTTGAATCCAAATTGGTGTGTTTCAGTGTGAGCACAAGTGGTGCAGAGACGATGGGTCGGTCGCCGCGCCGCCGGCGTCACTCTGCACACCAGCGTACTGCTTCTTGCTCATCCAAGGGTACCAGGTAACTATTACCCATCCACTATATACCACCCTTGGGGTGCTCCTGTAACTTGTAAGTTCAGTGCCTCCTGTGCTTGTGACGTGAAGTAGTTCATACATCTCTGGGGATGATCTAAAGGCTAAAAGACCTCTGCTAAGTTAACCTTGAGAAAACAGTAGGGTTCTATCTAAGGACTTGAATCCTTATTATTGATATTTCACGAAGCAACAGATCGACATGATTTTTGGCACAGAGATAGTTTGAGAGTGACGTTTTTACAGCTTATAGTTTAGTGGCGCAGGGCCTTGTCTTGCATATCGGTTTTCTGGGGTCAAATCCCTGCCCTGTTCATGCACCACTTTCTTTTGCTTTCCGAGTTGGATAAGTGCATTTCGTCATTTCGCGCGCTGTTTCATGGTTCGGAATCCATGTTAAACTGTAGGTACCATTCCTTCGGGAATGCGGTGTCTTGGGCTAATATGAGTGTGGGTGAGGTATTAGCCATCCAAAAAAAAAGTGAAATTAGCTACTTTTTATCCTGAAAATGTTTCCCTTATTGCTCCGAGCGGAGCCGGGTGCCGCAGCTGTTATCACAATAAATGATTCCTTCTGCCGCAGGTCCAATCACTCTTCGCTTGTGTCGTCATGTGAGGCATTCTCAGAGCATCCGTCTCCCGGGGAGGACTACTCCTACAATAGGTGAGAAAAAAATATGAAACAAAAATGTATGGCAAGGATGGATTCTGTTTTCTTAAAAACACAAGATTTTTCAAACTTGAACCGGCTCTATCGTCTGAAGTCAAATACGATCATTCAAGAACGACGTTGAAAACCGAAATATGTTTAAATGTTCGCAATGTAGGTAATTCGTTAAGTCAATGTATGTTTCATCTTAACCACTGTATTAGCAGGAGGCATTGGATTATGGGAGGAGAAACTGTGATAATTCCAAATGATGCAATGCCGAAGAAAGATATGCTTGCTGGTTCAAGTCTTGGCTTATGTTCATAAATAAATGATAATTTGTATGTATTTAATTAATACATTACTGTAATCTCATTAATTAGGCGTTCAAATTTATCACGTGCACTCCTTGACCGATTTGGCTGAATTTCATGATGCTCCGAACAGCAATGCTCGATTTATTGTCAAACAAACATTTAAATACATATGTATATGCAAACACCGGATTGTTCAAGAAGACTCGAAGAAGTTCCCTCGCTCGTTACTAACAAAGTTGCCGATGACTGGTTCCTGTGCCCCGTGCTCACCCAACGTGTCGCGCAGCGTCGGCGCGGACCGGTGCGGCTCGTTCGCGCGCGACTCGGGCGGCTCGAGCGGGCGCTACACGCAGCGCAGCGCGCCGCCGCCGCACGCGCGCGCGCACCGCACTGACTCCGGCTCCAGCGGGCAGCACTCGCACAACCGGTCAGTACGTAAGGGCGCCGTTTAAGGGGGGCCTTCCCGTTCAACTCCCCATACAAAAGTGGAAAGAAGAATCTCTCTTCTCATGAATCACGACGCACCCAACGGGTGCCGCCAGCAGCACCCGTTGGGTGCTGCTGGCGGCGCTCCCTGCTCCTCGCTCAATCGCCGACACTGCACGCGCAGCACTACACTTTTGCCCACGGCCAGTACTGCCATTGTAAGAAGTTTACATGATGGATGGATTTTTTTGTAAATATTTAAATATTTCGTTTGATCCGATCGCTAGCAAACTTCACAGGATTTGTCTAATTTGTCGCTGGGCTAATCTAAAGAATGTCTGAAATTTTTATCAAAATCAGTCACTCCATTTGTGAGTCCATAGGGAACATACACACATACACTGCATTCCGAAATCGTGCATTGCGGAGAATTCACAATATATGCGTACACGATCGTTCCGAATTGCTTATATTCACTCCTGCGAACGTCATTTTGACATAAGGGACGTGACTCTAGACCGTACAAAGATCGTACCAAGAGCCCACGGTGGAGAGCATGTGCGCGATGTATGCTGTCAAATGGCTGTCATCGAGCTGTCATTAAGCGTGTTTATCTGTAGTTCTGTGATCGTATGAACTTGTATTCTGAAATAACGAAGGCCTTTCGCCGTTTGTTAGACTAGTTAGACAATTCTGGGCCTCAAATAACCACTCTCAAAACTTACAAGGCATTTTCGAGGTAGCTCTGACAGCTGTGTTTGCTCAAATTCGTTCCAATTTGATATTGTGCGATTGTTGCTATGAGCAGTGATATCAATTCGGAACACCAGTTTTTCCAGAACACTGTATTCGCTTTCTCTGCGATATTTGCAATATACGCATTTCGGAATGCAGAGATACACATATACAGTCATAGATATTTACATTTAAAGATTCGCTTTCAACATTTATGGAATGTTTCGTGGGTGGCAGGTCGTACTACGCGGAGGTGGGCTACGGGGACGGAGCGCTGCCCGAGTGGGCGGTGTCCGCGCCGCTGCAGTTCCAGGACGGCGCGCCATCGCCGCCGCCGCCGCCCTGCACGCACTGCCCTGGCACGCTCGTCGGGATACACTTCCAGGTGGGCAATCGTCGGATGCAGCAACACACTTGTATGCGGGGGTGATGCGGCAGCACACTTATAACATTCCGAATTTAACCTAAGCTAACCAACCATAACGTAACATCACGTATCCTAATCTAACCTAACCTTACATAACCTTACATAACCTAACCTGACGTAACGTAATGTCACGTAAGCTTGCCTAACCTAACCTAATGTAATGTAACGTCACATATCCTAACCTAACCTAACCTTACATAACCTAACCTAACCTAACCTTACATAACCTAACCTAACCTAAAGTAACATCACGTCACGTAACCTAACCTAATGTAATGTAACGTCACATAACCTAACCTAACCTAATCTAACGTAACATAACGTCATGTAACCTTACCTAATTTACCCTGCATTCCGAAATGCGTAAATTGCAAATATCGCAGAGAAAGCGAATACAGTCAATACTTGTGTTCCGAATTGATATCATTGCTCATAGCAACAATCGCACGATATCAAATCGGAATGAATTTGAGCCAAACTTAATTTTACATTGTCAATGGTCATCAAACATCTATTTCGATCCTATATAACTGTTTTGAGTAGAATTTTCGATCTCTGACAAGAAATGTGCGCATGATCTTCTTACCACGTTTGCATGGGGAGTTGAGCGGGAAGGCCCACCCTAATTCCGCACACGCAGACCGTATTGAGTGAGCGGGTGTCGCGTCGCTTGCAGGCGAGCGCGCCGCCGCCGCAGTTCCAGGACGGGCCACCAGCGGACAGCGAGGCGGAGCGGCCGCCGCGCCGGGCGCCGCGCCGCGCCCGCCCCGGGTGAGTCTCTCACCGTCCACACATCATATGTCTGATGAGTAAAGAAGCATGCAGTGTTTGTTGAACAGGTGACTTTTTCAAGTGCGCCTTAATGGCCATATATGAAACCATAGACTAAGGTAGCAAGTATAATTAATCTATGATGAAACTATAAGAAATAGTGAAAAACACTCAAAAGAGTCACGGGGCCGTTTGTTACAAAAACTAAAACGGAGTTATTTTAGAGTACGAAAACATATTAAACTCCATACAATCTTTAAATTTTCAAGCGTGCCGATTGTGTTTAGTTTGCTAAGGATGTAAGTAAAACGACATTTCATTATATTCAAAAATGACCACAACGAATTTCATTAATCAAAAAAGTAAATGCGTAGATTGATGGTCTAGCTATAATTAAAAGATAAAACTGTAAGCCCCGGTTGCACGAAGAGCCAGCCGAGTTAATCAATGTTCAAACACGTCACTTTTAGTGAACCGCATAGAGTTCCTTCCATACTGTGCATACAAAGTAACGTGTTTGATCGTGCGCTGACGTTGATATTGATTTTTTTCTCCTTTCGTGCACTCGGCCCTAAGTCTCTCGTCAAAAGCTTGAACACAGAATTTCAAACATAGCTCGAACATCAATGTATGTTTCATCATTTTGAAATTTCAAAAAGTATTAGTTATTTAAAAATATATAAAATATGGTTACACCTACGCCCCTACGGAACTGAATGCACTCGCACCCCGAAAATATATGGGGACTTTTTGATAAGAGCAATAGTTGTTCAAAAGCTAGGTCAGCCGCAGTCAAAGTGAGTGGCGGTCGCTGCGGTTCGGCAGCTATGTGTCGCTTGCCGTCCGTAGGGTTGTCGTGATGGTAACGGTGCGTGTCCGTCAGGTACGCGGAGGCGGAGGAGCGGCCGCCGGGTCGGCCGGCGCCTGCGGAGCCGCGCGCCGCCCGGGCCGCGCCAGACGACACCGCCGAGTACGTCAACACCACGCAGGTGGGTGTCTCCTCTGCTGCCGATATAACCGCCAAGCCGTGATATTGTAAATGAATTTAGGGTTCCGTACCCAAAGGGTGCCCAGGGAACCCTATTACTAAGCCTCCGCTGTCTTTCCGTCCGTCCGGCCGTCCGTCTGTCTGTCAGCTGGCTGTACCTCATGAACCATTATAGGTGGGCAGCTGAAATTTTTACAGAGTGTGTATTTATTTTGCCGCTATTACAACATATAGGTAAGATTGAAAAATAACAAAAATCTAAAGATTTTTGCATTACGATGGTTCGAATTCGGGCGGGATCTTAGTGTGTTGGAGAGGGAACCGCCGCAGAGAATACCCCCTTGAGGTTGACATTAGGTTTTTGAGAACGAACCGTTTCTCAAACGCTTTTCTCTGCCGCATCTCCAGGATGTGGAACTTTCTGCCGGCGGATGCCTTTCCTCATACCTGTAACCTGGGTGTCTTCAAGCGTAATTTGAACAAGCTTGATAGCTCCGCAATAGTCCACAAATCCGCTGGGTGCCTCGCTGAACGTGGTTTCGCGAGGTGAGGTGTATTTTGCTTTTCTGAGCACCAGCCCCGGAGCCATCCATGCCGGTTTTTCATAAAAAAACCTAGTTTTACATAGATTGCAACCATCATATCAATTTGTGGGATGTCTTTAGTCGCCCAAAGAGACGCACTAACTGTTTTGTCGACAGCTGCACGGGGAGGAGGTGACGTCACCGCTGGGCACGTTCAAACGGCAGCGCTGCCTCCGCTACAAGCAGCGTCGCCCGCGCCCCATTCTACGCTCCAAGTCTGACATCTCCGACAGGTAACTGAGATTTTCTCCACGTTGGCTGAGAATGTTTCCTGGAGCATAAAATGGAAAAAAGAAAATTTTACCTGCTCTACATATCGATACACATGAGTCAGACATCTCTCTCTGAGACTAGATATGTACATTCATACATTATTATACATAATTACTATAATTTACCAAATCTCAAAGAAATGTTCGCAAAAAATACAAACATACACCTTAGAGGGCACAGCTTAAAACTTAACCATTCTGCATCAAATTCTAACCCCAGGAAACACTTCTTGGTGAACAGAGTTGTAGACTCTTGGAACAAGCTGCCGAGGAGGTCATTAGTGCTGAAACTGTAAATGGATTTAAAAACCGACTAGACAAACACTTAAAGGCAATAAAAAAAAACAAATAATCAATAATAATAATAAACAATCAACAACCAATAAATAAAATCAAAACAAATATAGAATGTGAATGATAAGTTATATTAGTAATACCATTTTTATTACTTCTTTTAATATACAAGTGCACTCCGGGAAAAATGAAATTCACGCATCAGCTTTAAGCTGCTAGTGATGTAAATAACATAATAATAATAATAATAATAATTCGTACTATCCCGTCGATTTCCCGGGGGGGGGGGGGGGTAGGTAGGATGATAGAGCGCCATACGGTATGATCGCAGCGTTTTTCTTTCACTTAATTTACTTACATACATCTTTTCATACATCCTCTACGATTACGGGTGCTGCATTCCTGCCCTTTACGAAGAACTTCTTCAGAAAATTAACTTGCTGGGTGAACAGGCAAGTGAGTGATGAAACGTACCAAGCCAAATAAACGTCACATTGTGACACTGAAACTGAACTGAAACTGAAAATGTCAAACGATGTGTGCTTTAAAAGGCGTTGCTCACCCTGTCGAAGTGTAGCGCTGCAGAGGTCATAAGCATATGGGTACGGAAAGGATCTTAGGGAGCTCACTGAATCCTCGACGTGAAACGAGTGGCTTCGCGGGTTGGTGCTGGCTGGCTGAAGAATGCAACCTCACGGCATTACAGTACTCACAAAAGTCCTCCATGACTCATAACCGCACCGAAACACTCACTCGAAACCGCACCCCACACAAAATACACGTGTCGTTGGCCTCCTACCAAAATCCAACCTCCTCAGCTCGTACATCTACTTGTGACTCATTGTGACAGCCCCATAGTTAGTTAGTTGGGCGGTTGTTGTCCGCACTAAACCTACTGCTACAGAGAGGTCATTGTGCGTAACAGGGGTGACTCTGTGAGCCATCCCAGCTCAGTCCAGAAGTCCAGCAGTGACAGCCCCATAGACACAGACTACGGTCGCGCGAATTTGGTTATGCGTGATTCTAGTATTCTATATCGGTGCTCAAAGATCCGCGCAACTTTGTCACTGAACTAAGCAATGTGTTAATCATTGAATTAAACTGAAATTTACCAGTTTACTCAATGTAAATAAATAATATATTCTCCTAGACTGCACTAAATTTCCGCTCTGTAAAACTGTTTCGTCACACATTCGCTCTACTTCAACCACCCCAACATACCTTTTTTTGTATTCATCACTGTCTTCTTTCAGTTAACACTGGTCTTTAACCAGCGAGCCTGGATGGAAGGACCAAAACTCGTGAGACAAAAGTGAGATGTTTTGGACTAACTTGTGGCTATTGCGGACAAAACTTTTGTTAGAAGAAATTCAGCATTTCTGCACCCATATTCTAAATGTTGTTTCAAATTTCTTGTGGATTTTATCACAACTCAACGCAACAATTCAACGGTTTTATTTGCAGCAGGTACCGGCGCTGCGAGACGCGCGGGCCCGAGTCGGCGCCCGCGGACGAGGACTCGCCCGGCGACGAGGAGACGTCGACGCGCCTGCACCGCTTCTTCCACACGCTGGGCCTCGACCAGCGGACCTTCGAGTCGCTCGCCACCTCTCCCACGGGTAATATATACCTTCGTAGAAAGTGAAGAGGCCCTGCATATTCATGCGTATTGTTATGACCTAATCTCGTTCCAACTCTGAAGTGCTTGAAATTGATCAATCTGGTGAACTCTCCAATTTCGAAATCCAGGTGCAATTGAACGCCGATTATCTGGATCAATTGAGACTGAAGGCAATTCGAATAATCGAAAAGACCCTATGACCGGTGAGAGGAGGGCTAATTTGGAAACGTTACGACCGCAGGCCAGACGGACAGTCCGGTGTTCTTCTCGGACGCGAGCACGGTCGAGTCGAACCAGCTGGCGGCGGACTACACGCTGCGCGGGCCGCAGCCGCCGCCGCCGCCGGCAGCCTACCGCAACACGGAGCCGCCGAGCGTCGTCGAGCGGAACGCGCGCATCATCAAGTGGCTCTGCAACTGTCGCAAGCAGCTCGCGCAGTGACGCGGCGGCGGCGGGGCGGCGCTCACTCTGCCGGGCGTAATCTCTTAACGCTAGACGAAATGGTCCTTTGTCAATGGGGAGGACGGCTGCCAAACTTTACCACCAGATAGCGCCATATAAAACTATGCCACGGTTTCATTTCAAGGTTATAGGTTGTTGACCAATTCAACTGAGTTAATATGAATAGCTGCCTTGAAATGCATGTAAAACACGGACAATGTGATTGCCTGTGATTCGCGAGTAAACATAACCTCTATGTGATAGCTTTGCATAGTTTTATGTGGCGCCATCTGGTGGTAAAGCTTTGCGCCGTGCACCCCATTCGAGAAATATTTTAATTTTGTAATTGAGGATTTTGGTTCTCCATTCACACGTATGTAGCGGAATTTCTCAACGCTAGACGAAGCGTTCATTTTTAGATTTTTTTTCAATTTCAATAGAGTTTTTTTTGCAAATCTTACACTCTTCCCGAGACAGCATCACTGATGTTATGGTGAAATAAATTACTTTTGCTTTATTCAATTTGATTCCTAAATAACAGAGAAATAAAACAAATGAGGACCTCAATAAGGCTGTACCCATAAATAGCACTGAAACAATTGATTATTTGTATATGTCTGTAAATCACTATTTGCATCGAATTAAATTCACAAAAAAATATCTGTTAATGCAATTAAGGCGTCAAATTTACAGGAAAAATTTCATAGTGCCATCTATTGTATTATTTCTTGTCAGCCTTAAACATCCAATTAACATAACTGCTGAACATAAATGCAAATATTAGAAGGACCGTTTCAATTAGTTTTAATAGTACGTTAGATTTCTGAAATCTGAACTAAACCATAAAGTGTATTCCGTTTACCTGGTTAAATCTTCACAAATCGAACTACGCATCTGCTCCAATACGTCGACTACGAACCGGTTTCTGGTAAAACTTCATTATTGCTTTTGTTATAGGTAAGATTACTGCTTATTGCGAGGCGACCTGGCCTATAAGACCCGTCAAACCTGTCACTTGCCATACAATATGAGACAGAATAAATATGAAAAATTGTTTACGCTTTTAGTGCTATTGAAATGACTAATTTCTTGAATATTTCGTAAAACGTGTGATCTTTCTGATCCCAAACAAATCTAATTAAATTAAATTTTAGGAAAGGAAGTAACACCATAACATTTAAAGTCGTTCAAAGACAAACAGAAACTTTTATTTTCCTCCGAACATTATGTTAACTGCATCATGGAGTTCATCTTTCATTTATAAACTAGTGAATAAACTTAACAAGAATGATGGCGACAGACTTGACATGCCATCTGCACCTTTGCGTTTTCTACATCATGCACCTATGTGTACACTGATGCATCAATGTACCTATTCTTTCCATGGAATTGAATAGAATTACTTTCCCACTACCGACCAGTCATATAGTCATATAACGTTTCAAAGTTACAGTACTCGTCGAATATATTAATTTAGGAAATAAGTCTTCAAGTAAATGAATAAGGGAAAGTTTGCATAATAAACCGTGTTGTGAGTTAGGTTTTAGAAGTATAACGAATTTAATGAAATGTTGTCTCGAGCGAAGCGTAGTTATGCATTTAGTAGCTTATTCCAAAACGTGAGTTGTACGGTATTGTAACGATTGTGACGTCTACGAATAGATTTGGTAGGCGTTGCTATGTGAAATTGTTAAATCTTGAGCTTATCTTCTTGAGGACCGAACGAAAGGCTATTTTCGAAGGGAAATTAAAAATTATATTAACAAAATAAAATTATCACTCGGTACTCAAACAGAGATTTTTTCTAAAGTGTTATTGTTGAGTGTTAGGATACGTTAAGTTCCTGCAATGGATTTGTGGAATCTCAATCGTGCATTTAAATTAACGTTTGGCTGAGTTTTTAATTTATATGTATTTGAGTGCAGTCGATAACAGTTGATGATAACTAAGCGTTTGTGTTAGTGCACTATAGTTTGGCGATGAATCGTTGCACAAAGAAATGTTTCAAAGGCTTTCATTAAATCATCATTCAAGGCTTGGCATCGAGAGGTCGGTTCAAACCGGTTTCTGCCTTTGCTGATACGCTATTTGTCTACACTATCACAAAAGCGGAGTCGCCCTTAAATTTTGTTAACAGAAACGAAATTAATTTGGTATTGTATTCCTTTTGAATTTGTTTGCATCTCCATGTAACCATAGCAAGGATTTGTCGTTCTGATAAGTAGAAGTCTAATTACATTTGTATTGAATAATTTTCTGCATTATATACGCACAAGCATGTATTCCTATCTCATCATAGCATTATGTTTATACCAGAATTAAAAATAGTCTGAAATGTACGTACGCTATAACCAACTATGGATAATTGTTAGGAAATGTTATGTAACCCCTCAAAACGTGTAACGCTCAATAGCCCTGCGTATTTGTTTACCATGACAAACATTCAATCTATATCGTAATCTGTGTTAGCTCGATGTTGTGCTATAAATTACTTTAAAAAGTCTTAACATCTTTTGTACTCTGTTGTATTTTGTTATTTGAATATAAACTTATATTATCTTATGTGATATTTCGTAATGTTTCATGAACATCTTTGCATCATATTTATCAGCTTCAAAATTAATTACAGGCCTCTCAAATAATGTAATTTTTCGATAAAGTTTTTAAACGTTTTCAACTGAATGTCTTCTTGACGCGTTCGCGCGCTCATCGGCTCTAGCTTTATGTTCCAATTTCGATCTGAAACATCAGCTATAACCATAATTCTTTTAAACACTCCTAATCGATGCTACGGCAAACGCCGATGGTTTTCTATTATAGAATCATCGTCAGCATCACATTACACAAGTTCTTCTATTCCGCCATAGATTAATAATTACTTACTGGCATAAGTAGATGAGTCACCGCCATAGTGACGGAAGTTTCATACAATATGTGTTCAGCAAGCCGGCCCTCTATTGCAATAAACGTATAACTAAGATGGTAACTTCTATTCAATCGCAATAAAAACAGTGTTTGTACCAAGAGATGGCGCAGCTATCAGACCTTAAAACTATTTAAAAGTTGTTGGATTTTATTGGTTGCCGAAATTTGTGTTCCGATTCAAAATTGCATATTTTCCAACTTTAAAACAAAATTGTATTATTAATCTATGAATAAATCCTATGTTTGTACAGCACTATCTATTGGCTATTTCGCAAGTTCTAGGTACAAAAGTTGCGCCATCCTATTTCCATGGCCGTAAACTTGTATCCACGCAGTTGCGCCATCTATTGTTCGTCCCTTTTGCATTGACCTATTGGCGAAACATTTAGGTCTTCATTCATCTATGATGCCGCTGTGGCACCCAAGCAAATACTTCCGGAAACCATTTCATCGGCTATGGCCGTTACGGTGGTAGAGCGCGCGAACCTGTCTGAACTATTTAGTCTTAGCTAACTCTACTTGTGATAGGAAGACGAACAGAAATTGGATATGCGTCGAATAATTGTAACGCCGAAGTATCCGTGGCAGTTTTGCATATTAATTGAGGAATGAATATTGTATAAGACGTTGGTGGTTATATCTCAAATGTTACTCTAAGAAGGTAGAATTAAACAGTATTAAGTCATTTAGCATTCAATGCTTCCATTTATTATGTAAATAAGATTTACCTATTTGTTAGTTTATCATGAAAAGAAACAATTATCTTCTCTGTATAACTATGACTCGTATTAAAACTTTCAAACATTCCTTTGCATTTTTCTTCCAAAGTAAAATTTCTAATAAGAAAGTGTGTCAAACACGCAAAGCTAATACCAACAGATTGCAGCCGCAGTGTTAAAACGTACATCAAAGAGGCTTATGGCTTATGGCAAGAGGCTTATGATTACTTTGAACAATGATGTAAACAAAATATCAGTTTTTCTTCTGATATCGAGCAACATATTTTAGGCTCTAAATTATTTAAATCATTCGGAGACAAACAAAAAAAATCTTCAACAACGGATAGCACTGCAGCAAGTGTTCCGGGCAGTTTTCGGCAAAACTTAAAAAAAACAAAATTAGAGGAGATATTTTATTTAGTTTAATTTTATTTTAATAGTTTATTTAATTACTTTGAAAAAACCGGCCATGTGCGAGTAGGACATGCACACAAAGGGTTCCGTAGCATCGTACAAGATTTAACACAAAAAACACGTTTTTTGTATGGGGCCTCCTTTAATTTTTAATATATTTTTATTTTACCTATTTGTTTTTATAGCGGCAAAATAAATACACACTCTTTGAACATTTCAGCTGCCTACCTAGTACGGTTCATGAGATACAGCCCTGTGACATACGGACGGACGGACGGACAGCGGAGGCTTAGTAATAAGGTTCCGTTTTCACCCTTTGGGCACGGAACTCTAAAAACCGTGTTGCTCAGTTGTATTGTCACATGTATTTTATAAATAAATTATCTGGAGGTACATGAAAAATATTGTAGTCAAAGTTAAGATTTCCAGGTAAACAAATATTTTAAGCTGATGTGGTGCTGTCCTTTTCGCACAGTATAATGAAACTGGGACAGAAGAATATATTTTAAATTTGTCTTTTTCATCGGAAGAAACTATTCATTGGTATTCGTTGTGTTTCAGTAGAGGTTACAGAAACGAACAGATAACAACTCTATGCAGTTGATTTATATCCCATGATAGCATGAAATGAAATGAAATGAAATATTTATTTGTTACAATTATGGTCATGACCGTACATTTCCAGTACATTTACAGTACATTTCCAAAATTTGCGTATTACCGCGTACAAGATTATACCTAAAAATAAGACACAATTAATAAAAAATAAAAATTACTATCTGACATTGTTTAAAATCAAAAAATTCTTCAACACTGTAAAAACTTTTTTCTATGAGCCACTTATATAAGTTTTACCTAAATTTAAAATATGGAAATTGTCTCAGTGTCTCTGGTATATGGTTAAAAAATTTTACACTCATGTAGTACACACTTATTGTAAATACATGCAGAGCTCCATGCAGACTTAAAAAAATGTGTGGATCTTAATTTGGTTAAGCAAATGGAAAATCTATTGATTTCGGTGGGGGAATGTGGGATCCTGGGCCACGACCTCCATATCCTTTTTCCTTCATATTCATATTCTATTTAAAAATGGTGCCTAAACTCGTCATTTTGCAAACTACCCGTCTGATACTAAAATGTGGGTACAAAATACGCTTATTTTTCCTCTTGCAAAAACCAATCTACAAGCAATCAAGATGCAATTCAAACCAACTCTTTAAAATTACTCAATAAATAGATAAACCCAACCAAAAAACCAAAACAATTTAAACTATAACAAAAGGTCTAAAATTATATGTGATTGTGCATGAGGGGAGCATCAGAATCCGGTAAGTACCTGTTCCCCTTGTGGCTCAACGTGCCTAAACTCATCATTTTTCAAACTACCCGTCTGATAATAAAAAGTGGGTACAAAATTAGCTTATTTTTCCTCTTGCAAAAACCAATCTACAAGCAATCAAGATGCAATTCAAACCAACTCTTTAAAATTACTCAATAAATAGATAAACCCAACCAAAAAACCAAAACAATTTAAACTATAACAAAAGGTCTAAAATTATATGTGATTGTGCATGAGGAGAGCATCAGAATACGGTGAGTACCTGTTCCCCTTGTGGCTCAAAATGTTGTCTTTAATTAAGTGCAAAGGGGTCAAACATATGTCACAAAGTGACTTTCAGGTTATCTGTGCCCACGGGCTGCACTATAATACAAGTATGCAACTATGGTTGAAGCGGTAATGAAAAATTGTCCATGTTTTCCATCCAGTTCAATGTAGCCGTGCTCGTAAAGGGAAGGTCCTGGCATGGCACCTAAATCCTTAGGGAATGTGGTGTATTAGGCTAATATAACGGTAGTTGTGTGGTATTAGCCATCCATATCAGGTTGCATTAAAAAAAACATGTGTGTAAAGGATCAAACCGTGTAAAAACTCACCCGTTTAGGGCTTGCCATAGCAAACCACTGAGCGATTGTCGAAATAAAACAAAAATATATGTTCCAAAACTTTTTTTAAAGATTGGGAAACATTTATTGCCAGTGAAAACTATTTGACAATCAAGTAACTTCCATTCATATTTAAAATAGGGTCAGCTTAAAATCAGCTTCAATATAGAACTCTACACTCGGCAGTGGATTGATAAACTGTGTATAATTCTATGGTCAACTAAGTAAACGCAGTAAAATTTAATGTACCTATAATATTTATCTATTTCAATCATAGGGATTTCTAAACTAACAATTAAATATAGTTGTCAAATGATAAAAAGTATCTTAAAATAAAATTATAATTTCTATATGCACCTGCATATGTACAAGTAGGGGTAATCACATCGACATAAATTACAAATTAGATGGAACCATTACAAATTAAGATCCTTAAACAGACATAACAATCTTACAAAATGCACACATTTAAATGCAATGTCTTTACCATCTTCTATGAGACTTTTTTTAACTGACAATGCCCATTGAATGAATGAAACCAACTAAAAAACACAAGCAACTATACCGCACAAAAAAAACTTGCCAACATCAGGTCCACAAGCTGAACATAATTGGACTTATGAGAGTCGTTACCCTATCAATTCCCCACACTACGTGCGATAACTGGTTTTTGAAATTATGGATTCTAAAATATATTGTAAAAATCTCTGTAATTTTTTTTCCATTTTTAAATAAACCATTTAGATTGGAAAATATTGGCTAAAAAGTTGTCTTTTTTTACATTCATTTTCGATTTTTTTTTACTGAATAAAATCTATTATGTGAATAAAATCTGACAACATACAGGGTAGGGAAACTTTAGGGCCTGGAAGACGATTTTGCTATTTTAATGACAGTTGCCGTGCAAAATTTGCCTTGGACCAATGAACAAATAATGCATTTCTAAAATTTTCAAATCTTAGCTTTCCTGTGACTTCACTATGGACTTACACACAAGTACATATCAACAAAGGGAATGTGAGTAGCTGAGTTAGCGTACAGTATCTGGGACTTCGTAAAATGAGAACCTCTCATAATGGCGGTTGTCAATTATGCCAAGGATTTCGCCGACATGTTTCACCCGCTGCGCTCCGGGCTACTTTAGGACAGTGGCTATCCTGGAGAAACATTCAACAGCTAGGCTGGTTTAACATCGACTCGACTGTACAGTTACCCTGTTACTAATAAACGCTGATCATCGTCTGAATAGTTATACAATGTTTTGTCCTTTGCATTGACATGCAGTTTCGAATCCGAGAGAAAGGGACAAAACATTGTATAACTGTTCAGGCGATGATCTGGGTTTATTAGTAACAGGGTTAATGTTTGACGGGCCGAGCTTTTGAACTCCAAGACAACCACCGTCCTGAAGAAATCCGCAGCACATCAGGCGAACAATAAGTCTTAACCACCATTTTGAATTTTAAAATGGCTAAGCCCGTAATATTACCGCCTTCTATATCCGTATGTGATTCAGGACTGCCTCTCTTACTTCCTAAGCTTGTATTTCCAGAGTTACCTAGCCTGTTCCTGCAATCCGAGGCCGTAGGTTGTTGAGGCCAGCCTTTCAACAACCCACATATAGGCTTTGTAAATTGGGTTGGGTTGCCTTTTTTTAGACGTATATTACAGCCTGTCGATTCGTAGATATGTTTACTAAAACAATTATTGCCTCTTGCGTTAGTTGTAGAGTGGAATCCATAACAAAATTTTGTATAGATACAATTGTTTTCGCTCTAAACATAAATGTTGGGTAGGACAGCCGACAGCAGTACGATCATGCGTTTTAGACTTGGACGTTGCGATAGCTAATATGCTCTCAATGAACTTGCAAGAAATTAGAACTAAGGGCTAGGATTACTTGTAACTAAATTATGTAAACTTATCAATTAACAATTCAAACGTGTAGAGGGATTTTGGAAGACTGAACTTTGGATGTCGACATGAAACGGTGAGCCATTGAAAAGGAGATGGAACCTTTCGGTAACATGACAAGGGACAAGAAACAGATGTTCTGAATAGTTCTCAATATGTTTATTATGTTTGACCATTGCGAGACACACAAGAAATCTGTCAGACAAGAGTTATGCCATTATTGTTTGTGTATTTGATGTTTTTCGTAACGGCATAACCTTTTTCTGAAGAATTTCTCAGACGTTTCTTTACAGTGAAATGCTTTTAAGAGATCCATGTTTTGTTCAAGCAAGGGTTTTTTTTATCAGACATAATTTTTGCCGATTGTCTTTTAAGGTCAGCCCGTCAGCATCAGAAAATTTCGCCTCCCATACAAACGTAGTTTACTAATCATTTGGAAACCACTGTTCCAACTTACTTGATATTTGATATCTAATATTAGGCTACAAATATCTGTGTCTGCATGTCTTTGTTTTTTCGGTAAATGTATTCGGGGTCAAACCACAGAGAAAACTATATTTGTATGAAGATTTACTTTTTGTTTTAATTTCATTCGGTTTGGATTTTTCAAAAAAACAAAAGCGTGCAGACACAGATATTCGTTTCCTGATATTAAATATTAAATATCAATTTAATTGGAATAGCCGTATCCAAATTATTAGCAAACTATGTTTGAAAAATGTTACGGCTTTTCACGTGGCAGTAGCCCTACCATGAGTTTTGGTGATGTTCACTTCGACCAACGTTAACGAAATTTTTGTATGGGGAAAATTGCAGCGCCTCTAGCGTACGATCTTGTTACTAAAAACGGCACTACGAGTTCATATTCACGCTCGTTGTCGAGCATCACGAACGTTATCGAACGACGACGCGATACGGTTGTATGAAAAACGGTACCATGAGTGTACATTTTGACAGTTCAACGTGATCACTTCGATAACGTTATTCGAATTTCTTTTCACTAGTCATATCTTGGGTGAAAGGACGATCGAACACACATTTTAGTGCCAAGGATGAAAAACCAAGCGTATTTCATGTCAATTTCTGAATTCAATATTATGTTAGCGACTTAATAATGAGTACACTACAACTCTACGTAAAAAAATACTATTCGAAATATTTTTTTAACGGTTTATTTTATTTATAAACGTTTCTTCAAACCTGTTTCAGGAATGAATTTATTTAAAAAAAAAAAATTTATGTAGGTGTATTTCCTCAATACATATTTTTTTATGCAAAGAAAATAAAGCATTCAAAACATAACCTGTATCGGTAATTTATAAGAAAAATAAAACAACTATAATTGCATCCAAGAAAACCAAAGTCAAACATTGACAAAACATTTGCGCGAAATGGGTAACTAGGTATATAATGTTATTTACAGACAGACAACAACAAAAATCGTCACAAAATATCGGCTGCCAACAATCGACGGTTTGAGGTATGTTTTTACTAGTAAACTTAGCAAATTTATACTCAATTTATAATAGTGCGGTCCTATTTTATCTCATGCGAAAGAAGATATGGACACTGTTAATCACGGCCTACTCACTATCTTCCTTTATTTCTTGTCTCTGGTCGAACGCAACGTTCATCGAGCGTTCGATAAGCGTTCCGTCGGTGAATAAAGTAACCCATGGTAGCGACTGTAACGCTGTTCGATCTCGTTCGTGAACATTCGATGATATTTTTCGTTCGTTCGATAGAAAACTCATGGTAGGGCTACTGGTGCTGCAGCCGTCTGCTGCACGAGCTGCGCACGAGCGCGGCGGATGCCTCCTTGACAACGGGCTGAATGATTAGCTCGAAACGTCGGAGAATATCTCTACCTGCCGCGTGAAAAGCCGTAACATTTTTCAAACATGTCTAACGACCGCGGTAACCTCAAAAGTATTAGTAAACTATGTTTATATGGGGAGCACAGCTTACGGGCCATTCTTAAGAGTTCTATGTGGACATGTTTTTTCCAACAACATATAATAGTCTTTAAAGCTAAATCTATCTTGCAAGGTTTTAAATTCAGACAGAATCATCACATATGATTGATATTATTCAATGTTTTTTTCACAAAAGTGCACCTAATAATTAATGCTAAAATCATAAAACATACACTTTTCTGTAAGATTAGTGACCAGTAATGTTAATATACAATGGGCAAGTGTTCCATTCACCAAAACATTTAAATGAATCAACAACAAAACCGACAGGCCAATACTGTCATGTACAGTGCGGTCACATCCATTTTATGGCGAGGTTTTCAGCGCTGAGCCATTCACACGAAACGGCAGCCGGCTACACGTCGAATCAAATGATCTATACGATATATCCGGACATCAATCGGTCTCTTCCTTGACATCCTCGAGTAACTTGTTGAGATCGACGCCCTCGAACTTGGGATTCTGGGTGTTGGAAGCGTGCGCCAGGAACAGCTCCTTGAGGAAGCTGAGCTCCTTGGTGAGGGTCTTAACCTTCTCTTCCAGCATCTGGTTCTCGGACTTGAGCTTGCTGACGCGGCTGAGGGTCTCCTGCGTGCGCTGCTTCGACTTGAAGCGGCTCTTCTTCACTGCCTGGAATGAGATGCAGGTCAAGGTAAGGCATATGTAGGTTTTTTCCGGTTATTTTATGCGTGATATGAGCCTAACAAATCGCATTCTTGAGGAATTGGGTGCCATGCCAGGACTTCAGTGAACTACACAGACAATTTTTCAGCGACATTCAGGATGGCAGTAGTTCGGATACCACGTAAAACTGTAGGTCCTAGGGCACATCCCACTCGGGTACCATGGCATTTCATAAAAGATGGCCAAAGCCACTCGGGTACCAGGGCTTCGGGCCAGTTGACCAATCGAACCCAATAGAGATTAGAAAGAAGAAATAATGCATCACTAGGGGCAGAATAAAAAAAAGGCTATTTATGTGTGTGTTTTGTGAGTTCTTACCGACAATGATAAAAGTAACCTGACATAACCAAAATTATTTGGTTGTTAACTTGTCGAAATTAACAGAAAAACTCTAAAATCTAAAGTACTATGCTTTCTTTATTGAAAATTGCACTTTATCAAGTTGCAATAAGGAACACATTCCAATTCATTGTACTTGTAATGGTGAGATACTTATTTATACTAAGCGGCCATCGGTGACAGACAAGACAATTTCATAGAGAATCACCTCGTTATTTCTGTCGCGTCTCTTCCGATAGTCTTCATCGCCGTCGTCGTCGGCGTCGCTCACCGGCCGCTTGTGCTTGGGCGCCATGTCGTCCCAGATCATCAATACTGCGCGCTGGCAACACTAGGCGACCATCACCCGTCTGTCGATCAACACACGTATTTCTGAGCACTGAGCATCAAGACATATGACTTCTTTTTCAAACCCACCGAAATATCTGTGGACTTGGGAAGTTAGCAGCGTTAGGTTTGTTTTGTTATAGTCAGCTAGCTAATTTTGTTGCACTCACTGTTGAAAAAAAATATTTTAAAATATTGCTTGGCTTATCACGAAGGAAGGTTGATATTGACAGATAGTTTGGAGGGAAAATCACATTATTGCATCTTATTACAAAAGCTAGCAAATATGGCATACAGAAAATATAGGGTTAATAATTTTTTTCTTATTACTTTGTCATTTTGAATGATTCGGGCACTATTTTCCGGGTGGAAATCCATCGTAAAACAATATTGTAATGTTATTTCACCATAGTGTGATTTGATATAGCATACAAAAATTGTACTGTGATTTTAAATGGTATTAATATAACCAAACGCACCTGTAACCAAAGGTAGGATGGTAGAAACTGACTTACGACATTAAGCTCCAAGTTTTGTACATTTTTATCGTGCCATTAATGTTATTAAAACTTATATGCAGGCCCGATATGGACTAGTAGGTAAAGGTTCATAGTTAAATAAACCATGGTCATTTTTGCACACCACCTAAAATTGGCATTGGAATGGGTGCCCAAAGTAACACGGTATCCCCGTGACAGGAAGCTTAAAAGACTTCTCAAGAAGCTTAATTTTTTATGAGTACTTTTCAGTCTTTACGTGGCCAATGTTACGATAATTGTATGGGACCGTAACTTAACTCGGAAAAAATTTACAAGAGTGCGCCTTTCTTAGCTTCTAGCTGGATATCAGGGATGGTAGAGTGGATTTTTAGAAGCATTTTTGGTCAAGGAACATGGGCGCGGAAACGAAGTTTTCTATCTAAAATATTTTTTTGAAAATATGAAATCCGCTTAATAATTTCCACCCAATTGCGCCACTCACTAATCACCTGCCAACATTGCAACCGAAAAGTGTTGCCAGACGCCAAATGATATATTCCGTGAGGTTCTAACTCTAATATAAGCTAAATAAGCTTAAAAAAAGCCTTTTTTAAATGCACCTCGAAGCCCAGGCAGGGAAGTTGATGGCTACGCCGAAAGACTCTCTTGGTCGGCCCCTTCGCTTAAGCGACCGCACTCGACCTTCGCCGCGGCGGGGTGGTCGCCCGCTCGCTTCGCTCGCGACCTCCCACCTCCACGCGGCTACGGTCTCGTACCGCTCGCCACGCTCGGGACCTCCTGCGTGAGCTTTCGTCTCCGCACTTCTAAAAAACACTCTAGGGATGACGCACACCAACATGTAATGTCGGGGCGGCTAAGTCGGTTTTGGAGCAATACGAGTACAGCAATTGTTAATTTTACCCTAAATTATGGGAAATTACATATTGGCAACATTTTACCTGCAATATGAATTTGTCACTTGACCACAGACTATAGAGAGATACTACGCAGTTGACCTGTTCGCGTCGGAATACAGAACGAACGTTAATATTGCATCGCGCGCCGCCATCGTCGTCGCATCGACGCATATAGTATCGCGTCGGAATACAGAACGAACGTTGATATTGCTGACGGGATTTCATATTTTCAAAAAAATATTTTAGATAGAAAACTTCGTTTCCGCGCCCATGTTCCTTGACCAAAAATGCTTCTAAAAATCTACTCTACCATCCCTGATATCCAGCTAGAAGCTAAGAAAGGCGCACTCTTGTAAATTTCACCCCTTAACTCGTATGAACATTTGCTAATATTGTCAATTTCCTAGCAGTCTTAACTATTTCATAACATTTTGCAACGCACGATTATCCATGATACTCATTTAAATGAACTCACTATTAACTTGAAACAGGAAACAGTGCATACCATTCCACAGACTGCTAAGCTACTGACCCGCAAAGAAAGGTATTTAGCGCAGAAATAGACTCAAAGTGGGGGATACAAATAACGGAAGGAGTATGAATTATCAGATAAAAATTACATTGCTTTGCCCTTTGATAAGATGTAGTTGAAACAGGGATTTAGATTAAAAGAATGTTTGTGACGGGCAGGATTAAAAAAAAAAATCAAAATCCTACATAATGTGGATGTCGCTATGTAGGTGATGTTGAAAACATTAAATAACTTTATAATTTTGGCCACAAAAAGCAATTAATGTAATGAGCTGAAACGGCTCCCTTAGCAAGGAAGGAGGCCCATGCTTCATTTTACATCTCCACGGCAAAAACAAAAACATATGACGCAATATTTACGAAAGTGGAGTATACGCAAAAGAGGCAACGGTGGCGCTCTAGCAAAAATCAAGGCACGCCTTTTTAGGCAATTGTTTCTAGAATTAATGATGAACAAAAATACTATTTTCACTTCGGCTGGAAAACCCAATTGCAGAAAAACCCTTCTTTTTCAACGAATGACGTCAATCAACGACAATCGCCGCACGTCAACCACGGAACAGAATTAACTGTCAGAGTGACACTGACAGCGCAGCGTTGCCAACGCCGATGGTCCAAATTACCCAAAAATGTAATCAAAATCCCCACAAATAACGTTGACCTATGGGCAAGAAAAGCGGTGCTGGAGGGACATTCACGGATTTTTCGCAAACTTTCGAACGCTACACGTAATCGTGCGTCATTCACGCTGGCAGCGTATTTTCCGCTATCAAATGGTATTCTACAAACTGACCAATCCGGATGCGACGCTGCCTACGTAAAGTAGCGCTAGCATCAACAGACACACGCTAGAGCTGTAATTTTCTCTTTCAAATGCTCTTTTGTAACTCATGAATACCAATTTGCGAATTTCAAGCTAACTTACTCCAGCGTTTGCCTTAGTGTCCGTTTTTACTCACGCAAAGGTCCGTGAATGTCCCTCCCGACTGGAATGTTATATTCGAATTTTTTAAGCAATATGCTGGTAATTAAAACATTTCTTCGTATATGTCCGATCTGCCTATTTACGCCTAGTGTTGCTGTCACTACATTTTATTAACATATTTCACCGCGTAGATCTTGGTTTTAATATAAGGTTAGTAAGTACAGAAACAATGTAGGCATCTTTTTTGCTACATAGAGTTTGAGAGAGGCGAACACAAGAACTTCTCGCTTTCGCTTTCCTGGGGTCTACTCATAAGATTCTTACCTGGGTGTCACCGGTGACTCACCAGTGAGTCACAACGCTTTCGTACTCATGTAATGACAGCTACGAGTCATCCTAGTGTTGTCCCTTTCTAATTATTCTAATTAGAGTGACACAACATAACATTTGGTGCTTGATGACGTCAGCTCATCATAATAGAGTGACTAACTCGTTTTCTCCTTTAACTTCCACCGTCATTGTTGCCGATTTGTAGATGGACTTGAGTTAGTCGATGCATGGATTTTTTCTGCACCTGTGCGCGTCATGCGATCCTCGAATTCTTTCTGTGTTCCTTTCGGAATAGTTAGTCTAGCAATATGGCTTCTTTACGATCTTCGATGCATTTGTGGCCAGGCAGCAGATGCTTCTGCTAAAAGAAGAAAAATAAGAAGAAGCATATTCGGTATGCTGCGGCGACATCGAGACAAACAATGATAAATAAAACAAAGTGCTTATGAAACACCACTTGTATATTTCAAAAGACTCAAACTGGCACGTTCCGCTACTTTTGACAGTAGCTGGCGCCGGGCGTGTTGTCAATGATCCACTGGACGTGGCTGGTTAAGCGCGTGCTCACACCGGGGTAGTCCGGCGAGGCGCAGGATGATCCCGAACTAATAAGGCCGACCAGGAACAACACGCCTGAAGCTAAGTCCTGGTACAGGAGTGGCCCGCCGGAATCGTCCTGGGACAAAATAGTGACATGTTTTAAGACATGTGAACATTGCTGCAAATGAACCAGATATAGTCTTTCATGCTTGGTAACCGAACGCCTAGGGGATGATTAAAGATGTGGCCATATTTCCAGATTAAGTTCAGAAACAAATAGGTTCTAGAGGCAAAAAACTGACAACTTTTGAGATTACCGCGGTCGGTATACATTTTTGAAAACTTACGTCGCGGCGGGAGGAGACATTCTCCGACGTTTCGAGCTGATCGTTCAGAGCCCGTTGTCAAGGAAGAAGCCGCCACCTTCGTACGCAGCAGCCGAACGACGATCAGCTCGAAACGTCGGACAATGTCTCCTCCCGCCGAGTGAAAAGCCGTAAGTTTTCAAACATGAAAAAACTGACAACTTTTTCTTAAGCTAAGAACAGAAAAGGGGAGGGTGCAGTGAACATATAATTTGAATTGAATTGAAATTGAATCCAATCTCAGGCAGTATGAGTTATTCTGTGGCAGATCGTAGCGGCGGTAGCTCAGAAGCGCAGGAACCAGTACCATCGTATTGGATGAAAAATGGTCGAAGCGATAATGAAAAATGGTCTGTGTTTTCCATCGAGTTCAAGTAGCCGTGCTAATAAAGAAAATGTTCTCATAGGCACCAAATTCCTTCGGGATGCGGTATAATATAATGACGGTGGGTGTGTTATTATCCATGAATGTACAATTACATGAACAAACTCAGAAATAATACAAAGATCTCTATCCACCTGACACGCGTCTTTTCCAGGTGTGTGGGTGCATATCTGGCGCGGCGTTAAGCTGTTGATGTAGGCCTGGCAGTTCGCGTTGGAGATCACGTCTAAGTCCACTTTCTGCAGCACGTTGGGTTTCGGCCCGCCGAACGATTTCGTGCCCCAACCTGGCAACATCATTATGGTGAAAGAAATATTAGCAAATAAATAATGGGCTTACAGCAGTGGGTATACTCACGAGATTTTCACCTTTGAGTCACCGGTGAGTTACAGAACGTTCTTCATGGCTGTCAATTCATGAGTACGAAGGTACCAGTGAGTCACCAGTGACTCAAAGGTGATTATCTAATGAGTAGACCCCCAGGACATTTAGAGAGAAAACACCAGCGGAAAGTCTGCAATTGGCAACCATTTTGCGCTCGCAGCGGCACGGTAACCTACGATTTTATTAATTGAAATTGTCAACCCATAGCTTGAACTCAAAACTTTCCCACTCTACCTTCCCACTATTTTTATTTGTAAACAGAACATGGATGGATGGTTTATCTTAGTGCCATTTTCGAAATACTTACAACGAAGCTACAGAAAGATAGCCCCTTCTACTGTCCTCTCATTTAACTATGATCATCTTGATGTTTCAATATGGTTCAGTATAATTCACAAAATAATACTTTTATGCCTGAACATCGCATAACTTACCATTCGTCTTCACGCGTAAAATTGTCCAACAAAACTTAGCCCAGACGGGCACGTCGAGTTGACAGTAGATCACCGAACAACATGATGACAATTTCCTTGTTGGTTCTCTAATCTAGAGAATTGTTTAATGCCCCTGCAGAAGAAACGAAAGGGCCTTTACGAGGACCGCACTGGAACGTACTCCTAGGTATTTTTTCCACACCATTCCGAACGGCCATTTCTACACACTTCTATCTCTTTTGCTTCGTCATTCTTTCATATCGACCCACCTGCAGCTGTGACGGTGACGCCCGCAAACGTAGCCGTTGCATATTTGAAGGGTAGACAGACGGGCCCGACGCGATCGCTGAACACGATCGGATTCGTTGTCGTCAAGATTCCAATATCGTTATCGTAGTTGTTGCTGAAACGTTATTAAACGCTATTATTTGATATATTTAATGTGCAAAATTGGAGAAACATATTTCTTAATTTCACTGAGAAAATAGGCATGAGTCAATGTATGGAACTCGATCACCTCTTATCCTATTAAATATTAAAAAATAAATAAGCTCGCGTAGGTATACATACACAAAGCGTCATTCTCCCACTTAAAATAAAATTTAGCACCAACAAAGACCGAAGAAAGAGGACTAACCTGTTATACAGCGGATGCCTCAGAAAATTCATGATTTGGTACGCCTGTGTGGCCGGCGAATCACCTGAAACCCAACTATCACTCGTTAAGACTATTCCACATATTGTAGCTAAAAAGAGATGGAAATGTGAAAAATCGTATTTAGTATACCTTGGAAACAATTTTGTGGTGGCAACACCAGGATAAAGCGGCAATGATTAGCGGGAACAAAGAGTTCGGAAAAGTAGCCAGAATCTCTTTCTTCGGGCGGGTATGAGTGGTTGGGAGGTGACTCGAATTGTGATTTAATATAAATAGTATACGATGAATATGGTGTTTCATTATTTGATACTTATCTATTCAGTTTCAGTTTCTTTATTTCCTCCATAAGATGTATATTACACACTCGGATTCGTATTTTTTTTTCTTTTCTTTTCCCTGTCGTTTCGATTACTTCTGGCGAAGAAGAGCCGACAAGAAACTTCGTCAGGTTGGTCATTCTATTATTATTTTTTTCCATTGATACTTACAAAACTAGTTTACAGTGATTGATTGATTACTACTGCTCACAAATAACATTATAATAAGAACAATACATACATTGGTAACGAGCAAACTCTTGACTACGATAATGACTCATTAAATTAATAGGAATTATGATCGACAAGATAAAATCAAATCAAATATAAGTTAGTAAATAAATATGTCGCAGTACTAGATGACGGAGCACATCACCCTAAACGCCACAGTAGGCATTGACGTTTGCAAGGAAAACGCATGTTGGGCAAAGTCAAAGCGTGGCGGTGAGGGTCATGCCATTTGTACGTACAATGCGATTCAAATAAGAATAGGATACGATCACCGCCATTTTGAATGTCAAACTGCTAAAACTCTCACTTCACTTCACAAACTTCAGTGCTTTGCCGCGGTCCCTCACGAATTCGAGTGAAATTAGTCACGAACCCCGTTCTATTCTTATTTGAATCGCGATGTACACCGAATTGTACCTCGTACCTACTGAAGTGGAGATTCTCACCTGTAGTTATGTCATGCTCGCCAACTACAACAGCCATAGTGGCGGCGGTGTGTCCGTCCATGCAGTGCGCCGCTGTCACCAAGTATCGAGGCGACAGTATCGTGCAGCCACACTTGATTTCGCTTATCCGCATATCGAAGAGCGCCCCCATGCTGGGAAACTCGTTGACACCCGTCGTTACGCCTCCGACGATACGGTTCTGAAGGCGTAGTTAACATTACAGTAAAATATCTTAGTTTGACCGTCAGTGCGATTACGAAGCACGAAATGAGGTGTAGGTGCGGCACCTACCCCAAACTGACGGCTTTCGCATACAAAATCTGTCAGTTTAACGTCAGATCGGGGTAGGTGCATAACTTTACACCGCAGGGCGATTACGAAACGCAAAGTTTCGTAATCGCCCTGCGGTTCGCCTCTCTCCCTCATATATGTATGGATGTAAGAGGATGCTAACGGATGCTATTAGTGAAGACAGACCCGAAAAATATTATAAATTATATGCTGTAATGAAATCCAACTATTGTATTTCACAAGAGTATATAACATAACATACAGAACAAAAATAACGGTGTACAACGGTATATAATTTCTAAACAGTTAATATTACAATAAAAGTAATGACCCCAAAATTATCGGTAGCCCAGTGGTGAGACACCATTCAATTCGATAAGCTGGGTGAAGCTCCTCTGAGCGCGGCGGGGTTCTGGATGCGTGACCATTGTCCACCGTTGAGGCTGGTTCGGATTCCATGTAAAACTGTTAGTTCCCCCTCCTTTCTGGTAAGGTTAATCCCCATGGCATTGGATGAAACTATGCTTGAAGCGGCATTGTCCGTGTTTTCTATCCAGTTTAATGTAGCCGTGCTCATAACCACCCAGTAGGGGAAAGGACCTACAGTTTTACATTTTTACATGTGTTTCGAACGATGGAAATGCTCGCAATCGAAATGCACTTATCCAACTCAGAAAGAGACAGAAAGTGGTGCATGACCGGCGCGAGGATTTGAACCCAGACCTTTTGCATTGAAGACAAGTCCTCTAGCCCCTAGACCACGAGCTGTTCCTACATAAGTACTAAATGTTAGTGCGCCTTCAGTACGCACCCGTATTGCCTTGACACACATCGTGTCGCATGTGAATACTTTACGTGTGTTTTTGCATAAATGACACAACCGAAGTTATTGAATTTAAAATATTCAGAGCACTTAGTCCGACTTTTCACTTAGATTGGCGTTTAAGGTGGCCCAACCCGGCGGGCCTAACTCATTCGCGGGCACGGTACAAAACCGTGCTGTTGCGCTCTGGGACCTTCTCTGTTTCAAAGAATAAGACAGGTTCCGTAATGAGGAAGATGCAACATGTCCACAAAAAAGACAATGTGCATAGTGTATGATTTGGTAAGATTTACGAAAAATTTAATTTCCAAACGACTTATATCTAAAAGTAAACCACTACGGCTGTAGTCAAAAATCTAACAAAAACCAAATAGATTATAAATCTTGACTAAGTAAGCTATGTCTGATGACTAATCTTTTTAAGATGTTCTTACTTTATCATTGCGTAATCCACCTCCAAAGTTATTGTATAAAACGCGCAAAAAATTCAAACTTTCGGACATTATAATTTAGAAACCAAACACAATTTTCCAATGCCAATGGTCATCAGACATCTAGTTCGATCAAATAAAGCTATTTTGAGCAACATTTTGGATCTCTGACAAGAAACATGGGCGTGATCTTCTTTCCCCTTTTGTATGGGGAGATGAGCGGGATGGGCCACCTTAAGTTGGATCGACATGACTTTTGTCACGTCGATTGGATAAAATTACTACTTTTACTAGTATTTTATATCGATTAGGAGCTAGGCAAAAGGATTTAACAGATGGACAATGTAACGGCAATTTAACAGTTTCTTATTTTACTTACGGAACCCTAAAAATCAGTGTACGGCGGCAATACTCACGGCTTTCTTCCACCCACAAGTGCAATTGTTGGCTGGGGTCTGAGGCACCGCTGCCAGTGTGCACATGAAGCGACCCCCAGGGCTGCTGCTACTCGAGATTAGACCTAAATATTAAATCATATTTAAATAAGAGAAAACAAGTGTTTGATGTTAAGGACATCCGTATACCTAAACATTTTCGACCAAATGTTGCGATTGAAACGAGATAGCCAGAGTCCGACGTCGCTTAGTTAGAGCAGCTCGGAATAAATCTTTCGAAATGTGACCAACCCGCATAACGCGTGAAACCAGTTTTTTTATTGTTTCGTAAAATAAATTTCAAAAAATTAAACATAACCTTGACTAAATTGGTAGATAATGTTACGCTATTTAAATCAATATCAGTTACTGTCAATATGAGCAGCAAACTTGAAAAAGAATACGTTTGATATCTGACCTTCAGCATGTTTTTCCATGTAAAAAAATATATTTTAATAGAACGTTAGCGAAAAATTTTTTTTTTCATGTTCTCAGTCCATAAGGAACTTAACGCTATCGCGCTATAAACTATACGCATTGGCTAGTATATTAATATTAATGATACCAACTTGCTAAACACGAGTAGAATTCTTCCTCTTATATTAATGTCGTAACAAAAACTAGTGGTCCAAAATATCTACTGAACTCCCTGCGTGTGTACGTGAATCAGGCGGGGAATAAGCTGCACAACTAATCCAAGCATTGTCCCCTTACCTATGGATATGCGGTGCTGTGTGGAAGTGATGGTCGTAGAGCCAGTGCCACAGAAGACGTCAGGACTGGCCAGGCCAGTGTCCCCGCTGCGGGAGATCAGCAGGCGGTCAATCAAGCAGTTTTGAGACTGAAAACACAAACTCCGATAATACTAGGTTCTATAACCATGAACCATGAGGGCCCAGCTCTGTCAAATCTGCATTGTTAATGCACAGACGCGAACTTCGAGTCTAATCGAAATTGATCTCGTTTTTAGGGTTCCGTACCCAAAGGGTGAAAACGGAACCCTATCGCTAAGCCTCCGCTGTCCGTCCGTCCGTCCGTCCGTCTGTCACAGGGCTGTATCTCATGAACCGTATGAATGAATGAATGAATGAATAAATTCTTTATTGTGCATAAACAAAAATACAATTTCAGAGAAAACATACAGCAAAACAACAATACTGCACAAAGGCGGACTTATCACTAAGAGTGATTTCTTCCAGTCAACCCTTGGGGTGATGAGGAAAGGCAATAGAAATACCGTAATAGGTAGGAAACTGAAATTTTCACAGAGTGTGTATGTATTTTGCCGCTATAACAAAAAATAGGTGAAATTATAAAAATGAAACGTGTTTTTTTGTGTTAAATCTTGTACGATAGTACGGAACCCTTTGTGTGCGAGTCCGACTCGAACTTGGCCGGTTTTTTGCTGCTCACTAACTTTGCACTTGAAACGACAATAAATCGTCCGTTTTACTAAAAATAGAAATTGCGAGTAAAATATTTCGGTACGGCCGCTTTTCTAGAAAAAGCCCGATGACAGTAATGTGTTCTCAAATAGTTCTGGATGCCTAAAACAAATCAATTTCGATATTAGTAAGTCGTTGGAAGCCATGAAAACAAATATTGTAGATGAGGCATTCGTGAAGGAGCATACTGGGCCATGGCTTCCGTGGAACTCTGAGCCACAGACGGTTCGTAGGGTCACTCAGTCTGTTCTGTAAAACTTCCATCCTCTTACAACCCCATACAACATATAGCCGGACACCGCCGCAGATAATCAGAGCAACCTTCTGTAGTAGATAAGGCTTTCGATAACCCACCGTTGCGACTCTGTTGACCGCCAGGATATAGAACTGTCTGCCTTTCCTCATGATTTCAACCTGAAAGTCTTAAAAAGTAGTATGGTTTATACTACTTTATAAACTAAGCCATCAAATCGGCTGGTATCGTTCCTCGCTGAGCGCTGTTTCGCAAGGAGCAACTTTGGCCCCTAGGCACAGCGTTGCATACATATTAAATAACACGAACTGTAAACTACCTACAATTTTTTTAAATAACTAAGTGGAAATCTATAATTGGCTTGTATTTTAGTATGAGATTTTTATGTTAACATTTTTGTTAATATAAGCTGTTGATTTTTTTATATTTAATTAAGTGTATTTTATGTTTGTTACCAGTTAATTAGAAAATAAAAGCTGTTGATTTCCTAAATACATAAATAAATATTAAATATTCATAAAATACCTGAGGCAGTCGGATCTCAGAGCAGTCGAGTCGGCAATTATATCCAGTGGGACACAGGGCTATCCAGCGGCAGGTAACGCCTGGAAGGTAGTTGTTGGGGTACCTGGGACTGTATACGTAGTATGTCTGCCCCACTTGAACCTGTAACACGTGTGGCTTCTCTTGTAATATAGTATAAGGTGCCAATTTGAGCCAATTTTAAAAACATGACATGTCTTATGTAATTGACGTGGACCTTTTTAGGGTTCCGTACCCAAAGGGTGAAAACGGAACCCTATTACTAAGCCTCCGCTGTCCGTCCGTCCGTCCGTCCGTCTGTCCGTCTGTCACAGGGCTGTATCTCATGAACCGTAATAGGTAGGCAGCTAAAATTTTCACAGAGTGTGTAATAATTTTGCCGCTATAACAGCAAATAGGTAACATTTTAAAATAATAAGAATTAAAGGGGGTCCCCATACAAAAAACGTGATTTTTTGTGTTAAATCTTGTTCGATGGTACGGAACCCTTCGTGTGCGAGCCCGACTCGCACTTGGCCGGTTTTTTATGTTACTGGACACGGATGGCTAATCGAGGGTCATGCCAAAAGAAATAAGAAACTCTTTACACACTTGCTTGGCTCTTTACATTATTAAGTTTACCGGTTTGAAAATGGAACACTTGTTAATTCGAATTATTCTTTTTAGGGTTCTGTACCCAAAGGGTGAAAACGGAACCCTATTACTAAGCCTCCGCTGTCCGTCCGTCCGTCCGTCCGTCTGTCACAGGGCTGTATCTCATGAACCGTAATAGGTAGGCAGATGAAATTTTCACAGAGTGTGTAATTATTTTGCCGCTATAACAACAAATACGTTAAATAAAATAATAATAAAAATTAAAGGGGGGTCCCATACAAAAAACGTGATTTTTTTGTGTTAAATCTTGTACGATGGTACGGAGCCCTTCGTCTGCGAGTCCGACTCGCACTTGGCCGGTTTTTTTTTTTTCTTAAAATAATATGCTCGACGAGATTTTCGCGCCATTTATTATCATTATGAAAAAAGGATTAAAAGCCCAAGAATGTTTTGAAACATTACTTTTCTATCTACAGTTTATAACTGGTTCGCTGCGTTTAAAAGAGGGCGAAGAAGCTTTGAAGATGAGGCGAATACTTTAAAAAGAACGATACCCGAAATAAAGAAAATATATTATACATTTTGAGTATCTAATTTATTTTGGCATGCCCTTTCGCGATCCCAATCGGAAAAGTGCTCGAATTATTTTTTCAAAAAACGGCAGTGTTATACAGTTTTTTGGACTTTTCTTGGTTCTTGTGAAAGTTTTTCCTAATGTCAAATTAAGAATAACTTTCACTTCATAAAAACTGTTGGTGCTGTTGCGTTTTGTGAAATACATAATGCTTTTTTTATCATTGTAGAGGAGTCTTGTGTCATGTATATATTTATTCCTGTATATCTACATTATTAGATAAGCATGATTGCCGATATGTTCAAATCGGTCGTTAAACGGGCCTAACAGATTGATAATTCTTTATTAAATACACATAAACATTATATCACTTAAATTGATCAGATAGTTTCGCGTTGATTTGTATAGGTACTGAAAAATTTAACTAAACGTAAGGTTTATTCATAATTTAATTTCTTGTTTCACCCTTTCATAATTTCGATGAGATGTTGGCAAGATAATGTTTTGTATCATATAAAAAAAATAGTAAATGGGATGTTCTAACTAGTAAGTGACGCAGAGGAAAAAAGACTTATATGTAGTTCTGGACATAGGTTACATACAATGTTTTTAATAAATGCAAAAAAAAAACTGTGAACAAATTAGATAAAAGCTGATTCCTATTAGAAATCTAAGTTCCAATTTATATCAATAAAAACATAACATTTATCATGTTCTAATTCAAATAATAATAAAAGAAAAGTAAAAAATAATACAAACTAAAATCTAGCATTAACACTAATTAAAAATAAAAACAATTAAATCTAATATCTAAAATGAGATTTTGTTGTTAAGTCTGCCAGTTTTGATAACTGTTAACAAGCAGATCCCAGCAGTAAAAGTAGTTTTGAACTTGTATAAATTATTATATTTCTAGTAAAAAGTATTTAGAATAGTAGAGGTGGCTGGAGTAGAGGAGGACGTGTCCCTTACATTTTGGCTGAAGTCACAGTTGGCGTCTTGGCCAGAGACCGGATCCAGGAATATCGCGAGCAGCGGCAGCAGGATTCCAACAGGCAGCCCCTTCATCGCTGTGAAAATAAGTAGCTCAGCAGCGGGAGCACAAACGAACGATAAACGTCTATCTTTCTCTTTTTATCAACTCTGTAATCGGGCATTTTAAAACTAAAATTAAATTCAAATAGTAAACTAGGCCATGGAAACAAATAAGAATAAATATTATTAAGGTAGGTATGCATACAGATAAGGTTTTCCTTGTTTTTCAGCTTTTGGGTAATTTGACGCCACCAGCAATGAGTTACCTAGACAGATAACATTTCTTATCAATTGTGCTGCTTAGTATTCTAACATTGAAATGCAAATAGGTACATACTATAGATTCGAATTAGAGCATTAGGCTGAGATAAATAGTCGTAAGAGAAAATAAGACTATCGAATAGTAGTACTTTGTGACGTCACTTTGCATTACTTTGAGATGTCGTACATACAAAATGTGTCAAAGTGACGTCACAAAGTACTACATTTCGTTAGAATAAGTTACGGTTATGACTATTTATCTCAGCCTTAGATCCAGTGATTTATTAGATCTCATCAGAAAGTATTGACAATGAGGTAAATACGCATATGTAAACCAGTGATTCGATTCGTGTCCACCCCTTACGACCGATCACAACGAGGGTCGTTGTTTTTAGGGTTTCGTACCCAAAGGGTGAAAGCGGAACCCTATTACTAAGCCTCCGCTGTACGTCCGTCCGTCCGTCCGTCCGTCTGTCACAGGGCTGTAACTCATGGACCAGGCAGCTGAAATTTTCACAGAGTGTGTATTTCTTTTGCCGCTATAACAACAAATATGTAAAATTAAAAGGCCCAAAAAATTAAAGGAAAAATTATAAAAATTAAAAATTAAATTAAAGGATTTAACAAAAAACTTGATTTTTTGTGTTAAATCTTTTACGATGGTACGGAGCCCTTCGTGTGAGAGTCCGACTCGCACTTGGCCGGTTTTTTGTGGTTCTTGCTTCTTTGCCTTAGTTTGGCAGTAGCATTCAGGTATTCATAAATGTATTGTAACTGTAATGTAGTATAAATGTGGAACGATGTCGATGAAAAACAATCATAAACATTTGTGGCGAGTTTCTTTGCGTTTTTGGCTTTCGCCGTCGAGACACTCGGTTCATATTTACCAGATAATAATTTTCGCTTCAAGTGATCCCAGGTCCAGGGCACATTTTGTCCGGCGAGTAGGCCTATTATTCAACGAGGTAAAACCGCCATATTTAAGGTAAAGCTTGTATTTTTAAGTTTTAATTACATATGTACTTTCATGTTCCTGCCGATCTAACAATGAGATTGTCATATCATAACCAATATACCAGTGAAGTTTCTTAGGCGGGTTCCACGAATCCACGGATTCGTGATATGTATCGGGGGAACGGCAGAACGTCTAATATGCAGATCGTATAATTTTATACGTAGTGCATGAAGAAGTTTAAAAAATAAAATTACTTATTTCTCCATGCATAACGTATAATATTCACAACGTATAAAATTATGATCTTTATTTAACAAAAAAAGAAAACCATGCATTGATATCAAAAAACTTTTCATACGATAAGCGCCCTAATAGCTATACATTTAAGGTTGAAATTATTCTTGGCATATTATACGTTCTGCATGGTTTTCTGTTTTTGTGAATTCACGTTAGGAATATTATACGTTGTGACTATTATACGTTATGCATGATGCAAAGAGTTGATTCTATTTTTAAACTTTCTTCATGTACAAAGTATAAAATTATACGTTGTGAATATTATACGATATGCATGGTTTTAATTTTTTGGAAAAAATACTTTTATACGTTGTGAGTATTATACGTAGTGAATACGACTCTATGTATCTACTATCTAACATACCAGAAGCTTAAATAAATAGAAACGGAAATTGGCAATGTGATTGAGAAAAAAACAAAATTCAGCAGAATGTTAGAGTTTGTATGTATGTATGTATGCATGGCTAGTCAGTAAACTGAAACCTTAAGAAAAACTTCAGATTAGAGAGGCATTAGAAAGTTATCGCAAGGTGTGTAATTATAATAACCTTATATGGAACAGTGACGAAACTAAATACGTCTCTATTTTTTAGTATAATGTATAAGATAGTAGACAGATTAATAAATGTTTAAGATTTTGATTAAATTATACTAAAATATTTTTTTTAAACTTCTAAATTTTTCAGGTTAGTTTGACCCGAGGTTTTGTTAGAGCGAACGAACTACGAACATGTATTTAATAAATTGAACCCACATACATACAGAATATACCATTAAGATAGTGTTTGAAAGATGTGTTTTCAATTCAAGCACATTAAACTAAGTTTTTATTGATTTATACACGGAGATCGACGATTTCCGCGGATTTACAATTCTAAAAATTGTTTTTTTCTTTATGCAACCTGACATGGATGGCTAATACCACACAACTACCATTATGATATTAGCCCAATACAATACATTCTCGAAGGAATTAGGTGCCATGCCGGGACCTTCCCTTTATGAGCACTTTTTAATCAACAAAGTTTACCTCTATTTTTTGTAACCTTTTTTTTCTGAACTGAAATATCACCTCCAGCACTAAACACTACTTTCAGACACTGAATTTTATAACACTCTACATTTAATCTTTTAGCAATACCATCGCTAATTTATTAAATTTTCTTATTAATGAGAATGCAATTTCATCAGATAAATTATTAATTCACTATAAAAATAGGTCTAGTTGAAGCGTTAGCGGTGAAATGCAGAACAATACTACACCTTTAAATGTTTTCGCAATAAAACTGATAAGTTTTAAAGGTCCCTTTATCTTTTCATTAATTGCCGTATTCTGAAATCTCGGTCGTGTTTTCAGACGTGAGTGTGTGTTGAAGGCGGCTGAAACGTGATGCCTCGACTGAAACATGACATGATTCCACTCCAACGACGATAGTAAATAAACACGAAATCCGTAAACTGTTAAATATACTCGGAAACTTGTAATCTAACGGAATTCAATATTGGTTGATTTTCATTTTTTTTTAACTGGATATGGAGTGCTAATCAAGGGCGTCGCCAGCCGATGGCGCAGGGGGGGGGGGAGTTGACTTTACCTACTACAATTCATACGTTTCTCATTCTAATTGGTGAATTCATTCGAGTTTCGACGTACGGGAATGATTGCTCAAGGCTTGAACTTCAAGCAAATCAACTCAAAGACATAGGACTTTGGTTGCATTATATTTGGCAACTTTTTTAGAATCTCTAGGGGGGGGGGGGCAGCTGCCCCTCCCTGCCCCCCCTTGGCGACGCCCTTGGTGCTAATACCAACTGTCATGATATTCGCCTAAAACACCACATTGGAAACAGGTGCCATGGCAGGACCTTCCTTATATTGCTCGGCTGCATTGAAGGATGGAAAACACGGACAATTTTCATTGCCGCTTCGACCGACGTTCATTGGTTGAAAACTGTCACCCATCTAAAACTCAACCGCTCTCAGAGTTGCTTTACCATGGTTATCGAACCGCAGACGTCTTGCGAGGCTGCAAAATAAGAACGACGTTCCTCGACAGCTAAACATTACGTACCAAAGAAAAATTTAATTTAATTTTGAGTTGGAACAATTTCGTATGACGAGAACAAGTGACGAGGGCTCTGCAGGTCTATTCCTGGAATTCCGTAATCAGGAATCAGTAATCCTGAGTTTAGAAAACTGCTTTTATAGGATTTTCTTGACGAAATGATTCCTGAGCATTGCCTTTCAATTTAATCGAGGTGTTCCGTGGAAAAAAATGCTTTTAAGACCGCTATAAAAGCGGTTTTATGGGCTCAGGATTCCTGATTCCTGAATCCGAATAGAATGCGATGTGTATGCATAATCGACCGTGAAGCAAGGGCACATTAATTAAAGAACTACCTAGGTACTTTATGAATATACTGCTAGGTAACGTTAAATCGTCAAATCAATGTATGTTTATTCTTAAACACTGTGCTAATAGGAGGCATTGATTACGGGAGGAGGGACTGTAGGAGAATTCCGAATTATGCCCATAATACATACATAATACGGCAGGTGGCGAGATTGGGAGACGCAATACCCGCGAATGGTAGTTTTTAGGGTTCCGTACCCAAAGGGTGAAAACGGAACCCTATTACTAAGCCTCCGCTGTCCGTTCGTCCGTCCGTCCGTCTATCACAGGGCTGTATCTCATGAACCGTAATAGGTAGGCAGCTGAAATTTTCACAGAGTGTGTATTTATTTTGCCGCTATTACAACAAAAATAAAAGTAAAATAAAAAAATAATAAAAATTAAAGGGGGCCCCCATACAAAGAATGTGATTTTTTGATGTTAAATAATGAAGGATCGCACTTGGCCGGTTTTTCTGTTTCGGGTCCAGTATTGCAGTATATTAATAAAGTTGTACTTTTGGCTCTTCAGGGCTCTTTCTTAAATGAATTGCTTCACGGTCGGTTATACATACAAATCACAACACCTTTTCTATTATTGTTTTTTGAAAAATGTTGTTTTTGTTGTATTTTCATATTGCAAATCATAAATTGCCACTTGTTCAGATAATAATCAAGGTTCGTGTCTTCGCTTTCAGTGGCAGTGCCTGATAACGGCTGTAACGCCGACACGTTCAGTGCCGTGGATAATCACCTATCCTGAAGATAATGCCAACATTACATGAATACGCAATTGAATGTCATAGGACGTTGCGTGTGAGTGTGAGGACGTCAATCAGTATCAATTGCATTGATCACTAAGGTGTTCACACATAATAACAATATTTTAATTTATGTACAGTCGACCAAAGTATTAATTATATTAATAATTGTCTTGGATGGCCAATACCACACACCTACCGTTATGATATTAGCCCAATACACGACATTCCCGAAGGAATTTGGTGCCATGCCAGAACCTTCCCTTTGATGAGCACGGCTACATTGAATTGGATGGAAAACGCCGACAATTTTTCATTGCCTCTTTGACCATCTTTCATCCAATGCGAGGGTACAACACGGGCGGGCTTAAACCCTACAAACTAGCAGGGGAAGGGACCTACAATTTAACATGGATTCCGAACCATGATTCGTGATGAAATAAACTTATCCAACTAAGAAAAAGAAGAATGTGGTGCATGAACGGGGCGAGGTTTTGAATCCAGACCTCTGGAACGCTAGGCAAGTCCCCGCGCCACTAGGATACGAGCTCAAGCCGCAAAGTTGTTTTGAGTGTAGTTTTGGATCTCCGAAAAGAACTGTGCCCATAGTCTTCTTTCCACGTTTGTATGGGAAGATGAGCGGGAAGCCCCGCCTCAACCTCTGATACCGGATAATACAAATCAAAAATTGTCTCGAGCACTGTCAGATACAACCTACGAAACGGAGGAGCCGTTTCGTGCTTCGTATCGCATAGCATAGCGTAATCAGAAGAGCATAGATGCAGCTTAACTCTAACAATTGTATTCAGAGTGGGGGGACTAACTTTAATCCGCTGGACAAACTGGTTTCTGTACGGTTAGTCCGGCGCTAATCTCGTACTAAGTTTTGACAGGTGCTCTCTGAATACGACCTTATATGAGTGGTAGGGTTCCCTACCAAAGTACGAACCGTATTACTAAGCTAAAGCGAACACGAACTTCTCGTGTTCGCTTTCATGAGTAGACCTATGCAGGGCTTCTGCGGGTCTACTGATAAAATGATCACCTATGAGTCACCGGCGAATCACAAATCTGTTGTACTCGTAAAATTACAGCCACGAAGAAAGTTCTTTCAGTTCTTTGAACTCATGAGTAAACCCGCTGACCGCCAGTATATGTATACTGTTATCCTGACTCTGAGTATACACTCTTGAATCTCACTTGCATCGGTGAGTCGCTTGCTAGATGTCATCCGCCATATAGAAAAAAGTAAGCACCGTATTCAGAGTGGGCGGAACTAAACCGGTTTATATGTGGTTTATATATATGGCTAGGCCGGTGCTAATCTCGTACTAAGGTTTGACTGGTTCTCCCGGAATACAAATGATTGACTGTTTCTCACGCGAGAACTTCTCAGGCTCGCTTCCTGAAAAGACCCCCTGTGCATGCACCCTTGAATCTCACTAAGGTCGGTGAGTCGCTTGCGAGATGTCATCTGCTATACATAAAGATAAAAGTAGTCATTTTTTTCTACATAAACTTTGACAGCTTCTTACACGAGAACTTCTCGTATTCGCTTCATGATTAGACCTTGCATGCACTCTTGAAACTAAATTACTTCGATTATTCGCTTGCGAAACGTCACCTCTGGAAAAAAAGTATGCATATTTCAGTTTATTCTGTGTTCACATATTAATAATACAGTCTGTGTCTAAACATAGACTTTCATCTACAGAAATAATATCCTGCTTCCATCTCCCTACTGCATTGTGCTGCATTCCAGGGGTATTATATCAATCAAAAGTTATGTGATCCAGCTACATTAGATAGTAAAAAGGTGCTCCATCTTATCTAGGAATTATTTACTTCAGTATCGTCAATGGCACTACCAGCAGCTCAACCTGCCGAGGTGCTGCGCGCTTGGCAAAAGGATGAGCTGTACAAGTCGCGGCTGTCAGATACACTAGCCCGTCTTCTGGGAGGCGCCAATGCTAGTGCGGCTCCCCCAGCTGCGGCCAGCCTCTACTCGGCATTCACCACCCTAAGAGATCTTCAAACCTTAGGTGAAGAATACTCTGGCATCGTCCAAGTCGACGACTCCTATCACAGACTTCCCTCACTCGCCATTCGCCTCCTCAGCATATTTTTGTCTGTTTTTGGCGAAAACATCTCCAGAAAAATCCTCAAATACTCCGAGAAGCAAATTGACAGCAACTCCAGTCTTCGACCAGAAGCAAAGACAGTTTTTGTCGTATTCGCTCGTGCATTTGCTGAAATGCTCCCTCAATTTGAAAGTGTCCACCGTGCGCTGTGTTACATCAATGGGGGCCCTATTCAAATTGGAAAGACCGTATCTGGAATTGATTATGTCCAAGCAAGACCCGCGGCGGCTGCGTACTATGCTCATTTAAGACTGTTGGGTCTTGTGACTTTAGGGCACGCGATGCTTTCGTGTGGGCAAACACTGCACCGAGTCAAGAAAGATATAGAGCAGGCCAGTGAGTACTGTAATGACCCTGAGACTTCTAACGCCTGCGTGGCATGCCTAGAAGAGTTGGGACAACCTTGTGCTTTACCGTGTGGTCACATATTCTGTATGCAGTGCTGTTATGGAGCTTTGGAGTCATGTGCACTCTGTCGGACTACATTCGCCAGAAATACCGTTATTCCCTTGCAAAATTATTCCCCTTCGAGTTGATTAGGCACCTACTTATCCTTCACTGATGGTAAGTATTTACTTTGGACCGGGGAAAGCACTCGATAATAATAATATAATAATAATAATAATTTATTTCAATCAGGTGCATTGTCCCATAACATTGTAAATAATATTAAAACTAAGTTACACATTAATAAAATCCTTATAATAAATTCGTCCCAAAATGTTTGCTACTATTCTGTTCTCACTGATGGCTGAACGGCGAAGGAATGCCGCCTTCTGTTTGCGCAGTACACCAAAGAAATCAGTCAAACCGTTCTCCGCGAACATGCCAGACGCACTACACCGCCACGGCATTCCCATTATGCAGCGCAATGCATTGTTGTACTGCACACGCATTACATAAGCCTGTTATATTCTGTGACATTCCTTGCATCAATACTTTTGAATGCCAGACATTTGAAAATCATTTTCTTGCATAGAAAAATATATTTAGATCTGGGAAAAATATTGCGCTTTATTCTAAACGCCTTTCTAGACCTTCATTAGTGTCGAGCGTGCACAATTAAGTTATTGCTTAGACCACAAAATTGGAAAAGGTTTTTAACTCCGGTGCAGCAAATACATTATGTTTTCCACTGTTTTATTATTTAATAAACTTAATCTAAATGTTAACAATAAACAAAAGCTGCAGTGTAACTGAAGAACCGCAGCATCAGTTTTATTACTATTTTGGTAGAAGCACCAAAATGGGTAACAATAAGTGGGAATGCTAAATTGTTACTGCTTACTAAATCCATACTAATATTATAAATGTGAAAGTGACTCGTTTCTGACTGTTGCGTTTTCACCCCACGTATAGAGTCTGGCCCTTGGAGAATGCTATCAGGTTTCCTATTGTGGCGAAAAATAAACTCGAAAGGGATGAAAGTTTCTATGAAAAAACTCTTATAATATCCAGGAAATCATTCAGCCAAACATTAGTCCAAAACGACATTGACCCGAGCAGAGCCGGTATTCTATACTACAGCTAGTGTTATATAAATAACTGAAACTAGAAGTTCAGTTTTTTTTAAACTTGAGTCTTAAAAAGCACAAAATTCTTACTTTCTTAACACCAATATAATTATTTAATCGAGAACCAGCCTGTAAATTTGTATGTGCACATATGTTGGAAAAAGGAAAGGGAATAAAAATTAAACGCAAATAACTATTTGTTTTAATGTATTCTTACAAAATTTTTACACAGGTTTAGTTAAGAAGTAATTATTAAAGTTTTATCATTTTTATATTAAATCACTAATGTGTCTGCTTATTATATTACAGTTGTAAATATATACAGTTTTTCACACATATTTTGTGTGTATTTTAATAATACCATTACTAACAAATGCTTAATAACTTTGGTAGTATTTTTTATCTATAATACTACCAAAGTTATTATTAAAAAAAATTTTTTTTCATGGTTAAATGTAAAATACATAGCTATACTTTATCCGATCTATATAGTATGTTTTGTGAACTTTTAAACTTTAATGATATATAGGTTTTTATTAAAAACCTGCCTGCTTTTTTAGATAATTATGCCTGCTTTCATATCGTACATCGGTAATATGTTTCTCACCTTGCCTTATCTAACATAACCTAACCTGTTTAAGTGTCTAGTGAAATTTCACTGCTGCATACATACTGCCTGATACTGAAAAATGGGTTGAATTTTTTCCCTTAATTTTTTTCCCGCTCAACTCCCCATACAAACGGGGAAAGAAGATAACGCCCATATTTCTTTGTCAGAGATCCCAAATTTTGCACAAAAGAGCTTTATTTGATCAAACTAGATGTCTGATGACCATCGTTGTAAAATTGTGTTACAGTTAGAAATTCTTTCTATTTTACTTTCAAAAAAAAAACCTATCCGGTTTCTATTTTAACCAGGGCCAGTGCAGGCAAAACTGCCTGTCCCGTTTCATCAAATTTTAAGATTTGTGTCACATAGTGTTTCCAAGATGGACGCATTACTATCAACTAGCCGGGCGGATAGGATGAAAGCTTGCCTGTAAAGGAGCTCGGCAGAGAAAAAAATATCATGCGAAAATTACTCCCTTCATAGGAAATTCAAAGTTTTCATTAAACGTAATTATTCGGAAAATGTTGGGCCCCTTGAGTTGCCTAGGGGCCCCAACACTGTAAATCTGGCCCTGATCTTAAAAAAAAAATCTAAGTTGTTGACAGATCTTTTGCCGACGACGTCACCTGTCATGATAAAAAAAATTCTTCCCCATTTAAAAATAGAAACGAAAATAAACATAAATGAGAAATCATACTCTACAAGCTTAATAAATTGAGCATTTTCTTCTACTCTTGCAGTACTACATATAATAACATTACAAATTAAGTCAACATACATATGTTTGGATATAGAATGCACGCCATGGTTTGTCTAAGTAAACCATAAAATGGTATTTCCTCCAGAAGTGTCTCATAAATCCAACAAAGTAGTACTAAAAAATATAACATCAAATTCATTTTATATAAATCAAGTACGCTTCTTGGCATCGACAAGCAACTTCCTAATCGAAGCATTATTTCCAGTCTTTCATTTCACGAGCTTCGCATTTATAGACGTTAAAGAAATAAGCAAAAAAAAAAACTAAGCAAATTCAGCGCATTTCCGCAAGCAGCGGAACAAACCACTGTTCAGAAGAGAGGGCTGCAGCGCGCGAAGAATGGGTGCGCCGGCGCCGCTCGTCAGAGGCGGTGGTGGCGGGCGTGACGCGTGTGTCAGGTGCGGCGGCGCTTCGCCGGCGTCGGCGGCGGCGGCGACGCGGCGCGCCGGCGCCCGCGCCCGCCGCTCGACTCGCCCGCGTCGCCGCTCCACGCCGCTGCAGAACGACAAATTCCATCTAACTCATGTAGTTAAAGATTTTTTTTTATGCGACCTGACATGGGTGGCTAATAGCACACAACTACCGTTATGATATTAACCCTATACACCAGATTCCCGAAGGAATTAGGTGCCATGCCAGGACCTTGCCTTTATGAGCACGGCTACATTGAACTGGATGGAAGACATGGACAATTTTTTCATTGCCGCTTCGACCATCTTTTCATCCAATGCGATGGTACCAACCCAGGCGGGCTTAAACCCTACCACGTGGACGTTGAAAAAAAAACAGCAAAGTTTCTTTTCAGTTCTTCGCTGTGTTTTATTTTACTGGCCAATGTTCAAATATGACAAATTCGAGTGAACAAACAATACAATACATACAATAGCTTGTGCCTGAATCCTCAGTCAAATCGAGAAAATATATTTATGATATATGGTACATTAAATGAATCAACTGAGAACTACGTCTGTATGTTATAATTTTTAGGGTTCCGTACCCAAAGGGTGCCAACGAAACCCTCTTACTAAGCCTTTGCTGTCAATCCATCTATCCGTCCATCCGTTCGTCTGCCATGCTGTATCTCATGACTGTAATAGGTGGGCAGATAGAATTTTCAAAGTGTGTATTTATTATGCCGCTGTAACAAAAATAGATAAAATAAAAAAAATAAAGGGGGGGCCCCATTAAAAAAACACAATTGTTTGTGTTAAATCTTGAACGATGGTACGGAAACCTTCGTGTGCGAGTCCGACTCGCACTTGACTGGGTTTTTTTTTATACGTTAACTTATATCCGTGATACACACATCTATAAACTTAGCACGGGGTGACGTCATGTTCACTTATTGATACTATCTGGATCAATCTTATAGGTCAGACCACCCAGGCATGACAGTTCCATCCACATACTTCCGCTCTCTAAATCTCCTTTATCCTTCTATGATCGCTCATTCGCTCTACATGTCCAAATCATTTCAAGAAAACACTTAATAATTCTCGTTATGTACTTTATATTTCAGATGACAATCCATTGTCAGCATGGTCAAGAAATCATTAGCGCACATCAATATGGATGCGCTTACGCCCTTTACCACAAAGTTCTAATAAAAAGAGCCTACGGCTAAGATAAACAGTCGTAACTAAAACTAACGAAAAGTACTAGAGACGAAATGTCACTTTTGTCACTGTGTGTGACACTGTGAATGATTTTTGTTGAGTTAGCAGATTTTAGTTACTAAAGTACTCGCTACTCGAGTAAATGCAGTCCGCACGAGCCTTTCATTCCAGTTGACAATCTCAGCATAAGTAACGGTAACTAAGTTTACCCGTGCGTCCGGTTCTAGACTTTGGAGTCTTGTGCGTGGTGGACTTGCGAGCGGGAGTCTCGCGGGGCCCCGACGCGTTGGAGTCGCGCGAGTCTCGCCGGCGGTCGGACCGCGCCCCTGCAACCACAACGCACGCTCAGACACGCTAATCCAGCCGTGCTCCCAGTGGCGCACCTAATAGGCAAGGTGGAGGAAGGATGTCCTTCGCCAACCATTTGTGATTTCATTTGGGACAAATCAAAACAAGTTTTACTAGATTATTTGTTTAACTGAGATAATTATAAATACAGTAACTAATAAATCATATAACTGAGATAAGTAAATTTAATTTGAAATACTTTCTAACTCAAAATGTAGGTAAACCATTCAAGAAAAATGGATCCGTGAATACATTGCCTTGTAGATACCCAATTTTTTTACCTAAACAATACCTAAACAATGGTTATAAATTCAATCACCATATTCCTTCTCTAATTTGTTGGTAGGTGTGTCAGTGGAAGCGTGGGAGCTCCCGCTCTCCTTGCGACTCTTGGTGCCCTCGCGGCCGCCGGAGCTCTCCTTACGAGACTTGGGTGTGCCCTCTTTGGAAGTAGTACGCGCGACGTTTTTCGGCGTTGACACCTTGGAAGCTGGCGGACTGGCAGGTTCCGCTGAGGAGGAATTTTCAATAATTACTAGGCAAAGTAAAAATTATGGTTGCACTATGTCCTTAGGTGCATGTTTGAACTTTCAAACAGAAAGCCAAAATGGATCCATTTGCTGTTATTTTTTTTATAAAAATTTGGGAAAGAATATGGGAACCATGTACATGAATTTCTTTCCCCCAGCAAGAATTCAAGAGGAAGCATGTCTAATTATTGTTTGTAATTTGTTTGAGCGGCTAGCAGCGTAGTGGCGCGGGGACTTGCCTTTTATGCGACAGGTCATAGGTTCTATCCCCGCCCCTTTCGTGTAACCTTTCCGTCTCTTTCCAAGTTAAATAAGTGCATTTCTCCACGATTTCATTCGTGATGGTTCGGAAACCATATAAAACTGTAGGTGGTAGGGTTTTAGCCGGGGTTGATACCATCACATTGGATTGGGTCGAAAGGACAAATCGTCTGTGTTTTCCATCCAGTCCTGGCTTCCAGGCCCTGGAATGGCACCTAATTCCTTCTCAAAGTGTGTTGATCTTATATCATGAAGGTATAGTTTTATGAGGTCAAGCTTTTGCCTTTCAAAACAAGAAATATAAAATTTTATCTCAAAAACCAAGCTGTAACTATTATTATTATGAATATGTAAATATTTTGCTCTATGAAGCCACGTGGGAATGACAGCCAAGCTGTTATAAGCTGTTTACCGGCAGTATGTGCGACATATCAGCACTGGCACACATTCCCCCTGCGGTTTAAACTGTTAGGAATGTGTTATGAATGAATTATACAGGAAATGTACTCGCAAATAACAGACCTTCAGTATACTCTGGGGGTGGTGCCTCTAACAACTTTTTCTTCATGTATTCCCCATACTCGCTCTCCGGCAGACTGAAGTCAACCTCGTTGGTGGGGAACGGAATTGGTTCTGTATCGTCTAGCATCTGGAACAGGCACCATTTTTTTATTGAATTAAAGAAATCTTTACGTTGCGACCTATTCTTTCTATTATTTCAAAGTTGGTGTCGTGCCAAAAAAGTCCCATATCTGTGTCCGTTGCTCAACGCCATGTATTTTTTTTTTTTTAAATTATGCAACTTGACATGGATGGCTAATACTGAACTGACCGTCAGATATTAGTCTAATACACAGAATGGGAACTAGGTGCTATACCAGGACCTTCCTTATTTTGCTCGGCTACATTGAACTGGATGGAAAACACGGACAATTTTCATTGCCACTTTGACCGACGCTCATTCAATGCGATGGTACCAACCCGGGCGGGATTAACCCTGCCACCTAGTAAGTTAGGAAGTATATCTTGAAATAAAATTTTATAAATATTATTATAAAACCTAAGATATATAGTAATATAATACAGTTTCGGGGGTTTAGTGGATACATGGTAATAAATTAGTTTACAATTACTCTGAGCCCATTTTAACATAAAATAAATAATAAGTAGATAGAGCTAATATATTTTCTTCACCTTGTCGATATGTAACTGGTTTTTGGCGCCAAAATCTGCCTTATTGGAAAGGGCAAAACGAGGCATCTGGAATGTGGTAAAAATAACTAAGGATTTAAAAAAAAATCTTTGAAATAAAAATGTCTTACAGGAATGTCGTACAGCGTCTCCAGGTGTTTCCAGATGTCCTCTGGCGTGATCTCCCTGGTGATGGACTCGCTCATCCTCTGCCATATCGCCGCCATGTGGAAGTGCTTGTTGACACCCACCGGCTTGTGCGGTGCCATCGCATAGAACAACTGCACCTGTTACCGCCACCGCAGATTTAGTTTCAATTTAACTTTTTTTTAACCTCCTTTAATTTTTTTTATTATGCTTGGTGGTTATAAAGGAGGTGGGTTAAGGGTGTATGGGCAAAAATATCAAAACTAATTACAATACTTGGGTATGCTATTGCCATATTTACATTTTACTTGCTGTATGATAACAAAGTCTTTTCAACAATATTCTATTAATGAATTATACTTTTTGTTTCAGCTAAATTCAGAATAATAGATTTGTGTGTTTTTTTATTAAGTTCTACGCTGATATCCATTCTGTACGACACGAGGACTTATTTATGTATTAAGGCTAGGTGTTTTGTTCTATGGTGTAACAGAACAGACAGCTGTTTAATTAATTAAATTGTTTATTCTAGACAGAAATTAAATCTTAAAGTTGCGAATAATTTTGCGAAAAATTTAAAGAACACTTCTTTTCGAATCGGAGTTGGGTTCAATTTAAGGGCATTGGACACCATCGATGTCCTTCAAGGTGTTAAATTTTTTCTTATGTTGATATGTAAACAATCACATCAAATATTTTGCTGATTTTTGCCCTTAAGGTGTCCCAACCCGGCGGGACTAACTCAATCGCGGGCACGGTACAAAACCGTACTGTTGCGTTCTGGGACCTTCTTTGTTTCAAAGAAAAAGAGAGGCTCCGTGATGAGGAAGATGCCACATGTCCACAAAAAAGACAATGTGCATAGTGTATGATTTGAAAGATTTACGAAAATTTTAATTACAAAACGACTTATAGCTAAAAGTAAACCACGACCGCTATAGTCAAAAATATAACAAAAACCAAATAGATTATAAATCTTGATTAAATAAGCTATGTCTGATGACTAATCTTTTAAGGATATATATTTGGATTGCGCAAGTATGATCACATTACGGAATACCGGACTCGTCTCAAATGGCTCGATATTCGCCGCCGTAGGAAATCCCACGTCCTGTCTCTTCTCTATTGCACCCTAAATCATCATACTGCCCCTAAATATCTATTTGATCGCTTTTCTTTTCTTTCCTCACATGGCCTTCCACTAAGATCAGTAGACAATCTGCTTCTTTCAATTCCTTCACATTCTTCTGCTTTCTACAGCGATTCTTTTTCCGTCCAAGCAGCACGCATGTGGAACCAATTGCCACTAGAATTACGACAGTGTTCTACTATCCAGATTTTCCGTTCGCACCTGAAAGAGTTTCTACTCAAATCGTAAAATCTCACGTTTTTGTAATGTTTTATGAGTTAATCGTATTTAGGTATTAATTCTGTTAGTATTTACCTATTCTATATTATTTAATATATGTATGTATGAATATGCATAGTATAATATATATATATATTTATGTATTACGTATATAGTATAATTAGTATATAGTTTAGTATTAGTGTAACTTAATTTTCATTCATTAGTTTTCTTGTTTTTTTGCGCCTACCCATTTCTGATTCTTAATATTGTAAGGTAGGCTGGTAGAAAATGACTTTAGGCATTAAGCTCTACCTTTTGTACAATTTTATCGTGCAATAAATGTTATTATTATTATTATTATTATTACTTTACTGTTCTACAAGTAATATGGGCGTGATCTTCTTTCCCCGTTTGTATGGGGAGCTGAGCGGGATAGGCCATCTTAAAGTTGAATGCTATTTCGAAGAACAAATTCCTTTAGATATTTCAAAATGTACACCACAATAATCGATTAATAAATATATGTTTTTTAACTTCATATGAATATATTGAATTCTGAACATTCGGAGTAACAACTCCTTGATTTTTAACAGCATTTACTTTGTATTTTAACCACAACGGGAACACCCGGATGCACTCGGTCTATCGAAAAAAAAATGCCAGTTGCCTAGCACTTTGGGTTACGCTTCTCAACCCAGGAAGCGTTTATCAATACCTGATAATCCGCATCACTTTCTTGTTTCTAGTTTGATAAGAACATAACACACAACATATAATATTAATGCTTGCGGTGAAGAAAAACATTGCAAGGAAACACCCTACTTTGGTGGTGCAAGGCTCTACCAATAATTAGATGACACAGCAATGGATTCACCACTCATTTCCATCATTGGGCCAAACCAAATTGAAATGGGTCTTCCGTTGGGTACTCAGAAATGCCACCTGTACCCGAAGTCTCAGTTATCACCTAAATTGGCGTTTACGGCAAACCGATCGACTGGCGTTTACAAATGTATGGAGAAATTGAAGAGCGTGCACAGTGGGCGTTAATCGAACTAACATTTGCGAGTACGAGCCGTAAATACGTCGACTTTGCCGTTTACGTCGACTCTGCATTTTCATACAAATCGGAAGTCCGAGTTTGACTTTGACAGCTTGAAGAAGTAAAACCACTGGATATCTAGTAAAAACTTGTATGGAGTTTGAAGTTTTTACGGAAAACGCCAGTCGATCGGTTTGCCGTAAACGCCAATTTAGGTGAGAACTCAGACTGACCACTCTGATCTATGTTTATTCTAATGCCTCCAATGACAAATTTAGGGGTAAGGTTTTAAATAAGCAATTAGGGTTTGCGCCTGATAAGGGCCGAATATTGTTTTATAGACCTAATGGCTGGCTATTACCAACCTTGTTTGTAATTTCTTCAGGCACACAGAAAGAAGGTTAAACTGATGGTGTCATCAAGCTGGTCATACACCTCCTAAGTAGCAGGTTTACAATGCTATCTTTCACGGTACTGCTCATCGAGTAACAACTATAAGATTGATTGTCACCGGATACCTTGATGAAACTAAACATTAGTAAAATAGCGCTTGCAGGTTTCATGGACGAGATTACTTTTAATACAATGCCATGAATGTCTTTATGGATAGCGAAATTGTCATTGTTTTCCATCTAGTTCAATGGAGCCGTGCAATGTAAGGTAGACCCTAACATGACACCGAATTCCTTTGGTGTTAATATCTTCATAGTAGGTGTGGTTATTAGCCATTCATGTCCAGTTACACAAAAGAAGCTGTGATGCTGGGAGTGGTCAAAAACGAATTCACCCAAACCTCCATATCAACGTCCCATTGGAAGGGCTCCGCTTTTACAACCGACGTTGGCGCCTCTGCATCTGCTCCTGGAGGCATGTTGACAGTTTGGCAGCAGACCGGTTTGTTTCGAACAACACGCTCAAATGCTCTAAGTAGAAACAACGTATAGTCTCAATGTGTGACCATACTAATCTAAAACACAGTCCAGGAGTTTTTCGTTTTGGATTAGGCTCCACAGGACAGTGCAGAATCCTGAATTAAAATGATCAGGAAATTCTGATAATGAATGTGATCACAGAATTTTTTTTATAATTATTTCCCGTAGAAAGAGAATTCGCAAAACACAGAATATAATTCGCAGATACTTCTCCGAACTCTTTGTTATTTTCGCAGTAATTTTTAAGAAATCGTTGGGGCCCACAGAATATAATTACTGGTTTGGGGCCAAACCGTAAAAAGAGAATGTAGGAGCGCAGCGACTTCTACTAACTCTTTGGGCCAAACCAGTACCAGTATTATATTCTGCGGCCAAATCGGCCAAACACGGTCCATGGATATTAGGTCGCGGACAGATTTGAACTTGATTTGAACCATCGTTATCAAAGGCACGCTCAAAACTGGTCCGAGTCGCGCTTACAGCCCTCTAAATGGCGTTTCGTGAACGGTTTAAAGTTAGCGCTGTGTCACACAATGCCGTACACAGTCAAAGAATATCTAATTAATATGACACAGTGCTCACGGTTTGGAAGTATGGCGAAGAAGTAGAGATCGAGAAGGCATTCGAACGTGTATGGCACGCGGGGCTCCTGCATAAGCTGCTGGACACCACCACTCCACTAGCAATCCTGAGGACAGTAGCGTCCTTCCTCGAGGGACGTCGGTTTTATGTCTCGGTGGAGGAACATGATTCACCCACATGGCCGATCATGGCAGGCGTGCCTCAGGGCAGCTGCCTTTCGCCGCTCCTCTATGCGGCCTATACAAATGATATTCCCACCTTGTAAGGGCATCTACAGGAGTGGGAACAGGACGTGACGCTCGCGCTGTTTACGGACGACAGCCTCTTCTTTGCGCCGGGCGGATATGGAAACCTAAAAATGCATTCCCCGTCGTTTGGCCAGGAATGACGTGGTTGAATGCAGCGCCTGCGCGATGGCTCGATGAAATGCCCACCGCTAGCTTATAGCGGCTGACCAAGGACCGGCACTGCAGGGCATGCCGAGAAGCAGTCCGGGTAATAGGGGATACCCTCGATACCCTCAGGCCCGTACCTGCACACAAATCGTGCAGGATTTAACTGGGATGAACTGCCTTCGGAAAGGTTAAATTCGTTCTGAGGTCTGACCTCCCGCAAAATTTAAAGACCCGAATATTTGACCAGTGCGTCCTCCCGGTAATGACGTACGGGTGTGAAACGTGGATGAAATATGAGTGCAATAACAAAAAATAACATTTGATGTTTGATGGCGTCAGGCGAAAGCGTTTCACTTTCATCTGTGACTTGAAATCGTGTTCGCTTCATGAGTGCTTATACAGGAAAGTGAAAGCGAGAAGGTCTCGTGTTCGGTTATGTCAAAGTCCGTAGCTATATATAAAAGTCCTTTTTTTTAAAAAGAGTTTGACAGAACCGAACATAAGAATGTTTCGCCTTCGCTCTCATGAGTGGACCCGCTGGCTGAAAAAGTTTAGCGAAAGTAAAACTCAAACTGAATCAGACTTGGGCCTACACCATGGAGGTCATGTCCATGGCCTGCACAGTCCAGTTTGACGTTCCTGCGATCTGTGCGTTGCAAGTTGCAAAATTTCCATGCTCGCCTGCGGGTAATGCAAGGCGCTGCTGGGCGCGCACAATGTCTATGCTCGAGATATTCTATATTCTATGTGCTCGAGACACTATTACGTATTCTGTGCTCGCACTTCGAGCGATCAGCTGAGCGGCCGCGCGTTCATGCCGTTTGCTCTGCGTCAGAAGGGGTAGGGGAAGTCACTGCTCTACTCGGAGCAGTGCTGCCTGCTAGCTAGCAATTCAAACATTTGAAGGAAAATTATTATCCTTGCAAAGCTTCACAACATTCTTGAATGAAAATACAAATTGATTCCGGAATTAAACATTAATATAATAAACATAAAAAAAAGCAGTTTTAAGAAATAGATTCTGCAAAATTTTCACCGACTCCCTTGATCAGACAGGTCATTTCATGGAATTGTTTTAATATGTAACTATTGTGTTATTCTTCACCTCCATGGTTATTATTAGAAAGAAGTGGTTGCTTGTTATAGAGTCACGTCTTAATGTTTACTATATAAATAAACTTGCACATCATTTCATGTGTCTGTACGATTCTCCGAGGACTAGTGACTGACCTCGTCTAGCCCGGGTGTCCGACGGATAACCTTTTTTGTATTCTAGGTCCTTTGACCAGTTAACTACGACTCTGATTGGATAAGGTTAGGTTAGGTTGGGTTCATTTATGTTTACTTGTTTTAACGAATTTACAATATTTTGTTATCTACCATTAAAAGTTTTACTTTATACTTGCAAGGTTACGGAGATCATTATCGTTTTGTGAAATGAGCAGTAAAACATAGAAGCGGGTATGTCGAGACTGGGGGAATTATTCATCTATCTGATATGGCAACACCGTTCAGTCGGCCGCGTCAATTTCTCCGTCCGGCGTGTGGTTGTCTCGCACTCATCCGAATAAAATATACGAAAAATCTTTCTTGTGTGTGCCGCGAGTACTGTGTTGTCACATTGAATACCAAAAACCATTAGAAATTGTAGTGAAGACAGTGCACTTGTCGACCATAATAATTATCAGTGCTGCAGTGATAGTGGTTTCGCTTTAGTGATATCGATTTTCAGCGTGACATTTTGCTTACCACAGCCGGTTCTGTGATAGTGCGCTCTCCTTCTTCGTCGAGCTTAAGAAGGGAGTGGCACTACAGTGTATAGAGAGTTTCATTCATAGGTTTGTTTTTTATTAATAAATAGGTGAACAATAACAATGCCGGTCTGATAACTGTGCTTCAATTTTTACTCTGATTCCTTCCTACCTACCTTCTTCTGCCAAGAACAGAGCAACTAAACGAGATTTAATATTTTTTAGTTCTTAAAGGCAGGATTACCGTACACATCATATCGTCTTCCCGGATTTTCGTAATACCACATGAATTAACTCGTTACCCCTGTTTTCACCATCGCTAGTTGCCTGAAATCCGAAATGTAACTTTCGGTTACATGGGTATATTTTGTATGGTGTAACCGAAAGTAACTTTGGGATTTTTGAAGCTGGAGGTCGTCGCAGCGGGCGTAAGACAATTTCTAAGATTTCAATTCCTAAGATTTCAATCCTAATTCAATTTCTAAGCTACATCCACTAATGCCCGTTTCCACCACCTCCAGCTACTAAAATCCAAAAGTTACCTTTTGGTTACACCATGTAAATATGCCATGTTACCGAAAGTTACTTATCGGATTTCGGGTAACTGAAGGTGGTGAAAACAGGGGTAAAGGGTGGACCTTCCCGCTCAACTCCCCATACAAACGTGGAAAGAAGATCATGCGCATATTTCTTGTCAGAGATCCAATATTATACTCAAAACAACTTTATTTGATCGAACTAGATGTCTGATGACCATTGGCACTGTAAAATAGAGTTTGGTTTCTAAGTTATATAAGATCCGAAAGTTCGCATTTTTCTCGCATTTTGTACAATAACTTAGGAGGTGGATTATTCAACGATTACATAAAAACCTCTTAAAAAGATTCATCAGACCTAGCTTGTTTCATGAAGACTAATAATCAATTTAGTTTTTGTTTGATTTTTGACTACAGTGGTTGTGATTTACTTTTAGTTATAAGTTGTTTTGTAATTAAAATTTTCATAAATCTTACCAAAATTAAACACTAAGCGCATTGTCTGCTTTGTGGACATGTTGCATCCTCCTCATCACGGAGCCTGTCTTTTTATTTGAAACAGAGAAGGTCCCAAAGCACAATAGCACGGTTTTGTACAGTGCCCGCGAAAGAGTTAGTCCCGTCGGGAAGGCCCACCTTAAAGCAAAATTCTTCAGATGTAGGTACTTACACTCCTAATCTAAACTAATGCATTCCTATAATAAGGATGTCAGAACAAGGCTACAAATTGTAAATAATAGTGCATGCCGCTACCTACCTATACAAATTTAAAGTATACACTTGGCTTAACCTATGACTTAAACTATGTTTAATATTGCATCTATTTACCAAAGCAAAGATTTCAATCTCTGATCTTGGTCTTTAGATTATTTTTTATTGATGTTGACTGATTAATTGCTGAGAGTTAGATTTTGTAATCTACTGTAAACCATATTTCAGTTTTCAGTACCGAGTTGTTTTCAATGATTCCAAATTTGCCAAAAAATATTTTTACTAAAATTGTTTAATGGCTAAGTTAAGTAGGTAATTGAATTAAATCCACAGTATATCCTACCTGCCTACCAATTTATTATTAGATTATGGTCACACTGGTCACAGTAAATCCACCGGTTTCGTAAAAAGAAATATTTAAATAATAAAAATCTTCCCATTATTTGTTTCAATTCTTTAATAACTGATTTACCTACAATAGCAAAAAAAGTTTCTATATGGAGTTTTTAGTTTTGTATTCATTTGTCTTTGATTTACATGATCACGTTTCATATCAGACGTCACTGGTTTGATTCATTATTGTCTATCAAACTGATATTTGATTAATTAATTAATGATCTGGGGCATTATTTCAATTAGATTTATTTTATAAATTTATATAATATATAAATTTATATTTATATATATTTAGATAATTTAATAAATTTATTTCAATCTTTAAAAAAAAATCAGAAACCTTGTAAGGGGATCGGCTTTTGTGGCTCGGATTCCGTGGTAGGGTTAGTCCTACCTGGGTTGGTATGAAATAATGCACGCAAAGAATAACCTATAGTCGAAGCGGCAATGAAATTTGTCCGTGTTTTCCACCCAGTTCAATGTAGCTGTGAAATATAAGAAAGGTCGTGGCATGGCACCTAGTTTTTATGTGGTGTTTTGAGCTAATATCATGAGAGTAGGTGTGGTATTAGCCATCTATGTCCAGTTACATAAAAAAATATTATGAGCTTTTCTTAAAATTGTAGGTACTAAAAATAAGTAATCTTCGATAACATAGGTAGGTCTATTATCATTACTTTTTTCCATCCATCTCTGTTTCACTCGTGGTGTATATGATGTTGAAAAAAAATACACGTTTAAGGCACTATAGTGACTCAACTGTAGGCTCACTCTATGCGTAGCACCATAAAAATGTATGTACCTAACTTCAATGCAAACATAATTGTAATATATATTTTTTTAATTTTCAACCTATATTTCTCATTAGACTTTTAAAATAGAGTAATATATGTTTTAATCATTAAATGTATGCATAAAAACATTATTCTCTTTTCACATATACATATTTCTGACTTCGGTCAAAAAAGTTCAGAATTTAAGCAAGCGATCACAGTCCAAACAAATATTTTTATAATATCAAATAACGACTTCATAGGTTACATCCAGGGTGGGACCTCCTTGCGGCTCAGTTTTACGTTTATATTTATCAGCATGGTACCTAGTCTTAATTTTTTTTTAGTATGATGTTAATTAATATTAATTATAAATTTAGATCAAATAAATTCAGTAAAAAAAATATAAATATATAGTCAGACTCATTAAGCTGCGGTGCCTCTGCAATATTAGTGTTTTGGCTGGTACAGCACCTTAATGCTGGTGAAGAAAATAATCTCTGTTGCTTCTTATTAATGATTAGTGAAAAAACACTTTGTTATAAATATTAACTTTTAATAAAAACCCACGTCTGTCCTGTCTGTCCGCTTATAACTTGGGCACCATTCACCCGACTTTATTGCAGTTTAAATCCTATTGATTCTTCCTCTAAATTAAAGATTGCCAGATGCCCTACCTAAATCTATCTATCTCTGATATCTATCTATACGTCTGTGCTAATCGAACTGTCTTAAAAAAAACGAATCCAAAAGCGTGTGTGGAGGGTAATTAACAAATAAACCAACACTTACAGATATCAAAAATATTTTATATTTTTTTTTGGGAGGTAAAAGAAGGTAGATGGGATCGCTTTACTCTTCATACTCCCCTAATACAGCAATGAAGTAAATCACTCAGCATAATGGCGACGCTACAAGTGACAGTGCAGTGAGCGCGTCGGGCGCCAGTGTAACGTGCGGCGGGGGCGCGATTACGATGCTGCGCCGGTGATCTCGAGCCATGGAGTTCGAGAACGACTTCAGCCTGAAGGAGTGGGCGAAGGACAAGCCGCTCAGCATACTTCAGCTGGACCCAGCTGACAGAGCGGTCCTCAGGATAGCAGGTCAGTGCCGGCTCCGATAGAACAATCTCAATATTTGGTACTGCTTTATCAAAGAGTATAATATATTCATATATTCAGTGATCCTTTATTTTCCTTGAAAAAAAATTAAATTTTATCAGTGAATGGTAAAATACCTGGAATATTTTTTGGGAAAACTTTAGAATGTTAAACTTATTAACATACATGCTTGCTCTTCGTAGTGAACAAGTATATTGGTAATGATAGGTATGTATCGACATTGAAGCAGCAACAATTAAGAAAAATATCTCTATAAAAAACCACCCAAGTGCAAGTTGGACTCGCACACGAAACGTTCCGTTCCGTACAAGATTTAACACAAAATGTCACGTTTTTTATGACCCCTCCCTTTAATTGTAATATTTTTTTATTTGAACTATTTGTTCTTATAGCCGCAAAATAAATACACACTCTGTGAAAATTTCAGCTGCCTACCTATTACTGTTCATGAGATACAGCCCCGTGATAGATAAATGGAAGGACTGGCAGATTTAGTGTCTTGATCCTATGAAATTGTTTTTTTTTTAATAAAAAAATAAAAATATAAATATATAAAAGTAAAAACAATATTTATAAAACAGTCAGAGTACCTATCATATTTATAGTCCAACAATTTAATAAGTACCTAGGTATCCTAATTCTAGTCCGATGGGGTAATTGTAACTAAGGTGTCTGTGAATGTTGTGCGTGCCTAGCAAAGATTTTCCACACCAGGCATTTTTTTTAGTTAAATTTCTTTAAAATTGTCTTTGTGTGTAAACTGTTGGCATGCCTCGAAATAAATAAACAACATACAATGATGTATTATATCAATGTACGAATGCCTTAGTGAAGACGTGCTAATTTTTGTACACATAATAAAGAGGTGGCAACGAAAGTGCTAAGTGGCCAGTGGTGCGTGCTGACTGCTATTATGTAGGCGACTAAAGTGGGGTTTTTTATTTAAAGTGTTCATTCATGCACTCAGTTTGCAATGAAACAGCTTAAATATTCGCTTGAAACTTTAACATAGGATTTTTTTTTATCTCCCTTTTATATTACAATCTGTCGCACATTTGGACATTCAGTAATAGTTATGTGAATTGTTAGTGTTGGCTTTCTAGGATTGCTTCCAGTGTAAGCAACCTAATAGTTTACAACGCTGAAAGGATCATCTTGTTATGAGGTCTTGAGGAATTCTCCTCTTCAATCGGCGATATGTGGGCTTTTCATCCATCAGGTGGGTAGCCAGGAAGTTTGGGTGAGTTCTAATGCGCTATTTATATCGTTGTTTTAGTTTTTTTGCCTCTTCTGTGACTGTAGGGATAGATAAGTCATCGTGCAGTGAGTCATTTGTGATGTACCACAATTATTCGGAGCATATTTGACTGAAACCTTTGCAGAACTGCAATATTTGATTTGGAGGCTGTACCCCAGAGCTGGATATCATAGGTCCGGATAATAAAAATTTTGAAAAAGAGAATTTGAAAAAAAAAATTGTTTTTGCATCTGACAGCCTAATTCTTGAGGAAGGTGTAAGCTATTTAATATCACGCTATGGTGCTACGACCTTTAGGAGCCGAGCAAAAAGAAAAAAATCAGAAAGAACGCAAAGCAAAAACGAAGTAACAACGCGGGCGGGAAATGCGAAGCTGTGGCATTTTAACGTGCTCCGTTTGGGTGATTGACCAAAACAGAATTGGACCTCAGCTAGTCACTACAAAGTATAAAACAAAGTCGCTTTCTCTGTCCCCATATCCCTATGTATGCTTAAATCTTTAAAACTACGCAATGGATTTTGATGCGATTTTTTTTTAAATAGATAGAGTGATTGAAGACTCCATTCAATAGTGGAGAAATACTGTTATTTTTGAGGTTTCTAATGTGATGTCGTAAATAATTAAATTTTTTCCGCTTAAATTGCAAACGCAGGCTGAACTTGACCAGCCCGCAATCAGTCAAAAACGACATTGACCCGAGCGGAGCCAGGTACCTCAGCTAGTAAATAAATAAAGGAGTGTCCGACCGAAAGTTCGGTTTCGGTTTCGGCCGAGTTTCGGCCAAAAATCAAGTTTCGGCTGCAGTTTCGGTTTCGGCCAAAATTGGCCGAACATTTTGCCGAAACCGAGACTGTTAAATATTACTGAAAAATATTATTATTACTTCATATACTATGTTTCCATTTCATGTCCTAATTAATGCAGAATAATGGGTGAAATGCACCAAATATTCTTGACCACGTGAGTGCTGAGCCGGTAGTCATAGGGCCGAGTGCACGAAAGAACAAAACATCAAAATCAACGTCAACGACTGATTAAACAGGTCACTTTCTATGGACTGTATGGAAGGAACTCCATGCGGTTCACTAAATGTGACGTGTTTGAACATTGATCAACTCAGCCATAAGTTGTCACCTAAATTGGCGTTACGGCAAACCGATCGACTGGCGTTTTCAAATGTATGGAGAAATTGAAGAGCGCGCGCAGCGGGCGTTAAGCGAGTCCGAGCTTGATTTCACAGCTTGCTCAACGTTGCCGTAAATACGTCGACGTTGCCGTTTACGTCCACTCCGCGTTTTCATACAAATCGGAAGTCCGCGTTTGACTTTGACAGCTTGAAGAAGTAAAACCACAGAATATCTAGTAAAAGCTTATAAAAAAAGTTTGGAGAAATCGCCAGTCGATCGGTTTGCCGTAAACGCAAATTTAGGTGAGAACTCAGACTGACCACTCTGGTTTCGGTTCCGGCCGAAACTGAAGCCACGGCCGAATATTCGGTTTTGGTTTCGGCCGGACACTTAAAGTCGAGCTTAAAGTAAAGTGCGCTTCGGCGTCGGCCGATCGCGACGCGCCTTGCCACAGCGCGCGGACGGACGGGCCGCAACGTCAGTTTCCTCACCGGCGCGGCGCGTCGCGTCGCCGACCGAGATCCGCCCGAGCGTGGCGGCGATAATGGCGCCGGGACGCCGACATTCGATACCCGGGTGAAAGGCGACTGTTTCTTCTGCTTCTCTATGCGACGTTCGGTGAAACTATCCGCTCGCCTTTTGTTTCCGCCGCGTGTGGTTTCGCTTTGGCGCGGCCGCGTTAGGTAGTACCCCGGTTGCACGGAGACGACCGAGTTAATCAATGTTCAAACACTTCACTTTTACTGATCTGCATAGAGTTCCTTCCATACTGTCCACACAAAGTGACGTGTTTGGTCATACTTTGACGTTGATTTAGATTTTTTGTCCTTTCGTGCACTGGGCCCTTAGTTTATGTTATAACTATTTATGCAACAGAAAATATAACCTGTGAGACGTAACGAAAGCTAAACGAAATAACATATAATAAAAGTAGTACTTTCTTGCGTCACTTTTGACACTAGTTAGTATTACTTTTGGTTGGTCTTAGTTTCTGTTACGACTCAAATAGTCGAAATTATGACCTCTGAGTCGCAACGAACTAAAGAAAAGTAGTAGGTACTTTCTCTTTTCGATATTTTCTATCTACGAAACGTCACTTTTGACACTAATTATTATTGCTTTTGGTTAGTATTAGTTCAGTTTGTCTATATTTATCTAGAGTTGTGTTTCATTTCTCCGAGATCCTTATTGCACTTAGCAGAACGTCTTAGCACACATCCACGGAATGATTACAACAGTTCGGCAGAAATAAAGGACGTATGAGTGATAGGGAAGTTGTTAGATAAATTGCTGTTATAGGCCCTCATTGCAATTTGCGATCAGAGCGAACTGGCTTCGGTTCACCTGCTGCTGCGAATGCAAATAAATCTACACCCGCCTGCCGCCATCTACAGCGTATGCCGCCTGTTAATCAGTGCAGTGACATGTGGGTTTGTCGTGTCGGCTCAGTTCACAGCTAGGATGGTAGGACGCGTGAAGCGGTCGAAACTTGGTCGAAACTCATTCTCACTCACTCAACTACGGTGCCGCCGTACGAATTCTCAACGCCAGCTTAAATGAAATTAGTCCAAAAAGTCTCATTTAAGGGGGTGTGTGCATGAAAGTAGATGGCGCCACATTCGTTCGTAGTTATTTCTGCTATAACCCATCAAAAATAGGAAGTTACAAACGATAACTGTAGTGATACTTTTGAGGTTACCGCGGTCGTTAGACATAACTGTAGTGGCATGTATTTAATAATAAGCTGGAATCGCGTGGATTATTCTCATGTGTGTAAAAAGTGGCTATTTACAATTAGCAACCTTTTGCACTGTACCTCATAATAATCTCACATTTGTTAGCTTTTTTTACACAGTGATATATGAGATTAAATACATTACTGCGTAGTGTGCTCACCATTATAGTTATAATTAGTACGATTTAGTTGACGAATGCACAGTTGAAACTGTAGGCCACTGCAGACGGATGCACGAGCAACAGCTTTGGCTGGTCGTAAGATAAGTGATTGTCAGATGCAAAGCACAGATTATACAAACAGAGCGGATTACGGCAGAGAGTTTACAATGTATTTATGTGCCTGAATCTTTACTGTAAATCTTACAGAGAAGATGTTGTGCTAGCAATCCCCGAGTGTGGTTCACTGTTCACGTCAAGACTTGATAAAGATTCAGAAATTGCAAATAACTATTGCCGAAACAAAGGTACTTTAAGAAGATGCCCTGAAAAAAAAGAAAAAAATGAAAGAGCATCTTCCTCATCACGGAGCCTGTCTTATTCTTTGAAATAGAGAAGGTCCCAGAGCGCAACAGCACGGTTTTGTACCGTGCCCGAGAATGAGTTAGGCCCGCCGGGTTGGGCCGCCTTAAGTAGTGCTTGGTACTCACCTAGCTATTTGAACCTTGTATCATGCTACGATTTTAAGGCGAGGCCACCAAATATTTGACGGGTGTTAATTGTAAATTTTAATGCCACTTAAAATATGTCACACCGTGTTTTTGGACGTCGGTCGTTTGTCAGGCAAAACAGGACCGTATGTACAGGATGCCCACTAATTAATGAATGTAGGGAATTAAGGGAATGTAGAGTGCTTGATGACAGTTTATAAAAAAATAAGAAACAAATATAAGTCAGGTATAATTTTATTTTCACCAGCTGTCAGTGTTGACATAACATTTAAAAAATAATATAAATAAACTGCAAACATATCTGAAAAAAAACATTACGAAACAATATATTTTTTCTTTTGTTTGTACCTAAGTTACAATAAGCACAACTTTTTAGAATTATTATAAAATTTTCACTTCACGCCTAAACAAACAAGGGAGCAATTAAAAAATAATTTGTGATAAAAAGTACCTACTTGAATTCCAATTATTTTCTTTTTTTTTCTTAACTTTAATTATGAGGTATTATCTAATGTTATCTTACCTTGTATATCTAAAGTTTTTTTGTCCTGCTATCACAGACGAAGTAAAAGTGCAATTAGTCATGCTTTGCTAGTCAACAAACTAAGTATTTTCTTTAGGAAGGCCTTTAATCGTCATTGATGTACATATAAGGGAAACAGTTCTTCCCGCGCTTGCTTTTTCGGTCCATATCTGAAACATGTCGGACCCTTTTTTTAAATTTCGAACTGTCAAACTCTTTTGTTTCAAAGCTACACGTCTTGCAATGGCAGACAGCTACCTAACTGGTTAGAACCGCCTGTATCCTAAATGCTTGGTGTATGTAACATCCGCACCCTCGCGCGACGCACGACCCGGCCTCGCATGCTAAATGTCTATTAGACCCATTATGGAGCATTATGGACTATGATGCGGACAATGACCTGTGTTGACTACTTTTTCTTTTTTTTGTGGCCACCTTTAGGTATATTTTGACATTATCTGTCATATCTGGTAGCCCTACAGTATAATCATATAGTTAAAATAAAAAAACCGGCCAATTGGATTCGCACACGAAGCATTCCGTACCACGCCAATTAAATCACGCTTCTTGTACAGGGCCCCCATTTAATATTTTACTATATGTTGTTATAGCGGCAATAGAAATACACACTCTGTGAAAATTTGATTTTGATCAGTCTAATTATGAAGGTTTTTTAATTTTTATGAAAAACACGTATCGGTGGCTCTGCTGAGAGGTTAAAGTCACTAAAAAAAGCCAAATCCACCTCACCTCGTCAAACCGCGCTCAACGAGGCACCATTCCAGCGGGTTTGCGGAGCATCGCTGTGCTGTCAAGCTTGTTTAAATTACGTTTGAAGAAGCCCAAGGTATAAGGAAAGACACTCGCCGGCAGACAATTCCATATCCTGCCGGTGCGGCAGAGAAATGAGTTTAAGAAACGGTTCGTTCTCAAAGGCCTATGTCGAACAAGCGGGTGCTTTGATCCTCTGCGGCGGCTGCTCCGGATATATGTTGGATGGGGAGGAATAAGGGATGCAAGTTCCCCAGAGCAACGTCCATGGTAGAACCTGCAGAACAGACTTCGGAGGCTTAGTAATATGGTCCCTTTGGCACACTTTGGGTATGAAACCCTAAAAACGAGCAAAACATTATCAGATATCCGTGAATCCAGTTCGGAGAACAATGTATTGTTATAGACTAGGAGGTCGCGACAAAAAATGGTAACGATAACGTAAATGGCTGAAACTTGCGTTGTCAGGATAAAGACCAACCCCCTGAAGCTAAATGTGTCGGTCTGCCTTCGCCACGTGGTTGCGTTACCTAGATATGGCGCCTGAAAAAGTAGTTATAATTACAAAACAATACACAATGATGGCTGCAAATAACGCAGCATGAAAGCATCAGTACATACTTGCTTTGTAATCCTAAAACTGAACAAATCATTGGTTGTATTTGGTAGTATAAACTATTTAGGTTACAGATATAATTTTAGGTATATTTATTTAGCTAAATACCGACTGGTTATTGCTGTATAACATATGGTTATCAATATGTCCAGACATTCAATAAATTCATCAGCATGTACATACCAGCATCTATTTTGTGTAGCCAATCTAACTGATGCAACAATTAGGCGCAGGCAGACCGGCATATTTAGTATCACAGGGTTGGTTTCTAACCCGTGAACCCAGATTCAGACATTTACCCTATCGTGACCAAAAATGTCGTGACCTCCCGGAATATTTATCGTAAATCCGGACATATTAAAACTCCCCATAAATAGAATGCCAAAATTCCGACCCTGTCCGGATAGTTCCCGACGAATTGCAACCCTAGTTGCGAGCTCATTACTGTATGTCATCCAGCTATTAGAGCTTAGACCAGCAAAGTACTTTGTGGGTTTCCTCAATATGTTTTTCTTCACCGTAAGAATTCGTATGAATGAAACTATACTTATTTGGCTTTGGGTTCAATCAATATCATTCATCATTATCAGAATAGACCAGTTTATCTGTTATCGACTAAACGGCTAACACGTGGTCAGACCACACGAGCAAAGTCGTTCTAGCGAAGTCTGTTTTGATTAAAATAATCATTCACTTTGATAGGCATAAAGGTACCAGAACCTTAGATTATATCTAAGTATCTCCGAGCAATAAAGTTGAGCCGCAAAGGTGTCATGTATCGTCGTGTCCTAAAAACCTACCGAAATTTACAAACATAGGTGCGCCGTGTAAGTTTCAAGGTTCATTTTCAATGGCCAAGCTAACACGCTCCAAGGCTGTGCCCCGTTTCATGCTAGAATTTCCCTATTCTATCGTGACGCCCCCACCGTCCGCTGGTGGCGTACAGTAGCAAGTTCGGGGACGTGCCGACATGAAACAGACGACAGAGTGCGAAATGTAACACACGTGCTCGACCCTGCCACCGAATAGGTTTGCACCGCCTCGCGGCTAGGGTTACCACATGAAAAGCCTGACTTTGACAGAAAAGGCTGCGACATAAAAAAAGGTCAACTGCCCTTGGAAAATTGAAAAAAAAAACGAACGCGACAGTTAGGCTTGTTTACACGTTACAAGAACAGTTGCTTCACCTGTGTCGATTTTCATTACGACTGTGAAATGAGCTAGTTAGATTGTTCGAGCTTGATAAGTTCTCGTTGCTACACATGACTAGCGTTTACGTTCTTATCAATATTACTAATGCAATATACTTTCCACCTTTCGCTTGAATGCCTATCTACACACGTGCTATGTCACCGACACGTCACTTCAATACAAGTCGCGACCGTCGTGCTAAAATAATCACTTTAGGAATAGCACTAATGTATGTTATTGCATACTAGCTGATACTAACAAAACTAATTCCACCCGAGCGGAGCCCGGTAAAATGTGATCGGAAACCTTCGCGGGCTTGTTATTGGAATGCTCAGTTATGAATTAATAAAAAAGTATTGAACGGTTTTGGTGGGCTGAAACTTTGGGATTCTATTTTTTCTGACCCATTTGGTCGAAAAAAAATCTGAATCTTGACGCCATTTACTTGGAGCCATTTAGGAGAGGAATTGCGAACGTGCGTACGCCGGATTTTTTATCTAGAGTATTTTTTTACTGACAAATAAGATTACCTATAGTTATACATGGTTTCAGAACCATAACGTGACCAGCATTCATGTTAAAAATGCTCATTTCAAGACTGTAAGAGAGCACATCCACGAGACGCGCCACAACCTACCGAATGTAACTTGTGGGAAACAACAAGATATAGTTTGTGCCGAATACTTTATTTTTCTGTAGCACATTAGCATACCCATCACGTCTTTTCTTAATTGCCCGTTCGTGTTGTAAATACGAGTACCGCGACTTTACGACACGTCACACGAAAGCAAGGTTGACAAGTCAAGTGCGCTTGCGCAAGCGGATGATCTAACAGACCACTAGTTCTACCTGCTAGATCGGCCCGATTAGGACCACCTTCAAAATAAGCACCAATAACTTGTTAGATTGGTCCAGTTTCTGTTTTGTGCAAAATTAAATGATGTCACGTTTGGTGTCTATCGGAGATCACAGAGGTGCATAAAGCAGCATTTACGCTTTCTTGAATTGGACCATGCACACGTTTGTCTATCAGCACCGTATCAACCTTCAGAATTCTCCGCAGAATTCATTGCGCTAGCGTGCTGACATACCGGATTTCTGGGAACATTTACACGCGGATAGGGCTAGAATTATTTTGGCTGAAGCGTTTTCAAAAAGCATGTGTAAGCGTAAAATATTCTGTTTGAATCTAATCAAAGAGAATGTCGGAAAGTCTACTTATAAAATACACTTTATCTTCTTATCTAGCTGCTATCAATGGGCTTATGGTCCAAACATGAATCGGGTATTCCATGGCATATTTTGAGAAAAAAAGAGATTTAAAATTTTGTACTATGGCTTAAATAGGTCCTCCTCATACATTTTTGTTTGTTTTTGTACACACAAAATGACGTTTTTAATGCCTCACAAATATGCAGCTTTTTCGCTCCAATTATGCCAAGACATAACTGGTTCACGTTTGGACCCATTGACACCCGTAAATATCTTATAAACATCGAACATAGAATGTGTTTGATCAAAATATTCAAGTCAAGGCTTGTTTACGAATCCTTCCCCCCAGCAAAGGCGATAAAGTCATTTCGACCTGATCCCTGCCATCGGCCCCGTCTGTTTCGTCACTATTTGCTTCCCTTGTGAGATCCTTGCAGGAGAAATAGAGATATTGGAAGTAAACTCAATGTTTACTCAATTACTTTTACGAGAAATAGCTCAATGGGTAATTCGTTCGTTTGTTCGAGTGCCAATCACGACAAACTGACTCAAACTGAGTTGTAAGAGCAAGAATTTCGACGATGTAATTTGCCTAATGTTTGTGGAAGTAGGAAGACAGGTTGTGCAATGCAGTCACATTAACCTTCAGTAATATTAATATCTTCCGACACTGGCAACATTGGTCCTACTAACCGGATTTATTGTATAATTCCAATGAATTCCAAAACATTCTGACGTAGACACAAGTTGTGATAAATGATGCGCAAAACCCCGTACGTATATATTTTTTTGTATGGAACCTGACATGGATGGCTAATATGGGTCTCCTCTAATACCACACAACTACCGTCACGATGTTAGCTCAATAGCCCAAGGGAAGCAGTTGCCATGCCAGGATCTTCCTATTATGAGAACGGCTACACTGAACTGGATGGAAAACACGGACATTTTTTCATTCCGGCTTCCTATCGTTTTACATGGGTGCTGAACCATGGAACAGCTCTCATTTGTAACGAAATGCTAAATGCATTTCCAACTCAGAAAGAGAGAAAGTGGTGCATAACCGAGGCGAGGATTTAAACCTATAACCATCGCATGAAAGGCAAGTCCTCTAGCCTCTACGCCACGAGTTGTACGGATAAAACATGTTTCTTGCAGAGTATTAATTGCTCCCATTTTGCCACGCATTTTGCTAAATAGTGTCAACAATGTTTTATCAGTGTTTTTATCAGACATTTTTGTGTTATATCTTGTCCGTCGCAGGAGTAAATGAAAGAGTTGTTCACAACCTCTGCTGACTTTGTTCAACCTTGGCCTTTTCACTTTCAATGGCTGCCTATTTATCGGCATCCGACGTGATGTCACCGAACACTTTGTTAAGTAGCTGTCTCGTGCAAAATAAATATGCGTAGGTGTTTAAATATCTTGAAACAGACATGGCTTTCATAACGTTAAAGTTGTTGTAAATATCATTATTATATTCGGATACTTATAGCTCAAGTAAATCGACCGTTTTGAATTCAACTGTCAACTAATTGTCCATAAGAGAAGAGGTGTGCTAGGAGAAGGGTAGGCTGTATTTACTACCTACGCTGTTTGGACGTGGATACTACGGGGTCAAGGGGAGCCCACCGTCTGCTTCAGCTTCGGTCCCTCCAGGATTAAGGATAGAGGTCAGATTCGTAGGTGGCTATGTGGATAGTTGCAGGGAGGACCATGTTGCCTGGCAAGCACTTTGCATCCGGGCTGGGAAACAGAAATTCGCACTGTGAAACATCTCCTGTACTACGCAAGGAAAATAACTTCACTTCGCCATACATGGCTGACACATGGTGTAGCGTGTTTATCTACAAATTTAATGAAACCGTAGGGCCGATCATGGAATAGTTTTTGAAAGGAATCATGGCGTACAACAACTGAGGCAAATGTTTTTTCATCTAAGTGCTTTCAGTGGGTTCGATTTCATTCCGTACCTTAAATGTCCACATTTTATCGTTTGTTATCCGTTACTTTTTCAACGGCAATAAAACTACATATGTATAATTGTTGAGTATGCTATCAGTCTTCCCTGACGTCGCCTGTCAACCACTCCGAGGAATCTCAGAATTTAGAGCCCCTCCAACTACCCCCTACCCCTACCGCGGGTCTCGTCCAAGGCTCCGAGGGATCCCAGCATTTTGGAGACCGTCCCAATTCAGAGTACAATTCGATACAGCGCCGTGCCGTCCGTCTCGACGACGACCCCGAGGAATCGCAAAATTCGCAGATAACGTTAACTAAGTTACTAAATGCTTCTTTGGTTATACCCAACGTCAACGCGCATCGCGGAAAGGACAGCGAACAGGGACATCGCGTCACCGCCGCCATTCTCGATCTATTCGCTCAATAGAACCGCCCAATGAAACGTTAATTGGATTCCTCGTTCACCAGCCGCACAGTCGCCGCGGTTTCATAGCTACGACGCCGCGACGGGTAGGTTTGCCATCACTCGCAGCTGGCAATTTGGATGTGTGTTCAGATAAAAGATTTGTGCAGAAGCGCAGCATTACTTTAGAAGGTATGTGAGGGTGTTAGAGCTTAGTGGCGGAGGGACTTGCCTTCCATGCCAGAGGTCTTTGTTCAATTCCCCGTCCTGTTCATGCACCACTTTCTTTCTCTTTCTGAGTTGGAAAAGTACATTGCTTCACGCACGCTAGCTGCTGCATGGTTCGGAATCCATAAAAAACTGTAGGTCCCATTCCATTAATAGGTTAGGTTAGATCGGAGAGGTTAGACCTTCTTCATCGTGTTCTAAATGTGCAGTATTTTAGAGCTGAAGATAAAACCTTTTCATATATAAATTGTCTGCCAAATTTCAGCTCAGATGCACGTCGAGTGGTTTAAAATTTTACTTGCAAGATTTTTACCGACTGAACGAACTTTTGTCAGGAATGCGAGCTACTCCAAGGTTCAGAATTCACACAAAACTGTAACATGAAAAGAATGGTCGAAGCGGCCATGAAACATAATACGTGTTTTCCATCCAATTCAATGTAGCCTTGCTCACAAAGGGGAGGTATGGGCATGGCACCTAATTACTTCGTGAATGCGGTGTGTTGGGTCATCATGACAGCAGGCGGTGCATTAGCCATCCATGTCCAGTTACATAAAATATGCTTGCATAGCACGGTGCTATGCACGAAAATACTACACAACGTAACGTATTGCCTCATACGGTTGAATTAAATCCATATTAGATGCGTTCACAATGTGTGTAATTTGCTGGTAATTGCTGGCGCCAGCTAAACTTGTTTGGTTCAAATTTAGTATAAATCAAATTAAACCTTTTAATCCAATAATGTAAGATTTACTATTATTTGTTCAGAAAATGTGGTGAGACTGAATGAATTGAAACATTCTTGGCTTTTACCTACCAGCGAAACCAAATTTGCCTACGGATTATAAAATCGGGCTGTGCATAAACACCGACTCAAAAACAAAACCGGTCAAGTGTGAGTCGGACTTGCACACGAAGGGTTCCATACAAGATTAAACACTAAATAATTATGTTTCTTGTATGGTTGTTTATGTATGTAATTTTTATTATGTTTTAATTTTACGGCAAAATAAATACATAGTCTGTGAAAGTTTCAGCTGCCTACCTATTACGGTTCATGAGATACAGCCCTGTAACAGACGGACGTATGAACGGACGGACGGACAGCGGAGGCTTCCATCCATATCTAACGTAGAAACTCACAGGACGATCAAAGTAACCGCGATAAGTACTTACCAAAATCGAATAAATCATAATGTTACTCACCGTGTGCTCAGCGTGCAACACTAGACCGTCCGTTATTGGCTAGGCCACATTATCGGCGCCAATAAATCAATGGATCCGTATTTAACCCATCGGCTCTCTCGCCGTTCGGGTCGTTGTACGAAGTGGCGCTTGCCGTGTGGACGCCCGCCGCCGCCTCCTTGTTTCCTTCCAGCGATTAGAAGTTACACACTAATAATTTCACCTCCGAGCTGAATTAGGCAAATAGGTTTAAGGGCGTGAATTGGGTGGTGACGACATTTTGGGTCACGTAAGGTAATTGGCTGAATCTGGGTTCACAGGTTTGAGACCAACCCTCTGATGCTAAATATGACGGTCTGCCTGCGCCAAGTGGTTGCGTTAGCTAGATTGGCTATACAAAATAGATGTTTGCAAATACCTGCTGTAATATGCTTATTGTGTGGACATATTGATTATTATATAGACGTACTAATTATACAACAATAACCAGTCGGTTTTTTTATTAAATGCTTAAATATAGCTAAAGTTATATTCTGTAACCTAAATCGCCTATAACTACGAACTGCAACCAAAGATTTGTTCAGATTTGGTATTACTAAACTTTCATGCGTCATTATTTTCAGCCATTTACCTACAGCCATTATCAAATTTTTTTGTCACGATAACTATGTACTTTCTATGTACTTTTTAAGTCGCCTTATCTAAGTAACGCAACCACTTGGCGCAGGCGGACCAGAGGTTTGGTCTCTATCATGTGAACCCAGTTTCAGCCATTTACGTTATCGTTACGATTTTTGTCGTAACCTCCTAGACTATAACATTTAATTATATTTCAAAAAGGACAACAAAGAATTTCTAAAATAAAAAAGGTAATTTGTAAATTGATGGTCCAGCTATAATGTAAAGATACAACAGGGGGGAACGGCATAACGTATAATATGCAGATCGTATAATGTCATATTTTAACAAAATTTTAAAACCATGCACAACGTATAATCGGCAGATCGTATAATCTTATACGTAGTGCATGAAGAAGTCCAAAAAATTAAATTACTTATTTCTCCATGCATAACGTATAATAGTCACAACGTATAATGTTATGATCTTTATTTAAGAAAAAAAGAAAACCATGCATATCATATAATCCTAAAATATTTCATACGATAAGCGCCCTTATCGATATAAAATTAAAGATTATACTCGCACGCGACTTTTCGACCGTCTCAATTAGCGTTGTAGCAAATTGTTACTCTTCAACAGATATCGATTCTTAGCAATTTCAGCCTTAAATGTATCGTTGTTAGGGCGCTTTATGCTGATCTTCTTGGCATATTATACGTTCTGCATGGTTTTCTTTTTTTGTGAATTCATGTTAGGAATATTATACTTTGTGACTATTATACGTTCTGCATGATGCAAAGAGTTTATTTTATTTTTAAACTCATGCACAACGTATAACATTATACGTTGTGAATATTATACGATATGCATGGTTTTAATTTTTTGGAAAAAAATACTATTATACGTTGTGAATATTATACGTAGTGAATACGACTCTACAACAGTAATACTTTGATGCTTTGATTTATTAAATTTGGCAAATATGCATATTGTATAAAAAAGGTTTCTTCAAAAAATTAGAGCATCAGAAAATCACCTTTATTAATTTCCAATGTAGCTAGACCATCAAACTATCTTTCATCTATTTCAAAATAAAAAAAGAGTTGCACTTATTTTCAAAAAGACGGCATTCACCACACATGTAATTGGTTTGATTACATATTTGTTTAACTGTTTAAAACAGTGAACAACGGCGGGGGCGGGAAACCTTGCTTTTATTTAGGTTTAGATCTAATCCATTAATCGTTTCAGAATATATTTTTTACCAAATGATAACATATTCATGATCTTTCACTGAACAAAAAATACTAGCGTTAAATGTAATGAATGGTCATTCATCGGCCCCTGAGTTTACAGTGTCTGTGTGGCGCGTATGCAAGTTTGATGAGCCGTTAAAAAGTAAAGAGCACATCCTTCCTTTGACGAGAGTCAGTAAAAGTAATTAGATAATGCACTGACCCGCTCTAGTGACGGAATTCTGTTGCAATAGATTTGTTAACAAACAATATATTCTTAATTCAAAAATATTAGAATTAAAAATAGGCACATATCGGCCGCCTGAGCACCGCAATATCGCTATATTCCGATTGCGCAGCCCTTTGTACACCAAACCCACAGCGAATGCTGTCGAAATTATTCACTCAATAGTAATAGATAAAAAAAAGTAATATAATTCCAAATAGCAAGTAAATTGGAACAGCGGTCTTAAAATAGTTAAAAAATTAGGTTTGGAAACATAGCTTAGGGGCCATTTTTAAGTCAAAGGAAAGCCACCAGGAAAATTTTATGGATGCATCTGGAATATTGGAAAAGAGGTCTAAAACGCGAGCTTGTTCCTACATGTGAAAACGATAATTACAAGTGATTGAATCAACGAAGTCGTTACTACGTAGCGAATCTACATACAAGAATACCGGCCGCGGACAGCCGCCTCAGATGGAGTGCGGTCTGTCCATTCGGTGGCGACTTGCTGGGCTCCCGGCGCCCGCGCGTGCCTCGGGACGTGCCCGCCGACGCGGATCCATTCCTGTCTCTATTACGTCACCCGGGCACGTAGCACGAGCCGGACGGACCCGCTTTTGGAAGGCTGACCGGAGGAGTCGACGGGTGGTGTGTCATCGACGGACCGTTGGTAGATTGTCTCGGTGCCCTGCATCTGCGTCGTCAATATATCCGTCACCAAGCTTCATCGACAATATGTGCATCGCCAACATATGCATCGCCAATATCTCCATCGCGACGCATTTGCGCCTCCAGTTTTTGGCGACGCATATGCATCTCCGGTCGTTGGCGACGGATCTGCGGTCCGGTCACAGCTCCGTCGCTGTTGATGGAGATATTGGCGATGCATATGTTGGCGATGCAGATATTGGCGAGGCAGGTGGTGGCGATGGACATATGGACTACCGATTGTCTCGGAGACAGATGCGGGCGGTTTGATCTGGAGATTCGGCACTCGCTTTCCTTCACCAGTGTTTTGTTGCTTTGAATGGATGTGAGGGAAGGCAACTATATATGTGCACTCAGTATGGGCAAGCCTCTGTGCAAAATCAGAACGGCTGTTGGGCCGAAAGGCTGGTCGAGGTATATGTTTGGCCACGTTAACCTGGTTTGGGAAGTATGGTTGTATATTGTATAACATCTTTGACGTAAATTTGTCCATTTCCCGTTCTCAAAGCCGGTTGAAATAAAAAAAACCGTTGGAAGTGCACCCGCTTAACTCAACTACGATTTTACCTGGTGTGGGAAGTATTGTTGTATATTGTATAACATCTTTGACGTAAATTTGTCCATTTCCCGTCCTCAAAGCCGGTTGAAATAAAAAAAACCGTTGGAAGTGCACCCGCTTAACTCAACTACGATCTTTAGCAATCTGTGAGGTAATTACTTATACTAGTGAGCGAGACAGTGTTATATATAGCTTGATGGCGACCATGATCTTTAAGCTGTTCTACTAGTCGGGCGCAAGTCGGGTACCTCCGCTTATTATCTAGATACAACTAACAAACACACACCTTATCGCGTATGCCTAAGTAAGCAGCCCAGATAACAATAGCCTATGCTCTTTCTAGTTTGTACTCTACTGAAAATAGCCTCAGTGGCCCAGTGGCGCGACACTTCGGCGATCGCTCTCCGAAGTTAAGCAACGCTGGGTCCGGTCTGGTCTTGGATGGGTGACCATTCGACCGTTGAGAGAGGCTGGCCGTGGTTCGGATTCCACGTTAAGCTGTAGGTCCCCTTCCTCACTTACTAGGTGGTAGGGTTTATCCCGCCCGGGTTGGTACCATCGCATTGGATGAACGATGGTCGAAGCGGCAATGAAAATTGTCCGTGTTTTCCATCCAGTTCAATGTAGCCGTGCAATATAAGGAAGGTCCTGGCATGGCACCTAGTTCCCATGTGGTGTGTTGGGCTAATACCATGACAGAACTTGTGGTATTAGCCATCCATGTCCAGTCACATAAAAAAAAAAAAGATAGGACCACATTATCGAAAACGTATATGTCTGCAATCGGGAACCGTTCTTGTCTGCAATTAAACTTACTACTAAATGCATTGATTACTAAATTGCCAACTAGTATGTATTTAAATGTTTTCGCAGGTTACATCCCATCCCGATCCCATGGGCGTCGTCGGGCACGCCTACGGGATTTCCCGCGGATTATCCCATAGGGACCGCGCTTAACATAAAAAAAAGATATTTAATCCAAACAAATGAGCTGAATTTTGGACATTGACAACATAATAACATTTTTCTTTATTGTGACTCAACTCACACTTGTCTTGTGGGACACATTTCAAAACAGATCGCTTGGGTTATAACAGGGGGCCCATTCAGATAAGATTGAGTTCGAGTTCGGGAGTGAGTTAGGCTGTGCTATAGAATGGATACCCTTTCGTAGCTTCTAGCTGGGTATCAGGGATGGTAGAGTGCATTTTTGGATACATTTTTGGTAAAGAAACATAGGCCCGAAAACGATGTTTTCTATACAAAAACATTTTTTTAAAATATTAAATCTCCTGAGCAATATTTAATTGGGTAAAATCATAGTGGGGACTCTAATGTTGCCAACACGTCATTACTCGTTTCGAGTGAAATTTTGTTGGTGTGTTTCTTGTTTTTTCGTGTTTTTTTTTGGATTTCTACAACTCATTTTCAATTCAGAATGACCTATTTTTACGGTTTTAGTAGGTATTTTTTTTTTAAAGTACCGTTTTCGCGGTTATCGCTTGTATAGAATTTCCCGGACGGACGGACGGACGGACGGACGAACGGACGGACGGTTGGACAGCGGAGGCTTAGTAATAGGGTTCCGTTTTCACCCTTTGGGTACGGAACCCTAAAAAAGGGACTTGATATTTAGCGACGAATTCAAACTGGGCCCCCACGACAATGTGCAGTTTGGAGATGTTTTCCGCTTCACCGATGTCTGTGCCAGTACTACTACTTACCAACGCAAGGGAAACGAAGGACAAATTGAAATAAAAGCCTTTGTGTCGCTTGAAGAAAGTTGAAACTTTGCCAAACACTTTTAGGCCACGCGTCTTGCGGCGAACGAAATAAAGCTTGGTGTGCGAATTCTTTTTAAGGCGAATCTCGCCGTCCAAACAACTTAAAATTTTCCAATTACGATTGGCTACAAATGCACCGAATGTAAAAATTTACAAAAAATACTTCACTTATTGTGGACTAAAAAAGCCGCTCAAATAAAAAAAATCTTTTGAACCATTATTTATTGAAACATTTTGTTTTTTAGTCTACCATTACTTATTTATTTAGGATTTAGTTGTCATAATTAGTATTGATTAGGTATACTCACATGCATATTATATTTGTCTACTTTGTTTCTCAAGACATTTAAACCTGTTACACCTTTAGACTGTTTTTTATTTAACTACACATGATGGCTAATACCACACTGACATTATATTAGCCCAACATACTTCATTCCCGAAGGAATTAGGTGCAATGCCAGGGCCCCTTTATGAGCACGGCTACATTGAACCGAATGGAAAACATGGACAATTTTTTATTGACGTTTCGACAATTTTTCATACAATGCGGTGGTACCAACCAGGACGAGCTTATTCCTACCGCGTAGTAGGGAAGGGGGCCTACGGTTCTACATGGATTCCGAACCATGAAGCAGCTCGCATTTGTGTCGATCTGGACTTATCCAATTCAGAAAGAGAAAGAAAGTGGTGCATGAACGGGGCGGGAATTTGAACCTAGACCTCTGGAATGCAAGGCAAGTCCCTCAAAGATGCTGAAAATGTACTGTATTTGTCTGAGTGAAAGTTATAGTTTATTTTGTATTTCAAAGATTGATATTGTTAAATATATGTATATTGGTAAAATTCGTCACTGTTGACGAAAATTAAATTAAAAAACCGGCCAAGTGCGAGTCGGACTCGCACACGAAGGGTTCCGTGCCATCGTACAATATTTTTCCCAAAAAATCATTTTCTTTTTGTATGGGACCCCCCTTTAATTATAATATTTTTTTTATTTTACCTATTTGTTGTTATAGCGGCAAAATAAATACACACTCTGTGAAAATTTCAGCTGCCTACCTATTACGGTTCATGAGATACAGCCCTGTGACAGACGGACGGACGGACGGACAGCGGAGGCTTAGTAATAGGGTTCCGTTTTCACCCTTTGGGTACGGAACCCTAAAAAAGGTTCCGACGAATTGAAAACTTCCTCCTTTTTTTTGTGAACTTTCGACACTTTTAAATAAAGTCTCGTACGAAAACAATACATTCCCATGCACCTGGCATTGTATGTAATTTGAGCTCACCTCGTATTGTTCCAATAGCCTGAGGGTAAGATTTCACAATAGGTTATAATATTTCTTGAAACTCGGCCGTGACACGTGCCGAGCCTTCGCTCTTAACGTCAGCGTTTTAAGGGTTATTTTTGTGAGGCGGTAGGGATTGGCGGAGAACGGCTGTCGTGGTGGAATCGGGTTCATTGCACTGCCGCGTGGAGCATACGCGTACGATAACAGGTGTGACGTTATCGGCTTGTGTTGATGCACTCATGTTTTGAAATGCTTTTGATAACCATAAATCGAAACAAGTAAGTCCTTATGAGTTTTCAACTTCATTCTGAAAATTTCTACTATTCAATATTGTTGAAAAATGTTACGGCTTTTCACGCGGCGGGAGGAGACATTCTCCGACGTTTCGAGCTGACCGTTCACCCCTTGTCAAGTAGGCATCCGCCACGTGCGTACGCAGCAGACGGCTGAGTATGCAGTTTAGCATTGGACCCAGAAAAATACATTTTATTTCACTAGCCTTCACTAGGAGTATCCAAAATGGCGACCGAATTCGAGTGGTGCGATAACCACCATTTTAATTTTAAGGGGAACTGTATTTCCTCAATATGTCGACCAAAGGTTCTGAAAGGTCTAACATGTTGTCGGAGTAAGGCCCGTCAAACCGATAGGTGTATAGGAATAGAGGTATTGTAATGCCGTCCTGTAATGAGGACCGTTACCGCCAGCTGCCGAGATATGCGGGGGAAAGGCAGGCGGTTGTTTATTTCCGAGTACCCGCCTTCTATGCTTTTATTACACCTTAATTTAATTCTCATTAAGTTTACCTACTCCCATTCTCACTCTTCAACAAAACACATTCTTTCCGTCTTACAACCATTCCGGAGTGGACGTATAGCCATTCCGGAGGGGGCTTTACACCATTCTGGAATGGGCTCATGGTAATCCGACTGGCGCTTGTTTTTGTAGAAGCCGAAGGGTTTATAATATATATGTATTTTTGGTCCAAAAGGTAAATGAAACATGCAGACGTACGTTTTGACAACATTTTTTATAATCCAAAATATAAAAAAAACCTTGTGAATCACTAAAAGCATGTAAACAGTTATCCCCAGTTGTATGGGGAATCGAAAGGGTAACGACCATGAACCCGGTAAATTATACCATCGTAACCTTACAGTTTAAAATGTATTAGACTTCTACTAGTTCACTAAACAGGTAAACATATTGATGCAATCTACGTCCACGGTCGAAACGATTCGTTCAGTTCAGTCATAGCAGTATTTACGTCAGAATAGTTATCAGTGTGACCATTACGCTTATCGGAACCTTTACTGTCAACACTTCAAAGGCACCGACTATATTATTGGATACTTTTGTCGATTTTCCCGACAAATTCCGCCGTGATGTTACAATATAATGGGACGGTCGGAATATTTCCGAGCTTCCTCCGAGCGCTTTGTCTGCGGTAGCGTATTGTTCGTCTCGACATCATTTTCTTTGTTGTCGTTCCGTAATTTCATGGCGACAAAACGCTTACTCAGCAGTGCAAAGTAATGTTGTATTGACGTGCTACCATAAACGTCGTTGTGTTTGCGGTATTATTTCTAATTTCCATATGAATTTGATTTTTTACGCCATATGCCGCGCTTATCTTATGGCGTACCATAACATCCCAGGACCTCACCTAAAAGATGTGCCCGACGACGCCATGGGCTTTAGAACTCTAACAGGAGCTACGAAAACCATTCTTCTTTACACCTTGTTTGAAGGCTTTAAACGTCTGGTTGTCAAACTACACTAACCCCTGATTTCACCACCTCCTGAAATCCGATGGTAAACTTTCGGTTCCATTGCATATTTACATGGTGTAACCGTAAGATAATTATTGGATTTTTAAAGCTGGAGGATGTAATCTAACCCAATCTAAAAGGTGTTGCCGAACATAAATTTTTGGTAGAACAGTCTAAGTCTAACTTAGGAAAAGAACTAATAACCACAAATAAACAGTCAGTCGGTGAGCGTGTTTGCGTCCACTGCTGGACATACGCCTCTCTTTCTCCAGTGCTTCCGGCCCTCAGCGGTACGGAACCACTGCTTTCCGCCGACGTACTTGATGTCGTCGTCCCAACTGGCGGGTGGTTTTCCCACACTCCGTTTTCTTATCCACGGCCGCCAGTGTAGGACACGGTTACTCCAACGGTCGTCTTCTCTTCGGCTGACGTGACCAGCCCACTGCCACCTGAGCTTCGCCACCCGGTGTCCAGTTATTACTGTCTGTGCCATAACTACTCTGGTACGCCGTAGGAATGCCTCGTTACGCACCATACCCCGTAGCCATATTCCCATACCTAACCTTCAATGCATGCATGGATCAGGCAGCATCATACACGGGAAGTAATTTTACAATTAGCTTAATCTGGCTGAATTGGTTTCGGCTGGCGGCTGCTTGGTACTACGAGTAAACCGAACAGGTAACGAACAGGTTAGTAAATATTTGGCCACTTTTTTTATTAGTCTGAAAACTGACAGTCGGAAGGCATAGACAAGTGAGCTTTATGAATGATGAGCCAATAGTTTCGGCTGCCTATTTTTTTTTTGCTTGCTCCACGCAGCGCCGCGTTCAGTCGTTTGTCGCGTCGTCGCGTCGTCGCGTCGCCTGTTTCGATCCTGTAACGATAAGAACAGAGTGGTCAGTCTGAGTTCCTTGGCGTTTACGGCAAGCCGATCGACTGGCGTTTTCCGTGAAAACGGTAAACTCCATACAAGTTTTCACTAGATATTCTGTGGTTTTACTTCTTCAAGCTGTCAAGGTCAGACTCGGACTTCCGATTTGTATGAAAACGCGGACGTCGGCGTAAACGGCAACGTCGACGTATTTACGGCAACGTTGATTAAGCTGTCAAATCAAACTCGGACACGTAAATGTTAGTTCGACGTTTGAAAACGCCAGTCGATCGGTTTGCCGTAAACGCCGAATTAGGTGACAGCTGGGAATACGGGCTCAGAGTAAAGTACCGCTGCGCCCGTGCGCCTGAACAGAGCTAACGTTATTATGCTCGGCGCGAGAGTGTGCGAAGGAAAGTTTTATCGGTCGGCTGCGCGCACGCGAGCGAGGAAAGTGTGGGGACTCATGTCGCCTCACGTGCAGCTACATACATCTTGCATGGTACATAACGCAACAAGAGAAAACCACTGTCGTGGAATATAGTTTAGTTTAAGGGGGTGTTATCACCCGATCACATTCAGTTCCATAAGGGCGTACATAAAAGCACATTTTAATAATTTTAAAAATAATTATAACAGATTTTTTAATTTAAAAACATGTGAAATATAAATTGGTTATTTAGCTGTATTTGAAACTTATAAATATAAATATCTGCATTTGTATACATTTTTTAATTGTCTGAGCAATCTTCTGAGGGGGTTACAGTTTTGTTTGTAAATTATGTCTAGACCATCAAATCTACAAATAAATGTATTTTTTTGATTATCGAATTTCGTTGTAGTTATTTTTAAATTAAATTAAATGATATTTTACTTATGGGACTGAATGAAATTAGGTGCTAACACTCCCTTAAGGCGGCCCATCCCGCACATCTCCCCATACAAAATGGGAAAGAAGATCACGCCCATATTTCTTGTCAGAGATCCAAAATGTTGCTCAAAATAGCTTTATTTGATCGAACTAGATGTCTGATGACCATTGGCATTGTAAAATTGTGTTTGGTTTCTAAGTTATAAGGTCCGAAAGTTCGCATTTTTCGCGCGTTTTATACAATAACTTTGGAGGTGGATTACGCAATGATAAAGTAAGAACATCTTAAAAAGATTAGTCATCAGACATAGCTTATTTAATCAAGATTTATAATCTATTTGGTTTTTGTTAGGTTTTTGAATACAGCGGGCGTGGTTTACTTTTAGCTATAAGTCGTTTTGAAATTAAAATTTTCGTAAATCTTACCAAATCATACATGCATAGTGCACATTGTCTTTTTTGTGGACATGTTGCATCTTGCTCATCAGGGAGCCTGTCTTTTTCTTTGAAACAGAGAAGGTCCCAGAGCACAACAGCACGGTTTTGTACCGTGCCCGCGATTGAGTTGGTCCCGCCGGGTTGGGCCGCCTTAAGACAGTCGTTTAATCAATTTCACATGCTACTGCAGTAACGGTTTAGATGATCTTAATGTTTTACTAGGTTTTTGAAAACTTGGATTCTAAAATATATTATAGAAATATATAATACGTCTGTATGTTTTAGTTTTTTTTTTATATACCTTTTAGATTGGAAAATATTGGCTTATAAACATTGGAAGTTTCGTTTTCGAAGCCTTCGTTTTCGAATTTGTTTACTTAAAAATACAGATATTTCAAAAAAGAAAAATGCGGACATAGTATTAAGCTTTCTAAAATGATAAAAAAAAATATTGATTAGGGGTAGGGAAACGTCATGGCCCGGAAGACGATTTCGTTAACTTAATTGCAGTCGCCGTGCAAAATTGTGCCTTGGCCAATGGACAAAGAATGCATTTCTTAAAAAAAAGGACCGCCTTCAAAAAAACCGGAACTAAAAAGCAAAAAATAATTGGTTACTTTTAATTTATGTACGAAAAGCTATTTTAATTCTAACTAATTATGTACAATTTCTTAATTTTTAATCATCTTTCGAAGTCGGTGCCTTGGGTAGAGTTCGCTTCGCACGCTGCTGACCGAACAGACACTATTTCAGCCGAACACACCCGAAGTCTACGAGAGCGTAAACAACCTGAGTCAGCAATGATTGGTCCACAGAGCATTTTAAGCGACCGTTTGTCTAACTGGAGATGCCCTTAGCGTTGGTTTACGTGCAAGCTGATATCGATACAGCGCAGCGTACTGAAATTGGGTTTCAACTATTAGTCTAGGAGGTCACGACATTTTAGGGAATGATAACGTAAATGGCTGAAACTAGGTTCACAGGTTAGGGAACGACCCCCCGATGCCAAATATGCCGGTCTGCCTGCCTCAAGTGGTTGCGTTAGCTAGATATGGCACCTGAAAAACTCGTTATCATGACCAAAAAAAAATCATAACGTAAATGGCTGAAAACAGTATGGAGCGCAAATACTAGTTGTACTCATGTGAATTACGCAAAAACTGAACAAAAATTTGGTTGCGTTATGGAGCAATGCTCATTCAAAGATACTTTATCATGACCGAAAAAAAATCATAATGTAAATGGCTGAAACCAGTATGGAATGCAACTACTAGTTGTACTCATGTGAATTACGCAAAAACTGAACAAATCTTTGGTTGCATTTCCTAGCAATATGCGAATGAAGTTACAGATATCACTTTCATTGCATTCAAGTTTTTAATAAAATCATACCTACTGGTTATTTTTGCATGATTAATAGGTATGAATATTTCCAAACAAACATTTTATTCATCATTAGGTACATACCAACATCGTTTTAGCATCTGTTTTAAAAGTTAAAGTACTAAACTAAAGCTGGACTAGAGCCAAACACATTTAATTATACGTTTAAAATGTATTAATAATGTCACCACGGGGACATTATTTTTTGGAGATATTTAACATATATATAGTGCAAAATCCCAAAATGTCAGAGTTAGGCAGGCGGGGATGCGAGGAGCGTTTGTTTTGGTCCGCGCTCGAGTAAACTCTGCGCGTCGCCTCCAGTAGATAAGAGACATACAATGCGATTCAAATAAGAATAGGACAGGGCTAGTGACTAACTTCACTTGAATTAGCTCGGAAAAGTACGGTCGGCACTCATGCATCAGAATCGAGGTGTGATCCGAGTATGTGCGTGTACATGCTTTTTCCTTTTTTTTATTGTGTAGCCTTTCTGCCGTGACAGCGACACTAGACAAAACACAAATCTACGCAGTGTAGGATGACATTGAGTGCCATTTACAGAATATGCAGTTACATGAGTAGGGGGGCTGTACTTTGCAATTTCGGTTATCTATTTTATGTATATTACATAGTTACATGTGCTTAGTTTGTGTCGGATGTCCTCGAAAGTGCCTCAGTTTAGTTGTTTTATTGGTTAATTTTGTTTATAATAGCGTTGTTGAATATTTTTTTAATCTCTGTTCTTCAAATAATATTTACTTAAAACTAATTATTTTTTCTAAATGTTAATTCGATATTTTTTGCAGAAACTTTTTTGCACGCCATACTGAAATTAATTGGCTTTCGCAGTTTGACATTTAAAATGGCGGTGGTCCCTGTCCTATTCTTATTTGAATCGCATTGTATATTCCGTTGCTGTTGTTTCTCCTGTGACTTTGTAAAATGAAATAAAGGTGAATAAAATATTATCTTTGGTGTGACATTCGAACACTGGGATATTGGTAAAATAATTGCAATATTAAGGTTTCGAGGAGGAACCAGAGCGGCAGCGAAAGGAGTCAGTCTCTGATAAACGTGGGTTGAACACAGGCCCACAAAAAACCCGGAAAATCTCCGCTGCAATGCTTTGAAGGTCCTTTGCGAAATTTCGTACACGTTCTTACTTATACCGGTGCAGGGATAGCCCTAATATACGACGAGCAGGCAGTTTCTCCAGGCGCCTAACCTTTAGATGCTTGATACAAAATGATAACGAAATCCGCGATGCACCACATCTAAACACGGGTAACGCCTCAAGTGAGACCTTTTCCACGTTTCCCTGATTGTGAGACGTGAGTGCAGCTTGCCACATACAGCCTAAGAAGTTACACCGCGAACTTCATTCCGGTATTTGGAACATAAATTCCCCCAGGGCCCCTATAATTTGAAATGTATCGGTTCGGGCTTGTGGACTAGGCTATCATAGGCGTAGGGAGTGCGCCCACCATCGGCTTCGACATTTGACCCGCGGCTTTGTAGTTACCAGCAGGAGTGGGTAACTGCTCTGCTGCTGTTGTCCGGCAAGCACGTCATGTTCGGGCTGCCTACTCCGAGCGTAGAGAGCATTGGATGGCTAATACCAAACTGACCGTCCGATATTAGCCTAAAACACTACATGGGAACTAGTTACCATGCCAGGACCTTCCTTATGCTCATGACCTATATGCAGGCGAGTTGCCCTAATAAACTTGCCTTGATTCTAGGTCATGGAATGGAGGGATGCATTATTTTTGAATGTCCCAAAGAAACAACTCCGGCACGGATATGGGAGTTAGGCTAATGGTCGTCGCGAGCATGGATTGAAACGTTAGGCTTCGGTTTCAGCCGGTGAGCATGCATTATAGCTCCGGTACCTATCAGGAAAATAAGAAGTGGACATCTCACGTGGCACTCACCGAGTACAGAAGCGATATGCTGAGGCGGCAAGACCTACTGGGGTTATGGTCCCAACTGAGGTTTCGGTGTCGGTGGTAATAGCGTCTCGTTCAGCCACCACGCTGTGGACATGACTACAAGAATCGTGCCAAGGATTTGCTGAGGACTCAGGTTCGAAGACAGTGCGCATAACTCCCATACGTGCGAGGGATAACTGATCGCATAGGAAGGTTCTTTAGCAAAATTGGAATAAAAATATTTTTTTAAAACCTCTCACAACAATCTCTTCCATGCTTAGATCGGTGAAAGACAGAAACCCACTACAGGACCCAGGAGTCTACAAAGTACCAAGTAACTGTGAAAAAAGTTACATTGGCCAGACAAAACGGAGCGTTCAAACCAGTCCAGGAGAACACATCGCGCCACTTAAAAACAATAAGTTCCACAAGTCGGCGATCTGTGAGCACGCCTTGAATAATAGAAATAACCATTGGATTCGCTTCGACCAAGCTGAAACAATAAATATAGAAAAACAATACATACCACGCTTGGTTCAAGAATCGATAGAAATTACAAGGCATTCCAACTTTAACAGAGACGATAGTTGGAAGCTATCAGCGTCTTGGTCTCCGTTACTGGCGAAATATGGCAACACAAGAGTTCAGCTGTCAACATTGAGGCAAAGTGACACCGTTAGCATAGTTCGCACAATGCCGAACGGAATTCTTCGTCACTACCCTCATCTGCGGCTGAACCAAGCCACAGCTACAATCTGGCAGCCGACTACCTGCAGTTTACATCTGACTGGACGAAGCGTCAGAGATCCTCCAGGTCGCGTCGCGAATCCTAATGATGTCCACTGCGTGGTGGACGAAACGTTAGCTCGACGCGTAAGCTGAACACTATTTTCGTAAACGTAAAATAATATGTCGAACAACAGTGAACATCTAAACCAACATATTTCTACCTCCTTTACCTTGGTCGACATTAAATTTAAAGAAATACCTTATACGTTTTAGACAAAGGTGACTTTCTGAAGTGTTTGTTTGTTTAAAGTTACTACTTTTATCTTCTCTCGTGTAGAAATATTATATGTCAATCGAAGTGTAATATGAGTACTGTTAATTAAAAGAAATCGTCTCACCATTTCTATTTTAAAAGTGTTCTCATCAATCAAGATCGGACCAGATAACGCCTAAGAACTTTTGGGAAAATATATGGTAAGTTTACCGGCAACTTAAGAAAGAAAGAAAGAAAGAAATTCTTTATTGTGCAAATTACATTAAAAACTATTTACAAAACAATTAAATCTAACAGAGCGAAACTGCACAAAGGCGGACTTATCAATAAAAGTGATTTCTTGCAGTCAACCTTAAACTTTAACTTAAAAAGTTAACTTATATAACAAATATGTAACTATGTAATATACATAAAACAGATAACCGAAAATGCAAAGTACAGCCCCCCCTTCTCATGCAACTGTATATTCTGTGAATGGCACTTAATGAGTGATTTGTGTTTTGTCTAGTGTCGCTGTCACGGCCAGGCAAAAACGCTACACAATCAAAAAACCGAAAACGCATGTACACGCATATACTCGGATCACACCTCGATTCTGATGCATGAAAAAAAGCGTCAGGCTTCCTTTGATATTGAAGCGTCTGGACATGCCTATCGTACTTTTCCGAGCTAGTTCGAGTGATAACTTCACGAGCTCTGTCCTATTCTTATTTAATCGCATTGTATGTATTTTATCTACTGGAAGCGACGCACAGAGTTTGCTCGAGCGCGGACGAAAACAAACGCTCCTCGCATCCCCGCCTGCCTAACTCTGACATTTCGGGATTTCGCACTATGTTAATTTTAAATATCTCCGAAAAATTATGTCCCCGTGGTGACATTATTAATACATTTTAAATGTATAATTAAATGTGTTTGGCTCTAGTCTAGCTTTAGTTCAGTACTTTAACTTTTAAAACAGATGCTAAAACGATGTTGGTATGTACCTAATGATGAATAAAATGTTTGTTTGGAAATATTCATACCTATTAATCATGCAAAAATAACCAGTAGGTATGATTTTATTAAAAACTTGAATGCAATGAAAGTGATTTCTGTAACTTCATTCGCATATTGCTAGGAAATGCAACCAAAGATTTGTTCAGTTTTTGCGTAATTCACATAAGTACAACTAGTAGTTGCATTCCATACTGGTTTCAGCCATTTACATTATGATTTTTTTTCGGTCACGATAAAGCATCTTTGAATGGGCATTGCTCCATAACGCAACCAAATTTTTGTTCAGTTTTTGCTTAATTCACATGAGTACAACTAGTATTTGCGCTCCATACTGTTTTCAGCCATTTACGTTATGATTTTTTTTTGGTCATGATAACGAGTTTTTCAGGCGCCATATCTAGCTAACGCAACCACTTGAGGCAGGCAGACCGGCATATTTCGCATCGGGGGGTCGGTCCCTAACCTGTGAACCCAGTTTCAGCCATTTACGTTATCATTCCCAAAAATGTCGTGGCCTCCCAGAATATATTATTATTAGTACTTTCGGGTTTATAAAGGCTGGACTGGTGAAGGAGGACGTTAATTCGCTGCTCTGTGTTGATTGGTACTTCCCTACGACATCGTTGTCTGAACGAGACGATTTCTGCCGAAATTGGTGAGATATGTACTAACCGCACACTCGTTTTGACACGTAGTTGAGAGCAGATACCTCAATGTCGCTACCTATTGTTTTCTGTTCTTTTTTATGTTTGTATTTTTTTTGTTTTGTGTTTTATAGGTATTTAGGTAGAATAAAAAGTACAAGCTACACCTACCTAAATATTTATCATATAAGTGGTCGTTGTTTTTATATTGGTTTGTTCGTAGGGTTTTCTTGTAAATATTTTGTTTTTATTGTATTAGATTCTTAGTTTAAGTATAAGGCATATTTAAATTACAAAGTACGTGCCTAAATACCTACTTACATACGTTTTTCCGACCAGTTTGTTTATTTAATTTTTGTTTTTGTGTTTTATTCAAATAGGTAAATGTAAGTAGCTACCTACTTATATTTCTTTCTTAGCCATAGGTAATATTAATCTAACTACTTGCAGCCCTTAAAGAACGTCTACCCAAGGCACCGACTTCAAAAGATGATTAAAAATTAAGAAATTGTACATAATTAGTTAGAATTAAAATAGCTTTTCGTACATAAATTAAAAGTAACCAATTATTTTTTGCTTTTTAGTTCCGGTTTTTTTGAAGGCGGTCCTTTTTTTATTTAAAAATATTTTATTTTTTGCTTTTTAGTGGTGGCGTAACTTTTGACTCAAGGTGGGCGAGCCCTCCTGCTCAACTTCACATACAAAGTGGAAAGAAGATATACATACATATACAATACAACACAATACAATGAACGAGCATTCGCAGAAATACAACCATTGAGAAATCTCATTTCTGACGAAAGGTAGACCGGTAACTATCTGGATTCATGAGTTCACGGTTGATACGTACGATAATTGATACGATGAGATCACGTGAGATAGAGTGCTGTGACAGACGGACGCACGGACGGACAGCGGAAGTTGGTGCCCTTTGGGAACGGAACCCTAAAAATATTTTTAAATAAAAAAAGGACCGCCTTCAAAAAAACCGGAACTAAAAAGCAAAAAATAATTGGTTACTTTTAATTTATGAACGAAAAGCTTTTTTTATTCTAACTAATTATGTACAATTTCTTAATTTTTAATCATCTTTTGAAGTCGGTGCCTTGGGTAGAGTTCGCTTCGCACGCTGCTGACCGAACAGACACTATTTCAGCCGAACACACCCGAAGTCTACGAGAGCGTAAACAACCTGAGTCAGCAATGATTGGTCCACAGAGCATTTTAAGCGACCGTTCGTCTAACTGGAGATGCCCTTAGCGTTGGTTTACGTGCAAGCTGGTATCGATACAGCGCAGCGTACTGAAATTTGGTTTCAACGATTATTAGTACTTTCGGCTTTATACAGGCGCGCACTGGTGAAGGAGTATGTTAATTCGCTGCTCTGTGTTGATTGGTACTTCCCTGCGACATCGTTGTCTGAACGAGACGATTTCTGCCGAAATTGGTGAGATATGTACAAACCGCACACTCGTTTAACAATAGGTAGCGACACCTTAAAGTCGCTACCTATTGTTTTCTGTTCTTTTTTATATTTGTATTTTTTTTGTTTTGGGTTATATAGGTATTTAGGTAAAATAAAAAGTACAATCTACACCTACCTAAATATTTATCATATAAGTGGTCGTTGTTTTTATATTGGTTTGTTCGTAGGGTTTTCTTGTAAATATTTTGTTTTTACTGTGTTAGGTAGTTAGTTTAAGTATAAGGCATATTTAAATTACAAAGTACTTGCCTAAATACCTACTTACATACGTTTTTCCGACCTGTTTGTTTATTTAATTTTTGTTTTTGGGTTTTGTTCAAGTAGGTAAATGTAAGTAGCTACCTACTTATATTTCTTTCTTAGCCATAGGTGATATTAATCTAACTACTTGCAGCCCTTAAAGAACGTCTACCCAAGGCACCGACTTCAAAAGATGATTAAAAATTAAGAAATTGTACATAATTAGTTAGAATAAAAAAAGCTTTTCGTTCATAAATTAAAAGTAACCAATTATTTTTTGCTTTTTAGTTCCGGTTTTTTTGAAGGCGGTCCTTTTTTTATTTAAAAATATTTTATTTTTTGCTTTTTAGTGGTGGCGTAACTTTTGAATCAAGGTGGGTGAGCCCTCCTGCTCAACTTCACATACAAAGTGGAAAGAAGATATACATACATATACAATACAATACAATGAACGAGCATTAGCAGAAATGAAACCATTGAGAAATCTCATTTCCGACGAAAGGTAGACCGGTAACTATCTGGATTCATGAGTTCACGGTTGATACGTACGATAATTGATACGATGAGATCACGTGAGATAGAGTGCTGTGACAGACGGACGGACGGACGGACAGCGGAAGCTTAGTAATAGGGTTCCGTTGGTGCCCTTTGGGAACGGAACCCTAAAAAGACAAAACAACGAATGACCGGAACCGCTGAGCTTCTGAATTTCTCATCCTTCCATCGTTCCGGATAGTCTGTTTCTTGCGTAAGTTTAAGTTGTATGAAAATGTGTACATATCGGCCTCGTTTATCCCCCCTTAACAGTTGAATTTTTTTAAATCCGTTATGAGCGAGCCTTTTCATCTTAACAAGAAGTCACTGAAAATTTTAAGTTTCGAGGATAATTGGTTTCAGAGATCTCAACATGAGTGGTTTTCGCCTAAATGTGTTCATTTTGACCTGTTTTACCCCCCTAATAGTATAATTTCCAAAAAGATTTTCTTCTTAAGCATTCCCATCTAAAACAAAACATACTCTGACATTTCTGGGTTCAGCGGCTCTAGAGATAGAAATGTGTACAATTTGCCCTCTTTTACCCCCCTTGAATACCCCCAACAGTGAAAGTAAAAAAAAACCTCTCATACTGAGCAATCTCACTCGAAAAGAAAGCTACTGTAACTAAAAAATCACATTTCTGTGTTCGCAGGGTTAAGAAATCCGATGTTTGTTATAGTTAAGTACCAAACTACTGAACCGATTTTAATAAAAAAAAAATGGGACCAACTAGAAAGTATACCCTTTCAAACAAAAAAAGAATTTTCCAAATCGGTCCAGGGGTCTTCGAGTAATCGGTGAACATACATAAAAAAAAAAAAAAAAAAAAAAAGATTCCGACGAATTGAATAACCTCCTCCTTTTTTGAAGTCGGTTAAAAAGACAAAACAACGAATGACCGGAACCGCTGAGCTTCTGTATTTATCATCCTTCCATCGTTCCGGACAGTCTGTTTCTTGCGTAAGTTTTAGTTGTATGAAAATGTGTACATATCGGCCTCGTTTATCCCCCCTTAACAGTTGAATTCTGTAAAATACGTTGTGAGCGAGCCTTTTCGTCTTAAAAAGAAGTCACTGAAAATTTTAAGTTTCGAGGATAATTGGTTTCAGAGATCTCAACATGAGTGGTTTTCGCCTAAATGTGTTCATTTTGACCTGTTTTACCCCCCTAATAGTATAATTTCCAAAAATATTTTCTTCTTAAGCATTCCCATCTAAAACAAAACATACTCTGACATATCTGGGTTCAGCGGCTCTAGAGATAGAAATGTGTACAATTTGCCCTCTTTTACCCCCCTTGAATACCCCCAACAGTTGAAGTAAAAAAAAACCTCTCATACTGAGCAATCTCACCCGAAAAGAAAGCTACTGTAACTAAAAAAATCACTTTTCTGCGTTCGCGGGGTTAAGAAATTCGATGTTTGTTATAGTTAAGTACCAAACTACTGAACCGATTTTGATTAAAAAAAAATGGGACCAACTAGAAAGTATACCCTTTCGAACAAAAAAATAATTTTCCAAATCGGTCCACGGGTCTTCGAGTAATCGGTGAACATACATAAAAAAAAAAAAAAAGATTCCGACGAATTGATAACCTCCTCCTTTTTTGAAGTCGGTTAAAAATGTTGAAATCTTAGATGTCCTGTGACTTCACGACAGCCTTAATCACAAGTTTATGGCCATAACATGAGCTCGACGTAGTAATCTACCATGATCAGATACAGCGTACAGCTCGTGATCTAGGGGCTAGAGGACTTGACTTTCATGCGAGAGGTTATGGGTTCAAATTCTCGCCCCGGTTATGCACCAATTTCTCTCTCATTCTGAGTTGGATGACTGCATTTCGTTAGGAATGCGAGCTGTTCCATGGTTCCGAACCCATGTACACTGTAGGTCCTCTTCCCCTACTAGGTGGTGGGCAATTAAAAATTGTCCGTTTTTTCCATCCAGCTTAGTGTAGGTGTGGTCATAAAGGAAAGGTCCTGGCGTGGCACCTAATTCCTTCGGGAATATGTTTTTGGGCCAATACCATAACGGTAATTGTGTGGTATGAGCCATCCGTGTCAGGTTGCATAAAAATGGTAGGTCACGTTTGTCGTTAAGATGAAATTGAAGAGTATACATATATGAAGAGATTCAAAAGGGAGATAAGTATGCTGTCATAGTATTGCATGGCGCGCTATGATCTCTGCCTACTTCTCTGAGGAAACGGTGTGATGTTGGTTAAAGTTACATAATTTATTACATTCAGATGATAAGGCCAATGACCAGATCAGTCGGCCCAACCTTCCATTTGTGGAACGTTTGTGTGGGTGCCGACCATAGATCCCAAGCTGTCGGTTCGGTACTGCGTGACCATTTTACCTTGGCGGTCATATTACAGCTTCGGAGTATTGTGTAAAAACTAAAAATAGTAAAAAAAAGGTTTGTGTTGGGCGCGAAAAATGTACCTAAAATATACATTTTAAATTACATTCTTTTCAAATGATTTTAATACCGAATGTTGCACGGTGAATTTGTAATCATTTAGAAAGCTATGTACTTTAAAAATTAGCATTTTTTTTTTCGAAATTGGTGCCTTCCGATCAAGTTCAAAATGCCAGCCACTTTTTTTTATTTAGAACATTGAAACTTCCATTCCTGACGTTTCACTATTTCTCACTTAGGTCCCCATCCTAAACTTCCGCAATAGTACTTTGCTTCAAAAATAATAAAAAAATATTTAGTGATATTGCAACACATTAAAAAAAAACACAATTCAATTATATGTTTTTTATACACATTGATACTTTACTGGTTTTCCTTCCACAGTAATGAAATACATACTTATCTAAATGATACTGCCAAACAATTCGTGGTATCAAATTCTTGATGGATTCAATACCATCCACGGAAAAAGTTGTATCTTTAAAATGTATGAATTAATTACTTAGACACTTTTAATTTAATTTTGGCGTCTTAATGTTTATGTGAGGATCTTACTTTGACAAAATATGCATAGCATGTAAGTTGTACATTTCTAGATTGCCGACTTAAAATTGTAAAGAAGTAAAGTGCGTACCAACATAGTTGTCGTAGGTCCAGTCAGCGTTGCTGGATCTATGCGCTTATTAAATCACTGTCTTAATGTATGCGCTTGATACGTTGTGACAGGTACCTTGACCCGTTGTCCGTATCTGAAGATTGATTCTTTGAATTAGATGGGCATACAACATTGAGTTTATTTGTAAACATGCATACAATGCCCTTTTTTGGGCGCTTTAATAAATGGTAACTTTACTAATTGGTTGTACAAAGATTGATGACATTGAGGGCTTGAACTCATGACAGTTGATAATAAAAAATACCTCTAATTTAGGGGACGGAACGGCACTTTGTTTGTTGAGGAACTCGCACACGAAGGGTTCGATACCATAGTAAAAAATTACGTTTTTTGTATGGGGTTACTAACCCCCCTTTAATTTTAATTATTTTTAAATTTAACCTATTTGATGTTATAGCGGTAAAATATATACATACTCTGTGAACATTTCAGCTGCCTAACTATTACGGTTCATGAGATACAGCTCTGTGACAGACGGACGGACGGAGCCTTAGTAATAGGGTTCCGTTGGCACCATTCGGTACAGAACATTAAAATAATAAAAATGAAAGGTGGCCCCATTAAAAAACGTGATTTTTTGTGTTACACGATGGTAACGCTTCGTGTGCGAGTCCGACTCGCACTTGGCCGGTCTTAGTTTTCTCTTCCGTACTAACCTAAACCTTCGAGGTTATAAATTGCATGGCATTGGAGATATAGATAGAGCTCTCGAAGTTATTTGCCTATGGTTATTTTCTAACTAGGCATCTAGCATGTTAACTACTATTTCTATCCTGAAATTATTCTTCTGGAATGAGGGGCAAAAATCCGGAATGGTCATACATTTCACTCCCCGGTATGGTTCAAAGCACTCTCCGGAATGGTTATAAGCCCACTCCGGAATGGTTTTAAGCCAAATGTATGTTATTTGATAAGAAGGGGCAAAGGAAGTGGGAGCGGGTAAAAAATATGAGGAACCACTAAAGAAGTAATAAAAGCATGGGTTCTCGGAATGGAGTGGACTCGGAATGACCCACGCTGCTTCCGGCACAGACGCGACGACCCGTTACGCCTGCGCGGGTCTTATCCAATACCTGTGCACGTACACTATAGTTTTGTCAGGTCGATTCGAATTGAATCAATGAGCCCACTCACCACTTGTCTCTATAGTGACGCTTTGACTGCGCGCGGTCGTGCGTGACCGAACATCGGACACGCTAATTGGACAGTGACACGATTATGAATCGGATAAGTGTCACTATTTTGACACATTGAGATGTATCAGTGTCATTAGACGTCGAAATAGAAGACGTCAACACATTCATTATGTATTGTCGTTGAATTGTAGTCATATAAACGTATCTCAAAAGTTTTTAAGCGTAACCTGAACCAAAAGTGAAACTGAACAAAATTTGTGTATTTTAAGATACCTGCAGTCAATTTATTTCTGAAGTGGCAAACATACCCAAACACTTAACTGATTTCAAACTCTATTTCACCCTCACATACCTTCTCACACTATTACATCCTTAGATGAAAAAGGAATGGATAGGGGACTAAACAAATTTTACGGTCCGTCAAAAGTAAGCTCAGTCAGCCGATATGCTCTCAGTCGGTGTCAGACGTCAGTGATGAATTCAGTTGGGCGAGATTTCAAAGTATCAACAAAATGTCGTCTTGTGTTGTTGAAAAATATGGAAATAACGCCATAAAGGACAACAAGAGCAATGGAATCACATTCCACGTATAAGTGCAAGCATATTCAGTATATTTTTAGTTTAGTTGACCTGAAACCTTTTATGTGTTGTAAAGGCGCAAACAGGGTTGGCACAAGCAAACTTAAATTGTCAGTTCGATTTTTATTTTTGTTTTCATTTCAGTATTATATATTGAACTAAATTTTATTTTAAAAACAAGTAGGGCTGCCAAAAAACAATAGTCTACGTACTGTTTATTATTTTTTATAATGTCGTTTAGGATGTTTGTATAATATGTCTTAGTTCTGAGGCTGTGATAAAAAGGTACATCCTTGAAAATGGTCAAATTTTTACATGTGACAGACAGCTCGTTTCCATAAAGATTAAAATTCTCAAGTCGTTTCTTGGCTCAAATGTCCTTTTATCATTGAATGAGTATTCATTCCTTCAACCTGCTACATTTAATCATAGACTCCATCTTCCTAGGGCTATTATCGAAAAATATGTAAATGTAAAACTGTATCAAATACATAAAACCAATCCGGGGATTAAAGCCGCCACGAAAGGACAAAAGCGTAATAAACTGAACCTATTTGAAGGAAATAAAAAAAAAATTAACAAGAAAGAACTTAGTGGTTTATCAAAATACCATCACACATTTACGGCGAACGGCAATAATCATAAACAGGTTTTACATAACACTACTGACTAAATTTTGGACTATTTTTTAGCATCTAAAACGCATTGAACGAAATTTTTAAATGCATAAAATGCAAACATGGACAATTCAAGAATATTCAATATTATTTGTTTTGCAATGTTTGACCCATACTTGCAATACAATAATGATTCCCTCTTTGTGTTTATTTTATTTTATGATTTCAATATTTACAAATTGTGTATATTTGACTTTATTAATTTATCCTTAATATCGATGAGATTTTTACTCAGAATAACGATGGTTTAATGAATGATTCCATTAATATTTTTTTCATTTTCCCGCTTGCAAATTCGCGAAAAGATTATTTGATGCCTTGTTAACTATACAATCATGGTACTACTTGTTCTGACCACTATCACTAAATAGGAACCTTAATATTTTAATGCACAATACAATATATTGTTATTTATTTTTGTGATCATTTTTGGCAACCCTGCCTCACTTTCATTTTTCATTTAGTTTTGACGCGCCATTCTGCTCAAAGGGCTTAGGATGCGCGCATCGTTGATGTGTCATGATGGTTTAGGATGAATTTTGCACTATATCTACGACCAGATGTCACAAATGTCACCATCCCTTTTTCTCATGCTATAACTAATTCAATTTAAGGAAATTTTTGTCTCATTTCATTCTTCCGCTATTAGATGAATCTATTTGTCACTTTTTGCATGATTCATTTCCTTATACCTTGGTCCTGCTCTATTACCCTTTACGTAGTAGAGTTTGGTGTGCATGTAAAAGTATAGGTGTGTGAGTTTTTTTAAAAATAGGAACGCTTTTGAACTATCGTCAGTATGGAGGTACCGTATCCATTCTTTTTCATCTAAGATTACATCTCCTTTATTTTCAACACACAAAAAACTAATATACTCACACATTCATCTATTATATTTCGCGGTTTGTTATTTTTTTAAGTTTTATTGTATTGTTTTATTGCTTCTCATGTTTCTCTTTTCTATTAAAGTATGCTTTGAGATCCGGTGGTAGCTGGAAACCAGCGGCATACTAATCCAGCCATGCTGAAGGAAATGCGAGCATGAACATTTAGCCATGTTCTTACAATTCTGACACTGTTGGCTCTCTGAGCTGTACACCTCACGAGTCTGTCTTTGCAAAGCTTAAAACTGAATAGATATTCCCCGCGCACCCACTATATTTTTTCTCTTCTTTCGGTCTTGTCAAAATAATGTTTTTTTGTGTCACTAGAATTTTCAAAATGTCTCAGCCATTTTGAATGCGTCAAGGTGTCTCACGATCTTGCTGAAACCACCTGGATTAGTTTACCCACTCATTGTACTCCAACGGTAGTGGTTCCAAAAAAACTCCAGCATAGATTAATGACTTCGAGAATTTACTGTTATTTTTTGGCGAGATTCTTGTTCTCAAAAAACAATGCCCAATAATACCTTTTGCAAAAATGCTTCTAAAGCAAATGCGCGGTACTCCGCCGACCAACGATCCATGGTCACTAAAATCCGCATTGCGTAGAACGAACACATCTTCCCGCGCTTCCGAAACAGCGCGAGTTCTTAATTCAAATTTAAATTTAAAAAACAATATTATATGTGCCGACCAGCGCTGGCTGGTCTACAGATGAATGCATTCCCATTCGCACTCCAAAGTCAGGGCTGTACTCCGGAATTAAGGGTTCAACGAAATTTAAGAACAACTAAGAGCACTCCAAGAATCCGCAGAAATTCAGAATTGTTATAAATTCACCCTCCGGAATGGGTGTGATCCGGAAGTGCCGTCCTCCGCCTCCTATAAAAAACAAGCGCCGGTCCAGTTTCGACTTCTAAGAAAAAACTGGCCAAGTGCGTGTCGGACTCGCACACGAAGGGTTCCGTACCATCGCACAAGATTTAACGCAAAAAAATCACTTTTTTGTACGGGAACCCCTTTTATTTTCATATTTTTTTTTATTTTACCTATTTGTTGTAGCGGCAAAATAAATACACACTCTGTGAAAATTTCAGCTGCCGGACGGACGGACAGCGGAAGCTTAGGGTACGGAACCCTAAAAACAAGCACCGTGGCGCCACTGCCGTGCCGGCCTCCGCCCTCTTAAGAGAGTCGTTACCCTGTCAAGTCCCCACACTACAGGATATAACTGTTTACATGCCCTGCACCATCTCTGTTTAGTATTTATAGTTATGCTTATTATAGATCTGTCTTCTCTCTTCGCTAGGCGAAAAATAAGGACGGAAATATTTTAATTTTAAAATTATCACAAACTAGAGATGGTGCTTAATGTTTTGCTGGGTTTTATAAATTTTGGATTCTAAAATATATGATAGAAATCTACGTCTCTATTTTTTAATATACCTTTTAGATTGGAAAACAGTGCCTAATAAATATTGGAAAAAAGTTGTCTTTTTGTGTTTATTTTCGATTCTTTTTTACTAAAAAATACAGATATTTACAAAAAAACCGGCTTAGTTCGAGTCGGACTCGCACACGAAGGGTTCCGTACTATGGTACAACAAAAATCACATTTCTTGTATGGGGGCCCCTTTTAATTTTTATTATTTTTTAATATTACCTATTTGTTGTTATAGCAGCTAAATAAATACACACTCTGTGACAATTTCAGCTGCCTACCTATTGCGGTTCATGAGATACAGCCCTGTGACAGACGGACGAACGGACGGACGGACGGACGGACAGCGGAGGCTTAGTAATAGGGTTCCGTTGGCACCCATTGGGTACTGAACCTAAGAAACAGCAATATACGGACATAGAATGAAACTTTCTCAATTGATAAAAACATATTTAACTCTTAAAACTTTTAGAGCTATAGAGAATGCATTTCTTAAAAAATTCAATTCTTCGATTTCCTGTGACTTCGCGACAGCCTTAAGAAAACAAGCGTTTATCCAACACCAGCTCCAAAAACCAGCGCCGCGGCGGAAGCTGGTGTCTCATCGCGAACCACCCGAGCGTTAAACCCTCCTCGACGCGAACACAACTCGCCGACGTGTTACTAAATGCATCGTCAGTCGCGTAAAAACTGCATGGACCACCGCTAACTGTTGCGTGACGCCTTACTAGACTTTCGGAAAAGAAAATTCATCATTGGCATCGATTGAATCTGTGATAAGCATATAAATGTTGTATTTGCGGTCACTCCGCATTTTCACTGAAAATTTCGCCTCCCATACGGACAGACGCAGTTTACTAATTATTTGAAAACCACTGTTCCAATTTCCTTGATGTTTGGTATCTAATATCAGGCAACAAATATCTATGTTTGCATGTCTTTGTTTTTTCGGTAAATGTATCGTGGGTTAAATCACAGAGAAAAATAAATTGGTATGAAGATTTTCTTTTTGCTTTAATTCGGTTTGGATTAAAAAAAAACAAAAGCGTGCATACACAGAAATTTGTTGCCGGATATTAGAAATTAAATATACATTTACAACATTACTTTTCAAGTGATTAGTAAACTAGGTTTGTATGGGGAGCATAGCTTACGGGCCATTCTTAAGACTACAAGATGCACTATCAGCTTTTCCCCGCCTACCACGTACCATATGTCCTAAAGACGCGCATATGTCCTAATTCATTTTAGTCTGTAGTTTGTGTCGTCGCTTTCACAGCGGTTTATGCGCGAAAAGTCGAAATTGTGCACTCAAAAAGTTTCAATACACGTCTATAAAGAATAAAAGTAGCATGGAGGTTCCTATGAAAATTAGACGCAAACGTTTAATTTCGAAGTATCGATATATGTATAATATAGTGTTACTGTCTCCAATAACGAGGCCACAAATGTGTTAGTCGAGTCGGTTTATCGCCCAGAATAATTGAATCGCGTAACATCGTAGCCGTTTTATGTTGCGACACGTCCCACTTCCCGCTCGTGGCGCCAGAATGGTGTCGCCTCTCGCCATGGTATGAGGCTGTGTACGTCACTCCTTACTCGTGTCTGCAGTGTGGCAAGGGGATCAAGTCTTTTTAGTTCACCTTTGCGAACGTATTGGTGATTTTTAGGGTTCCGTACCCAAAGGGTGCCAACGGAACCCTATTACTAAGCCTCCGCTGTCCGTCCGTCCATCCGTCCGTCCGTCCGTCCGTCCGTCCGTCAGATACAGGGCTGTATCTCATGAACCGTAATAGATAGGCAGCTGAAATTTTTACAGAGTGTGTATTTAGTTTACCGCTATAACAACAAATAGGTAACATTTACAAATAATAAGAATTAAAGTTGGTCCCCAAACAAAAAACTTGATTTTTTTGTGTTAAATCCTGTTTGATGGTACGGAACCCTTCGTGTGCGAGCCCGACTCGCACTTGGCCAGTTTTTTTTATGTAACGACGTAATTGGATGATTAATACCCTACCGTCATGATCATATTCCGTGTTCACGATACAAGCTCTGCTTGCCGCCCGGGAACTATGTGCCATGATGAGAAGACTTTCTTATGTTTTACGGCTACTTAATTTTTTCAATTTGTTTTTATTTAATCTGTTTTCTTTTGTTTTACTACCATTAGTTCTGCGGAGAGAACGGTATTAATTTAGGTAACACAAAAAAAACTGTGCTGAATTTTGGAACAAGGAAGTTCTCATTAAAAAATGTCCGTTAACAATGTGTATGTATTAAAATGTTAATTTCGTAATAATTTATTTCTCCGTACAGATTAACTCTCTAATCCCTGATTTTACCACCTCCAGCTACCTGAAATCCGATAGTTAACTTTCGGTTATCATTGCATATTTTTACATGGTGTAATCGAAAGATAACTTTGGGATTTTTTAGGCTGGGGGTGGTGAAGACGAGCGTAAATGGAAATATGTGATAAATAACCTATGCATGTTAGAGATATAAAGACGAAAATCGCGAAGGGCATGTTGAGATCGTTTTTGTTTACACTAGCGAATAAGTGACGGAAGAATGACGAAACAATGCGTTACTGTATGAAACTATGTATGTATAAAACGAAAAGAAGTGTGCTGTGACTGTAATCGCACCTCATGGTGCCCTATCGTTTCTGTCTGCCCCAACGGGGAAGCGGGGTTATGGTATGTCATTGAACTAAAGTGGTATGTAGATAATTGGACGGACGAAAAAGCAGGCGATGTAGATATCGAATGATCTGACCCAAAAAATCGAAATTCCACGTTTAAAGATAAATTTCGCCACGCTAATAAAGTTGGATTGCCAATTTGAGATGGTGAATATAATTCGATCAAATCTATCTTTTATAGAATTTCGATTGTCGTAATTGAGTTAGCGGGTCGTTTAATTTTACCGTTTGGCGTTTGTGGCTTTGTGGTCGGGTAGGGGCATATGATCTCCGTCGGGCATATATTTCCTAAGTATGGCGTGTGACGAGGAGCGCGGGCCCAAATCTAATCATTTGAATTTGAAATCATTCTGAAAAGAAATATGCGCATGATCTTCTTTCCACGTTTGTATGGGGAGGCCCACCATAAAACAAATAGACAAAATGTCCGGCCTACGCCAACACAACGTTTGTCATTCCCTTTCCCTTCCGTGGTCGCAACTAAAATTCCCTCCCGTGCATCACTTCGCTCGAGCGCCGCCGGGGGAATGACGCGCGTGCAGCGTGCACCGGAGCCGCATCGCGTCACGCACGCGCCTGCACGCGGCGCGCTCGATGCGCGCGGTTCACAAAAACCAACGCACGACATCTCGACCGTGAATATCTGACTAGCCACCGCGCGGGGACACCGTGTGCTTAGTAACACAGAATAAAACACTGGTACCTCGTACCAGAAGGGCCACTCTAGTGGCAGCTGCGAGGACGTTGGCTTAAATGACAGTTAAGGCGCAGCCGTCTTGGAATAATGGCCGACAAACTGCCTAAACAGTAAAGACAGTACAAGCGGCCCGTAGCCTAGTGGCGCGGGCCACTAGGCTACGAGCCTAGCATACTAGAGGTCTGGGTTCAATTCTTCGTCCCGACATGCACCACTTTCTTTCTCTTTCTGAGTTCGACAAGTGCATTTTGTCACGAATGCGAGCTGCTCCATGGTTCGGAATCCATGTAAAACTGAAGGTTCCCTTCCCCTACTAGGTGGTAGGGTTTAAGCCCGCTCGGGTTGGTACCATCGCATTGGATGAAAAGATGGTCGAAGCGGCAATTAAAAATTGTCCGTGTTTTCCATCCAGTTCAATGTAGCCATGCTCATAAAGGGCAAGTCCTTGCATGGCACCTAATTCCTTCAGAACTGAAGTTCGTCCGGATCGGCTCTAATTCCTTCGGAAATGTGGTGTATAGGGCTAACATCATAATGGTAGTTGTGTGGTATTAGCCATCCATGTCAGGATACTTAAAAAAAAACAACCCGTGCTTAGTAATATCCGCTCGCACTCTTTGAGCACGGAACCCTAAAAAACAGGATGGCGCGTGCCGCCTGAAGCAAACCAGCTGGACAGCGTGAGCCCGCTACGGAGTGACAAGTTACGACGCGCGAGCCCCCTATTGCCGTCTTTTTACTGTGCATGTCGCCCATATTAGTAACGATTATGCGCTCAGTGAGTAGGATTCTAATGGAGATGCACCCATTTGACAACACGAAGCACTGAGCTAGACCGGGAGACTGGTTCTGTACTGAAGCCCGATTTTGTTATTTGTCCAATTTCAAACCATTCCGTATTAGTTATGTTTCCGTCAAACATAACACGCTAAGTTTCGAGTGCGGTTCCCAAAAATCGGTATTCAGCTAATTCACACATGCGTTTTGTTATTGTCCATGGAGTGGTTTATCTTGCGCGCCGCCTACAGGGTAAAATAACCTGTCACGATTTTGGCAGTTATTTTCTCACTCAAATATGACATACGAAAAGAAAGAGACAGTAGAAAAGTGATATTCGAAGTTCGGCGATGCGATTCTCCTAATTTGACAAATATAATTCTCAAAACCGCAAGTTTTCGGCAAAACACACGGCCCACGAGAACATGAGCGCGCGTTACGAGTTTGCGAACAAAACACAAACACAACGCATGCGTTTTGCAAACTGCGCTAGTAGAATACCATTTCGCGCGAAACATGCGGTTTTGAGAAAAAACAAACATAACGCGCGCAGTTATCAATTAGCAGAATAAGGCTTCTGGGCGGTTACCGTGGTAAACTAACTCGCCGGTTGATCAGGCAAATCTGACGTTTAGTGCCATTACGTGCTACGAAACCACAACCAACTGATAGAGAGTTCACCAGACCAAGTAATACGTGGATGGACATAAGCATGGTACGAAATGCATCTAAACGTCAGATTTAATTACTCTCCGGTTTTCATTATGAATGAAACCTCGCTTTGAAACCTCCGGGTTTCATACACTGCATTGGATCAAAGGTGGTAGAAGCGGGAATTAATCTTAATGTTGCCGTGCTTAAATGAAGATTAGTTTTGGCATGGCATCTACATTATTCCTCCAGACCACGGACCTCACAATTAGTGGCAATGTCACTTGTTCTTTCTCTGATAAAGTGCCCGCGTCCACAGCACCAAACCTCAAAAAATATCTTTCTTTTCCTTACACATTTATACTGTTTTGTTTTCGATCATTCCCGATGAAGTCCGGATAATCGACTCCCTAAAGCGATAAATCAGTTAAAGGCGCTCCCCGCAAAAAAACCCGTTCTCTGGAATGAGTGTAAGCTTATCGATGGCAGAATACAAATGAGTAAATTGACTCCTGTTGACTCCGTCTCCTGCATAATGCATAGTTGTGTTCGGGCAGAAACGGTTCCTCTTTGTGTTATTCTTTCCGTTACGGAAACTACGTCTTTGACTTTACGTCAGCAACAATCCATACTCGATCCATAATCTAATAAGACAAACGCACTAAACCAAACAATTTGTAACTTAATTCATTAAAATATCACCTCATTGGCAATCCTAAATGACGTATTTGGATCCGAATTTACATGATGTCAATATGACAGATGACGAGTGATCTTATTTCGATTCCGTGTTTCACCTAGGAGCGGTGGAGCAGAAAGAACAGTACGGAACATGTTATCAAAATCTCGGTATTCGCGTTATTTTTTATTTACAATGCATCCTAATTTCTTTCTCAGTTGACACGAGTCTCCTTTATGGGTTTTTTAACAATAACATTCGTTCAAGATCTGTTCTTCATTCTTCCCATGGCCTACGTTCTGGTGTTCATATTATCCTAGCAGTCCCTCGGTTCACTTTAAATCTGTAATCTGAACATCTAACGAACTAATACATGTATGTAATTATGTGTACATTATTGTTTATATATTTGAACGAATGTAATATACTGGTTTCGGTCACGCTTTATAAATTACCAAGAAGTTTTAAAATCTTATCCTCAACACCCCAATTATTATTGAATGGATTTGTAATGGCTGAAAATGTATTGCTTTCTTCATTCTTCCTCGTGTTTGCATTAGTGAAAATATCGGAGCACATAGCTATCTTTCTGCTAGCCAAACCGCTACTTGTTATTTTTTATTATTTTCTGTCCGGAACAGTACGTAGCAGCCAGCTTGAACAAACCCCATTTGTCGCTGCGCCGGCGCGGCGCTGGTATGCTTCTATTACAGCGTCTCGTTCTGCTAATTGTATCTGGATCCAGGAATCGTTGATTTATAGCACCGTAGCAGCCGTTTATTCCTAGTTATAGTCATAATTTTTATTGTATTTATTTTTATCCTTTGGGACATTGGGAACAATTGGAATCGTATACGATTACCCTGTATATTTTACTCCAATTTTTACTAAAAAATCTATCTTTGGGAGATGTTTCCGACCCTGAGAAACATGTCACATTCGTACATGCTTAGTACCAAAAAATATATTTACCTGGGAAAGGATTCTCTAGTTGCGTGGGGGTAGCAAAAGGACTCCTTGGTGCCTTTACTCTAGTTGTACTTTGGCCACCCTTTTGGTAGCTTTTTTGGGGTTTTCGATGGTAACAACTCGGGCGGGCTTAAACCCTACCACTTCGTAGACGGCGACCTAACAGTTTTACATTGGTTCCGAACCATCTCGCTCGAGCATCGCAGCTCGCATTCGTGACGAAATGCACTTTTCCAACTCAGAATGAGAAAGAAAGTGGTGCATTAGAAGTTTTGAACCCAGACCTCTGATAGGCTACGGGCCGCTCAACTCTCAGCACATCTGTACTGAGATCTTCTCACAAGATCAAGATTTATTACAAATGTTATTCGTATAATGAAAGGCAGTTCAATGAGGCTTGACAAATTAATCGCTTCATATTTTTTGCTTCGCTAAGCCTGTTTATAAAATGGTATAATGATTAAGCGGCTGATTTTATTCCAGAAGCGCCTCGCAAGATACTCATTGTCTTAAATATTAACGAATCAAATTAATCATTTGCAACAGAGTTGTATCCTGGAAATCGTATTCGATCCAGAAAACACCATCTAATATAAATATAGCAATTTTAACATATCAATAAAGCAAACATCTGTTTCCCATGCAAAGATACGATTTCCGAAGATTCCAAAGTACCCCTGTATTTGGAGACCCTCTAAAGCTGTACCTCCGTCCCCGTTCTACCTTCCCTCAACGCAGAACAGGGAAAAAATTGCACATATTCACAGTCGACATTCCATAAATAAAAATCCACCCATCTTCTAGATCCTTTATCTGTAGGGTCGGAAAAAAGCCCATGGGCGTCGTAGGGCACCTTAAGAGGTCCTGGCGATACCTGGCTGACCATATGCCGCGCTGAACATACAAAAATGCATAAAATTATTGCTTCCACTGCGAAAAAAAAAATGTTTAGTCGTTTTTAATCTTCGACTTCTTCAGATTAATTGGTATCATAATATAAGCCCACGACCTTCCGTATAATGCACGCATTGGTCTGGATGGAAAACACGGACAACTTTAATTGCCGCCTAGACCATCTTTCATTGAATAGATGTTATAAACCCGGCCGGAATTAACCCAACCACTAACTTTAGTATTCAGAGAGCAACTGTCAAAACTTAGTACGACATTAGAACCGAACTAACCATACAAAAACCTGTTTAGTCCGGCGGATTAAAATTAGTTTGTCCACTCTGAATAGGGTTGCTAGTAATTAAGGAAGGTGCTTAACATTTTCCATGGAATCCAGCTTAAGCTAGTTTTAACTGACATCGAATTTTACCTGCAATGAGCTCGGGGTCATTCTTGCTTCAGTAACCACGCTGTTGTATGATGTTCCAGTGTTAGATCTTTACACGATCGAGTTGTGCCGCCCAGGGTAACGCCGAACTTCGAATGATGTTACATTCGCCGCGGTTCACTGCCTCTCGCCGTGCAAGTACGAGCGGTGACTTAGTATTGATTCAGGTGAATGATGCTAGTGCAGTGCGGTTCCGTTTTGGTCCAACGCGTTTTGGCTTCGATATTGAAGGCGGAGTGTGTGACACATTTGTTCTTGGCTTCTTCAAATGTTGGTCGTTCTGCGGAGGCTATATCTAGGTGCGCTATTTTATACCACTACACACAAGTTATTCCTAGACATATTTGGAGCAAATGAGGTACATACAATCTTTTGCATCATTTTGTGTGTAGTTAGTCAGTCAGTTTGTTTGCGTCCACTGCTGGAAATACGCCTCTCCAATTTTCCTCCAGTCCTCCCGGCCTTCAGCGGTACGGAACCACTGCTTTCCGCCGACGCACTTATTAAACCGGTATGTACCTAGTACCCATAATCGGAAAGCATGAATTAATGTATCAATAGTATGTCTACGGAAGCGGTAACGAAGCCTTGCATACCAGAGGTCTGATTTCAAATCCTCGCCCCGTTCATGTACCACTTTCTTGTTCCGAGATGGATATTGCATTTCGTCACGAATGCAAGCTGCTCCATGGTTCGGAATCCACGTAAAATTGTAGGTTCCCTCTACTAGGTAGGTGGAAGGGTTAAACCAGCCCACGTTTTTTTATGTAACTGGACATCGATGGCTAATACCAAACTGAACGTCAGATATTAGCCTAATACACCACATGGGAACTAGGTGCCATACCAGGAACTTCCTTATATTGCTCGGCTACAGTTCGGGTTGTTACCATATCATCGGATGAACCTATGATTGTAGCGGCAATGAAAAATTGTCCGTGTTTTCCATCCAGTTCAGTGTAGCCGTGCTCATAAATGGAAGGACCTGGCATGGCAGCGAATTCCTTCGGGAATGTGGTATATTGTGCTAATATGATGACGGTAGTTGTGTGGTATTAGCCATCCATGCCAGGATGCATAAAAAACCCACACTTGTGCAATACTGTCCTAAGCACACCATAAAAAGGATGTTGATGTCATCCGGGCGGTAATGCCGTAATCGTTCAATAGGTCAGCACCTGCCATCTTGTAGGGAAGCATTCATCATTGTTAACCTGTCCGGTGTGGAAATTGCGATCGTGCAAGAATAATGGTCTTAAGTTAACTAATAACTGACATCGTATTTTACCTGCAACGCTTCGGCAACCACGCTGCTCCCTTCGAATCATCTGTGTCTCTGCGTGGGGAGGTGCTGCTAAGTCTTATCCCATAAAAGCTGAAAGATCACAAAGAAGAAAGATGAAAAACCGGTATGGGCAGCTGTGCTGAGGACCCAAGGTGCATGAAAGCCAAATACACCTCGCCTCGCACAGCGAGGCACCATACCAGCGGATTTGCGGACTATCGCTGAGCTATCGTGCTTGTTCAAATTACGCTTGAAGACTCCCAGGCACCAGTGCAACCTTAAAGTTTACTTTTATTTTAGTGTTATCGCAGCACTCCTCGCTTGTGTACGAGATGAGCAGCGCGACGCCTCACAATTTCATATATTATGAATGTATTTGTACTTGACAGGCCCTTGCTGAAAACCAGTACCTTGCAGTCAGTTCAACTCAGGTAGTACTGGCCGCTTAGGAATTATGCTGAGCTAGCACCTTTTGCTATACAATTACCTCATTAGGATGCATCAAATTTGTACTAGTTTCTTTTTAAACATTTCTAAATTGTACCTAATTGTTGTTTTTGTTGCCAATAAAATATTTGAAGTTGATGGTTAGAGAAAAGGCACCCGCCGGCAGACAGTTACATATCCTGGCGGTGCCGCAGAGAAATTAGTTTGAGAAACGGTTCTTTCTTTCGGTTAAAATATTTGGCATCCACTTGATTGGTGCATCCAGAGTCGATCGCATTCTCTCGCATATTTTCTCACATCTTGCGCGGGTTACCCCCCTCGCCGTGTGCGGTATCAGGCGCCCGCCGGAACCGGAAGTGGGGCGAGGTCGCTTGCAGGCGCTGCAGCAGCAAGGTTGCGCTGATAATGGGTTTGTTCGGGCAAATATGATTCCATCCCGCCAGGCAAACACGCAAAATCAAGCAATATATATCTAAATTAATTAAAACTCACCTTATTTCCAATCAATACGAGATTGAACTAGTGATAACGTGAGCCTAGGCGTTTTGATGGCTGACGTTTAAGTGACAGTTGACAGATCTTGCTCCGGTCCCGCATTTCACCTCGGTTAGGTGGAGCAAAAAGGAGTGATTCCTAACGACCCCGAACCGTTCTATGGTCACCGAAAACGGCCGAGGTAGGTACACGGAACTTCGTTCTGAGCCGCTAGTCCCAGTTGTCACCTAAATTGGTGTTTACGTCAAACCGATCGACTGGCGTTTTCAAATAGATTTTTATTTTATTTTATTTATTTATTTTAACACATTAAAATGACATACAGTCTCAGTTGAATAAAAATAACAAGATTACAAGAGTATAAGTATGTAAAGAGGCGGCAATATCAAAACACAAATTACTAGTATTAAATACGCGAAACAGACTGTGGCAACACAATGCAGTAAATTGAAGAAATAAATTGAAGAGCGCGCGCAGTGGGCATTAAGCGAACTAACATTTGCCAGTCCGAATTTGATTTGACAGCTTACTCACCGTCGTCGTATAAGTTGACGTTGCAGTTTACACCGATTTCGCGTTTTCATACAAATCAGAAGTCCGAGTATGACTTTGAGAGCTTGAAGAGGTAAAACTACAGAAGATCTAGTAAACACTTGTATGGCGTTTGACGTTTTTACATAACTTCGAAGTTTCGTAAACGCCTATTTACGTGAGAACTCGGACAGACCACTGTGTTAGCCAAAATGCTATTTCTTGCTCCTTGCACCGAATGGCTCTGACCAGTCTGCCCGAACACAGCCAATGAAACCTATCTCCGTGCAGAAATATTGGGACTGGGAACGGGAATCCCTGGAGTTGCTCAACATGTATGCCAAGAGCACAAAGAGCGCCCGTGCGCGCTTTCGCTATTCAGAGTGGTCAGTCTAAGTTCTCACCTAAATTGGCGTTTACGGAACTCCGAAGTTACGTTAAAATGACAAACCTCATACAAATGTTTGCTACTTATTCTGTGGTTTTACTTCTTCAAGCCGTCAAAGTCAACCTCGGACATCCGATTTGTATGAAAACGCGGAGTTTGCGTAAACGGCAACGCCGACGTATTTACGCCGACGGTGAGTAAGCTGTCAAATCAAACTCGAACTCGCAATTGTTAGTTAGCTTAACGCCCACTGCGCGAGTTCCTCAATTTTCAATACATTTTAAAACGCCAGTCGATCGGTTTGGCGTAAACGTCAATTTAGGTGACAACTGGGACTACGGGCTCTGGTGTCTCGACTCTGCCGTATTTGAAACCAGAATAAGATGAGGCGCGATCCAAATGACCTCTTGGCCGCGGCCTTGAACTTGCGCTAGTGAGGAGGAAGATACGAAGTTATCGACAACTTGTTAATTGATCGTCTTGTGCGTGCTAGAAATTCTGTACAATTATTAAAGATGTCAAACATTTTTTTCAATTAGCAATTTTATTTTTGTTACTAAATCATAGCTGGTGAAGCTACTATATGGGGTAATTATTCCATTCCAATTGAGGCCTATACCAAATTGCCAATTAATAACCATTGGTCATTAAGAGAGTCGTTACCTTATCAATTAACTGATAACATGCTCCTAATCTTTTACTAGGTTTTTGAAATTTTGGATTCTAAAACATATTATAGAAATGTTTTAATTTTTTTAAATATACCCTTCAGATTGGAAAAAAGTTATCATTTTCATGTTCGTTTTGTTTTTTTTTACTGAAAAATACAGATATTTACAAAAAAATCTTAACACACGGTCATGGAATGAAACTTTCTCAAGTGGTCTTAGATTTCCTATGACTTCACGACAGCCTTAATAAAGTTGTATTGCTCCAATTTCGGTTTTGTAATCAGAAAAATAATAAGTTACGCTGACTAAAAACAACGTAAGAAAGCTTGACGGCCCCACAAACATTGTCTATTTCGTTAACTGAGTAAGGAAGGACGGTAGATGTGATCGAAACTCACTCGGCGACAGCACAGCCACTTTTATATGCTGTTGGTCGTGCCGGCCACTCAGTTCGCTTGCGAATTCACTCATTACTGATGTTCTTAAGTTCCAAGTACACGTAGAATTTCACAGGACGCTATTTGGTGCAACGAACATTTTATGTTGCCCGAATTCGTAAGCGAAATACTTATATAGTATAGCTCGTGGTCTAGGGGCTAGAGGACTTGCCTTTCATGCGGGAGGTTTGGACTCAAATCCTCGCCCCGGTCATGCACCACTTTCTTTCTCTTTCTGAATTGGATAAGTGCATTTAGTTACGAATGCGAGCTGTTCCATAGTTCGGAATCCATGGAAAACTGTACTGTACTGCCCCCCTTCCCCTACTAGGTGGTAGGGTAGGGTTAGGCCCGTCCGGGTTGGTACCACCGCGTTGGATGAAACTATGGTTGAAGAAGCAATGAAAAATGCTCCGTGTTTTCCATCCGTGCTTTGAGCGTGCTCACAAAGAAAAGGTCGTGGCAAGGGTCCTAATTATTTCGGGAATGTGGTGTATTTGGCTAATATCATAACAGTAGTTGTATGGTATTAGATTTCCATGTCAGTTTTCATAAAAAAACCGTGCCACTTATTAAGTAAATCACTAATAAGTGGCTAGGCTCACGTCATTCCTTTCACAATGACTACAGTTGTCGAAGAACCCTAAAGCCGGGTCGCTAATCACTCCGCGGACTCATCGTTTTAACCTTGGCAATGAAAAATGGTCCGTGTTTTTCATCCGTGCTCACGAGCGTGCTCACAAAGAAAAGGTCCTGGCATGGGTCCTAATTCCTGAGAGAATATGGTGTATTTGGCTAATATCATAACGGTAGTTGTGTGGTATTAGAATTATATATCAGGTACAATAAAAAAACCGTGCCACTTATAAACGTAGGTAAATCACTAATAAGTGGCTAGGCTCACGTCGTTCCTTTCACGATGACTACAGTTATCGAAGAACCCTAAAGCCGGGTCGCTAATCACTCCGCGGACTCGTCGTTTTAACCTTGAGCCTTGAACTTACCGCTAATGAGACAGAAGTGATGTACCACTGTCGATATATATTTTAACGTTTTAAAGAAATACACGATCTTTTTAAATAATGAAAAGCTGCGAAGCAGTTGCAGAATTATTTATTTTCACACTGGTTTTCCAAGTTGTGTCTGTTCTATGAATTACGACTGATCGTCAAATCAAATCAAAATCATTTATTGCTGTATCACTTCAAAAAGATCAAACTTATATATATGCTTAGTGATGACCTAAATATAGTCATAGTCGCAGTAATATTTTCTGCGAGTACTCAAGCAAGAGAGTTTTACTGAAACTTAGTACGAAAAAGTATGTTTACTTAAGTCAATCTAGAACTGGATTTGGCGTCTGATAACCAATACGATTTTGGTGACGACGTCAATATATTTGAACCTTCAACGTTTCACAATTATTAGTATTATCTTTGGTTTCACCTTCAGTGTCCGCAACGCAGGTAAAACATTAATTAAAACTGCGCTCTCTGATTTTTTTTTATCAAAAACCTCGTAACTCATGAACAGTCGTATTAAGAGAGAACCTGTCAAAACATAGTACGAGATTAGCACCGGACTAACCAAACAAAAACCGTGTTAGTGCGCCCTCTCTGGATAAGGCTGTAAGAGTATGTAAAAAGTTATCACTCGCTGAATGGGCTTTTAATAGGGTAAAATCTCTGTTAAGGATGTTCCGACCCATACAATGTTTTTTTACACAGAACGCAAAAAGTATTGCACTTTAAGGCACGAATTCGTCAAAAATATTAAATATAGCCATAGTAGTTGCAGCGAAAACATGTTCACAATTTCAGGTTTAATGGTTTCGTTGTAATTGCCGATTAGAAGTTTTACAACGTTAGATGGCGCTGTTTAATAAAAATCGTATTTAAATAAATTGTAACAGAACCAATAATCCTGAAATTGTGAAATTGTTTTCGCTGCAATTAATATGACTATATTAAACTTTTATTATAAATTCGTGGCTTAAAGTGCAATACTTTTTGCGTTATGTGTGCAAACAACTTTATGTGGGTCGGAACAGCCTTAAAATAAAAAAAAACACACAATAGAAATCGATGTTTTTTTAACCATTTTAAAACTACTTAGACATCATTTTTTAAACTTTCGAACAGAATTAAGTTAAAAGAAGTCTAGTACCACAACTGCAGAGGGATCTAAAAACGTCTTAAAATGTTGTGCAAACGAGTTGAGCTACGTTTCTTAGATGGTGTGTCGCGACTTCCTTGCCTACATTCATCGCCGTAATAAATGACCGTTGATGACCATAATTATGACGATCTTAGCGTAGAGTGGTGTTAAGGCTGCGTATGAAGCTAGACAAATTCCCGATTTCCCCCCCACCGCTCCGCTAGACGCCGAAGCGGCAGTGGCGCCGTGAATCTTAGGACAAAACTGAAATGAGATATTGTTAGAGCGACACCTATACGCCGTCGCGGGAACTTCGTGAAAGTTGTATCGATCCCGCGGCAAGTCGTCAATGATCATACAACCAATCACAAGGCTCGAGATCACCCGCCATATTATTCACATTGCTGCTAGAAAACAGCCACCATTTCGTGAGATCTCTACTTCATGAAAGGATTTACTATTTTCACATCGATCGTCAGTAGCTCGTTGGTGTAGCGCGTGAGACGTCTTATCTACAGTTATTGTTCGATGGGGGTGTCGGTTCGAATCCTGTAGGTTACAAAACTTTTTTTTCTGTTTTTTTACTTTTTATTGTTAATGGTGTATAGTATATAATTATAGCGTAGGTTATACTTAATTGATTTACACATATAAAAAAATATTACATAATAATAGGTTTTGGTAAAAGTTTTTACCTGAGAAACAATTTTAAAAAGTATAAACGTAAAATAAAACAAAACAATAAAAAGTAAAATAACACTTTTAAAAAGGATAAACGTGAGACGATGGAGAAATAATTTCCATACAACGAGCGCGCAAAAAATTACGCCACGCGACTTACAACATTATATCGCCGTTCATAGCGCCCCGTAGCGCAGTGATGAAAACGGAGAAAAATCTAATTTTTTGTCTCCTAAATTGATAGGTAAACTGATAAAAAAAAGAATTATTTTTCAATAAACCTGATGGTCGTTACGTCATTCTTCATTAGTAGTGAGAGCCGAAACAAAGGCCAAATTCCTCCCGCGGCACAAGTGAAGTAAATTTACTTTTTTGTACTAAGCAGGTACCTACGTCGCTTATTCCAAGGAATGTGACAAGTAGTGTCGACACTTTTTTGGGTTCCGTACCCAAAGGGTGAAAACGGAACCCTATTACTAAGCCTCTGCTCTCCGTCCGTCCGTCCGTCCGTCCGTCCGTCCGTCCGTCCGTCCGTCCGTCCGTCCGTCCGTCCGTCCGTCCGTCTGTCACAGGGCTCTATCTCATGAACCGTAATAGGTAGGCAGCTGAAATTTTCACAGAGTTATTTTGCCGCTATAAAACAAATAGGTAAATTAAAAAAATATATAAAAGTTAAAGGGGGGCCCATACAAAAGAAACGTGATTTTTGGTGTTGATGGTACGGAACCCTTCGTGTGCGAGTCCGACTCGCACTTGGCCCGTTTTTTTAGATCAATTTGCTCTTCTGTGGTCGCCTGGAACGCAGTATCCTCTATTTAGCTGCTATTTGCCGCGGCAGCGAGTGCCGCGTCTTTTGTCGTTTGAACATCTTTTGTTCGACGTTGGCGACGTTGTCGTCGTTGTTCGTCGTTGTTGATGTCGAAAACGGAACCCTATGCGCGCTCGTCGATTGTATCTCGTTCACTCGCGTCAGTCGCGCGGTCGCGCCGCGCCGAAGTGTCTTATAATATTTGGACGCTCGTCCGCTCCGCTGTAGCGCCACAGAGCAGCGCTGTGCAACAATCGAATAATGTAGATTTGTATTCGAATGAATCGAATAACGGGAACAATCGAATAATTCGATTATTTTTATTCGCAATCGCATATCGCTAGTCTACGACCAGTGTTTCCAATGATATAACGAAAACAAATTTTGACATGACAGACAGGTAGATCAGGTCGGGGCGTTTATATTGAGTAGTCGCTTGATGGGTCTACGATCAGTGTTTCCCATGATATAACGAAAACCAATTTTGACATGACAGACAGGTAGATCAGGTCGGGGCGTTTATTTTGAGTGGTCGCATGATGGGTCTAAGACCAGTGTTTCCCATGATATAACAAAAAACAATTTTGACATGACAAACAGGTAGATTAGGTCGGGGCGTTTATTTTGAGTGGTCGCATGATGGGTCTACGACCAGTGTTTCCCATGATATAACGAAAACCAATTTTGACATGACAGACAGGTAGATCAGGTCGGGGCGTTTATTTTGAGTGGTCGCATGATGGGTCTACGACCAGTGTTTCCCAAGATATAACGAAAACAAATTTAGACATGACAGGGAAGGTAAATCAGGTCGGAGCGTTTATTTTGAGTGGTCACATGATGGGTCTACGACAAATGTTTCCCCAGATATAGCGAAAACATATTTGGTCATGACATGACATGTACAACACATGAAATTGAACTAAGCCGTTCCTCCGAGATTAATATTGGAGTTTCTTTTCGTCATAGAATTTATTTTATTTTATTTTATTATATTTTTAATTTTTATTATTATTTTATTTTAGCTATTTGTTGTTATAACGGTAAAATAAATACACACTCCGTGAACATTTCAGCTGCCTACCTAAGGCCCTGTGACAGACGGACGGACGGACGGACAGCGGAGGCTTAGTAATAGGGTTTCGTTTTCACCCTTTGGGTACGGTACCCTAAAAACGAACCAACAAAACAAAACATATTATTTATGTCATTTATTCTTTTCACGGAGTTTTCCTTCTGTTCATGTTATTAATTATTCTGTGCCGCCGACAAAAACTACAAAAATCCGCCCGCCGAGCTATCTGCCAAGGTCATGTGACTTGTCCTGTTGCGACCCGTCCGCAATGGACGTACTGCAGACGCACGTTCCACGGGGAGGCGGATATTTGCGGCCGCCCCAATACTCGTAGTGCCCGCTAGGCTTGAGAAGGAGAATTTAGCATAATGGCGTAACGACAGTCGTGGCACAATGGTTTTTGTGTCGTATTTTTGCTGCGAAGTTGAGAACCACACATATCGAAGTTCGGTTCCTGGAAACATCACTTTTTTATATTATAACAAATATTTTATTTATTTATGATATTTTTATTTATTTATATCTTGCTAACCGAACGTTACTAACCAGTGTCAATTATTTCGGCTTTAGACCTCAATAACATTTGATTGAAAATTATACAGCGCCATCTATGAAGTTCAGCTGATGCTCGTAGGAATTTGGTTCGGAACTTTGTTACTGTCGCGATCCCGAAAGCGATCTCCGCGTGCGGAGAGTCGTGCGGAGAGGCGTGCGCCCGCTTCGAAACATCGCAGCGGACTGAGGCTACCGAAATGGCGATAGATAGTCGCCAAGAGAACGAAAGGGAAAGGGATACTTTACGGTGCTCAGAAATTTTGTCGTAAGTCCAAAATTCATTTTTTTGATGCTTTGAATGAAAAATTGTGTCCAAATGCAACGATAATCATTCAAAAATTTGAAAATCATGCTGCAAATATAATGTGAGATTACTAGCACTGTAATTAATACCAATTCTGAGAAATAAAGCATAATGTGAAAAAATCGACCTATTTTCGCGATTTTTTTCTATCGGGCCAATGTTATGCTATTGGAACAATAATCATTCAGATTAAGCTGATATAAGTGAAGTTTCATATAACGCAATTTTAGCATGATTAGTTCAATATTCTCTGAGTGGAGGGTCTTCGGCCTCGTGCGAGGCCGAAGACCGATATTAAAAGTGGGATCCGCAAGTTGAATATAGTGCGGCCACTTAAGACATTTTTTATCAAAGCTGGACCCGGGCAGGTCGCTAGTTATGTTCTCTAGGATACCACAATCCAAGGAATATGTGTGAGAACCAAGGCGAGATTTTAAGTTGATATTTGCAGTGTGACTCACTAAAGTTGCGACCTCTCCGCCCACACCACCTATCGTCCAACGCACTGGCATCTTGCTTAATTTCAGCCGACTCGCTAGTTCAGACGAAATGAAGTTGTGCTCACTCGCGTTGTCGAGGAGCGCACGAGCAGTGTGTTCGTGTCCGTCGGCCCCTCGTACTAGCACCAAGGCTGTGGAAAGCAACTTGACGCCTCTCGTACCGTCCGAGGACACGCTCGTAGCGTTACCGCTAAACGTGGTGGGGCTCGCGTTGACGCTCTGCGAGCCGCTAGAGTTGGGTGGAGACGCAGCGTCAGCAACATTTCCACTTGCACGAGGGTACTCAATGTGCAGTAGATTACAATGTCTACCAGAGCATTTCGTGCACATAGTCTGACTGTGGCACTTTGAAGACGAATGATTCGCCTTAAAGCAAATCCAACACAACTTTTCAGTTTCTATGAACTTTCGCCTTTCCTGTGGCGTCTTTTTTAGGAAGGTGTAGCATTTTTTTAATGCATGGGGCCCCTTAGAACAGCATTTGCATATGATGTCAACCTTGCTTACCTTGTTGCTCATAACGCACGCCAGTGAAGGCTTCGAGCGGCTCGGACAGTCGTCTCGAGCTAGCGCCTCGCCCGCTTGGCAGCGTTTCTCAAGGTAATTGGTGAATTCCTGCAACACCGGTAACGTTTGATTATCTCTCTGCAGCTCAAAGTCCATAAGCGTTTCATGATCCAATTTTTTTGACAAAATGTGGATTAAAATAGTATCAGCCAAGTTAGGTACCTTGAGGGCAGTGAGAGAATTAAAATGCTGTGAAAATGTATTCAGGAGGGGTCTAATTTCACCTTTCTTCACATTAGGCATTTCAAAAATGCCATTGATGTGATGATTTAAAAGCACGGACTTGTTGTCATATCGTTTTAGAATTGTATTCCAAGCGACCATATAATTAGCGTCGGAGCAATCTATATTTTCTATCAGAGTGGAGGCTTCTCCTTTCAGAGCTGATTTTAGATAGTAGAATTTTTTTATTGGAGGCAAAGAGTCTGGTCTGTGAATAATATTCAGGAAGAGGTCCTTAAAGTTTTGCCATTCCAGGAAGGCTCCAGAGAAATGGGGAATAACCAATTTGGGGAGAGATACATCACACTCACCTTTTTTTGGTGCGCAGGCCGACGTGTTTGCTTGGCTGGTCTGTAACTCCTCCAAGCGCCCTCGCAGCCTGGCATCAAGTGACAAATACTTGTCCTCGATGACAGCGCCTTCCTCGCTATAACTCCCTGTACTAGCAGTGTCCGAGCCCTCCAATTCTAGCTGTATCTCCTCAGCCTTCCTAAATAGATCACTCAGCCTTGAAATAAAGCTAAGGATTAAGCCTACACTATCGATCAGCCCGATATCCCCGATGCTCTTTTCTAATGATGTGATTCTGCCCTTCATATATTTTCGTCTATTTACTAGGCCTTGCACTGAAGCAGGTTCCTGTGAAGGAGCCATTTTTGGTTCTAAGACGAAAGACGGTGAGGGACAGTAACAATTTTGTTATCGCACTTATTTTAAGCTGTCAATCAAAATATCCTTACACACTATGTACCTACATTTGCCGGGTGGAAGGTTGAATCACACAAACCTAACCAAACTTGAACAATACAAAACGCGCTAGCTTGCTGAACAATTAAATTCCCGAAACACAAAACACAATTAGGTACATTTAAGGTTAAAACAGTGAAGTGACAACTCAAAATATTAGTTAGACAGTCTTTGACAAATAGCTGCTGACGCGACCACACACTTTCTGACTTGGCAGAAATTAACTGATGCAACAGTCTGGTAAACCGTTGACGCAACACAACACTTCCGACTAGCGGAAATAGTTCACTGATAACACTGATTGCCCATACACTTGCACAATCTATATTGTTACCTACACTTATAGCCACTTGACGTGACGACTGAAGCGAGCGAAACAATGCGGATCTCACACCCGGTACACTTCGCTCCGCGCCATCGCGCCGGCGATCAGCTGGTCGACTCGAACGACGACGATCTGCATCCGCTGTGTAGATTTGTAGTTCCGACCGCTGATCTCCGACGTTAGAGTGTGGAGCGTCATGGCCGTAGGCCCGAGTTCCGCATTTCGCTCGATGATATTCCGCGCGAGCGCAAAAACAACATGCTTTTCTCGCGCAGAAATAGCTGCAACTTCCGTTCCGTAGGTGCGCTCGCTCACGCTTGCTATATGCAAGGCGCGACACGATGCGACGGCAAGATGGCGCCTCCCGCAATCGACGAATCGACGGGGCGGTCAGGCGCAACCGTAACTTCCCTCGCTGATGTTCGGCGGCATGCCCACGACGGTGATCTGTGACGCATCCACGGCGCGCGTGATACTATCCGGCTCGAAGGACCATTTTATGGAGGGTCTTCGGCCTCGCACGAGGCTATGAGAAAATGTCGGTGCCTTACTGCGCTCGGCGGGCCGCCTCCTGAAGTTCGGAAGATCACGCGGCCATGGTTATGGCGTCACGAAGTCGCGGCAAGCCACCAGGACGCCCTCAGCGAGGGATAAAAAACTTGAGAAAATAAAACTGTGAGAGCTCACATTATACTTTTATTCGCTCCAACATCGGAAACGGAAGAGGACACATAGATTATAAAATTTTCAGTATTACCAGTTATAATGTTGCCAGTACGAAAACAATGAATTGTCCATAACTCCCCCCTTGAAAGGACATCTTTCAACATCTCAGAAACTCTAATCTGAATAAAGTATCAACGACACATCGTAGACATACATTTTTGACAATGGCAAAATCCTGAAATTTAATGACCTTGACTTTAAATATTTATAAAAATATTATCTCACAATCTACACAAAATAACCCAATAATTACTTACACAGAATTAAGAGCAGAATAGTTTGTAAGACATAACATAGATTTTTAAACAATATTTAGGCATTGAAATTAAGTTAATTTGAAAGAAGGAAACATGCATGATAGCTACAAGCTATACATATCATAGTATAGCGAGAACACATTATACAACCAAATTACTAAAGAATGCAAGAGGTCTATTTTTTAACATATAGGTTCGACACTTTACCAACTTACAGAAACACGACATAATAATTTTGGTGGGAATAATGCAATCAAGCACAAAAAATAGTAGCTTAGGCTTGACATTATCATGCAGTCTATGAAATTTATATAGAATGCACCTTGCAATTAAATTAATGTGATCATGACAATAAATGAATTTGGATAGTAAAACTTTTACTTAGAATTCGAATGAATTGATCAAGACAAAAATATTACAAATTATATAAGCACTCCAATAATATGATTCAGCAATTTGAGAACAAAATAATTTTATAGGACATACATTTTAAATAATCGTCTCATACTGAATGTCGGTTGATGTTAAGCAACGCATAAGGCTATACTAAGCTATAATGTAATATAGCATAAGCGTATAAATTCTATATAACCAAAACATTTCATAATAAAAGAGGCCTTAGGATTTTAACACCGAATTGTCTCAAACATTAATATGACACAATAGCTTTGATTATTTATACAGTTAATAATAAGGTCATGCACACATTTGTAGACAGATCATGCAATTTATTCAATAGGTAGAATGCATATTTTGGTGATTGGTCTCGTAATAATGCCATTAATAGTTTTTATATTGGCGGCTCTGATGTGACCATCACGGCCGGTTATCAATTCAACAATTTTTCCAATACACCATGAAAGAGGCGGCAAATTATCATCCTTAATTAACACAATATCATTTTGTTTCAAATTAGGTTTAATTTTGTTCCATTTATACCTTGCTTGTAAGGAGGTAAGATACTCCTTGTGCCATCTTTTCCAAAATTGCTGTTTACATCTTATTATTTGTTCATATAATGATAATCGATTAACATCCACCTGTAGAACATTTGACTCTGGAAAGGACGTTAACCTGTCATTGATCAAAAAATGAGCTGGTGTCAAGCAATTGAGATCATTAGGATCATTACTGGGATAGCAAATTGGTCGAGAGTTTATGACACCTTCAATTTGAATCAAAGCGGTATTCAAATGTTCATATGACAATGTTGTTTTTCCTAAAATGCGTTTTAAATGGTGCTTAACCATTTTCACACCACTTTCCCACAGGCCACCCCAATGTGGGGAGTAGGTGGGTATGTAACACCATTTTATACCTTCTTTTGAAACACAATCAAAAATTTCAGAATTAGAATTGTTCAGCAAGAAATATAATTTATTGAGTTCGTTATGAGCTCCGCGAAATGTGGTTGCGTTATCACTAAATATCCTTTCAGGTTTTCCCCTACGATACCAAAGACGATTTAGTGAATTAATAAATTCTCGGGATGATAAATCTGAAACTAATTCTAAATGCAATGCCTTGGTAACCATGCAAATGAACAAGCATATATAACCCTTTGTAATGACAGCACTTCTTATGCGTGATTGTTTCACTGAGATAGGACCAGCGTAGTCGACGCCTACATTAAGAAACGGTCTGGCAGGTGTGATACGCACCGCCGGTAAATCAGCCATAATCTGATTCATTCCTTCTGCTCTAAACCTAAAACAAGCAATACACTTATGTATAAGTTGGCGTACTATATTACGTCCATTTATGAACCAAAAACGAGTGCGTAAACTAGCCAAAGTTGATTGAGCGCCTGCATGCAATAAGCGCTCATGTTCGTAAATTACTATTAAATTAGTAACATTACTTTCCGGAGGCAAGATCAGAGGAAACCTTTGTTTATCATTAAGGTCTGAATATTTTAGTCGGCCTCCGACACGTAATAGTCCGCTTTCATCCATAAAGGGATTTAAGAATTGTAACTTGTAGGGTTTTAAATCAACACTGTTTGATTTATTCGGATCAGACAGAGAATCCATTAATTTGCCATACCATTCTCGTTGTATAATTTTCACAATGACGGTCAAGGAATAGTTCAATTCTTCGCTTGACACAAATTCAATATTTCTGTTTGATTTGTCAGTTCCAACATTATGAATGAACCTTAGGACAAACGCCATACTGCGCTGGAGTTTCGACAGCGATGAAAATCGCTCGAAAAAGTCTAAAAAAACAGTATTCCTGGGAGCAGCTACGGTTGTAACTGCGCAAGAAACGTTGTTTGATCGTGCTTCTAAATTCAGATTGTGCGTCCCTGAGAAAGTAGTCTCAGGGGGCCAACTGTCCACATTTTGTGACAGCCAAGGGGGACCGGACCACCATAGGTCAGATGTTTTCAATTCAGTGGGACGAACTCCACGTGAAACTAAGTCGGCAGGATTGTCAGCCGACCGCACATGATGCCAGTCCTCCTTGGCGGACAACGACTGAATCTCCGAAACGCGATTAGCAACAAAGACATTCCAGCGAGATGCCTCAGATTTTATCCAACACAAGGTAATGGAGCTATCAGTGTAATAAGAAACCTTGATATGGTTCATATTTAATGTTTCAAGGACATTCTTTGTTAAGTTTGATAATAATACTGCGGCAGACAATTCAAGTCTTGGAAGACTAACGGGCCGGACAGGAGCCACACGAGACTTAGAGCATAATAATCTTACCATATGTTTTCCATTGTTGTCAGTGGATCTCAAATAAATGACGCACCCATACGCTTTCGTAGAGCTGTCGGCAAACCCATGTAATTCGTAACACACATTGGACACCTGACAAACAAAACGAGGCACTACAATAGTATTTAATGCTTCTAGATTGCTCCAAAAGTCTGACCACGAGTCAAATATGTCACTAGGCACTACATCGTCCCAGTCTACATTGGCCTTCCAAATTCTTTGCATAATGATTTTTGCGCAAGTACATACCGGCGACACCAACCCCAAAGGATCAAAAATCTTAGCAATGTGAGCAAGTATTTGTCGTTTGGTTGTGGTATTTTTTACATTGGTAGCCGGAACCTTAATCTGAAATGAATCATTAGTAGGACACCACACAATACCCAAGGTCTTCAACGATGGAGTGCCATCGCTCAATTCAAAATTGCATTTTTCATGGTGGTCCTTAGGAATTAATTCCAATAACTTTTGGTTATTTGAAAACCATTTATGAAGTTGAAATTGACCCTTGCCCAGGAGCTCTATCAATTCCCTTTGCAACTGAGCGGCAGTGCAAAAATTATTTGCACCACTGATGATGTCATCTACATAACAGTTATTCAGCAGAGTCTTCGACGCGAGCGGATATTCCTTACCTTCGTCCTCAACTAGTTGTTTCAAACAGCGAGTCGCTAAAAAACTAGCTGGAGCTGTCCCATACGTAACACGGGTGAGTTGAAAGCATCTAATTTTTTCAGTGGGCGCATCTCTCCACAAAATACGCTGTAAGGCTTGATGTTTTTCCTTTACAGCAATTTGACGGTACATTTTCGTAATATCTGTTATGAAGACGTATACAAACATTCGAAACCGCATCAGAATTGTGAATAGATCCGCCTGGGTGGCAGGGCCAACCATTAAAATTTGATTTAAAGAGGTACCGGATGAGGTGGGGGCGCTCGCGTTGAAGACACATCGCAGCTTAGTGCTCGTCGAGTGTTCCTTGATCACAGCGTGATGCGGGAGGTAATACTCTAAACCTGCTTCAGCTGAAACGTACGGAAAATCTTTCACTTCCTTGGCATGACCAAGTTCTATAAACTCATCGATAAAGCTTTTATATTCTGTGAAGAATTTAGGATTTTTGGCGAAGCGGCGTTCCAAAGACCTAAAACAGTTAAGAGCTAGGTCATAAGAATTCCCAAGAAGACCAGCTTTCTCAGGGAAAATAGGCAATTCCACTTGATATCGGCCCGAACTATCACGGGTGACAGTTTTTTTATATAGCGCTTCGCACATGTTTTCTTCCTGACTGAGAATGGAAGACGAGCGACCAACTTCTTCAATTTCCCAGAATTTTGTAATTGATTTATTCAATTCATAAGTATCCGGGTTAGCTGACCCCACAAAATGACACGTACCTGATTTTGATACAAGGTCGCTGGCTAACGTTCCACCGAAAATCCAACCCAAGCGGGTGTTAACTAAGACAGGATTTTTTGGACCCAGGTCGATCTTACCCTTGGAGATAACTCTGTAGAAGAAGTCTGAACATAAAAGTAGGTCAATTCTTCCCGAGATATTAAAAGTGGGATCCGCAAGTTGAATATAGTGCGGCCACTTAAGACATTTTTTATCAAAGCTGGACCCGGGCAGGTCGCTAGTTATGTTCTCTAGGATACCACAATCCAAGGAATATGTGTGAGAACCAAAGCGAGATTTTAAGTTGATATTTGCAGTGTGACTCACTAAAGTTGCGACCTCTCCGCCCACACCACCTATCGTCCAACGCACTGGCATCTTGCTTAATTTCAGCCGACTCGCTAGTTCAGACGAAATGAAGTTGTGCTCACTCGCGTTGTCGAGGAGCGCACGAGCAGTGTGTTCGTGTCCGTCGGCCCCTCGTACTAGCACCAAGGCTGTGGAAAGCAACTTGACGCCTCTCGTACCGTCCGAGGACACGCTCGTAGCGTTACCGCTAAACGTGGTGGGGCTCGCGTTGACGCTCTGCGAGCCGCTAGAGTTGGGTGGAGACGCAGCGTCAGCAACATTTCCACTTGCACGAGGGTACTCAATGTGCAGTAGATTACAATGTCTACCAGAGCATTTCGTGCACATAGTCTGACTGTGGCACTTTGAAGACGAATGATTCGCCTTAAAGCAAATCCAACACAACTTTTCAGTTTCTATGAACTTTCGCCTTTCCTGTGGCGTCTTTTTTAGGAAGGTGTAGCATTTTTTTAATGCATGGGGCCCCTTAGAACAGCATTTGCATATGATGTCAACCTTGCTTACCTTGTTGCTCATAACGCACGCCAGTGAAGGCTTCGAGCGGCTCGGACAGTCGTCTCGAGCTAGCGCCTCGCCCGCTTGGCAGCGTTTCTCAAGGTAATTGGTGAATTCCTGCAACACCGGTAACGTTTGATTATCTCTCTGCAGCTCAAAGTCCATAAGCGTTTCATGATCCAATTTTTTTGACAAAATGTGGATTAAAATAGTATCAGCCAAGTTAGGTACCTTGAGGGCAGTGAGAGAATTAAAATGCTGTGAAAATGTATTCAGGAGGGGTCTAATTTCACCTTTCTTCACATTAGGCATTTCAAAAATGCCATTGATGTGATGATTTAAAAGCACGGACTTGTTGTCATATCGTTTTAGAATTGTATTCCAAGCGACCATATAATTAGCGTCGGAGCAATCTATATTTTCTATCAGAGTGGAGGCTTCTCCTTTCAGAGCTGATTTTAGATAGTAGAATTTTTTTATTGGAGGCAAAGAGTCTGGTCTGTGAATAATATTCAGGAAGAGGTCCTTAAAGTTTTGCCATTCCAGGAAGGCTCCAGAGAAATGGGGAATAACCAATTTGGGGAGAGATACATCACACTCACCTTTTTTTGGTGCGCAGGCCGACGTGTTTGCTTGGCTGGTCTGTAACTCCTCCAAGCGCCCTCGCAGCCTGGCATCAAGTGACAAATACTTGTCCTCGATGACAGCGCCTTCCTCGCTATAAATCCCTGTACTAGCAGTGTCCGAGCCCTCCAATTCTAGCTGTATCTCCTCAGCCTTCCTAAATAGATCACTCAGCCTTGAAATAAAGCTAAGGATTAAGCCTACACTATCGATCAGCCCGATATCCCCGATGCTCTTTTCTAATGATGTGATTCTGCCCTTCATATATTTTCGTCTATTTACTAGGCCTTGCACTGAAGCAGGTTCCTGTGAAGGAGCCATTTTTGGTTCTAAGACGAAAGACGGTGAGGGACAGTAACAATTTTGTTATCGCACTTATTTTAAGCTGTCAATCAAAATATCCTTACACACTATGTACCTACATTTGCCGGGTGGAAGGTTGAATCACACAAACCTAACCAAACTTGAACAATACAAAACACGCTAGCTTGCTGAACAATTAAATTCCCGAAACACAAAACACAATTAGGTACATTTAAGGTTAAAACAGTGAAGTGACAACTCAAAATATTAGTTAGACAGTCTTTGACAAATAGCTGCTGACGCGACCACACACTTTCTGACTTGGCAGAAATTAACTGATGCAACAGTCTGGTAAACCGTTGACGCAACACAACACTTCCGACTAGCGGAAATAGTTCACTGATAACACTGATTGCCCATACACTTGCACAATCTATATTGTTACCTACACTTATAGCCACTTGACGTGACGACTGAAGCGAGCGAAACAATGCGGATCTCACACCCGGTACACTTCGCTCCGCGCCATCGCGCCGGCGATCAGCTGGTCGACTCGAACGACGACGATCTGCATCCGCTGTGTAGATTTGTAGTTCCGACCGCTGATCTCCGACGTTAGAGTGTGGAGCGTCATGGCCGTAGGCCCGAGTTCCGCATTTCGCTCGATGATATTCCGCGCGAGCGCAAAAACAACATGCTTTTCTCGCGCAGAAATAGCTGCAACTTCCGTTCCGTAGGTGCGCTCGCTCACGCTTGCTATATGCAAGGCGCGACACGATGCGACGGCAAGATGGCGCCTCCCGCAATCGACGAATCGACGGGGCGGTCAGGCGCAACCGTAACTTCCCTCGCTGATGTTCGGCGGCATGCCCACGACGGTGATCTGTGACGCATCCACGGCGCGCGTGATACTATCCGGCTGAAGGACCATTTTATGGAGGGTCTTCGGCCTCGCACGAGGCTATAAGAAATGTCGGTGCCTTACTGCGCTCGGCGGGCCGCCTCCTGAAGTTCGGAAGATCACGCGGCCATGGTTATGGCGTCACGAAGTCGCGGCAAGCCACCAGGACGCCCTCAGCGAGGGATAAAAAACTTGAGAAAATAAAACTGTGAGAGCTCACATTATACTTTTATTCGCTCCAACATCGGAAACGGAAGAGGACACATAGATTATAAAATTTTCAGTATTACCAGTTATAATGTTGCCAGTACGAAAACAATGAATTGTCCACTGAGAAATTAAGACAAAGCTAAGTGCGATTTAGCGTCATATGGAGCCTTAAGTAAATTGTCTGGTCACGGGATGCTCTCGGCGTCAGCGCCGACGACGTCATAGAATATGCGTTCGCGCATGCGGCAAGGAATCGGAGCGGCTGGCTGACCACATAACGGATCAAACATCATACATAATATTTCTTAGATGTAATTAAATATTAAATTATCTTGATCAATGAATTATGCTCGATGCTAACCGCTCTATCGCAGGATTGTATTAGAGGGGCAAATACAGCTTTGAGGTCTTCACTTGCTTTTTAGGGTTCCGTACCCAAAGGGTGAAAACGGAACCCTATTAGTAAGCCTCCGCTGTCCGTCCGTCCGTCCGTCCGTCCGTCTGTCACAGGGCTGTATCTCATGAACCGTAATAGGTAGGCAGCTGAAATTTTCACAGAATGTGTATTTTGCCGCTATAATAACAAATAGGTAAAATAAAAAAAGAATAAAAATTAATGGGGGGTCCCATACAAAAAACGTGATTTTTTTGTGTTAAACCTTGTACGATGGTACGGAACCCTTCGTGTGCGAGTCCGACTCGCACTTGGCCGGTTTTTTATTTGACTTTAGTTCCGAACTGGTAGCTTGGGTAGATTAATAAAGCATTTCTTAAAAAAAAAATTAAAGCATCGCTATTTGGTTGGGTCCTAATAAGTATTCGCAATAAAACGCTCATTTAAAGTATCGGTCAGCAAGTATTCATGGTAGGTAGAGCAGAATGTGACTGATGTCATGTGTAATGTAACATATGTGTAATTGTATTGTTATGTGCCAATTTTAGTACAAGTAAGCAGTCTTTAACGATGATGTCTCCCAGAGAATGAAATTAATTACGATACAATACTCTCATGATTCACACGAGAAGTTTTAAGCGAGTAGCTGAAACTTCATTCGGGTGAATGCTACCTTATCTTACCCTCGAATGCGACTCACCTGTGGCTCACATTTTCATTAGAAGCACACCCGACCTTACCAAGATCCCATTTATTGCACCGAACCACACGGTCGGTTCGGAATGTCAAGCACGAACAGACGTGCGTGCGAGGGAGCGAAAATAAACGCTTCCCGGTTTGTTGAACTTGACAATGGTCTATATTCGACCCGACTATTACCACAGATTCTTACGGCTCGGCAGCAATTTCTTGGTTACGATAAAAACGCGCATAGGTTAAACAATTATATAATCCGACGTCTGGCGTCTGTCTATCCCTATATAACTGCAGAACTACTCACGCGATTTTATCATATTTACGCAGAGCGTGATTCTGTCTTAGTTGCATGCAAATGCAAGCTAATGCATGTTGTGTTCATTACGAGTGGAGTGTGCATCGTTTTTTTAAATGACGTTTGTGTATCTCAGTGTGTCCTGTGTACTTTGTACTCTGTGAACCTATTACTAATTAAATAAATAATACAAATAAAATAACGTTACCGTAACGCTAAATCGCCTGAGCAGATATGATAACCATACTAATATTATTATTACGGAAGTAAATCTGTCTGTTACGTTTTCACGCCTAAGCCGTTTAACCAATTTTGATGTTTGGTATCGATATAGTCTGGACCTTGTGAAAGGACATACTCAATAGGGGGACTGATGTAACAAAATGTTAGGTTCAGCCCACATCAGTCCGAAACGGTATTGACCTGACAGAATCCGGGTACCCCAGCTAAGGGCAAATATGTATGAGTCCCCATGAATCTACTAGTATTATGAGAAATATAAAAGCTTCTGTGTCTGGAATATATTCATATAGATGAGATAATTTAGCCGACAGCCACCGACTCAGAACAAATATATTGTGATGTCGTTCTGACAGTTTCTAGTCGGTTCATATATCACAGTTAAAAGTTCATTTATCAAAAAAACAAGAAAGTAAAGACGTCAGTTGATTAAATTAATGTTCAAAATATCAGAAAAATATTTCTTAATTTTACTGCGAAAACAGGCACTAGCCAATGTATGGAACTTGATCAACTCAAAATAAAAAAAAAAATTTTAAAAAAAGAAAAATAAAAAAGTAATTTTTCACCAGTATCACATTGGAAGACATACCCTCGAGCGAGTTCACAGTATAAGAGATTTAGGTGTCATCTTTGACTCAAAACTGCACTTCGGTGAGTACGTCGACAGTATTATAAATAAAGCTTTTAGTTTACTTGGATTTATAACTAGGACTAGCAGGTCTTTCAGGAAACTTGAAACGTTCTCACTTTTATATTTTACGCTTGTTCGTTCTCAACTTGAATATTGTACCCCAGTATGGAACCCTTTCTATGAGGTTTATTCTGATAGAATAGAGAGTGTGCAGAAAAAGTTTCTTAGATTTCTAAGTTTTAAAATGAATGATCGAAAGCGGTCTTATGCAAAAATGTTGATAGATTACAAGTTGTCCGCCCTTTCTAATCGGCGTGCACACTTTGACCTAATAATGCTACATAAGATATGCAATAATGTTCTTGACAGTCCAAACCTGCTCCAACTTGTATGTCTTAGAGTACCGTCAAAAAACACCAGATGCAGTGACTTATTCCACCTTGGTCGGACACGCACCAACGCTGGCCTTAGGGACCCTTTGCATAGAATGTGTTCGCTTTATAATAAGAACTTATCTGACCTAGACATCTTCTTTGACTCTCAGCGCAACTTCAAGCACAAAATAAAAAACATGGCTCAATAGGACTGCTATACTGTCACTCTAATTTATGTATAAATTAATTAGCGAGGAATAGGTTAGGATGCAGGTTAGTTCTATAGTCTTTTGTTAACTTACTGTTTTATAACTTTATCTGTATCTGTGTTTCCTCCAAATAAATAAATAAATAAATATAAAAAAACTCATATGGATGTAGAAGTCGCTATTTAAACAAAAAAAAAAAGAGGAATTATTTAACTATCGAGAATTAGCAAAATTAAAGAGCTTTTTGATTATCGCTCGTGTTGAATCTTGTCTAAATTATGATTAAAGCTGATAGGAAAATTCCCGCGCTTTTGCTGTCGCTAGCTCGCAGACAACTAGCGGGATCTATCGACCGACTGGCAAGGCTGGGCCTCGATTTACTCTGCGGCCCGCCTCAGAGTCGAACCGTGCGCGAGCGCAGCGCGCCTTTGCCATTGCGTGTAAAGGTTCGTGCACAATGAAAGAGATGTCGCCACTTTGTTAGTTTACGCTTAAAATTCTTCTGAAACTTTAAGAAAAATTAAGTACTGTAAACAAGTGCAAATTCATACGAAAGATATTTAACTGTCATGTATTAGTGAAGTTTTTTTTTTAATTGACTGTGTGAACTGCTAATAATATGTATATGTTTATTTCCAGGTAAATTGCCACACTCTTTCTATACTTCATTAATGTAAGTACTCAATGATTTAATTTATTTAGTCAGTTTGAATGATATAATTTTTTTTTTATCCTTTCTTTTAGTTTTTTTTTTATTTAGTTTTATAAGTTTATTTTTAGTTTTCTTATCCTTTGAGTGCCTCTAGAGCCCCAACCCTCTATGGGGTTCTTACCTATATGAAAGCAAAAACTAGAAATAGGTATAACAAACTTAATTCATTTCATTAACTACTTAATTTGAAATATAATTTATACCTTCAGCTTGAGTATGTAATGTATGACGGTATCTAATGTCTAACATCAGGGTATGGAACTGTCGGCCGGAGAGCGCCTTTCCTCATAACTTTAACCTGGGTGTGCTTCAACATTAATTTAAATACGAATGATCGAACGTTAAGCAAGAATACATTAATCAAAGTATCAAAAAGAAAACAAAAAAATCATGATAAAAAAAATAATCTTAAAATAGAGAGTATGAATATACTGTAAGGCTGGACTTGCACCAGCAGGCATACATTTCGCGGTCAGTGCGTCTACCAATTCCGCCATTTTTTTTTCTATGTATTAACTTACTCTCATGTGTTTTTTAATTACTTACTGTAGTATTGTCATCTAAACTATATAATCTGTTATCTGTGTTTTAGTGAGAAATATTTAGGATATAGGCTATTGTTAACTTTGTTACATTTCTTTTTTACTATGTCATTTGGTCTATTTCTGTTTTTTCTCCATAAATAAATAAATAAATAAATAAATGTTTCTACAGTCCCGTCCGCAAAGCAGATAAAGCTTTAAATCAACATACGTATAATCAAAAATCAAATCAAATCATTTTATTAGCACACATAAATACAATTACAATTACAAACATAAATACAATTTTTACAGGTATGTAGCTTATAATTATATTCCTGCGGCATCGTCAGTTTTCCTTTTATCTACAGGTTATATTTTCAAGATTGCTTATAAATGTTCGGCTATATGATAATATTAAAAAATGACAAGTCATAAAATATTTTATCTTGGAGCCACTTATTTAATTGTGCTTTAAACATTTGTATGTTATTTTGGTTCTCTCGCAATTCTTTCGGCAGTTTATCGTAAATATGAATGCTGTTGAACATAACGCTTTTTTTAAATTTTTCTGTATTGTGGCTTTTTTGTTGAATGTTCCTCTTGTACCTGGTTGAGTATTGATGCTCTAAACAATTATACTGCTCAGGGTTATTTCTAATGTATAGACATATTTTTTGTACATACACATCGTATATTGTTAATATTTTCAGGCGTTTGAATAATTGTTTATTGTTTATTCATCATCCATAGACAGTACACTGCACTCGGATTTGTCATATTTTATCATTAGCCAGTTCGGGGAAATCCCAGCGAAGAAGAACTGGAAAGAAACTCCGCTGTTTTTTTTTTTTCAACGTCCACTTAGTCTAAATTTACAAAAGTATTTAGACTCACAGATAAACACGCTAAATTAATATGAATTGACGAGAATCAGCAATTCATGTCATATGCAACATTTCATGACAAATATCAGTTTATTAGTAAAGACCATGCCCGCCATCTAGAATGTTGCCAATTGGAGCAAGCCAGTCCCCACAAACAGCAGCCGTTCGCGAGCATCACGCCAGGCACAGCCATCGCCTCTATCAACCATATTTTAGGGAAAGAGGAGACCCGAACCCAGCGTCGCCGCAAGTAGGGACCTTAAAGCGATGCACTACTCCAGTGGCAACATGAAAACGTTGTGAAAGCTCTGTACGCTTTAGTTTTAATACGATTATTTCTATTAATGGTGTGCAGTGCGCATCCCATTTAGAGTGCGTCATTATTCTAACTGCTTTTTTCTGTAATCTGAACACTCTGATTGCTCCCCCCGAGGAACCCCAAAATTCGATTCCGTAGCTCATTATGGAGTAAAAGTACCCGAAGTAAGCACTTATCAGAGTTTTTAGATCGCAATTTATTGATAAAGTCTTCAGACAGTAGCAAGCCTTACTAAGTTTGTCGCATACTTTGTCAATATGTTCCCCCCAGCGTAGGTTCGAGTGTAGTGTGAATCCCAAAAATACTGTAGACGCTGCAAATTGTATAACTTCATCGTTATATTTTAAAAACATTTGATCGTTCCTTCCGAATCCTTAACACTGTGTGAGCATGAGGCATTGATTATGTGAGGACGGACTGTAGGATATTTTTATAGTAATAGATAGCAATAGTCAGCTAATATTGTGCGTCGCTGAGCGTGATTTGGCGAGGTGTGGTGGATTTGGCTGTTCCGAGTACCTTTTGCCCTTTCTACACAGTTAGTTTATCATTCCAAAAGCATCTCTGTCTATTATTTTAATCCAAATAATATCAAACAATACCCTTATCTGAAATACCAGTTCGGATTGCAATATCTTATCGTGCGCGTATCTATTTCACTTTCTACCGCGAAGTGATTAGTCAGTGTGTGCGCGACCGCGACCACGCATTTGGCGTTTTTTTTATATTTTTTAATAATCGTGAAAGTAGTACCGCGACCAGTTCAAAATGTGAAGTGCACAAGTGTCCAAGACATGGAATTAGTTTTTAGGTGGTGAATTAATCTTCCAGAGAATAAGATATTACGTATAATAATGTCAGTGATTGTTCGGTGTAAAGGATTTGCAAAATCTCCAAAGCACTTGGGATTTTCGTAATCGTTCTGTGTCGTGTTAAAAGAAGTTTGGTCCAAACGTTAACCAGGTATACCTTGGCATATATAGATAAAAAAGGTAGATAACGGTTATTTTTTTCTATCCTAAAATAATATGATTATTCCAACCGAAAAACTCCCCTGTGCCGTTTCCGACGCTCAAACTGGCAAACGTCGCATCAGCTGCTTTGAGAAAACGCGGCCGCGGCCGCTGCGATACTCAGGTCGTAGCATTTCAGGAGTTTCGCACCGTCTACCATGATTCTGTGCGAAAATGATGAAAGATTATTTATCCTGCGTCGTCGGTTCAAACTCCGTGTTTTTTTTTCGCCAAAACGAATTATTTATATTTAACGAAATCGCCAGAGGCAGAAAAGATGACAAAAAACCTGGAAAACTGTCAATAAAGCGTTTAGGGACCAACATGCGCACATCTTCCTTAGGCAGAACATCTGCCTGGCAATTCGGCGGAGGAATGCCTCCGCCGAATATTCCTCCATACACCAATGGAGGAATATTTGTATTTACAACTTTTTTTTTTCAGATGAAACTGTAATATATAATAATGTAATATGTTAAAAAATATGAAAAAAAAATTAAAACTATTACTTTTACAAATATTACGCCATGTTTACAATTAAAATGGACCAAGGAATCAACCAACATTTGGGTTATGTTAGTTCGGATTCCTTGTAAGACTGTAGGTTCCTCCATTTGTTGGTAAAATTTGCTCGTCTTTTCCATACAGTTCATTGTGGCCGTGCAATATAAATAAGTTTTTCCATGTAAAATTATATACACAATGCTAAATCCATCACATTTACGTATGAGCTATACATATGACACATATATTGGCGTATGCACGAGGCGAGACGGAGCCCACTATCTCTCGAATTAGTGCCGAAGCCCCGCGCCCTGAGTTATGAGCCGCTCTGTCGCCAAAATAAGGTCGAGATAGGTCAAGGTCAGTCACTAAGCTATTCATTCACTCTCAAACTTTCGATCGATTGTTCCAACACATTTGACGACACAATTTTTTTTCGACCTGCTGCTTCAAGGTGGGAAACAAGGCAAATAAATACTCCTATAACCGAGGTTTCCAGAGGAACTTGTCAGCATACATATGTACATACGTACATGCATGTGTGTAACGTGCCTATACATGCTTAAAGTCGATTATGTTCCTACCCCTGTGATAATAGAATCGCGAGATAAATTGCTTAAGGCGCTAGGACTAGCCAACTACTCGCGCCATACAAATGCACTTTTTAACAAATGTAATAATATGTAGTGAAACTCTTCAGCAAATCCAAATAGAACTCCAGACTGATAATAGATTGTTAATATTTTTTTATTCCATCATTTATTTAAATAATAATAAAAATAAAAAAGTTGATTTTTCTCATTAGAAATCTGAAAGTAATTCGATTTCTAGATATAAGCAAAAACAGCATATATGCATAAACAAAAAATTCCATTTGCTTTTAGATTTCTACATTTAGTCAAAAAAGTTCGGAAATGGACACCGTTTCCGCAATGTATTTTGTATAGAAAAAGGAAACAAACATTAACGAAAATAGGTCGATTCCTTGACAAGGAATCATATATTGTAAGAATGACACTTATAATCGTCAGACTTAGTTAGTTAACTTGGGGTGCCTCGTCTAACTTTGCGATTTGGCTAGTACCAGGGCCTTAATGTAATTGAAATCGCCTGCGCGCGCTCTGTATACTATATGTTGGTGCACAAGGTATTGATGTACACGATGCTTGCGTGTGTTGGTCGAACAATGCAATTCAAATCGCCTTAGAAATTAATTTGTACATCGCGAGCGCAAAAACGGTAATCATAATATTATTATTTGTTTGCGTTAGATATTAAACTGCCTCGGCCTTGTCTGTCAGTGGCAGAAGAACCAGTTTTTGCAGAGATATTTCGGTCTGAATTATTCGCTGAGTAGCTGCTGGACCCAACAATACTCTTTAGGCCTATTCTTGGAATTTAGAGCTTGGGGATATTACGTTCTAGAAAACTTTGATATAACCGTTAAGTAATTGGCGCAATTGCAAAAAAACTTTTAAACTTAGACTAAGTGGAAGTTGAAAAATGTTTCCAGCGAATTTTCTTGCCAGTTCTTCCCTGTGATTGCTGAACGGGCTAATGGTAACGGTAAAATATGACAAATCCGAATAATAAACAACAATGTACCTAATTGCCAATTTCTCGTAACTCTCACATGCCCACTGTAGTTGGGTAATCTTTAGAAAACAACTATGCTTAACTATTCTTTTTATGTTTAATTAACATCAACTACTGTAGTAATTGGATTTTCAAACTAAACGGAACGAAATTAAACAAAATGATGTACATGCAAAAGTTTTACCAGTGGGCCTATGGCGAGTTATGTCACTAAATCACTTCGATTGTCTATTTAGTGATAGGCGAAATCGCCATTTCGGAAGACTTTGCCACCACGGGTTTGCCGCGTCACTAGAATGCTTGAGATCACTTTCGATATGGCGACTAGAACGGCACATTCGGTGACGTTTCGCTAGCAGAGCCCCTAGCCTCAGTTGTCACCTAAATTGGCGTTTACGCCAAACCAATCGACTTGCGTTTTCAAATGTATGTAGAATTGAAGAGCGCGCGAAGTGGGCGTAAAGCGAACTAACATTTGCGAGTTCGAGTTTGATTTGACAGCTTGCTCACCGTCGCCGTAAATACGTTGACGTTGCCGTTTACGACGACCCCGCGTTTTCATGCAAATCGGAAGTACTGACTTTGACCGTTTGAAGAAGCAAGTCCGAGAACTTGGACTGACAACTCGCAGTTAAGTCGTCTGGCCTGTGCAAATACTGACGCAAGACGCCAGCTCGGGCGCTGACTGTCCCGTCGCACGCCGCAGCTTTACTCACCGTGCAAGTATAGTGGGGTTTGAGAGCTGCCGAGCTGAACTAAAGGCGAATAAATAGAGCTGATGGCATGCCAGATGCGGCCTTCCGACTCGCTAAGTAGCTCGCTTGGGCGCTTGGCAAACGGAAAGGTTAGATCAAGGTCACGTAACGTCATCATCGTGATTGGGTTAGGTTGTCCAATAAGTGTGTGTTGTACTCAAACAAAACACTGTTTCTGCAGGCGTACGCATGTTATGTGAAAAGATATAGTAGAAATGCTTATATATACTTTATTTTAATGTAATTTTTATTCGAAACACAGTACATTTTACAATAATATAAGCTCTACCTAAACTGATAAGCAAGGTCCTGCCATGGCACCTATAATTCCCAAATGGGGGACAGAGTTATAAATCGCTCAGCTTTCCGGAAAATCCAAATTCTGAGTGATCTGTCCTAAAACATGAGTTAGGCGGCTTGTACGAGCAAAAAATAATGGGTCAGCTGTCGCGCCGAAGGCCTGTCTGACCAAAAAGGTGAGCTCTCCGAAAAGCCATGTTCGTAGTAGAAAATTCGGTTTGATGTAGGTTCTGATATTGCGACAAAAAAAACCGAATTCTCTTGACAATGCCCTAAAAATCCTAACATTCAGGATAATTCCTAACGACATAATTGAATTCAGGCGCGCAATTGCCTACAGTTTTTTTTATTTATGTGACTGGACATGGATGGCTAATATCACAAGTTCTGTCATGGTATTAGCCCAACACACCACGTGGGAACTAGGTGCCATGCCAGGACCTTCCTTATATTGCACGGCTACATTGAACTGGATGGAAACCAACGAAAGTGAGTTCTGCTCTACCAACTATTCACTTTTATTTAATTTTCAAGTTTTCAGGCCACTGTAACATCATATCGTTGAAACTGTCGCGTGGCTATCGACGTGTCGTCGTAACTTTGCGTGCCGGACAGGAGCGAGCGAAAATCGTCATAAATTAAACTGTGAAGATCCATTCTGCTGTGGCCGGTTATAGGTCCTATATATCTGTCAAAGTAAATGATGACATCGATGACACAATGTGAAATCTTGGCGGAGTGGCGGGAAACCAGCGGCTGGAGGGATCCGACCATCCAGGATCTTGCTGAGCCGTAGCCTTTTTAAGAATTAAATAGGTGGCACCAGTTTTTCCCCTCAAAGTTGTTAACACATAGGATACATTTAATCCCGGAAAAACGTTGGGAGGCTTAGCCCGTCATCGGTCCAAAACAGCATTGCCTTACAAGGCAGTCGCAGCTGTCACGTCACTGCAGGCGCGATGCGTGCAGCTGTGGCGAAATGCGAATAAGGACAATGCGAGCGTGTGGCGGTTGTAAATAGATTTTTTCGCATTAGAAAATTAATAGCTATAAATCTAGAGGTCTTAGAAAAACCGAAAATTGGGACGAACTACAAAGAATACGCTGACGAAATAAATGTTAATGTTAAACATTCATTAACGTCAGTTTACTTTTCGCCGCATGCAGGAAAGACGGACAGACATACATTTTAGCGGGGCACAGTAATATGTAATAGGAAATTTCCCGCGTTTCTCTTATCACGAGTGTGTTTCAATGAAACTACTGCGAACATTTTCGCTAGATACGCGCCTAAAATTGATCGTCTTTTTCCGCCAATTAATTGATTGATTGAAAATTCTTTATTACGCCACAAAAAAAAACAATTTACAAAAGAAAGTATAGTGCAAAAACAACATAAGTGGGGCGCCATGCCAAACATTAATCGAGTGGTACAAAAATAAAGCGCTTGGATAACGTCCGCAGCGGATAGTGGGCCGGTGCGTTATCTTGCGTGCCGATACGGCTGGCGGTATCTGGGCGTGCTCGCCGTATTGCTGGCGTGATGCAGCGGAGCGAGGAGTCGTTTTCTTCTGTTGAAACGTATCTTCGCTTCTTGCGGCAGAGCCTCTAGTCCCAGTTGTCACCTTAATTGGCGTTTACCAACCAACAACCTAACCTAACCTAAATTTACGTTTAGTAATTTAGGTCACTTACACAGGTGACTGGCGTTTTCAAATGTTCAAATTGAAAAGCGCACGCAGTGAGCGTTAAGCGAACTAACACTTGCGAGTCCGAGTTTGATTTGTGTCCGAGTCCCAGCATTGAAAACCCACACTTTTCTTTAGTTTCCCGTATAAAATTACTTCACAGGTTTGGTTCCTTATGAGCGACATAATTTACTGGTATACAGGTTGCATTCTTTTTCTCAAAATCAACGAGTTCGATTCCCAGCTAGGAAAAGGGTTTTTGTTTTAAATTTAATAATGCAGCTTCAGTTTATATCAGATTCGGCCTTACGAGTCCTTTGAGTGGTTTTCGCAATTTCTTATATCTTCGGATTTGGTCCTGAAGGCACACTTGAAAAAAAATAAATCTAAACGTACGTCTGTATGTTTTTATTTTCTTAATTAATGTTTGAGATTGGAAAATATTGGCTAGCAAGCATTTTTTACTGTCATTTTAGATTTTTTATGCTAGAAAATTTCGATATTGATATAAAAATAAAAACATTTCGTCTGCCCGTTGACTTACAACAGTCTAAAAAGCTATTCTACACCCTACCTTTATGTACTTACATGCATAGTCTATAAGTCTAACCCAAAAGCCAACACTAACCACATTTCGTTCAATTTGACGTGCGCAAGTAATTAATATGTAATTAAAATGGGCGATTGATTCGCGACGCCGCTCATCGTTCGATGACCTGGCGGATGTCTTGAAATTTGATGATTCTAAGATTTCATTGTCGATTGAATAGTTCAGTGATCGCAATACGACCTGTTTAAAACACGATGTTGGTTATTTTGTTTATAGTTCAATTGGAGGTATAATTGTATTCAATATTTACGGGGTGTCTACGCCATCCTTATTATGCAAAATAGCATATTATAAATTTTAAAAAAATATTCAAATCAACTACAGAACTGCACAAGGGGGACTTATCACTATAAGTTATTTCTTCCAGTCAACCTGGATTTACAATAAATTGCAGGTTTGATGTTTTTCTGGATTTAAAACGTCCAATCTATTGGTAACTCGAAGTCAGAAATCGTGCCACAGTTTAAAAGTACTCTCGGGTGAGGCCAGGTCCACAAAACTGAGATTCCGATTTTTTTTTAAAACCGTTCTGTAAAGCGGAACTCTGCTTCGTGCACTTATAAATAAGTTTTTCCATTTTTAATAACAGCTACTCTTACTCGACGATTGGGTGCTCAAAGACGATACATGTAGACCAAAAATGTTAATTATCGCAAAAAAATAACTTTTTTGTCACGAATTACGTCAAAACTGGCGTCCGTCAGGGAATGCCTTAGTCCCACTGCATGTTAGAAATGAGGAAAATGTTTAAATGTTGCCGAGTACTCATCGTTTTTTTGACGTGTTTTCAACTACTGTGTATCTATATGCATGATACATACGTAATTTCAAACTGCCATTTGTTTGTTCATCTCCATAGATATTAACGCGTTATCAAACCTTATTTCACGCGAAAACTATAGAGTAGGAAATCTTTTGTTAGAAATCAGGGGCTGCATTCTGTCCCCTTTTAAATACGCACGGTACGATACGGTATTATGTGTTATTCATATCATAACGTCATGGTTTAACATGTTATGTGATAACACGATATTATCTCGTTCAAAAGAAAGAATCAAGCGAATGCGACATCTAGTTAAGCTCGAACAAAGTTGACGCTGATGTTAAAGGCAATCTTATCAAGTATGTTAGGCTACACTGTTATGCTCAGCGGCCCAGTGGCGCGACACTTCGGCGATCGCTCTCCGAAGTTAAGCAACGCTGGGTCCGGTCTGGTCTTGGATGGGTGACCATTCGACCGTTGAGAGAGGCTGGCCGTGGTTCGGATTCCACGTTGAACTGTAGGTCCCCTTCCTTACTTACTAGGTGGTAGGGTTAATCCCGCCCGGGTTGGTACCATCGCATTGGATGAACGATGGTCGAAGCGGCAATGAAAATTGTCCGTGTTTTCCATCCAGTTCAATGTAGCCGTGCAATATAAGGAAGGTCCTGGCATGGCACCTAGTTCCCATGTGGTGTGTTAGGCTAATACCATGACAGAAGGTGTGGTATTAGCCATCCATGTCCAGTCACATAAAAAAACCGGCCAAGTGCGAGTGGGACTCACACACGAAGGGTTCCGTACGATCGTACAAGATTTAACACAAAAAAATCACGTTTTTTGGTATGGGACCCCCCTTTCATTTTTATATTTTTTTCATTTTACTTATTTGTTGTTATAGCGGCAAAATAAATACACACTCTGTGAAAAATTCAGCTGCCTACCTATTACGGTTCATGAGATCCGCCCTGTGACAGACGGACGGATGGACGGACGGACGGACGGACGGACGGACGGACGGAGAGCGGAGGCTTAGTAATAGGGTTCCGTTTTCACCCTTTGGGTACGGAACCCTAAATAAAAACTTAATGAATGTATCGTTCACATATACGACCGTGAATGTGAGTTTTTATCAGAGCGTCTATTGCGAGTTACAAAATCGAAAAATCGGTGCTCGTTTAGCAGGCTTGCATCATTGAATAAAGCAGGAAATTGATTAAAGGATTTTTATATTTGTGTAGAAACATGAAATACATAAAAATATGTATCTACACAAACAAAAATCCGTGGACGGGCGATTTAGTGTATCCCTCAATTAATTGTAATTGCCGTGTACAAGTCTGATGAGAACGTACCGCCACCAATTCGATTGAATTCTTCGTAAAGGTCTAGTAAGTAGCACCCGTAATCGTAGAGCATGTATGAAAAGATGTATGTATGTTCGAAATATGTATATGAAGGGAAACAGGTGTCCTATGACCGTGCCGTATGGCGCTCTATCATCTCTGCCTACCCCGCCGGGAAAGCGACGTGATATATGTATAAATATCAACATACCTCCCCCCTTCCCTGAGTCACCCAGGGGCATCGGCAGGCGACTCCACTGCTGGTACAGTGAAGTGACATAACGTTCTTGCGCGTTTTGCACACAGTATCCTAGCAGGATTACGTCCTAGCCGCGTCAGCGTCGGCGATGTCCAGACGCGTGTCGGCAACATGCGCGCCGACGGTATACGGGTTCGATGACTTAGTGCGATGTCGAGTATTAATAGCGCCGTAAAGCCGAGAGATATTTTAGGAGTTGTCTAGGTCTAACTGCTCGAGAGCTAGGAGCGAGTTGGACAGCACGCGAAGGGAACTCCCTGCTGCAGGCCTATTCCTGGAATTCCGTAATCAGGAATCAGGAATACTGAGTCTCGAAAATCGCTTTTATAGCGGTTGTCAAAGCTATTTTTTCGACGGAAAACATTGATTAAATTGGTATCGTACAGCTCCGGAATCTTTTCGTCGAGAAAATTTATTTTAAACCCGCTATAAAAGCGGTTGTCCAGACTCAGGATTCCTGATTACTGATCACGGAATCCCAGGTTGTTGTCCCAGGATGGTTGTCTGCAATGATTCCGGCGCCCCAATCGGAAAATGGACGAGATCTTATGTTTTAGTCGTTTTTCGGCATGTAAAGTCGGGGGAGGATCAAACCTTACACTTTGGGTTGACAGAAAAGATGAACAGTCAAAAGAACCCTCGAAATAACCTTGACTTTTGGCAACAATTACACGTTTAATATGTTCTAAGGCTGAGATAAATAGTCGTAACAGAAACTAAGACTAACGAAAAGTAGTACTTTGTGACGTCAATTTGCATCACTTTGAGATTTCGTCCAAACAAAATGTGTCAAAGTGACGTCACAAAGTACTACTTTTCGTTAGTCTTAGTTTCTGTTACGACTATTTATCTCAGCCTAAGTATATTTTAATCGTTTTTGGGACGTAAAGTCGGGGGAGGATAAAACTTCACACTTCGGGTTGAAGGAAGTCAAAAATACTTTGACTTTAGGCAACAATCGAATGAAACGTTTTATTATGACTTAGTATATATCGATTTAAATTTTTTTTCGGCATGCAAAGTTAGGAATGGATACGTACACATCGGGTTGACAAAAGAGATGAACAGTCAAAAATACTTTGACCTTTGGCAACAATTACACGATCCAAAAATTATACACACAATTGTTTTCTACGGTTCTTATAGCTAGAGTGAGAACTGTCGCATAACTAAATAATATGTGATAAATACGTGACAATCTCGTTGTTAGATAGGTTGGAACATTAAAATACATATGTAATTAAAGCTTGAAGGTAAAAAACTTCATCTAAAAAAGCTGAAACTCCAGCTGTAACTAAAATACTGGCGGTATTACCTCTTTGAATTTCGAGGCTTATATAAACTTTATATAAGGCTTACATAAAACGACAAAGTTTATATAAACATCAGAATACATAATTTAATAGCGAAGTTCAGAAATTTATAACTGTGAATTGGGGATCGATTGAATCTCAACCAATTCTTATTCCGGTTTCGACAAAATACTAGTTCTAATTAATTGAGTCAGTCCATAACATTTTGCAAAACTTACCGTATATAAATGTATTTAGTTAACAAACGAGCAATCAAAACCCCAAATCTGGTGCATAGCTCTGCCCCCGTGGGCGCCAGTTCACTGAACTGTTAAAATCCCACGCTACCAAAAAAATACGCCCAATCTTTTGTTGTCTACCTTTTTTTGCATGGCACCGAGAATTCCCATCAAAGTCATAAGACTCTAAATTTATATTATAGCTTGAAATGCTGAATATAGAATACTAGCTGAAGCACCCGGTTAAACTCGGGTCAATATAGTTTTGGACTGATACTGATGTCGGGCCAAATTATCCCCATACAGACTTTCGTCCCCTATTGGCTTTCGAGCTTAATTTTCGCTACAAAAGGCTATATGTCCTTTTTCAAGGTCCACAACATCTCTATACCGAGATTCATCAAAAAATGGTTCAGGGGTTTAGACGTAACGCAAACAGACACAAACGGTTACTTTCGCATTTATAATATTAGTATGGATGTAAATTAGGGTCGGTAAATTGTGAAATACACTACCTGCAAGGTACAAACTGGGTCCATCAAACACCCGTGAAAGCTCATGGGCATCCTCGGGCAAATCTAAGTTGAGTGCCTGGCGAACGCCGCCATGTGTCGCGCTACATAAAATAATAATAGCGAGGGCGCCATTTTTTTATTTCACCATGGCAACAAAGAGTAAAGTGGTGATTATGTTATTTGGCATTTAAATTTTTTTGGATTCATTTGGGTTACGGTGCGTAACGAGGCAATCCGCCGACCTACCAGAGTAGTAGATATTGGATACCGGGTGGCCAAAGAGACGCGACCGTTGGAGTAACCGTGTCCTGCACTGGCGGCTGTGGACAGGAACACGGAGTGCGGGAAGACCACCCGCCAGGTGGGACGACGACATCAAGTGCGTCGGCGGAAAGCAGTGGTTGCGTACCGCCGAGGGCCGGGAGGACTGGAGAAAATTTGGAGAGGCTTATGTCCAGCAGTGGGCGCAAACACGCTGACTGACTGACCGAAAGTTTTTAATTATTAGTACAATCGTCTTATACATTACGTTTAATTGTAGATGTTCATACAGAAATACTTCCAAATGATGTAATACAGTGGCTCTACACCAATAACGTTTGACTGCATAATCTAAGTTATTGGAACCATATGTTAAATGTTTCGCTTTGAAATCCACCCACTTTCATTGTAAAGTTAAATGTTAATTTGCACACTCTTGTCAGCTGCGCTTATCTGTCACCTTTCTGTATCTAATGAGAGCTATTATTAGAGTCGCCACTGCAAGAAAATAGTTTATTTACTTTTAACCTACATGGCGAGGGCTTTTATATATTTATGGTTTGGCGTCACATAACTTATATAGTAAAAGCTTAACTAATAAAATAGTGGTCTCTTATACACGATGTTCAGCTATGTACAGACCAGTTATTGCCAAATTTGTCTATACAGTCCATAACTTTATGCACTTCACGACACATGTTTAGCAAAATGTGTAACTAGGTGGCGCCCCATCATCAGCTGTTTTAAAATCGGCTGCCAAGTGTCATTATTGACAGTTCAGTAGATATTGGCAATCCACGGGAAAAGTGCTCCGTGCATTTGGTGCAAGAAGGAGCAAAACATTTTGCTAGTCAATATTTTAGTTTTGGCTTATAGAATGACAGTTCCGTGTCGATCTAAATTGTTCTATTAATTGCGTTCGAGTTTTTTTTTATTTATTTATTAGAAGGAAAAATAGAAACAGACAATTACATAGTGAACATATGGAGAGTAGGTTTACATTAAAATAGCCTATTTCCGAACTATTCCTTTCGGAAACATTTAAATAGAGTTATCTATCGTTCATAATATTATTAAAGCAGACTGGCTATGTTCAAGTTTATCATTATTATGGCCGACACCTAATGCTATATTTTCAGAACCAAATATTTGACTGCCGAAGTTACTAGTATTATTAGTTATTACTAATAGTCTAAACTGCACTTTGCCCAAATATATCACATGGTAACTTGTTTTGTCCATCCTTGTTTTTCGTAGGTGAGTTTTTTTTTTGTTAATTTGTGTCTATGATATGTACATATATGTGTGTATATGATATGATCAAATATGACTTATGTCTAAACATAGATGTTTTAAGTAGTTGCACATTGGATAACTAATTCAATGATCATCGACTGTGTAACTTGTAAGATGTTTTTGTTAGTAAGGAGTGTCTTAGAAAGTATTATAATGTTTTGGCACGTGAAGCGGCAGCTGAGCTCGGACAGGCTGGGAAGGCGATGTGTTGACAAAACATTGGCAGTCAACCCTTGCATGGCACGCGGCACACTTCCTACTAACTGAACATTATTCATACATTCCTGCAAGTATCGCGATTGCTAATACAAGCGTTTAGCAACAGCGAAGAGCCTTTATCTTCGTATTTAATGTATGTGTATTCATAATTTTTGGTTTGGCTACTATGGTGAACTGGAATTATATTTTCCAATGAAGATTTCCTTCAGAAACATGAATTTCCAAGCAAATGTTTTACGAGATAACTAAAGTAATAAAATCAAACGTATATGCGCGAATTCATTTCCATGAATTGTGAATAGTATTATATCGATGGATTAGAAAATAATTTCACATGATTTAATTTGATAAACAGCGGCGTTGTAACCAGGTTATAAACATAATCTGAAACATGAAAAACTATAATGATACGATTTCGAAGCTGTTACTGCAACACACCTAGATAACAATGTCAATAGTTAGTTTAACAAGGTGCAAGCACCCGTTACTGCAAGATTCGTTGGCATCGCGCCAAACGCTTTCGCACAACCGATATACTCAGCACTCTACCGTCACCTGCCGTAGCAGCGGGAGACCACTTGCAGTCATATTCAGAGTCAACACTTAGTACGAGAGTAGCACCGGACTACCCATACAAAAACCGACTTAAGGCCGAGTGCACGAAAGGACAAAAAATCAAAATCAACGTCAAAGTATGATCAAACACGCCACTTTGTGTGGACAGTATGGAAGGAACTCTATGCGGATCACTAAAAGTGACGTGTTTGAACATTGATTAACTCAGCCGTCTCTTCGTGCAACCAGGGCTTAGTCCGTCGTATTTAAATTAGTCCGCCCGATCTGAATACTGCTGTTTATCCATAAAATTGCAGTAAATTGTGAACCTGGTTTTATATATTTTGCTCTAGAAAATGTTTGGAAATCAGCCTATAACTTGCTGTTTGTGCTAAAAATAAACTTTGATAAAAGTATGTCACAATTATTCGACCATGTCATAGATTAAAGTAAAGAAGTATCTTCATACGACGAACAAAAATCCCCGTTAAGGTGGGCCTTGCCGCTCAACTCCCCATACAAACGTGGAGAGAAGATCATGCGCATATTTCTTGTCAGAGATATATGCGCATTAAAAAATTATACTCAAAATAGCTTTATTTGATCGAACTAGATGTCTGATGGCCATTGGCATTGTAAAATAGTGTTTGGTTTCTAAGTTATAAGGTCAGAAAGATCGAGTTTTTCGCACGTTTTATACAATAACTTTTGAGGAGGATTATCCAACAATTTATTTTTTTGTGAAAAATAATAATCAATTTGGTTTTTGTGTAATTTTTGACTACAGTGGTCGTGATTTATTTTCAGCTAGAAGTCGTTTTGTGCTTAAAATATTCGTTAATCTTTGTCTAGGTAGACGTTGTTTCTATTTAATGTATTCTGAAATATGAATTGCGACGCCACCCTGTGGACCTTTATTATCCCTAATCAACACTCGCATAACGTTTGCAATCTATTCCTTCCTGTTTAATCTATGCCCATGTTTACATTAAAATTTGCAATTTCTTTAAAGTCTTTTATTATAATTTACATTTTCTTACAATATTGGCAAAACCAATCCATTAATCCATAGTGTAAACGGAAAGATTGCTTAGAGAAGCGACGTGTGCCTAAAGGACACTAGCCTGCTGCAAGCTATCGCTCGTATAGCGACTGGAAGTCGCTGGCGGTCAATGAAATTTAAATTCAACAAGGTGGGGACATTTCCGATCGATCGACAATGCGCATATAAGGTGAGCGTGACCGCTCGCATGACGGAAGACGGCGCGCGGCGCGGCGGGCGAGTGGCGCGGCGAGTGGGCGCGCGAGCGGGCGAGTAGGCGGCACGGCCAAAACCGTTTGGCTCGACTTGTTCATGCCCTTAGCTGGCGCGGGCGGTTCGTTTTGTCTAATTTACGGTTTTGTTTTTTCAAACTAGGTTCGTTTGAGATTTTTTGCCTTTTATAAAATTCTAGCTGTGGTAGAGCTCCGCTCGGGTCAATGTCATTTTGGACTGATGTCGGGCCGAATTATTTTATGGACATTACAGTATATGATTTCTCCATAAAACTGGCAGCCCCCATTTCACCCACTTTAAGTTTTTGAACAAAAAAGTTTACAAAACCAAACCCACTACTAAAAGGTAAGAAACAAGTGGGTGTTGTTTGATAAAACCAGTTAAACGATGCTAATAATAAAATATGTCAAATCCGAGTGCAGTTTGCTGCCTGTGGATGATGTATAAACAATAAACAATTAAACAGCCTCTACCTTGTTACCTTTTAGTAGTCGGGGTACAGTTTTATATATATTTTTAATATTACATCGCCAACTCTGAAAACGACTACGTAAAGATGACAAAATATCCCTTCCTCCACGTTAAGAACGGCCAATTCGCTATGCTCCCTAGTTTACTAATCATTTGAAAATCACTATTCCAATTAAACTGATGTGTTGTATCTAATGCTCTAATTCATAAATATTATTAATATCTGATTCATAAATCTTACTTGTACTTAGCTAAGCAAAAGTATGCCTTCCGACTGTCAGTTTTGACATTGAATGTATGGAACTAATGTCAAATTTGACAGTCTGAAGTTATACTTTTGTTAAGCCAAGCACGAGTGCGGTCTATGAATCTCGGCATAAGTCAGGCAACAAATATATCTATATTCACGTTTTAGTTTTTTGGAAAAAAAAAAACTGAATGGTTTTCGTACACATTTTGACCCAGCGTACATTTACCGAAAAAACAAAAAAAGATCAGACGGATATTTGTTGCCAGGTAGGTACTGGATACTAAATGTCGAGCATATTGAAACACTGGCTTTCAAATAATTAGCCAACTACGTTTGTATGGGGAGCGTATTTTTGTGATGCTTACGTATTTTACTTTTTACTTAATTTAACTTATGGTAAGGTAAATTAAGTAAAAAGTTAACTCTGAGACCTTCTCTGTTTCAAAGAAGAAGACATGCTCCGCGATGAGGAGGATGCAACATGTCCACAATCAGACAATGCGCATAGTGTATGATTTGGTAAGATTTACGAAAATGTTAAGCACAAAACGACTTCTAGCTAAAATTAAGGCGCTAGGACTAGCCAACTACTCGCGCCATACAAATGCACTTTTTAACAAATGTAATAATATGTAGTGAAACGCTTCAGCAAATCCAAATAGAACTCCAGACTGATAATGGATTGTTAATATTTTTTTATTCCATCATTTATTTAAATAATAATAAAAATAAAAAAAGTTGATTTTTCTCATTAGAAATCTGAAAGTCATTCGATTTCTAGATATAAGCAAAAACAGCATATATGCATGAAAAAAAAATTCCATTTGCTTTTAGATTTCTACATTTAGTCAAAAAAGTTCGGAAATGGACACCGTTTCCGCAATGTATTTTGTATAGAAAAAGGAAACATACATTAACGAAAATCATTCGATTCCTAGACAAGGAATCATATATTGTAAGGATGACACTTATAATCGTCAGACTTAGTTAGTTTACTTGGGGTGCCTCGTCTAACTTTGCGATTTGGCTAGTACCAGGCCCTTAATGTAATTTGCTCTGCATTACTCAGACCTCAGAATAACTTCACGGTTGCTAAAGCTAAAACTGAATACATGACCGAACACAAACCGACATGGTGTCCAACGCTCATCTCGCTCATTCTCTGACCACAACGACTTGTGTATGAAGACATATAAATTCCTCACTGCCATTACCCCTGACATTGGACATTCTCGGATAAAGAGCGTAGGTACCTTAGCATTGAGTCTTGACTTAGCGAGGCTTTGAAGTGGAATGATATGATTCTTGAACGCAGTAAGATTGAATAAAAATGCTTGGTTAAATATTCAGAATGCTTATGGGTACGCGTCAATGATTTGTTTTTACGTTAAGGTGGGCCTTCCCGCTCAACTCCCCATACAAACGTGGAAAGAAGAACTTGCCCACATTTCTTGTCAGAGATCCCAAATTTTGCTCAAAATAGATGTCTAATGACCATCGGCATTGTAAAATTTTGTTTGGTTTCTAAGTCATAAGGTCAGAAAGTTCGAATTTTTCGCGCGTTTTATACAATAACTTTGGAGGCGGATTACTCAATGATAAAGTAAGAACATCTTAATAAGGTTAGTCATCAGACATAGCTTATTTAATCAAGATTTATAATATATTTGGTTTTTGTTAGATTCTTGATAACAGCGGTCGTGGTTTACTTTTAGCTATAAGTCGTTTTCGTAAATCTTGCCAAATCATATACTATGCACATTGACTTTTTTGTGGACATGTTGCATCTTCCTCATCACAGAGCCTGTCTTTTTCTTTGTAACAGAGAAGGTCCCAGAGCGCAACAGCAGCAGTTAGTCCCGCCGGGATGGACCATCTTAAGAGGGTATATTTTACGTGTCGGCCCAGACAAAAAGGGAGAGCTATTTCCTAGTCAATTTCTAAATAGAATTGTTTAAAATTATGCCAAAAACATCGTCTAACCAGTACGTACTAGTCTGCTTTATACATTTTATCAAAGTTTTTTATTTTCTGGAATATTAAATGCTTTAAATGAAACATATTTAATCACTTTTTGATGCAAAATTTAAAAGCAGTTTAATTCAGTCATTTCAATTCAGAAGAACTAATTTGTGAAAACATTGGAGACTAGCTAACTAGGATTTGAAAATATACTCAAGAAGACGACCACCCTCAACGGGTGAAGACGGTCATCCATCTAGAACCCGACCGTGCCCTGAGTTGCATCACCGTGATTATCGAACGGCAAGATCTCGCGCCGCTAGGCTACCGAGGTTGACAAATAATTAGACTATGCATAGATGTAATGTCAGTGGAACGTTAGTCAGATAACAAAAACCGGCCAAGTGCGAGTCAGACTCGCACACGAGGGCTTCCGTACCATCAACAACGTAACCCATAAATAACGTTTTTTGTATGGGGCCCCCGTTATTTTTTATTTTTTTTTCATTTTACCTATGTATTTCTTATAGCGGCAAAATAAATACACACTCTGTGAAAATTTCAGCTGTCTACCATTACGGTTCATGAGATACAGCCCTGTGACAGACGGACGGACGGACGGACGGACGGACAGCGGAGGCTTAGTAATAGGGTTCCGTTTTCACCCTTTGAGTTTTATTATTATTACTAGCTGCGGTACCCGGCTCCGCTCGGGTTAGTGTCGGCTAAATCATTTCATGGATAAAAAGTAGCCCACATGACTGGTCCAAAATAGGGTCAAACTGGTCCAGGACAATGGATCCATCTACCAAATTTAATCAAGATCGTTCGAGCCGAAATAGCATGATTTAATGAGAAACATCCAATAATTCCATACTTTGGATACGGAACCATACAAAATAGTAAGGATAGGCCCTCGATCGTCTCAGCAAAGGTTAGGAATACTTATCCAACCTTAATGATGGGTCATTTAATGCCTACGCGATCACCTTGGACCACGCCGTCTCGTCTTCGTCGAAGCTGCAAGATCGAAATCGTATTGTATGTACGCGCTTCTGTTGTACACTGTATCACAACAAAAGAACTAAAACAATATATTGTCTTACGATTTTGTTTTAAATGGAACCTGACTTGGATGGCTAATACACCACAACTACCGTTATGATATTAGCCCAATACACCACATTCCCGAAGGAATTTGGTGCCATTCCAGGACCTTCCCTTTATGAGTACGGCTACATTGAACTGAATGGAAAACACGGACCATTTTTCGTTGCCGATTTGACCATCTTTTCATCCAATGCGATGGTACCAACTCCGGCGGGCTTAAACCCTACCACCTAGTAGGGAAGGGGACCTACAGTTTTACATGGATTCCCTACCATGGAGCAGTTTGCATTCGTAAGGAAAGGCACTTATCCAACTCAAAAAGAGAAGGAAAGTGGTGCATGACCGGACTAGGATTTGAACCCATAACCCCTGGCATTTTGACTAATGGAATAAACGAAAACCCTAGACCAAACACCCTCTAGAAATTGTCGAACATTATCATCATAGATTACTAGTCTCATCGACGACCCAGAGGAATCACTAAATTCAGATACCCGATCCGAAGGGATGTTTGAAAAATAAATGTGTTACGGCTTTTCATGCGGCGGGAGGAGACATTCTCCGACTTTCGAGCCGTTGTCACGGAGGCATCCGCCACGTTCGTACGCAGCGTACACACTACACAGTCGTCTGCACAGTTGTCAGCAAAATTCGAACCTGCGACCTTTGGATTACACGCCCACTGCTCTAACTTTATGTCACGATTAAAAACGTCTTCAGATTATTTTCGAAATCTTTGTAATCAAATTTAGATATCGCTGAAACTAAAATGAACACTGTCGTTCGAGATTTCCGATCAAAATGTATTTACTATTTCTGAGTTAACTGCCCACTCCAAACGTAAAATCCTAAACGAACCGTCCGTAAAGAGGCTTTGCTTGTTTAAGGCCCTGGTACTAGCCAAATCGCAAAGTTAGACGAGGCGCCCCAAGTTAACTAACTAAGTCTGACGATTATAAGTGTCATTCTTACAATATATGATTCCTTGTCTAGGAATCAACCTATTTTCGTTAATGTATGTTTCCTTTTTCTATACAAAATACATTGCGGAAACGGTGTCCATTTCCGAACTTTTATGACTAAATGTAGAAATCTAAAAGCAAATGGATTTTTTTTTTATGCATGTATGCTTTTTTTGCTTATATCTAGAAATCGAATTACTTTCAGATTTGTAATGAGAAAAATTAACTTTTTTATTTTTATTATTATTTAAATAAATGATGGAATCAAAAAATATTAACAATCCATTATCAGTCTGGAGTTTTATTTGGATTTGATGAAGCGTTTCATTACATATTATTACATTTGTTAAAAAGTGCATTTGTATGGCGCGAGTAGTTGGCTAGTCCTAGCGCCTTAATCGATCGTCGTATAACTTATCCTTCAACTCCACTCCTAATACGACTTAGGAGCTTTTAATAAATCACTTTACCCCAATAGTAGCTTAAAAGGTTCAAAATTAATTATCCACCGAGCATTTGGACTGTAATCCCCAGACAAATACTTAACTCGAAGTAGTTAGCACGCGTGCCCATACTTGGTCGCGATATCTTCATTACATTATGACGTTAAGTTATTTTTTACATCACGATCTATGTATAGCCGAGCCGTCAACTGCGATCAATAACTCATCACGTGGGCGGGAACATCATATTTGCGAACATTGAGAATAGTGTTGTCAACAAGATATTGTATTGTTTTATTGCATTCATAGGTAGGTAACCTACACTTAAAAATGTCAAGAATCGTTATGCTAGGTCTATGTCAAAAATATAAATGTCGCATACTCTATTTCCATGCATATAAGAACTGGCAAACATATTTTGCCAGTCACAAAATAAGTTTAAAACTTAAGTAGTTGATTAATCAATGCCACCGCTCGCACCGCACGTAAAAAATAAATATAAAAAACAAAAGATTAAGTATTTTTAAGTCAAATTGTAGTCTTTACTGTAACGGGAAGGCGGAATTTAACTTAATCTGTTCTCGTCACTTTGCAAAGACGTTTTATACAAATATCACACGTTTGGTTCTATCGGAATGGTCAGTCCGATTTCTCACCTAAATTGGAGTTCGAACTTCGAAGTTACGTAAAAACGTCAAACTCCATGCAAGTTTTCACTAGATATTCTGTGGTTTTTTTTCTTCAAGCTGCCAAAGTCAAACTCGAACTTCCGGTATGAATGAAAATGCGAAGTCGGCGTAAGCGGCAACGTCAACATATTTACGGCGACGGTAAGTAAGCTGTCAAATCAAACTTGGACTCACAAAGCATGGTTCGCTTAGCGCCCACTGTGCGCGCTCTTCAATTTATCCATACATTTGAAAGCGCCAGTCGATCGGTTTGGCGTAAACGCCAATTTAGGTAACAACTGGGATTAGGGACTCTGAGATCCAAATCAATAGATGTGTGGACACCATACAAGTCGAACATCAAAACATTTCATGAACGAAATGTACTACAACAATGTCACACTATAGACGGGTAAAAGTTTTCACTGGTTTTTGCTATATTGCTGTAATGTTGCATCGAATTCAGTTTAGTAGTTGTTGTTTTTGTTGTATATAATTCAGCCTTTGGGACACATTAGGAACACTTGAAATCAAAGTCTTGAAGTCACTTGAAGTCAAAATCTATTCCATGGCAAGAGGCTAGATTTCAAGTTGAAAACTCACTATTACAAGGTATACACAGTTATAACCTAACACTTAATATTACCATATGCAGTATTGAAATCTTGCTTTAATTAATATTTACAAATTAATAACTAAATAAGTTTATCAAGTAAGTAATAATTCTACAGAGGATCAATAGAATTGTCTAAAGAATTGTTTTGTCGTGAAACAGAAAACAATAAACATCCGTCTTCACAAACTTTCGCGTTAATTATATTATTAGGATAGGATGAGTAGGATTATGGAAACGGATTCAATCCTAATTAGTTACCGTATCTAAATGGTTCTCGAATCCGTCAACACGTTATCCGTCATCATTTCGCAACGCGGTATGCGTTACAGCCGGCGCGGAACCCACCCACTGAGGCAGCATAATTTGACAGTAGTTTATCATGGCGGCTCTCGGGTTCTGAATATGTATCGCGCGGGCCGTTCTGGTTGTGGCGAAACTGGGGCCCCCGGGCGCGTAGGCCGCGGCTCGGCGGCTATGGTAATGACACCCCATTCAGTGAGTCACCCGGTTGAGCAAGCGAGGGTTCGGACGGGAAAAATAGAGTTGTGTGTTTGTACAGTCAACCAAAGGTTAAAGGACACACTTCCGGTTAAGCGTAAAAATGAATGGTGTTTAAATACGACCTCTGATTCAATTTTGTTAGGGTTTTGTTTACTCAGTAGCTAGTAGACATCCTCAACTATGTATTAATCTATACTCAACCCTATAATTGTTTCTAAAAGTCAAAGTATTTCGACTGTTCATCTTTTCATTCTACCGGATGTGTATCCTAAACTCTTTGTTCGACTGTACGTTCTAAATTGCCTAACCTAACTTTTTTATGCGACCTGACATGGATGGCTGATACCGCACAACTACCGTTATGATATTAGCCCAATACACCACATTCCCAAAGGATTTAGGTGCCATGCCAGGACCTTACCTTTGTGAGTACGGCTACATTGAACTGGACGGAATACACGGACAATTTTTCATTGCCGCTTCGACCATCTTTTCATCTAATGCGGGCCAACCCGGGCGGCTTAAACCCTACCACCTGATAGGGGAAGGGGACCTACAGTTTTACATGAATTCCAAACCATGGAGCAGCTTGCATTCGTGACTAAATGCACTTATCGAACACGGAAACAGAAAGTAAGTGGTGCATGTCGGAATTGAACCCAGACCTCTGGTACGCTAGGCCAATCCCCGCCCACTAGGCTTCGAGTCGCTTACCTAACCTAACTTAACATAACCAAACCGGTTTTACTAATAGACATTTATCATCCCTGAAGTAAATATACATTTTCGTACTAAGCAGGCTCGTCACTTATTCCATAATATACGAAAAAGCATATTTACTTAAGTCGAGCGGCTCCTAGGTGAGATGAAGCGTTAAATAAATGTGTGAAGGTATAATCTGAAAAACTGTGTTAGTAGGAGACACTGATTACGGGAGACGGGCCTGTAGGAGAATTCCAAATTATGGGTATGCTTCAGGTGGCGAAATTGGATGACGCAACACCCGCGAATGGAATGTTTTGCTGGTTCGAGTCCAGCATTGCATTATATTCGTAATTATTTATTGTATATATATATTTTTATAAAGTAATTATTTAGGTTATTTTTATTGGGATTTTTCTTTAATTAATGTGTCCATGCTTCACAGTCGATTATACATACATATATATCACACTTCTTATTCCACTGCATATCTTGGTACGGTTATACCGGACATAAAGATGTTATTATCTCGAGAATCTAGAGAAGGAATCTTCAAATCTGCGCAAACTAGTCTTCATACGAAATATGCACGAATCAGCAGCTGTCGCTCCACAGAATATAATCCTGGGTCACTCGATTCATTGATTGTCAAAACTACAAATCAGCTGATGCATTTTTGTTGCCATTTTGTTGAATTCCTCATTTACTCGAATAACCTTATACCGCTGTTATTAGTCGTATTTTTGACAGCTAGAAATACCGGAGTTTTTTTTTTTATGTGACTGGACATGGATAGCTAATACCACACTTTCTGTCATGGTATTAGCCCAACACACCACATGGGAACTAGGTGCCATGCCAGGACCTTCCTTATATTGCACGGCTACATTGAACTGGACGGAAAACACGGACAATTTTCATTGCCGCTTCGACCATCGTTCATCCAATGCGATGGTACCAACCCGGGCGGGATTTACCCTACCACCTAGTAAGTAAGGAAGGGGACCTACAGTTTAACGTGGAATCCGAACCACGGCCAGCCTCTCTCAACGGTCGAATGGTCACCCATCCAAGACCAGACCGGACCCAGCGTTGCTTAACTTCGGAGAGCGATCGCCGAAGTGTCGCGCCACTGGGCCATTGAGGCTGATGAAGAGTAATAGCGGTGGTTTAAATGTTAATTAAAAAGGCGGAACGGAGTGGCAACCGTTACTGGTAATGCGGCGATATTAGTTCGCCTACGAATTGGGACGCGCAACATCGAATCTTCGTTACACCAATGGCGTCCTGTGCAGTTATCACGTGTCGTTGGCAATCAAGGCAATAATGATCTGAGTTCCTTATGTTAAGTCGGTCAAACAGATCACTAGAAGCGTTCTATCTAGTTTCCTGGCGTCCTAGAAACGTCATCACCTCTTTCACTGTTTCAGACAGCGAGAAAGGAAGTACGGGTGTGACGACTGAAAGGAATTCGTATTACGGCATCATAGCCAATTTTTTGTAACATAATCGCTCCTAGCAAGTTTCCCATGTCGTACCTGTCTCGGAGCACCTGGGCCTACTGGGCTGCAACATCTCCCAGACGTATTAGCCATCCATGTTAGGTTGCATAAAACAAAGTGGAAGGTTCTTCTCACCACTGCTTCATCTTTAAACATCACTGATTAGGCCGCTTATTGAATACTCCAGCCACATATGGAAAAATATTCCCCAGTGCCTTGGTCCTTTAGACTCAATACAGAGCAGCGCCGAGCCGAGTGGTTGGGGACCCACAAATCATCGTTGGCTTGGAGTCCCTGAGCCACAGACGGTTTGTGGGGTCGCTCAGTCTGTTCTACAGGTACTATCACGGTACTATCAGCTCTGTAGACCGGTTCCTCATAAGAATAAAAGAATGGTAGCTTCGGCCAGTCAGTTCGCTTATGAATTCGCGCACTCCTGATATTTTCGTGTTCCAACGAATCGTAAGAACTGCACAGGACATCATCGGTGCATTTTCACTAATACGTGGCTACACTGCTGTCATGCCAAGGAACCGCCACTCGCTCCCTTTTATGCTCGCTGGCCTCAACTGACTACCGTTGACAACATCCAATTCAGCATGCTTGATTCTGATAATGCCTATATTTACGCTTCCACGAACAGATACACCGCCATGTACGGAGGACTTCCTCTCGAGAGAATGTTCATTAGCATTACTCAGAGGTTTTAGTCATTCATCGTTGAGAGAAAAACCTTGTAACAGCTGCGGCGGCGGCGCTTATAGCACAGGATGTTTCATAATTACTACATTTGGTGATTCATCGGTCGTTATGGTGCTGACGGTATGGCGACAGCGGTGGCAGGTGGGGGGAAATCTTCATATAGTGAATTGACTACACAAATTAAGGCGCCTATATCCCATAGCGGAAAGTCAAGAATGCGCGCGGCGGAATCTAGCCAGTGCCATCATTTCGCGCGCTCCATCCCCACTCGGCAAGGTACGACTAGTCTGATTTTGTAAAAAAAATAAAAAAGACGATTTTTTAACAGCAAGGGGGAAGTGTACCTCGTTATGGCTGCAAGGTATAAGATTGATTTTATTTCATTCTTCTAAATAGAAAGATAACAGATAAAATGGCTTTGAAAGGTAAAAAAGGTCCTTTTAGAAATAATTTTTATTACAAGTGTTTTCTACAAAATGGAGATGTGTACCTCCGCAAACGTACTTTCTATAAGCTCAATATTTTTAAATATTTAAAAACCAAAGGCTTTACTGTAATCGACGTCAGAAAAACGTTCATATTTATTATTTTTCATATCACGCGATTGGTAAGGGTACCAACGTCAGATCAATAAAGCAAGGATGCAAATAGTCCCGTTGTCACCGATTTTCTATGCTACCAAACCGGCGTCAACAGAAACTCAAAACGTGAAAAGACGAAGATTTAAAAAAATACTGTTATTTTCGAAGACAACATAAATGTAAAATAAAAATCATGCACTGGTCTTCAAACATATTAAGCTTTATATTTCTTCTGAACCTTTTCCGAATAGGTGAAAAAAATAAAACAAAATGCGTTATAGTATAGTACCGTTTACAGTATTGTATTGTATTGTTTATTCATCATCCATAGACAGTACACTGCACTCGGATTTGTCATATTTTAGCATTGGCCAGTTCAGCAAAACAAAACACAGCGAAGAAGAACTGGAAAGAAACTCCGCTGTTTTTTTTTTCAACGTCCACTTAGTCTAAGTTTACAAAAGTGTTTGTCAATTATTTTAACAAAAACATAGGTTCACATGAATACACAAAATTTTAAATCCACGCCGTATGCAACAGTTCATGAAAAATATCATTATATTTGCAAAGACAATCCCCTCCAACTAATATGTTGCCAATTGGAGCAGGCCAGTCCTCACAAACAGCACAGTTTGCCGAAGTATTCCACGCGACTCTGACTCCTATTTACTATGGTCATTGGCTAAGTCTTGTGGGGAACTGACTCATTTTGGGAGCACAGCGCGACGGTGACGGTTGAACCGTGTGGCAAACGACTCGCGGCCGACTTCCCGTAAGGTCATATGGTCAATTCGTCCATGTGGCGGCGACCCGGGTAACGCCCACAACGCTGCTCCTTGCTCTGCTGTTCTGTGGGCACCGCCGAAAGGACTTCCCGTAAGGTCATATGTTCAATTCGTCCATGTGGCGCGGTGGCGAGCCGGGTAACGCCCACAACACTTCTCCTTGCTTTCCTCTTCTGTGGGCACCGCCAAAAGGACTTCCCGTAAGGTCATATGGTCAATTCGTCCATGTGGCGCGGTGGCGAGCCGGGTAACGCCCACAACACTTCTCCTTGCTTTCCTCTTCTGTGGGCACAGCCGAAAGGACTTCCCGTAAGGTCATATGGTCAATTCGTCCATGTGGCGCGGTGGCGAGCCGGGTAACGCCCACAACACTTCTCCTTGCTTTCCTCTTCTGTGGGCACAGCCGAAAGGACTTCCCGTAAGGTCATATGGTCAATTCGTCCATGTGGCGCGGTGGCGAGCCGGGTAACGCCCACAACACCTCTCCTTGCTTTCCTCTTCTGTGGGCACAGCCGAAAGGACTTCCCGTAAGGTCATATGTTCAATTCGTCCATGTGGCGCGGTGGCGAGCCGGGTAACGCCCACAACACTTCTCCTTGCTTTCCTCTTCTGTGGGCACAGCCGAAAGGACTTCCCGTAAGGTCATATGTTCAATTCGTCCATGTGGCGCGGTGGCGAGCCGGGTAACGCCCACAACACTTCTCCTTGCTTTCCTCTTCTGTGGGCACAGCCGAAAGGACTTCCCGTAAGGTCATATGGTCAATTCGTCCATGTGGCGCGGTGGCGAGCCGGGTAACGCCCACAACACTTCTCCTTGCTTTCCTCTTCTGTGGGCACAGCCGAAAGGACTTCCCGTAAGGTCATATGTTCAATTCGTCCATGTGGCGCGGTGGCGAGCCGGGTAACGCCCACAACACTTCTCCTTGCTTTCCTCTTCTGTGGGCACAGCCGAAAGTACTCCCGTAAGGTCATATGTTCAATTCGTCCATGTGGCGCGGTGGCGAGCCGGGTAACGCCCACAACACTTCTCCTTGCTTTCCTCTTCTGTGGGCACCACCGAAAGGACTTCCCGTAAGGTCATATGGTCAATTCGTCCATGCGGCGGCGACCCGGGTAACGCCCACAACGCTGCTCCTTGCTCTGCTGTTCTGTGGGCACCGCCGAAAGGGAAACCTTGGTCGGTGCATGACTCGGCTGGCGGCGGCGTCCGTGCGGCGTGTGGCAAGTGGAAGGCAGCTGTCGGAGAGAAGCGTGGGCGGCTCTCGATTGCGTTGCGACCGACGAGCCGTCACCGGCCTATCTGGACCCCTACTACGAACGCTATCGAGCAAGCGCTATCGAGAAAACGACATCGTCTGTCAAAGATACTGTATGCGTTTGACAGATGTCATCGAAAGCGAAAGCGTTCGTAGCACTTAGCAGTGCATCGCTTAAAGGTCCTTGCATGTGGTGACGCTAGGTTCGGGTCACCTCTTCCCCTAAAATACGGTTGAGAGAGGCGATGGCTGGACCCGGCGTGATGCTCGGGAACGGGTGCTGTTTGTGGGGACTGGCCTGCTCCGATTGGCAATATGTGCAAAATAAACCGATATTTGTCATGAACTGTTGCATACAGCATGAACGGTAGATTTTTGTGAATTAATATTAATTTAATGTATTCATCTGTGTTTTTTCTTTTATAGTCAACAAAAAATACTTGCTATTTGTGTTACAAGGATTTAAAATAATGTATTCACACAAACGGGTATACCAATAACCCGTATTTCTGTAAGCAGTGGCAAACAAATTTGTAAACTTAGACTAAGTGGACGTTGAAAAAAAATCAGCGAAGTTTCTTGCCATTTCTTCTTCGCCGTGAATGCTGAACTGACTAATGATAAAATATGACAAATCCGAGTGCAGTGTGCTGCCTGTGAATGATGAATAAACAATAAACAATAAGATTCAGTCAAACGCTTACAATATTTTTCACAGGCGATGTCACCTTCTCGATTGCGCTTGCTCGATAGCGTTCGTAGCACTTTCGATGCCATCCGTCAAATGCATACAATATTTTTTCACAGGCGACGTCGCCTTCTCGATAGCGGTTGTTCGATAGCGTTTGTAATAGGGGTCCTGGCACGCCGGCGGCACCTCTTTAGCAATGGCGTGCATTACTAGTTGCTCACTCGCCGGTACGATTCATTTGGTCGAGTTAATCACCCATTTTTTGTTCCCTTATGTTCAGAGAGAATTGCGTCTCCCTTTGCGTATAACCTATTCGGTTGATCATTGGGAGAGCTATATAATAAACTGCGAAGAGAAGTTAACTTAGTCGGAGTTTCACTGAATGCGGACCGCAGATGGTCGAATTGTCGAGGATTGTCCATGTTCTCAGTTGAGATTACATGACACCAATCCATATGTTGATTTGATGCATAAATTAGGTTTTGTTTCTAGTTAACTAAGTTTAGCTTTGAATATCTATAAACTTCTGTTATGATTATAATGTTTTGTGTTTTCTAATTGTGTAATTTGTTTTTAATATTGTTTTGAAATTCGTTTTTTTTTTTAATTTATGTTCAACGCCATCCTTTATATGTTATTATTTTAATGTGGAAATTTATTTGGGTTATGTAGTTTTCTTTATGCTCTTTTCTAAGTTTATTTGTAAAAAAATAAATAAAGAAAACAACTACTTAAATGCATCAACATGTTAACACAAGCTCGACAAAGGAAATTCATGAGCCTCGTTACCATTTCCTTTAAAGAGCCACATTCCGAAAGATCAAAGTGTAATTACTAATGTCTTCACCTGCGATCCTTGAATGCATTATAGTTTCCAAGAACTTTGCGGTAATAAACAATGCCGTTTCATCGTTCTGGTACTAATTAGAGGTTATCCAAACGGCGTTACTGCACGCTGCGTCGCGTCGCCTCGGTTAAAGGTGAACGCACACCCACACGCGCGCTGCACGAGCCGCACGCGTCTGAAATCATCTCAGTTTGAATTACCTTAAGGCTGGGGTGTATCATGCCAGTATTATAGGTATAGTTATAATAGATCTATCTTCATTCTTCTTCAGGTGAAAAATAAAGACGGATATATTTTAATTTAAAAAATTTCACTAATTAGCGATTTTGCACTTCACACTAAATTAAATATTAGGCAACGTCGCTTACCTTTTCGCCCAAGCCGCGTCACAGTTCAGCAAAATTCTGTATGTATTCGGATTTTATACGCGCGCTCATGACTTTGTTGGACCCGCTGCGGAGCGGGTGGTGAAGTTCTTTTGACTTCATCCGTGGCCGTCGATATTAAAAATCTGCTCTACGAGCAAGAAAACGAATGAAAACGAAATCTATTTTTGAAGAAATTGCATTAGTACAGCAATTTGAAGAGTTGCACAATCTAGAATATCCGCAATTCGGACAATTCGAATGTGATTCCGTTGTTTGAAAATGCGCCGCGGATGGCGCGTCCTATACGGATAGCTGCGCCAGGCCATCATTACATTACTGCGGCAAGTGCAGTGCGTGTGAGTGCTCGTTTACCTTAAGGCGGTGGTGTGGAGAGATTTCTGCAGAAACCAACGGAGCGTGGGCTCCTGTCAAAACGCGCTGCGCTTCTTGGAACGGTCACGGTGCACTGTGTTGCGAGCACTCTGACAAAATATAATGTTAAATCTTGATTGATAAATGCGTTGATTTTGCTTTACTTTTGGTTTACTTACTGTAACAACTAACAAAAACTATCTGACTTCATTAAACTGCAAAACAAAACAAGTTATGTATGTACATACCACCAAGCCACTTCCCGCAAGGGGTAGACAGAGATGATCGAGCGCCATTCGGTACGACCACAGCATATAAACTTCTTTCGCCTTCTCTACAAACATGTTCTTCTCTTCCAAAACACTCGCGCAGAGGGGACACCCCTCTTAAGGGCGTTATAAGAGCTGATTGCGTTCAATTTGATAACAGCGTAAGTTCAACAACATTTAATTATATTTAAAAATAACCACAACGTATTACGATAATCAAAAAACGAAATATTTAGATTTATGGTCTAGCTATAATTTAAAGATCCAACTATAAGTATCTGGTGTGTTCTCAAATTAGACCCATATTCATAAACTATCATAAAAAAGGTTTGAACATAATATATGAGCGGCAGATCTTTAGCGTTATAGGTTTTAAATATAGTCGATCAATGCATCTTTTCTTTTTTAAAAAAAAATAAGTAGAATTAAATATGATTTCAAATTCAAATTCAAATTTCAAAAAAATCTATCTACGATCACGCGCTTTATGACGACGTTTGTCAGGCGCCGGATAACCAAAACTTAAAAATCTTTCAGATCTACCCGTGTCCAAAGACCCGCAGCAAAAGACGTAAAGAAAACTAATAATATCGAAAATGTTCTCTTGCGCCTATATATTTTTTTAAATTTTTCATCTATTTAGAATGTTTTATAAATAATTCCAAAACTATAAATAGCCCATTATTATTGCATAAAAATAAGTCTAATTTTTTAAGGTAACTTACCCGCTGTGCCCCTTGTTACTTGAGAGGGTTCGAGCACTCGGGCGCTGGTCGTATGACGACCATTAGCGCCTGACAGCCGAAACCGCCGTACTGCCCCCGAGACCGACCAGCCGTTGCTGGTCGCGAACTGAAACCTGGGCCAGAAGGCAAAAAGCCTAGGACCCAATACCCTCCCCCCTCACACCAAAGGGGAGAGAGACAACAGAGAGAGTAAGGTAACTTAAATTCATTAGAACCTTTTAGTAAACGTTTAGAAACTAGAATTCAGTCCAGGACATACAATTTTATTTAATAAAGTTTACCTAATTATTACAAATTTATTAACTATTCCTAAAGGACTAGCTCAGAATTTGTAATCTTTGTATCCAAACTCTTAATTCACCAAATACAACCTTCATTAAAAAAATAAACCACTCTAGTGTCATTACTTACTATGCCAATATAGCCCGCGATGATATTATATAAAGTCCAAATATATAACTCCATAATAATGTTTCCCAGAATTCTTCAATTGAACGTGAAGAGTAATGAGGTCAAATTTTCTTTTCCAGCTTAATTGTTTTTCTTACTCACTTCATGAAGTCATCAATAACTACAACTAGTGCACATGGAAACTTTACATAAAGGGTACTGTCAACCACGCAAGGCATGCAGATGATACTGAGATAAATAGTCGTAACAGAAACTAAGACTAACGAAAAGTAGTATTTTGTGATGTGACTGACACATTTTGTATGGACGAAATCACAAAGTAATGCGAAGTGACGTCACAAAGTTCTACTTTTCGTTGGTCTTAGTTTCCGTTTCGACTAATTTATTGCTTTATTATATTATATTATGTACTATATTGTATTGCATTACTACAAAATAATACAATATATTACATTAGTCCATAGAAAATGTGTCAAAGTGACGTCACTACGTTAGTCTCAGGATGAAATAAAAACTAAGACTAACGAAAAGTAGGACTTTGTGGACACATGGATTACTCACGAAGAAAAAAATACCTAGTTCAAAGATCTCCATTCTAATATGTGATGGAAAGCCTTATTTAGAAATGTAATGTGTAAGATTCAAAGCAGAAGGGGAAAATACTGATGAAAATGTGACTACTAAAATACTCCAGAACTACTACGTCAAATAAGTTACGCGTTGAACTCTTTTTAAAGCAAGACATTTTCCTAAGACGCTAAGCAGCGTAATGCCTATTATAGCCAATACATTTATTGCACGACCTACTATGCATAGTGAGTAGGTAAACTCTCTTATAAAAATTGCACATTCTCTCACAGACACCATCGCAGTCGACCTACACAAATAGTATGCGTGTGCACAACCGCGCGCACCAATACTTCCAACGGGCAAAGCGATCCCATTCAATGCCTCTATTTGTGTGCGCACACCGTCTCGCGCTCGACGTGCGTACGGACACGTGCCCACTACCACAGCCGCGCGGAGCCAGTTTGACAGTTCGGCGTAGCGGCGAACTCGGCTCTTTCGTTCTCGCCAGCTCAGTCAGCCGATGCCCGGCGAAGCGGTACGAGCGAACGACGCGCGCGCTCCCCACGCGGCCATCTTGCATTCTTCACTTAAAAAAAATAACGTCAGTGTCAAAACAACACAGAATAACCCAAAACAAATTGCACACCCAAGCGTCGTCCATAAAGCGGCCAGTGAATTCGAAGTGGTCTTTCGGTTTTGTTGTAAGTTTTGACGGCTATACGGTACGTGTAAACGTGTTTCGCGGTGGAATTTCAACGATACGTCTTGTTTGCCGGCGCGGGGCTTTGATAACAGTTGTATTCCGGCTTTTCCAACGATACCCGTGAAAATTTTACCTTCGGTTCCTGACCCACTTTCGCTGTACACGCGCAAATTGAGACCACAGCATTGCTTGTTACGTTTATGTCCGTAACAAAGGTTGGAGAAATAGACCCGTAGGGGCCCGATATACGGGAATAAATAATAAATTTATTTACATTTTCGTGCCTAACATTACATTGTGGATTCGTTTCGAAGCTTATAATATTGACTTATTTGTAATAGTTATTTATAGCAGATGATATAACAAAGTGGCCGTTGTTGTGACACGAATGGCGTGAAAAATTGATTCAACCGGTGTTTGAAATATGTAAAATAATTAATAATAACAAACTTGGACGCAGCAAATATTTTAGTATCTAACTACGTTTTTATTTATGATTCAGAATTTTAATAAAATTCCATTACTGTATTACGTGTTATCAACAAGCTGAACACGGAATAAGTTGTTGCAGTAAACAAGTAATATGTTGTACAACTTTATTTTAATATATCATTAGAATAACTACCTTCCATATCGTATATTCAAATAGAACATTACAATCCGGTTACATTCTACTTAATGTTAATTTAATTGGATTACTAAGCACTGCGAATGTTGGCTTAAATACGTCGTTTTTAGTAAAACGAAGTCATATGACAAAAACACAAGCAGGAATGGGAGAATGGCTCACATAAGTGTTTGGGACCAAATCAGTCACTATAGGAACTGCGTCTGAACTAAACCCACGCTGCATAACTAAATATACCATTATATATAACATAATAGTTTATTTTCTTCTTATCTTACCTGACTAAATTTTCAATTACACCGACTGTTTGATTTTAAATTATAAACAAGAGTAACTACCAAGTTGTATGTATTGTAAATAAAGAAATATATTGCTCAGACACAAGGAAACACTTAATTTTTTATAAATACTAAATTGTTTGAAATTTCAAAAAATTAACGAAATGTTCTATTACAGTGAATAGTTTTTTTCTTTGTTCATTTGAGTTCAAGTGTATTTTGACCAGTCTAAGAAAATACGAATGATTCTCCATACGTTAAGTCACGGGGTGGCCATTCCATTCTTTCGAAATAGCTCACATCAATCCATACAATTGCCACAGATTTTTAATAACAATTTGTCTATTATAGACGAGCCATGTTCATCCCGTTACTATTCTCGTATTGACTCGACTACGATAAGTGGACACGGTGTTTGTTTCGCTACGGTTCATTTGAACTATGGGATCCAAATCGTTGGATTTAATTGAAAAACAGTGTTCGCAGCGAGCTCATCGATTACGCAACGCGGAAAGATGAGAGACTTCGTGGTCGGTCGATAATTAAATTTACACCTCTGCGAGTTGTGGTTAGGCCTTGTCCGTGGAATACGGTCCGCTTAAAATTCACAGTCAGCTGTTCTTCTCAGGAGCGTTACTACGAACGCTATCGACTAGGCGATATTGCTTGTCAAAAATATTGTATGCGTTTGACAGATGGTATCGAAAGCGCTCTCGATACCAACTGTCAAACGCATACAAAATGTTTGACAAACGATGCAAGCCTTCTCTATGGCGCTTACTCGATAGCGTTCGTAGTAGGGGGCTAGGTCCGTTTTGAGTCTATGAGGACTACGAGGACTCCCCCATTGCATCCTACCACCCTCATTGGACTTAGTAGAAAAGAGGATGTAGAGTTTAATCCAGATGCTGAATCATTTTCTTTGCTGATGGCTCTGGTGTATTTGAGTGTGATGGTAGCATAACTGGCGGCCATTCTGCACGTTGATTTACAACAGGAAAAAAACAGCAGTCATCCAAATGATTTTAATCACCGTTACTAATGCAGTCACATCCGTTCGTGACTCCCTGTTAATCCCCAAACGTGTACACTTTACATATTCTAGTTTTGTATCGCGAAACAATAATGAGGCAAAACATTGATATCACCGAATCCGGAACGACCCGCGATGGTCAAACTCGCTACCTGCCCGTCTCCCCTCGCGTGCGTCATGTATGTAACATGTTACATACGTAATATAAAACTCACTTCTTCGGTCTGCCTCTTTTGTCCATTGTCCGTTCTGGTTCCCACGGTGTGACACCGTCGATTTTTTGTCCGAAGGTCACCTGGACCTTGGGAGTAGGTCCGCTGTGTTTTTACGCAATGCACGTATCGTGCTGGCGATTCTCCAAAATTTGCCCCTGAATGTTGGGCATTAAGTTCACTGATATTATTTTGTTGACTATTGGAGTACCTATGTCAGTATTGGCTTAATAATCACTACCAGTTTTAATCCAAATTTGTTTTGTTCTTTCTCTAAGAAATACTGTAATTGAAGCTGAGACATCAATTATTTCCCAATTACATTACGGTCTTTGTAGTGTTTTTATTTGAGTTAGACGTATCAAACTGCAGAAAGTCATTCAGGTTTTGTTCCGATGAGAATGTCTTTTAAATTTTCAAGGTGACTTTTAAATAGAGCAATTATTTAATCCGTTTATCAGCTCTGCTTGGGCACATCCAAACACTATCATTTACACTTAATCGTGAGACACTTAAGCCACGCCGCGGGTCATCGGCGAATGGTACCGGTTACAAAATACTAAATTAGTATCAAGGCTAGGCCGTAAATTACCAGTCTCAAGTGAACAACCGTCAAACTAGATTGTCGAAAATTTTCATCAGTTGCGAAAATTGTAGCTGCTACATTTTTGGGGGTCTCTTATATTTCTAGAACACTGTCTTATGAACAATATTGATAATGAAGTAAACACTTACTCATGTCTATTTGGGAAAATAACTTGTTTTGCATCCACGGGTGAATCGACAAATCATCTATGTATAATCAGAAGTTCATACACGCTTATTTCATCCGTTAAAATAACAGATATAAACAACTTGTATGAAATCGTTGTGAGTCTTCCTTGAAATGTTTCCTTGATAATTTGTAAAGATCAAATAAAAAAAACCGGAGAAACACGATTCCTAATCCACAATTAGCATTCATGATGGCGTGTTTTGGTGATTTTTAATAAGTTGAACTTGATATGTCTGTTAAATTTAAATATTTGTCGGTAGGTATGTAACAAGGAATGTTGCTGATTTATTGTCAAAAGCATTAACTGAGTTTAATTTGACAATTTATGGAAATAGAAAAATGCGTCTTATTAAAACTTGACCGTTTTAACATGAATTGGAGCATGGACAACATAAATACGTGTTAAAGTTAGCTGTTAATTTACGTTCACAGTAGAATTTAAAAGACAGTAAAATCAAATTAAAAACACAAACTTTTTCAATAATCTAATGCTCTTTCGGCTTTGAATGGGCGCTTTGCTGACGACGGCTTGTTGGTTGCAATTGTTTTGGATGATTATCGTCGTCTTTATCTTACCCAAATGTTAGAAAGAGATGACACGACCTAACTAAAGAGCCTGTTCCAGCCTAGGTTAGACTTCTCCAGCGAATGTAAACTTGAAATTAGCATTCAGTGTCCTCAGGTCGTGATGTTTGTGTACACAAATGTGCGCGAGCTCTAGTGTGACATTGTGCATACTGAAATGAACGCTGTGACTCATTTAGCGATTAACGAAAACGAACAACGAATAAAATAACAAAACATTCCAAGCTTCAACTAACCAATACAACTTAAAACTTTGCCATATTAATACGTAACATAAACTTAAATAATATATTCAACCGTATACGGTATAAAACAATTTAAACGAGTGCCGACTTACAATCGACTGATCTTTAAATACAAATAAAGTGCAAAAAAACAGTGTCAAGATCAGCGCAGTGTGTCAAGGGTTCCGCGCATGCAACTTTCCTTTGGAGGAGTTGTGGGTGACTCGTCGATCCAGCGAATAAAAGCGGGTGTTGTGAAATTGCGAATTGCGCGCGGATTTTGGCGGATCCGAACGCAACTTCGAAATTTCAAATTCGAATCTCAGAGGTCGCGTTCCAAATAAAAAAAAAAAATGCTAAACTGAAGTGAGTGGGAGATTCGAGAATGTCGACGCAAGCGTACTACAAGGAGCGCCTGGGGTTCGACCCCCAGGAGCAGGACGGCGTGAACGGCAACCACTTCGAGGGTGGCAGCCACCAGCACCAGGCGAAGCGGCGCCGCGGCGACCGGCAGCAGCCGCCGGACGGTCCGCACGAGCAGGTCTACGAGGAGAACCTGACCAAGTTCAAAGGTACAACGTGCTGGGGGTTCTTTATACAGCAGGCAGGTTCGTGGTGGTGGGAATATCGAGAATGGTTTGGACCTGTTCGTCTGGATTGCGCGCTCTGTTTGATTGTGGAACGACTCATACTGCCTTCTTGTTAGCCGTGTAGTTTATGCCAGTTGTGTGTGTCGTAGCCTATTACCGGAACGATGCACTTCATGAAATGTCCAGACACGTCATGAAGTGTTGTCTAATCAATTCGGCTGTTTTAACTGTTTTCGTTTTAAAATGCAAGTTTTAACTATGTTTTGTCCGTAATGTTCTGTTGGCTTATAGTTTTATTCGTAAAATAACTTTTGCCCACGGCGTCCACTCGCGGCAAATTAATTTTTGACCTGTTTTCCTTTTCACTGACCAGGATGACATATCATGTGATGATGTAAGGCCTTCAAAACCATCCTTTCTTACGAAAGATCGTACCAGTGAAAACTAGGTGCAAATTGAACAGGTATATCTGTTGTCGCGTTTATAGGTGACGTACACCGGACCTAAGGTGTAAACGTGCGGTGAACACAGTATTGTTCGGGAAGCCCGTATTGATAATAGAAAAACTCACAACTTCGAAATCTTGCTTATTGGTTTCTGTAGAAGACACACAAAGCACATGCGATATCGGACAGCTTGCAGGAGGGGAAAGTGTGGCAATACGTCATCTGTCATATGCGACCAACCGCACTTATCAGTGCACAATAGTTTACCGATGACTGATGATGACGATAATGCGATGGCTGACGCTATGGAGGTAGGCCACAATGTGTAAAACTGTATCAAATTTTGACATGCCTATAGCGTTGTTTGTCGTCTTTCGACCGTGTTGCTTCACAAACCTTTGAATGTCTCCTGAGTGAAAATTCAAGTTCACGTTAAAGGAATTAATTACATTCAACTTACAGAAAACTTGCTTCAATTTATGTCCAATGTTCAATGTTTGATTTCAATTCCGGGACCGAATCGTTTGCGATGCTGACAGCTTTGAGCGTGTACCCGTGTTCAGTGTATTCGTTGACAGTTCAAAACGGAGAGCGCAGTAGGTACGAAGTGATATCTCCATCGGGTTGTTCATTGCGATGATCTTGGTCATCACGCGTGTCCTAATCTAGAGCGAACAAGGCAAACTCGGCGTGTCCTCACACGTGATGTGCGTTCCGACTCTTGCGTCGACGCGACCTGTCAACGCCGCATCAAACCTGCTCGCTCTGTCGTTACTTCATGGCACTCGGAGTTGCCCTTGGTGCGTTGCGACATCAAATTGCCCGCGAATTTTGATGATTCGGACGTATTTTTTTTTATTTAATGTTTCAACGAGAGCCAAGACCATCAAAGAATGTCTTGAATTGTCGCGGATTAATAATTGGGGTTGATTATTTGCTTTGTTCTTAATAGTAATTTAGAGGTGCATAACCTAGCTGTCTTGAATACCAGGGAATGAATTTATTTCTTATTCGATATTGCAATGTGCGTTTTTCGTTAGGATTCGCAAGCCATTTAAAAATGTAGATCGCCTTCTCCTACTAGGTGGTGAGGTTATGCGCACCCGGGTTGGTACCATCACATTGGATGACTCCATGTTCCGTGTTTTTCATCCAGTTCAATAAAGCCATGCTAATAAAGGAAGGTCCTGGCGTGGTATCTAACTCCTATAGGAATAGGGTTTTTTGGGCTAATATGAAGTTGTTTGTGGTACTAGCCATCCAACTAAATACATTTTCCCATAATCACATCGTAAATAAAGTTACCAACCGACCGAGTAGATACGGGCATAATCTGAAGATACCCCCGATATTATATGTGGATGCTGTGACGTCGGCGAGGTGAACCGGCGGGGCCTAGCCCGAAGGCGTTCGACTCGACTCGAAAGTGCCTGAGTCACCGAACTCGCCGTTCAGATGTCACCGCGTCGGCGAATTGAACGCCCTTGGGCGGTCGTTTCTCGGTAACTCTGATTAAGAGTAATTGGAATCGAGTTGGTGTTCTTTTGGAGAACTGACCGGTTGGTCCGATTCTGGTTGGAAAGTTACTGTAAGCTCCCTGCTATATTTTAGTTTCAGCGGGATGAAAAGTTACAGACCTGATCGAGTCTCACATGCGATTTTCTCCATCTCACATAAACGAATGTCCACGGGCTGCGAAAACAATGCCGGCCGGATAGGTGCTTCTTCACACCATGTTTGAAGGCACCCAGGTTGCAGGAGTGCATTCCATAGACCCTATGGATAAAGGCTCTAGCTAGAGGATCGGTTTGTTTCAATTTTGGGATTTTCGATTTTATTTCTGTCATTTATATTTGACTAAACAGGCAATGAAGTAAAATATTTAAATTTAAAATGAACATCTTCTAGACTCGATGCAACGTCGGACCGTGAGTCTACTCGACAACCCCGGGGTAACCCCTAATTAAGATACCCTCCAACTCCGAACGGATGTAGGGTCTCTCTCTGTTCTATCGTCTTTACCATGAAGAATAACCCGTCCCCTTTCTACCATCGCACAACGTGGAAACGGCGGAGAGTGCCATTCACAGTTGACATTACATAAATAGGACCCAACTGATCCTCTATTACTTTATCTATAGGGTCGGTATACTATGGAATCGAATCCCTGACGAGGTATTCCCTCCAAATACAGCCTGGTGTTCAAGCATGATGTGAGGAAGCACCTGGCCGGCACGGTTTTCGCAGCCCCCTCCTGAAAGTTCGAATGCCCACGAACTTCGTCGGGAACCTCTTATTTGACAGCGCCTCAAATAAGAGGTGCCAGACGAACGCCACGCCACATGCCGTATATTATTCACACGCGATCTCCGTGAATTTTATGATGCCCTGAGATTAAATTGTGAAGAGTGACAGGAAGGGACGAAGGCACAATAACAGATCGGGAAGTCGCGTGATGGTGTTTGTCTTCATTTTTAGGGTTCCGCACCCAAAGGGTGAAAACGGAACCCTATTACTAAGCCTCCGCTGTCCGTCCGTCCGTCCGTCCGTCTGTCACAGGGCTGTATCTCATGAACCGTAATAGGTAGGCAGCTGACATTTTCACAGAGTTTGTATTTATTTTGCCGCTATAACAACAAATAGGTAAAATAAAAAAAATATATAAAATAAAGGGGGGTCCCATACAAAAAAACGTGATTTTTTTGTGTTACATCTTGTACGATGGTACGGAACCTTTCGTGTGTGAGAACGAATCGCACTTGTCTGGTTTTTTTTCGGAAGTCGTGCTGAACCCCAGGCCGTAAGTTGGCCTTTGCCGACGGGACTAACTTATACGCGGGCACGGCACAAAATCGTTCTATGACGCTCTGGCACTGTCCCTTTTTCAAGGAAAAAGACAGTCCTCGCGATGAGGAAGATGCAACACGTCCAGACAGCAAACAGTGCGCATACCTAGTGTTAGATTTGGTTACATTCCCAAAACAATATATTGGAGCTGAACGTAAATCGCGAACGCTGCTATCAAAAATCAAGCAATAACTTAATTATTTTTGAATCTTTATGGAACAAGGTAGGCTTAAATCGTTGATTAAATAATCCACGTCCAAACTTATTGTTTTGAACTTTCGGACCTTATCACTAAAAAACCTAACACAATTTTACAATGCCAATGGTCATCAAGCATCTAGTTCGATGAAATAAAACTGTTTTGGGTATAATTTTAGATCCCCGAAAAGAAATATTCGCATGATCTTTACACGTTGGGGGAGTCGGGCGAGAAGGCCCACCTTAAGGCGCTAGGACTAGCCAACTACTCGCGCCATAAAAATGCACTTTTTAACAAATGTAATAATATGTAGTGAAACGCTTCAGCAAATCCAAATAGAACTCCAGACTGATAATGGATTGTTAATATTTTTTTATTCCATCATTTATTCAAATAATAATAAAAATAAAAAAGTTGATTTTTCTCATTAGATATCTGAAAGTAATTCGATTTCTAGATATAAGCAAAAACAGCATATATGCATAAACAAAAAATTCCATTTGCTTTTAGATTTCTACATTTAGTCAAAAAAGTTCGGAAATGGACACCGTTTCCGCAATGTATTTTGTATAGAAAAAGGAAACATACATTAACGAAAATAATTCGATTCCTAGACAAGGAATCATATATTGTAAGAATGACACTTATAATCGTCAGACTTAGTTAGTTAACTTGGGGTGCCTCGTCTAACTTTGCGATTTGGCTAGTACCAGGCCCTTTATCAATCCCGAGCTCCAGCAGTGGCTTTTTAATTTGTTTCCTATTCGATCGTTAACATTACAGGCCCCATTCAAGGTTGCAATCGTGTACATTCGGTTGGACAGCCGATAAGAATTCCTATGATAATTTCCTTTCATGTTATGACGGGCTACCAAACACTCTTGTTAACAATGTCGGTTGTTTGTACATACGAGTTGGTGTAATTGGCTTATTGAATACGAGTCGCCTGCGTATACGTATTGTGACTATGTATGGTTATTGTTTGTGTGAGGTCACCACCGGAATACTTGTGTATTCTGTCATGATCTCTGGGTTGAGTACAACCTCCGACCGGTCTCGTAAAGAACTTTTGTGTGACGTCGCTTTTAAAGTTCCTCTTAAGAGCGTGACAACAGCCGATTGATTTCACTTCTATAGGGCGTAAGGGAAACCAGATTTGATTACTTTTAAAAATAAATAAAACCTATTTTGTATTATCAAGAAGTTGAAACATAAATTTTTATGGTCTAGCTATATTTGAAAGATCTGTGTTCAAATTTTTTTATATTATTTTTTCCTTTTTTCTTGCCTATTTTAAGAATTATAGGTTTATCCACCGAGGATAATTTGATCTCAGGCTTTATCTTTAAATAATAGATAAACATTATTTACTGTTAGTGCACTACTTGCTATTGATTTCTCGTAATCGGGTGAAATTTCGAAGTATTCGTTAGATAATTCGTTTTTTCGTTGTTTTTTAGGGTTCCGTACCCAAAGGGTGAACACGGAACCCTATTACTAAGCCTCCGCTGTCCGTCCGTCCGTCCGTCCGTCTGTCCGTCTGTCACAGGGCTGTACTCTCAGTAACCGTAACAGGTAGACAGCTGAAATTTTCACAGAGTGTGTATTTATTTTGCCGCTATAACAACAAATAGGTAAGATTAAAAAATAATTAAAATTAAAGGGGGCTCCCATACAAAAAACGTGATTTATTTGTTTTTTTTCTACGATGGTACGGAACCCTTCGTGTGCGAGTCCGACTCGCACTTGGCCGGTTTTTTATGAAAAATTGTGTTCGCCGGAAACAAAATTTTATCAACACGATGCGCATATGATATGGGATTTATTAATTTTGTAATTCTGACTAATCGGAAGAAAATCAAACTAGGAATGTGGTAAATAATGTTAATTAACGTTTTATTTAAATCGTTTTAATATAATCAGCTTTGTGTAATGTTGTTTGTGCAATTGAGTGTTGTGATTTGTTGTTTGTATTGTTTTAACCTGTATTTGGTTGTTACTAATATTTTTGATAAATTGTATAAAATTGTTATTTTTGAATGTTTGATATCTATTTAATAATGCAGGTACATAAATAAAGTGCTCCCTTTAGGTTTAATTATACATTGATGCTGTCGTTCCACGTCCGATCTGCCGGTCGCTGCAGCTAACAAGATCCCATAGGTCAAGTGACACATTGTTCAGAAGTCGATTTCTGGGTCATATCGGGCGTCAATTCACGAGGGGCAGATAGTGGCTGCTCCATGAGGGTCTAGTCATTCTGGCTTCGAACGCATCAAAAAATGAAAATTTCATTGTCTACGATCGATTGAATGGCAATGACAGTGGACAGAGCCTCTATTACGAGTATATATATATATATATCCCTTATCGACCAATAGTGTATATAAAAATGTTAGACGCATTTATGTTATTTCATAATTATACAAAAATATAAAAGCGATTTATTGTATGCTAGCGATGGGTCATTCCGGATCAAAAAAGGAATGCATTCCCATTACTACTCCACACGTACGGAACGACTTCCGGAGTGAAGATCCAACTTCGAGAAACCGTCGGGAATTTTCAATTAAGCAAAAAAAAATTTCAATTAGCCGCTTCGAACATCGATGGTACCAACCAGGCGAGATTAATCCTACCACCTAGTAAGTAAGAAAGGGGACCTATAGATTTACATGAAATCCGAACCACGGCCAGCCTCAACGGTTGAAAATGGTCAACCATCCAAAACCTAACCGGTGCTTTCCCAGCTTACCGAATCGCAAGGCGTCGCACACTGAGCTACCGAGGCTGACAAAGCCTTAAATCCTCTCTACATATATATGGTAGAAGTTTAACTCGTAATAGAGGCTCTGTAGATAAAGCAAATAAGTGGACGTACAGAAGGATCGACATTTCGACCAAACTGTCGGTGGGCGGACCGTCGAAAGGCCCGGCGTCGGAGCGGGATTGAAATTCGTCCATTTGACCCGCAGCTGGAAGGTCGCAGAGAACCAATCGCCTAATCGGCTGATAGCCGCGACCGATTCACGCACTGTGGGATTTGGGTCGCTCCACGTCCAGCGAACCGGCATGTCGCCTGACAGGCCGGCCATTGTTCTCTCGATGCACCTCCTGTTCACCTCTCGTCTGACCTCAGAAGAGAAAAAAAATATGGATCTGGGAGCTTGTTTATTTCTGAGTTTTAAGAGGATAATGAGGTGATTAATTTCCATACGCTCGTGCCTGTTTCCTCAGTCAAATTGAGAAATATGTTTCTGATATTTTGCACATTAGAAAAACGAACTGATAGCTATGTTCGTACATATCAGCTTTTTGATAAATTAACCTATATCCGTCATATGCGTCGCTAAAAATGTATATATAAATACAAAAAGACCTATCTACGCCAACTGGCTTGAGCTATGCGATGAGTTGAATCAAAAACGTTTCGCTAATAATACACTCGTTCAATGTCGTTTTGGACTGATGTCGGGCCGAATTATATCCTGGATATTATATGAGTTCCCCGCACAAACTTGTATCCCCTATTCAACCCCTTAGTGCTTAATTTTCGCCACAAAAGGTAGCCCATGTCCTTCTCCAAGGTCCATACTAACCCTATAGCGAAATTCATCAAAATTGGTTCAGCGGTTTAGGCACGGAAATCATGGTCTCCGTGGGTTTAGGCGTGAAAACGCAACTAACTGAGTTACTTTCGCATTTATAATATTAGTAAGGATTTCGTAAAGAGCAGAAATGCAGCGGCTTTTACACACGAAAATACTACCATATTAATACCACAGATTAAGTAAGCTCATTTCATAAGTAAGCCATTCCACGCTAAATAGAGCTGCTAAACAGTACAATGGCAATTTCAGCAATATTGATCTGTTCCCAACCACAAAGACCTCATTTAAAAGTCAGGTGATGAAGGTTTTCAGGCTAGAGAACGCGTAAATCAGACACACACACAAACACACATACACACACACATGTCCATCCTTACACTAACATTTCTGTACAGTAACTTGATTAAGCGATATAATTCTGTAATTGGCTAGTTTTTTTTTAACACGCTTTTATTAGCTTGGGTTGTATCTATGTATCTATGTAACGGAATCTTTGAACTTAATTTTCACCAGTTTCCAGAAGTCTGATTAATTTGAAACTTTGCATACGTATCAAGGACCGATGACAATGCAATAATTTCATAACAGTTTCCCATTATCCTTATTAGGACCGAAGCAACGCTGGCTCCGGTCTGGTCTTGGATGGGTGACCATTCGACCGTTGAGAGAGGCTGGCCGTGGTTCGGATTCCACGTTAAGCTGTAGGTCCCCTTCCTTACTTACTAGGTGGTAGGGTTTATCCCGCCCGGGTTGGTACCATCGCATTGGATGAACGATGGTCGAAGCGGCAATGAAAATTGTCCGTGTTTTCCATCCAGTTCAATGTAGCCGTGCAATATAAGGAAGGTCCTGGCATGGCACCTAGTTCCCATGTGGTGTGTTGGGCTAATACCATGACAGAACTTGTGGTATTAGCCATCCATGTCCAGTCACATAAAAAAAAAAAAAAACTACAAAGCGCACTCACAAATGTGATAAATTTGATGTTGTCAGGAAAAGTGAACCCAGAGTTTTTACCATATCTCGATGGAGCTAGATTAATAGCACTCAAGAAAAAGGATGGAGGCATCCGACCGATAGCGGTTGGGTGTACACTACGACGAATAGCTGCCAAAGTGGCCGGTGCCTCAGTCAAAGAAAATCTTGGATCCATTTTCCGCCCAAGGCAACTTGGTTTCGGTACAAAAGGAGGAGCAGAAGCCGCCGTTCACTCAGTGCGCACGTATCTTAAAAGCTCTAGGGCAGATATTGCTGTGAAGATTGATTTAAAAAATGCCTTTAACTCTGTCGAAAGGGACTCCATGTTAACAGCAGTTAACGATCATATTTCATCCGCATATCCATTCATCTACCAATCATACTCAAGCCCGACTTATTTATTTTATAATAATTTCAAAATTCTGTCAGCGTCTGGATGCCAGCAAGGGGATCCTCTCGGTCCAGCTATTTTTAGCTTGACAATACAATCAATAATCGAGACCCTCAGCTCCGAGCTAAATCTTTGGTACCTCGATGACGGTGTGTTAGCGGGCAGCGCTGAACAAGTTTTGAACGATTTAGAAAGTGTAATCAAACAATTCAAACTAATCGGCCTAGAGCTGAACCCTACAAAATGCGAAGCAATATTCTCGAAATTAACCGCCGATAGGACAACAGAAATCAAAAGCCTTTTGGAAAAAATTACACCGGGAATCAAAACTCTAACTGAAGAGAACAGATTCTTCCTGGGCGCCCCGTTGACGGAACAATCCACAACAACGCTTTTAGAAAATAAAACCAATATGTTGGAGATATTCACAAATCGCCTTCGTGCTATCCAACCTCATGTCGGCTTACATCTCCTTAAATTTTGTTTTGGTATCCCACGATTCACATACTTTATGCGCTGTTGCCCTTTATGGCGCAATACAGAAGCACTAACTAAAATAGACGCTATTGTCAAAAAAGGCCTATCCCAAATAACGAACATTCAATTAGAAGGAAATGCTTGGATACAAGCCTCTCTTCCCATAGGCTTCGGCGGAGTTGGCATGCGATGCACAAAAAATGTTGCACTTCCAGCATTTTTGAGTTCCGTCCACAGCAGTTTACCACTCGTGGGTAGTATTCTTTCACCATCACTTGGCTGTGATTTCGAGGTGGACTGCTTGAACAGGGCTATCGAAGGTTGGAAATCCAGGTGCCCAGAAGAACCTATTCCAATCCGTCTTAAGCTCCAAAAAGCCTGGGATTTGCCGATTATAAAATCTATACACTCTTCCCTCTTGATGAATAGTGCTGACATTGACAAAGCTCGCATTCTAGCATCATCAGTCGCCGAATCCGGGGCGTGGGGCCTATCCATCACCAAGCCTAGGCACTCTGCTTGACAGTAACACTCTCAGAATTTCAATAGGCCTTCGAGTCGGTGCTAGATTGTGCCATCCTCATACGTGCGTCTGTGGTACCAACGTTACCGAATGGGGCCACCACGGTTTATCATGCCAAAGGAGCGCTGGTCGTTTATCCCGCCATTACAATATAAATAACATTATAAAAAGAGCACTGGTGACAGCAAACTACCCCAGCATCACCGAGCCCCCAGGAATCAGTCGCTCGGATGGTAAACGCCCGGACGGGGTGACCTTAGTGCCGTGGGCAAGTGGAAAGGCATTAATATGGGACGCCACCTGTGTGGATACTCTGGCGCCGTCCTACATTCAGGCCACTTCTCGCGCGGCCGGAGCGGCAGCTGAGAGGGCAGCAGCAAAAAAACATCAAAAATACAGCTGCGTGGCGAGTTCTTTTGAGTTTTTAGCTTTCGCCGCCGAGACACTCGGTTCATGGTCACCAGAAGCGATAACTTTTGCTTCAACGTTAGGCAAACTTTTAAATGAAAGTTCTGGTGATCCCAGGTCCGGGGCACATTTTGTCCGGCGAATAAGCCTCGAAATCCAAAGAGGCAACACCGCCAGTATTCTAGGTACAGCTGGAGCTCCGGCTCTTTTAGAAGAAGTTTTTTATCTTTAAGTCTAAATTAAATATGTATTTTATTAACATTAGTTCCTACCTATCTAATAAAGAGATTGTACAACCGAACATAAATTTTTAATCTATTTATTTTACGGGACAAAATTTGGTAAACACCAATGCTTTGAAATTACAGTCGATAAGGAAGGAATTTAATACGATCAAAAAATTTTGTAATTATAAAGTCTTATTGATTGGAGTACAAATAATGCATATGAATTCGAAAAATCGAACTAAAAAATGAAAAATAAATAATAGTTTAAAAAAACTAAAAGAACACGCTTTTATAGCTAACCGAACTAAAAAATAGAAAATAATTTTTAATTTTAAAGAGTTTACTCTATTACAGTAGTAGAAGATCGAACAATCAATCAGAATTTATCACCTCAAGATAAAATTATAATAAAGTTTCAGTTATTAACAAAATAATTCAATTCAGAGTAAAAAGCGTGGGGTGCATTTTACCACTTTTCATAACTCTCCTCTGATAGACAGTTGCAAATAGAATGATTGTAACATTTACTTTATCAAGCACCCCACGCTTTTTACTCTGAATTGAATTATTTTGTTAATAACTTAAACTTTATTATAATTTTATCTTGAGGTGATAAATTCTGTTTGAAAATGTCGAAACACACATTTTACTACTTATTCTGTGGTTTTGCTATTTTAAGCTATCAAAATTATTTCGGACTGCTGATTTCTGTGAAAATGCCGACTCGGCGTGAATGACAACGTCGACGTATTTAAGACGACGATGCGTAAGCTGTCAAATCAAACTCGAACTCGCATAATTCGTTCGGTTATCGCCCACTGCGCGCGCTCTTCTATTCTCCATACATTTGAGAACGCTTTACGCCAAACCGATAGAGGTTTGGCGTAAAGGTGAATAGCCAAACTGGGCTCAGCGTAAGCTTAAACTCTTCCAATTAAAAAGTACAAAGGTTTTCGCACTCCGCATTCCAGCCATAATATCTCCAGAATGGATTCAGAAAAGAAAACCCAAGCCAGTCAAGAATAAATTTAATCTTAGCTATCATATCTTCTTCCAATATCGGGAAAAGCTATACATAAGCACCAATACCAATATGTTCGTCTCCCACGCTCTCATCTTCAGCATACTCGCTTCGATAGATGTTAATTTTGGCAGAGTTCCAGTACCTACTCCCGTAGGTCAGTGCGCCGCTATCAGTCTCGTCTAACCAGTCACGTCACAGACGGTCATATAATTATATCGCTCCGCGCCGTTTGGTGTTTTCATCCACACATTATTGCCGTCGGCTTGTCATTAAAAAACTATTCCCTGACATGTGTGTTGAGCGGTACTTTTTCACTCGCGGGTTCGAATCCTGGGAATGTGACATCAGACACGACACGTTAGCGTCGACGCTCGTAACACATTTCAATGTTTATGTACGTTTTACGGAGCGTTAAAATCTGATTATAGAATAATCGAGTTTCATGGTGAAAATAAATCCTCTTAAGTAAACGTACCCTATTTTTCTTGTCGGCCCATACAAAAAAATATGCCAATAACATCATCTAACCCACATCGTCATTTTTTAAATTTTATCAAAGTTTTTAATTTTGTGGAACATTAAAATATTTTAAATGAAAAAAAAAGTACGAAAAATCAAACTGCTTTTAACTCGAGTCATTTACGAGAAAACTAATGTTTTGAAATTAATTAATGAAAACAGGAGATTAGCTACTAGGATTTGAAAATAGATTCAAGAAAAAAATCTATGATGTTTCGTCACGAGACAGTTTTAGTTTATGTAACTGAACATACATAAATGGCTATTACCACACCCACTGTCATGATATCACTCCGGCACACCGCATTCCCGAAGGAATTAGAAAATTTTTCATTGCCGTACTAATCCAGGCGGTATAACCCTACCACCTTGTAGGGAAAGGGTACCTACAGTTGAACATGGATTCCGAACCATGGAAATGCACATATCCAACTCAGAAAGAGAAAGAAAGTGGACAAAATCGATCAATTTCTTTCTATTACAATACCTCTGGTGGAGAACCCGCAAAGAGCATTTACTAGTAGTAAGATTAACTTATTTTAGTCCCTATTTATGAAAACTAAATGTATGACTTAAATGACCAATAAGAAATGTATTTAATAAAAATCCTCTACTTATTGATAGAAAAGTTTTACCGTGGCGGTGACAAAAAGGAACCAGCCAAAATAGCCAGCTCTCATAACTCAATACCTAAATCTGACTCTAACCATATTCTTGATTTTCTTTTTTTCTCATTGCTATGAAACATTTTACAGAGCATTGAGATAAATTAAATCAGTAACAACCTACTTTACGATCACCGAGAGCGATGCATTACGAGCCGGGGAGTGTTGAACCGAACGCGCTTCTGCCGGCCGGCGACATGAAGCGGCGCACTGACTGGAGGTGTACGTGTCATTATTGTGTTCACTCCTGCTGTCATAACAAAAATTTACGTAATTTAGAGAAATACTGAATTCGGGTTTTTTTATCTTAAGTGCGGCATATGTCGTAAGCTAGACCCTCAGATAAGAGGAGCCAGACGACACTAGTGGGTTATAGAATTGTTAAGGGTTCCAGGTGCTTCTTCACACCATTTTTATAGGACCTTAGGTTGTAATTTGGGAGAAATACCTCGAAAGGAAGTCCATTCATTTGGTCACAGTCCCTATAAAGGATCTAGAGGATCGGTTCGTTATTATTTAGGGAGTTTCGGCATAAAATGGGTACACACGTTTTGTGCTTGTTCCGCGTTACGCGATTGGAGAAATGGAACGGGGGGACAGCTTTATGATATGAAATACGCCACTGATAAAAATCATCGATAAGTCTGTTATAATGTGCGCTTATAAATTCCACACACGTTAAAATTATCACCTAGCCGCGTACGCGTCGGATATTGAGCAGAGTTCTTTATCCCCTAACAATTGCCTCCTTCAGGGCCGGTTCGCAATCCACAGATGCGCACTTGTGCAGTCTTCAAGAGCTCGTCACCCAATTGCACAGAGGCTCGGCGGCGCGGCGCCGTCGGTACACTCTGGTGGCCCTCTAATCAACCGCCAATTGAAAGATAACGACTCCTTGGCAGTGAGTGTTTCTGTTCATATTGGCCGTGAGAGGAATATTCATATGGTCTGTGACTCCACTCTCTTAAGAGCGCCTTCCCGACGGGACGAACCTATTGGCGGACACGGCACAAAATCGTTTAAAATTATCGATAAGTCTGGTATTAAAAATTCCCCGTAAACATTATCACCAAGCCGTGTACGCCTCGGATTTCCAGCAGAGTTCTTTATCCCGTAACAATTGCCTCCTTCAGGGCCGGTTCGCAATCCACAGATGCGCACTTGTGCAGTCTTCAAGAGCTCGTCACCCAATTGCACAGAGGCTCGGCGGCGCGGCGGCGTCGGTACACTCTGGTGACCCTCTAACTAACCGCCAATTGAAAGATAGCGACTCCTTGACAGTGAGTGTTCTGTTCGTATTGGCTGTGAGAGAATACTAATATGGTTTGTGACTCCACTCTCTTAAGGTGGCCCAACCCGGCGGCCTCAACTCATTTGCGGGCACGCTACAAAACCGTGCTGTTGCGCTCTGGGACCTTCTCTGTTTCCAAGAACAAGACAGGCTCCGTGATGAGGAAGATGCAACCTGTCCACAAAAAAGACAATGTGCATAGTTTATGATTTGGTAAGATTTACGAAAATTTTAATTTCAAAACGACTTATAGCTAAAAGTAAACCACGACCGCTGTAGTAAAAAATCTAACAAAAACCAAATAGATTATAAATCTTGACTCGCACACGAAGGGTTCCGTACCATCAACACCAAAAAATCACGTTTTTTGTATGGGGCCCCTTTTAATTTTTATTATTTCTTTATTTTACCTGTTTGTTGTTATAGCGGCAAAATAAATACACAATCTGTCAAAATTTCAGCTACCTACCTATTACGGTTCATGAGGTACAGCCCTGTGACAGACGGACGGACAGCGGAGGCTTAGTAATAGGGTTCCGTTTTCACCCTTTGGGTACGGAACCCTAAAAATCCATACTAATATTAAAATTGCGAAAGTAACTCTGTCTCTCTGTCTGTTGCGTCTTCACGCCCAAACCGCTGAACCAATTTTATGAATTTCGGTATGGAGATAGTCTGGACGTTGGAGAAGAAAAAAGGCTACATTTTGTGGCGAAAATTAAACTCGAAGGGGGTAAAATAGGGGATGCAAGTTTGTATGTGGAACTCGCATTAGTTCGAAATGCAACTCGACGTCATATTTAATCACACAACTAACTAAGATGGTTGTTTTTATGCAACCTGGCATAGGCGGCTAATACACACACAAACTACCGTTATGATATTAGGTCAATTCACCACATTGCCGAAGGAATAATAAGGTGCCAAGCCAGGACCTTCCCTTTACGAGCACGGCTACATTGAACTGAATGAAATTCATTACAGCTTCGATATCTTTACATTCAATGCGATGGTACTAACCCGGACGGGCTTAAACCCTACCACCCAGTAGGGTAAGGGGACCTACAGTTTTACAAGGATTCCAAACCATGGAGCAGCTCGCATTCGTGATGAAATGCACTTATCCAACTCAGAAAGAGAAAGAAAGTGGTGAGGATTTGAACCCAGACCCCTGGTATGCTAGACCAGTCCCCGCGCCACTAGGCTACGAGCCGCTCCAGGTATGCCCATGCGCACAATTAACGTGGCAGTGGCAACATTGTGGTTTTATCTCGCAGGCGCAATGCCCGCCCGCGCCAAATACGCAGATCATTTTGCCCATTAGCTGCCCATAAGTCGTCATTATTGTCGCGACGCAGTTCGTAGACCAGACAATTACTTATTCTGTGGTTCGCCGCTCTGCCCCTGCATTAATTATTCTGTGCCCCTGCTCTAGGTTATTTGTGGGACAAGGTTTGCATTCATTCACGTTTTATATAATTTATTTCCTTTAAGGTGGCCCATCCCGCTCATCTCCCCATACAAAAGGGGAAAGAAGATCACGCCCATATTTCTTGTCAGAGATCCAAAATTTTGCTCAAAATAGCTTTATTTGATCGAACTAGATGTCTGATGACCATTGGCATTGTAAAATTGTGTTTGGTTTCGAAGTTATAAGGTCTGAAAGTTCGCATTTTTCGCGCGTTTTTTACAATAACTTTGGAGGTGGATTACGCAATGATAAAGTAAGAACATCTTAAAAAGATTAGTCATCAGACATAGCTTATTTAATCAAGATTTATAATCTATTTGTTTTTGTTGTAATTGTATTGTTGTTATTGTAATTTGGTTTTTGTTCGATTTTTTAATACAGCGGGCGTGGTTTACTTTTAGCTATAAGTCGTTTTGAAATTAAAATTTTCGTAAATCTTACCAAATCATACACTATGCACATTGTCTTTTTTGTGGACATGTTGCATCTTCCTCATCACGGAGCCTGTCTTATTCTTTGAAACAGAGAAGGTCCCAGAGCGCAACAGCACGGTTTTGTACAGTGCCCGCGAATGAGTTGGGCCCGCCGGGTTGGGCCACCTTAAGCGCAAAGTCCATAACAGCCTCATATCATCCGAGATAGGCATGCATAGAGGCACGTGGATTGCCTTCCATGCCAGAGATCATTGGTTCGAATTCCCACCCGTTCATGCACCACTTTATTTCTCTTTTTGAATCGGATCAGTGCATTTCGTAACGAAAGCAAGCAAGCAACCACGAAGGTTCGGAATCCATGTTAAACTGTTGCACCCCTACCTTTACTAGGAGGTTGAGTTATGCCCGCCCGGGTTGGCAACATCGCATCGGATGAAAATAAATAAAAAAATGTTCGGGTTTTCCATCCAGCTCAATGTAGCCGTGCTGACAAAGTCCGTCCTGGCATGGTACCTAATTACTTCAGAAATGCGGTGTGTTCGGATAATATCATGACGGTGGGTGTGGTATTAGCCATCTATGTCCAGATACTTAAAAAAACCTTACACCAGTAAGTTAGGAAGTTATTGGTTTAGAGCCCAGAAAAATATCCAAGCGGCCACTATTACCACGCATAATTAAGTTGCAATCGAAAGTTACTTAGTTACTTTAATCTGGCGTTAAATTAAAATATTGCTTAAGTAATGAGGCGTGCTTAAGTGATCTTTAATAGTGCTTAAAACAAATGGATTTTGTCTATTAAACCAGCGAGCATGGAAGAACAGGAGTAGAGATCGAACTCATTCGTGTGGCGGTAGCGTAACCACGAGTTATTGGGAAACGTCTAACTGTAGTTGGTTCGCTTACGAAATCAGGACGCACAGTATTTAGTGTATTTTGTTTATTTATTTATTGATTGGAAAACTTACAGCTTATTCACAATTCATATACAAAAATGGACAATGTAATTGTCAAAAGCCAAAAACATGTTTTCACAGATATAAAATTTACAATTTGAGTTGACTGCTATCTAAGCGTAGATAACCTTACTTAAATTAAACATGGAAATGAGCATATGTATATAATTAAGCAAATATAAAGTTTTAAAAGTGTGAGATGGTGTGGGTTGGTGTCAGGGTGATTAAGAGTGTGTGAGGGTGTGTTAGGTTGTGTGCGTGTAAGTGTGGGATGTGAATGTGATTTGGGGTTGGGGTTGCATATTAAAATTATTATTATTTTATTCATTATTTGATTAAAATTAACTCTATTTTATATTTCTTTTTAAATTTATTTTTAATTATGTTCATGATTCTCCCTATTACTATTCAGTATTTAAGCTACTCGTTTCTTAAAAGTTCTTTTTAGGGTAGTATATAAATAAACGGATGTAAAATAAGTATTGTAAAGAACGGCAAGTCGATTTAAAGGTGTGTTGCTGGTATAGTTTCTGCGAAACTTTCTCACGTGTAAGAGGTCCACATTACGTGTATATCGAGCAGGTACATGTAGTTGCACAGCGTTTAAGAGTTCAGGACAGTCAACCCCACCGCTCGCAATGTCGTGGAGCAATGCCATGTCATTAACTATTCGCCGTTCCTCGAGTGGTTGAAGCCTATGAAAACGGAGTGATTGCTCGTATGTCTCACAGGATCCACAACGGTAATTTAAATGATTTACAAATATTTTCTTAATGCGCTCCAGGCGATCTTTGTACACGGTATATTGCGGTGACCAAAAACTACAGGCAAACTCCAGGACACTACGTACATAAGCAAAGTAGACAATCCTTAAACATTCAACATCCTGGAAAGTACGAATCCCAAGTTACGGTACGCCCTGTTCACGGCTTTCTCGATGTGTTCATTACATATGCATTTGCTGTCAATCATGACTCCCAGATCGCGGGCTACTGCAACTCTCCGTAAGGCAATGTTGTTTAGAGTGTAGTTGAATACGTTGCACTAATAGCGTCCTGTCAAGTTCCTACGTGTTCATAGGTGTCTTCGGAACGGTATGAGACTCTGTTACGAGGTATGCATCACTTATCGAAAAATCAACAAGATCATCGATTTTTTTTTTGCTAAGCCCGACGACGACCATGGGTTTTCGAACATTCAGGGGGGCTGCGAAAACCGTGCCGGCCGGCCAGGTGCTTTTTCACACCACGTTCCCCAGGTCGTAAATACCTCGGAAGGGAGTTAATTCTATTGTTTACCGACCCTATAGACGAAGGATCAAGAGGATCGGTGGGTTCTTATTTTTGGAATGTGAATGTGTGAATTTGTGCATTTTCTCTTTTTAGCGCGTTCGGCGAAGGAAGAAAGGAGACGGCGGTACAGCGTTATGCAGCTCCAACGAGCATTCTCCGTGGATGCCGCAGGCTTACATCGTTGAATAGAGCAGGCGTTTAAAGAATACATGTACAAGATTATATTTCTTTAGTAATGTTCATTAATATAAACGTGTCGTAAATATTTATCTACACAAATATAAAAATCCGTCGACAGGCGATAAAGTGCATCCTTTAAATGCCTGCTCTATTCAATTATGTGAACCTGCGGCATCTATGATCTTAACGAGTTTTAGATAAGCCACCTGTAACTCGTAATAGAGGCTCAGTAGTCAGGTAATTCGTAAGTGAACGCTCTCGCCGGCACTGCCGCCATTGTTTGTGTAAAAGTGGCTACGCGCGCCGCCGCGCATGCAAACCTGTTTCTGTTACTACTGCCGTCGTTGCATGCTCGCTGGTTAAAACACTTACCTATTAGCTTTAAATACCGTTTAATTATGTTTTTATGCTGAATATTTGATACATAATTTATGAACAGATATGATAGGTATTAGGTAAAGTATATTAATGTGTATGTTATTTTTTTTTCTCCTGATGAGAATATACAATTATTATTAGGATCATACATAGACATAAACATATCAACGTAACATAAATATCACATTACTTGGAAAAAGCGATTACTTGCAACAAAATATGAACGCTTTTGGTGGCTGTAATAGATATTATTAGGATCATACATAAACAATATTCGTTTATTGGGTATGTACATTGATATTATTAGGATAATAAATAAACATTATGCGCTTTTTTAGGGTTCCGTACCCAAAGAGTAAAAACGAAACCCTATTACTAAGCCTCCGCTGTCCGTCCGTCCGTCCGTCCGTCCGTCTGTCACAGGGCTGTATCCCATGAACCGTAATAGGTAGACAGCTGAAATTTTCACAGAGTGTGTATTAATTTTGCCGCTATAACAACAAATAGGTAACATAAAAAAATCTATAAATTATAGGGGGGCCCCATACAAAAAAGTGTTTTTTTTTTGTGTTCAATTTTGTATGATGGGACGGAACCCTTCGTGTGCGAGTCCGACTCGCACTTGGCCTGTTTTTTGTGTTGTTAGAGTACGTGTAAGAGTGTATTAGGAAAGGAGTGTAATTCAGAGTGTTTTGCAGAGAAATTACAATTCCAATTATATTATATCTATCGTACCGTAAATAGTGATTTACCTAGCGGAATGCGAGCGTTGCGTTTACGTTTCACCTTGGACAAAAAGGCTTTCGTATGACTGCCCGAATGTCCGGCTGTTCTCCTTTGCAGGTCGCATTTGTCATCCGATTCTCGTGAAATTATCGGTTCGATAATTTAAAAAAAAACTTTTGTCGATTCGGAGCCATTTTGAAAAATATTCAAATATGTCACATTTTTTTTGTTTTGTAACAAGACCTAATGCGTTAGGTAAGTACCAAGTGAGGAAGATAATTAAAAAAATATTTTAAGGAGCGCTGTGAACATTTATTCAGTTTTAAGCTATGCAAAGACAGGCTCGCGATGTCTACAAACAACAACATATTATAGCAACTGTTAAGACATGGGAAGCAGATTTAATCATCCACGTGAATGGTAATGACTAAATTGAGTAACTCGATGATCTCATACAATTCCTATTAAAACTCTGCAAAGTGACCTCTTAATTGGCACTTGTCATGACTTAGCCGTTCCTGATTGTTCAGTATTTTTTTTCCTTTCATTCGTTATATTTGAATGGAAGGCATAGTAGAAGACAATTTTAATGTGTTTCGTATTGTTGCAATAACAGGAACAAAATCTCTTGTCATTTCAGTTCAGTGACGGGATTCGATTACGTTTCTAAAATATTTTTAAAATGATTACCATATAGTTTACGAAGTCATAAATATGAAATGCGGCTCTTGGTTTCATTTGGAGTTGCCAGAAACATTTTTGTCTGCGTGCATTTGTTTCCCAGTGTGCGCCGTATTTTGTTTTTGTAAGGCACCGTTTAACAAGGTGTGATGTGTTATATTGCTGACGAAAGGCTTTTCTTTATTTTCAGACGAGCGGGACGCTATCCAGAAGAAAACGTTCACAAAATGGGTCAACAAACATCTGAAAAAGGTAATGTTTACTTAACACTGGTTTAATTTACATGTTTAGAGTATTTAGGGTTTAGGGTTTATCGTTAATTTGCCAACAATTGGTTTTTATCGTTTTAGGGAAAAACTTGGCTTCAACTGTAGGACATGATATACGGCTATGGTTATTATTATAACGCCCAGTGCATCTTAATCAATGTATTACATATTCTTTGCTTCAATATTATTCTCTGTTAGTGACTCCCTATGCTATGATAGTTTCAATCACGCTATTTTTACTATTGTCTCCGTGCTCTGTTTTATCCGTCTATCGGTGTGTTTATGTAGCAGAAAAGTTGTCATATCCGTAAAGTTGCAATTCTTGGAATCTTGCAGTCGTCAGAAAAACGCTGTTAAAAAGCCATCTTATTAGTATATTTATATTGGTTAAGTTAAGGTCAGGTCAGGTTAGGTTAGGTTAGATAGATCAGGAGCGCTTTTTATGTTGGTTAAGTTAAGGTCAGGTCAGGTTAGGTTAGGCTAGATAGATCAGGAGCGCTTTTTATATTGGTTAAGTTAAGGTCAGGTCAGGTTAGGTTAGGCTAGATAGATCAGGAGCGCTTTTTATATTGGTTAAGTTAAGGTCAGGTCAGGTTAGGTTAGGCTAGATAGATCAGGAGCGCTTTTCCTCATGACTTCAACCTGGTTCTCTTCAAAACTAATCAATAGCTCTGCAATAGTCTGCAAATAAGCTGTTATGGTGCCTCGCTAAGCGTGGTTTTGCGAGGTGATGTGTATTTGGCGGTTCGGCCGTAAAGTAATATGGGTTTAGCGGTCTTTGGTAGTGTCGGTACGGCACTTTGACCAGTGTAGCTCCCATCCTCCAAACAGGTACAGTACCGGAAACGTTATCCAACTTACCAGAAGTCTGAGTCCGCTAATAGATAACTCCAAACCACTAACATTTGGTAAAAATGTGTGTGATTCCGGGGTTATCTCATAAGGATAACGCTTGAAAGTGGGGTTATCTGTTAGCTGACTCAGGATTCTGGTCTGCACCTCCTTTCCTCCAGATCCTTGGGCCGTGCCTCTTGGTAGCCTGGCAAGGGCCGTGGTCGCGCGCGGGTCACGGTGCGAGTGAGCGCCATTTATGTGCTAAACTGGCGACACGCGTCGCACCAGGCGAAGGCAGGTCCGGTCTCGTCTCTCCGTCTCGACGTTGGTCTGCTCGGGTACGCATGAGAGGTTCTCGGAGATCTTGAAGCGCCATCCGCTGCAGTAACCGACGTGGACAGATGTAAATACACTATGTACTTCTCCCATTTCACCAAGGGTTTTCCTGCATAGGTCCTTCATTTTGGACACTACATATTTCCAACTAGCCAGGACTCTATCTCCTTTTGTTCCGATCCTTAGGCCGTGCCTCTTGGTAGCCGGGCAAGGGCCGTGACCGCGCGCGGGTCACGGATGGACTATCGCTGAGCTTTCAAGCTTGTTTAAATTACTCCCAGGTTATAGGTTTGAGGAAAGACACCCACCGGCAGACAGTTCCGTATCATGGCGGTGCGGCAGAGAAATTTGTTTAAGTTTGTTTGAGAACGATTCGTTGTCAAAAGCCGCTTCTCGTATTGCTATAAAAAGGGTCACTAAGTTGTTGCAACTTTCAGTTCATTGTAACAAAGTAAGAGCCTGAAAATATTTAAACCTGTAATTTTCTTTAATTATTTCTCGGGTGCAATTTCTGACATCCGAGTACCGATATTCGGTCTTACGGCACCCAGAACGCGTGGCGGTCCCATTCCTGTCATCTAACGTCACCGCCGCCGCCATGAGTACCGCTATTAGGTACATTGAAAAAAGTACCATTTTCTAACGATGGCTTATCTACATAAATAAGAATACACTATAGATTAAATGGCTTCTATGTCTCAAATGTCATAAAACCACATGCAACATTAGCCACAGCACTGTGATCTTCTATCCGATTACCGCCATCTTAAATTTTGGTATAAGAAATATGTTTCCATCATTTGAATTATCGAATTAAAACAATAACAGAAACAACCGAATGGCGAATTGGGCGTTGAACTATTTGAAGTTCCTGCCGACAGCTGCACAAAGATTCCACTCATAAATCATCAGCGAAGACGCCGAGCGAATGCGTTCCGACTGACAACTCGAAAGAGCCCAACGTGGGGGAAATTTGCCGTGAATAACATGAGTAGTGAAACAGTGACGGTGGATGTGTTTGTGTTGTAAATAAGACGAGAAGTTAGAGTAAGTGTGATGCTTTCATCAGATTTTTATATTTCACGATTTCTCATTTCACGATGATCGTTTCACAATACCTGGGTCACTACTTTGGAAGTTATTATTTTTCTACGTTCGCGTTTACACCGTAGCCGCTATGATTTGCTAACTCACTGATTCCTGATGCGCTATGCCGTGTAAACTTGACCGAATGTTTCGCCAGGAACAATAAGAAACAAATTCACTGGAGACAACCGACCATTTTGATCCTTTGACCACGTTGTCGGTAAACTATGAAATCGACTCTCTAGTAATTTCCTTAAAGGTATTTTCCTCAACGTACAACCTGGGGCCTTTAAACAAGATGCGAACAAGCCGGCATAGTTTACGCAGACCTCGTGAAAGTTCGAAAGCACTTGGGGAAACCTCTAGTTTGAGGACGCCCTGCTACCTTTTGTGGCTGAGTATTCGACTAAAGAGGCACATGCCATGCAACGAGCCTATTCTCTTTATTCTCTTAATTCTATACTGCGGGCGAGATACGCGGGAATTAGATTGGAAGTTTGTTGTATGTATTAATGGGAAAACCACAAAACCTTTTCAAAATTAGAAGCGATAAAAAACTTTTTTGTCGTCTGTGAACGTTTAAATTTGTTAATTTCGGTGTTAAAACGATCGTGGCGACTATATGCTTTTAGTGATAGCCGACTGTGGACATCTCGCGTCCGTTGCTTTTTAACTTATTTTGTTTTGCCTTCAACGAGCCGGGCTTTCGAATTGAACTGCCATAGAGGCACTATGGCAGTCCTATCTCCTTAAAATCCGCCAAGCATCCCTAATAAAGGATGTCGGCACCGAAGTTCTTATTATAATTTTCCAGTCTATGGAATTCGAAGCAGGCGTTGGCGTACAGCGTTCGCTCTGAGTCCCACTGATGTAAACGCACGCGTCCAGATGCGTGCTCATTACTTTCGTCGGACATAATAAGTGGCCTTATTCGTCTGAGTCATTGCATCTCGGTTCACGGCTTGATTAATTCGTGTCATTAATTTGTTATTGCGAGTCTGCCCGAAAGTGAGCGTTCCTTTTTGCAAAAGCTCTCTCAGTTATTTCTCTGTTATTTCGCAGCCCGTTTGGGACGGCTTGTTTGCGCTTCGTTTATTATTTTGTCCAGTTCGCAAATTATATGTCTGGCGGGAGTTCTTGTATCAACAATGTTTGATTGTTTGTCTGGCGGCCCTGCATATCGGCTGGACTCAGTCATTGGAAATATGTGTACTGACTCAGTTGAGATGTTTGCGCCATTCGCCCCGTGTCTTGCACTACAAAGGAGCACACGTGCACCGTTGATTGAAAAGGCGTACTGTGATTGAATGCAGTTATTTGGATACATTCGAACCATTTCTTGGCTTTTGATACTGTTCTCCTTTAACAGAATCGCCTCGTCTTTCTGACAAGCTCATGGTCCATATTTGTTTGCCTATTTTCCTAAAAAATAACGGAGGACGTTAGATAAGTTGTCTTACCTTAATTATATTCAACGATTTGTTCTATTTTTTAATAAAAATGGTGGATACCGTAAGCAATGTTCCCCATGCAAATATTACTAAGAATCTGTTATGGCAAATTATTTGAAATGTACCGAACCGATTGACTTGATATTTTTTCATCTACATACAACTGGTTGGTCAAAATCTAAATTTGCTTGTGTTTTTAGAAAACAAAGTCTTCATATATTTATATCAATTTATGTATGAAATAATTACCTAAACCAAACGAATGCATACTAATATTAGAAATGCGAAAGTAACTCTGTATGTCTGTGGCGTTTTTACGCCTAAACCGCTGAACCAATAATGATGAATTTCGGTACCTTTTGTGGTGAATTTTATTTTATTTAACTCTTATAATATTCAGGAAATAATACATTGACCCGAGCGGAGCCGGATATCTCAGGTAGTGTTGTATAAATAGCAATGAAAAAGATGGCAAGATAGTTTTAAAATAAATTACAAACTACTTTTGTATATGGGGCGTCGATTTCGGCAGTATACGCACCTTATGCATTCGTGTCAAAGCTTTTGTTAAGGATTTGGTAACAATAACGTGACGTGGGAAGTCAAGAAGTGGATGCGCGTGGGAGAAGTGACGATGGTGACGGCGAACATACCCCAATTTATAAGAAAACCAAGTCTAAAAGGCAAAGAGGAAACAATATTCAGGCGGTAATAACGCGGTATCCCTTTTAGAGGAATCTGTAGTTAGAACATATTGAGGGTTCTTGGGCTGGGCAAGGGCAAAAAACTGCAAGTCGGTCTCGCACGAAGGGTTCCGTACCATCGTACAAGAATTAAAATAAAAAAGTAACCTTTTTTGTTTTTTTTTATATTTTTTTATTTTACATATTTGTTATTATAGCGGCAAAATAAATACACACTCTGAAAATTTCAGCTGCCTACCTATTACGGTTGATGAGATACAGCCCTGTGACAGATGGACGGAAGGACGGACGGACGGACAGCGGAGGCTTAGTAATAGGGTTCCGTTTTCATCCTTTGGACACGGAACCCTAAAAATAAGTAATTTATTGACAAATGTCCCTTCAAGTCCCAGTCTCAAAATTGTATCGACGATGTAATTCAAAATGTATGCATTGAATGTCAACTGTCAGTCTAATGCCCTCTATCCCAAGGTTAGGAGACTAAAAACCGGCCGATTGCGAGTCGGACTCGCACACGAAGAGTTCCATTCCAATTTCCGCTGCCAACCTATTACGGTTCATGCAATGCAACCCTGTGACAGACGGACGGACGGACAGCGAATGCTTAGTAATAGGGTTCCGTTGGCATCCTTTGGGTACTCAATTCAATTCAATTCAATTCTTTATTCGTCCTTAGGTACACTTTGTTACACTTAGACAACGTCATTTTCTTTTTTTATAAGGGTCCTAGCAAAACTGGGACCTCATACGTACAAAATGTATGCTTAAATCTAGAATACAAACACTGAACCCTAAAAAGCGTCTCCATAATAATATTCATGGGATTTACAAAGAAATGCCGAAAATAAGTGATTGAAAATTTCACAGACGACAAGATTGTCTTGCAATGCTTACATTTTGTCAAAGTTCTGCTGTTTTACATGACAAGAATAAACTTTCATTTTACATCACAGCGATTCGCGGGCGTAGTCGTCGACATTACTATGGCCTCGTTGTATAGAGTTTGCCTCTTTAGGCAAGCACTTGGTGACTTGCTTGCCAGGCGTGTTTCTAGCACACTCGCTTTTTCTTTAGCGTTTTTATCGTTCTCTCAATATGGGAAACAAATTGTCTGATATTGAATATTCACTGCATATATATGCGACATTTTTAACTGTTCATATGCAGTTCCCAGGTAATTGATATGACTACCACAGATGAGTTTCTCGTAATGTCTCGCTTATGACTCAATTCAGTAGGTGACCATATGGCGTGAGGTCCGTCTGTATATAAATTATCAGCGAATTTCAACTCACCCACGGCTGCAGCGTCCATTCATACTTTAATCTTGGGGCTTGCGTCACCGATTGTATCGGCTTCTCTCTGAATGGGCCTGTCTGCTTTGTGAAATTTCATCCGGCGCTACTCGCATATGCTTTCCTAGCGAGAACTATGTTTATTTGCTTAGGATTTAAAAACCCCAAAAATATGGCACAAATGAGTGTAGATGTATATTTCCAGTCGTACTTTGTGAAGTTTATTGTTTTATATTTGACTATTTGAAGACCTTTTAGTATTTTTCTACGCTATTTTCGTTTTTTTTTATTATGCATGCTCGGCATTCAGTACTAAAGAAGTTTATGTTAAATTTTACCTCCAAACACAACATATAATCATGTTACCCATTCGTTTACGGCTTTACAACTTTTTGTCAACCTTTATTTCCTGTAACTTTTAATACAAATTAATGTCTCAAACTGATCTAGGGCGACGACGTGAATATCGCGGGATTTGGGTCTATTTTTATCTGTTTACCATCGAATGTTTGTTGACTTATTCTCTTCTTCAAACCAGCGATGACATCAGAGCGATAACCATTTATAGCCACCTCCTCAGACCCTTACGTTATCGCCTCCTATAAGGTTGCGTTACGTGTTGTCGCCTACGCCCGTAGCGGGCGCGTGCGTCACTTGAGCTGGCTCCGAAACACCGGGATCGTATTCAACTTGTGAATATTAAATAAAAGCAGTTAATTGATGCTGCTTTATAATTTCTGCAACGACGTTGTCATTGGTTACTTCTCAATTATATTATATTGTAGATTGCTTTAAAACGCTATCGATAACATTATTACCAATAATGTCCATACCTTGAGCGTCCGTTTCATTAATTGCCAAAACCAGATGGTCGTCTTTTAAGATTCCTTCATGTATGCCGCTATGTAGTCTAGTATTATGAGTGTCTTTTATGTATTTGAGCTCCATTTTGTGTTATGCTGCCACTTCACTTTGCTATTTGTTTTGGTGGTCGATATTCGCTGCGTTTAGTCAAATATTTGATGAGTTCGCAAATAACACAAACACTCCGTCCTCACTTCGACAATTGGCAACGAAATTTCGATTAGGAATAATCGCGCCTTTGTTTGCGTTTTGCAAGCACATGCTTATAGACTGACTAGAAAAAGCCCATTTACATGATCGAAAGCCCGCTCTTGGATTCTTCCAAGTTTGTATCCCTGTTTAAATTATAGTAATTATTTCTTCTTTATCAGTAAATTTCTTCTAAATTACTGATCTATGCATCTTTAATTTTTTGTTATTTTTATAATATATTTTTGAGATATCAAATACACGAGTGCGTTTGGCACGGAGCGAATCACCGTAAACGCTCCAGTATGCATTGTAATTTATAAGGAAATCGTATCTGGGCCAAAGTCCAATCTGTGGCGGGAACGCGTGTTCTCTTTTATCTCTCAAATCACTAAGGTTTCCATTTCCCAGGACCTTGTAGCTTTCTAGTGACATGCCACCTCTGACTCCGCTGCACTCACCGCCCTATAAGGCTCCTTCGAGTAGGATGTAGCCGCGCCCGTCGCCTACTCTCATATCGAAGCCATGCGTCACCATATTCCGGAGGCTGCTGTTTCCAAGCATCGTCGGATAACGAATGATTTTGCTTCGCGACTCCGCCAGCCAACGAACTCAAACTCGGCACAACGATTTTTTTAAAGGTTTTCATTATATATTGATCGAAATATTTCAACTATGAATTATGCAGGTAAAGGCAGGCTATAAGTAGTATTACAAGGCTATCTATTTCTGGAATTGAGCGGGCCACACCTCGTAAAAAATGTTAATGTTGTTTTTATCCCGTACCCTGCCGGTGTTATTTTGCATCAGAATCCTAATTTATCATTTAAAATCGAATGGACTGTCGGGTCAGTAAAGTAAGATGATGCTAGGGTTGTAGTGAATCATTAGATGCTTGTGCTAATCACTTAGAATGTTTTGAGTATGTTTTCCTATATGGAATAAAGATCGTGACAACTGATCTCTCTTGATAAAAAAAAATAGATGAAATTCAAAACAACAAAATATTTATCAAATGAAAAGACGGTTAGTTAAATATAGTGCATTTAAAGCTCTATTATTCCGGGATGTCACGACATTTTTGGTCACGATAAGGTAAATGGCTGAATCTGGCTTCACATGTTAGATACCAATCCTCTGATGCTAAATAAGTCGGTCTGCCTGCGCAAAGTGGTTGCGTTATCTAGATTAGCTATATAAAATAGATGTTGGTATGTACCTGCTTATTAATATGCTGGTTGGCTAGATATATTGATACCTATTAATTATGCAACTATAACCAGTCGGATTTTTAATTCAATACTTAAATATACGTTAAGTTATATCTGAAACCTAAATCGCCTATAACTTCGAAATACAACCAAAGATTTGTTCAGTTTTGGTATTGCAGAGTAAGAAAGTACTGATACTTTGATGCCTTGAGTTACGTGTCAGCCGACGCGACGAGTGCACGCCCGCCATGCAACGCAGCCCTCCCGCGCACCGCCCCGTAATGTCGTGTGTGGCGTGTGACGTTTCGATCGGAGAAAACGAAGATAAAATTTCGTGTCGGGGCTGTCGTGGGTTTTTTCATGCACTGTGTGTTGGAGTTTCTACAGCTGACGTGAGAACGCGTCAAGCACAGAAAAACTGGTCTTGCCCGAGCTGCTTCAAAGCCGGGCGTCGCCTGGATAGTACCCCGGTCACTCCACGTCAACAACTACCCTCTTTGGATATCTCACCAAGCGCGGCAACCAACGTTATGGCTGCACAGCAGCCCGCACTGCACTGTACTGCCGTCCCGGCTGCCGCCGCGGACATGTCTGGAATCACCACAGCTGAGCTGCAAACATTTACCGCGGCGCTTCGACAATGTCAAGAGCAGATCGCCCTCTTCACTGCATCGCTAGAATTCGCCCATAACTCGGTGGTAGATCTCACGAAGCAGCTGGAGGACACTAGGAACAGGCTCGCAGCTGCAGAGCAGAAGCTAAATGAGATTCCCGAGTTGCGCCGGACGGTGGCTGATCTTCGAGTGGAACTTAACAACCGGGACCAGAAAGAGCTGGTGAACGATATAGAAGTCTCCGGTGTCAACGAGGAACCGGGCGAGCAACTGGAGCACGTCGTTTCTATCGTGGCTAAGAAAATAGGCGTGGAGTTAGACGAGCGCGACGTGGTGTCTGTGGAGCGTGTGGGGGCGCGCCGTTCGACGCAGCCACAGGGAGGTGAAACGCGCGCGGCCGCGGACTCCCGCCCGCGCCCCATCGTGCTGCGGCTGGTTCGCCGAGCCATCAAGGAAAGGCTGCTCCAGGCGGCTCGCGTCCGGCGCGGACTCACGACGCAGGAAATGGGAGTTGGTGGTCCCAACAGGAAGGTATTCCTAAACGAACGTCTCACCAAATGCAACAGGCAGTTATTTCATGACACTCGCGCAGAGGTCAAAGGTGACTACAAATTCGCTTGGACATGGCGCGGGAACATTTATGTCAGGCGCCAAGAAGGAACGCAGGCGAAACGGATCCGTAACCATGACGATCTTAAATCCCTGCGCCAGCAACCCGCTGCTTTCGGCCAACGGGAAACATCTATACCTCCAACGACTAACCAGCACGAATAAAATGAGTAACAGTTTAATTAACCATTGTATTTATAAGATCGAGCCAAATATGTTACATAACAATAAGATTGTACATTATATGAATAAAAAAGCAGTCATAGGTTTCCTAGTATATAACAAGGGTCTAGAATGCATAATCACAACACTACTGACACATCTCTGTGCTCCGACACGACACAAAATAACCGACCGCCATTTTCGCATCGAGAGTAATTTCTTTAGCCAGATAGACGGGTTATTTATCTCGCTCACTTCGCACGCGCCTCCCCGCCTCCTCCGCGCCTCCCCCGCGCGCGGCAATCGCTGCGTCCTCTTACCCCCCCCTGCTCATGAGGCCAAAACATGTGTCGTTTTCAAAAGATTAGTCACGCACTGGCTTCTGGCTCATCAGAAGTAACACTATTTATATTTAGTATTTATAATATTCTGCTTTACCCTTTCATTTAATATATGTACTTAGGCACAATAATGTATGCATAAAATAATTTGTCTTCACACATCCGTACACACCCTCATACCACCTACACACATAGACTTGTCATACCTATCTGGAAACTTTCTCACTGATCTGGCCTGCAGCTTGGTTTGTCGGCTCACTGTTGCTCACGGCGACACGAAAACTACATTTTTTTTAAATATACACAGCGTAGAGGGTGGTGGCTGAAAAACAGCGCCGCTCGTGAAGTTCCTTACTTCACGGGCGATTTTATCGCTGAGCCTCCGAACCCATTCATACAACAACACTGTTTATAACCTTAATATGTACTTCAAATGCTTTTGTATTTTCTTTTTTTGTATTCTTTCAAATTTCATATTAAATTTAAGATTAACTCATTTTCTTATGTAATTACGTTGTTTTATGTGTTTTTGTTGTGTGAATAAATTCATTTTCTTTCTTTCTTTCTTTCTTGATGCTTCGTTATTTGCCGCCATTTACCTTATTATGTATATTTTTTGTCGCCATAACTATTTTTTCAGGCGCCTTATCTACGTAACGCAACCACTTGATTCAGCCATTTACGTGATCGTTACCATTTTTGGTCGCGACCTCCTAGTCTATATCTTTCCATGACGTAAAATTCGCAGCAAAGGGACTTGTTCTTTATCTAGATTATTCAGTATGGTCAAAGTGACATGCTGACAGTGACAACCCATAATAAACGAACGTCCCTTCCTAGGAGGGAAGGCAAAGTATAACAACAAATACGTCCACAAATAACATTATACTTTCGACAATTTTCGTCTCATTCCTCTTTATGATAGGCAATTATATATATATATATATATATATACCTCTGATAGATTCGTGGCTCTGTTCTTGGACCTCATTGTTATTCAACTTGCTCAACGGCTGACTAACTCGTGTTTATGTTTGACAACGCCTTTGTGCAAGCGCTGCGTTAGCAAGCTGAGCTGATAAGTGCAGTTGTATCAAATACGGGTCACTCTGTCGGGGGAAAGCTTGGTAATGTCAATCGCATTAGTTTCTGGTTAACTATGATCGTATTTGTTTTCTTACTTAACACTCATATGTAAATGTTAAATTTGACTGGTTATGGACGTAAAGAATAACTTTATTGACAAATCCAGGAAAAGTACAGGCAACTTACTTGTCTTTATTTTTCGTGTCTTCGATCTAGGTGCTTGGCTATCTTGAACTGAATGATAAATATCCCATCCCCTTTAGCCCCGAACGAAGAGACGGCTGAGTTAATCAATGTTCAAAAACGTCACTTTAAGTGAACCGCATGGAGTTCCTTCCATTCTGTCCATACAAAGTAACGTGTTTAATCGTACGTTGACGTTGATTTTGATGTTTTGTCCTTTCGTGCACTCGGCCCTTAGACTACCAATCTAGTGCTGACATCCTCTGTCGATTTTGACATAAAATGTATCGAAGTAATGAAAAATTTGGCAGTCGGAAGACTTAAGGTGGCCCAACCCGCTCAACTCCCCATACAAACGGGGAAAAAAGATCACGCCCATATTTCTTATCAGAGATCCCAATTTTTTCTCAAAAGAGCTTTTATTTGATCGAACTATATGTCTGATGATGGTTGGCATTGTAAAATTGTGTTTGGTTTCTAAGTTATAAGGTACGAAAGTTCGAATTTTTGCCGCGTTTTATACAATAACTTTGGTGGTTTATTACGCAATGATAAAGTAAGAAAATCTTATAAAGATTATTCATCAGACATAGCTTATTTAATCAAGCTTTATATTCTATTTGGTTTTTCGTTAGATTTTTGACTACAGCGGTCGTGGTTTACTTTTAGCTATAAGTCATTTTGAAATCAAAATTTTCGTAAATTATACCAAATCATACACTATGCACATTATCTTTTTTGTGGACATGTTGCATCTTCCTCATCACGGAGCCTGTCTTTTTCTTTGAAACAGAGAGTGTCCCAGAGCGCAACAGCACGGTTTTGTACATTGCCTGCGAATGAGTTAGTACCGCCGAGTTGGGCCACCTTAAGAATGGAGAACTGTGAATCTCAGCATTAGAAAAATATATAAACACTAACGGTGAAGCATTAGTGAACTCTCTCCCAAACGGTATTTGATTGTTAATGATTGTATTTTTTGGGAAGCCCTGAAACTTTGATGATATTTTTCATGACACTCATGTATGGTTAAACCACGAGAGGACTTCAACAAATTTGTAGATGAAATGTTGGCAAATTATCGATAAATCTCGTATATATTTTTAATCCACGCATAATCCACTTTATGAAAACCGCATTTTGGTGAGAAAATCCGAATTCAAAGAGATGCCAGAATTCGGAGATTTCGTTCCAAAATGTGAACTAGACAGGATCTGCTGTTGCCCTAAGCGTCGGATTGGTGGATCCTTGTGAACTGTTTTAAATCCGTTTTCCTTTCTCCCAACGCTTATCACTGGACTCGACTCGCACGCAGCACTGGAAATATCTGAAGGTCTGTAAATACATTTCGCTCCCTTTAATATGATTTCCTAATTTGTAGTTTTTGGTCCTATTTTTTGTTTTATGAACGGATATATTGTTTGATTTCTATTGGTTGCTCTTTATTGAATAATGTAACCTTGTTTCCATGGTTTTATAGAAGTTTTCTTTAAATGTTAGTACAGTTCTTTAGTTACATCCAAATATTAACTATATTTTTTTACAACACTGATCTTTTCAATCACTTTATCATATGACTCATGATTGCACTGCTTAAATATTCATATTCATTCTGAGCCTTAATGCTAATTTCATGCAGTAATTGTATTCGATGTAGATACAGCTTCTGGTACACCACGGGGGATTTCCCACAGACAATGGCATTATTAGTTGTGTTTCGTGGTATAGTCGGCTTATGTTGCCTCAGCCGCGGGAGATTGCGGTCAAATCATTATTTATGTAGTGGATCATAATTTGGCTTCAACCTTTTAAATCTTATTCCTAATATAGTTCAAACTTTTGCATCCTAATCATTAACTATCTTTCTTTTTAAATTCGCTTTATGTTCGTGTTTCTTTAATTTTAGGGTTTTGGGTTTTTTTATTTTATTAAAGTGATGAAATAAATCATTACATAAATATGTTTTATTAGTTTAAGGACATTACTGGTTTCTTTTCAATAACATGATATACAAACCTTTGATGTAAATTGACTTCAAATGTTTTTTATTATAACATTTTGGAACATCGATATATTATTTTATGAGATTAAAATTAATGCAGTATATTTTTACGGTTAAACAGATTTTTCTTGGCCCGAACGGTTTTTAACCCACATGCATTGACATATGGTTGGCCTTTACGTATACCTTTACATATCATTGCCCATTTGTTAAATTTTAATAATTAAAAAAAACAATTCTCTCTAAATCATGCCAGAACGACTGTTTCCCAAATATTTCCACAATGGATCCTAAACATTTTAAGGTTTAAACAAGCAGCGAAATAAAATGGGAAGATATGTCATTGTCAAATATTGGTTCCGTCACTTCGTGTTACTGCTAAGACGCGGGTCATTGCCATCGGAAAGGTCTTGGAGTGACAAAGGTAGATACAATGCTATTTACCGCGAGATTGAAAGAGCTAACACTATTTTGCCTTATTGGCGAATCGGTGATACGTTCTGAGGTGTTTTGCCCAGTCTTCCCATTTAAATCGTTGTAAACAAGTAAGATAATGTGCTAGCATCGAGTCCCTGTGATGTTTCTTACCCGGTCCCATCCCCATCTAACAGTACTAACAGTGTGTCCCGGTGTGTTTGGTGGTGGTTGGTGTCGGCGGTGTACAGACCTACACCCGGCTGCACGTGTGCGAGCTCATCAACAACCAGCCCTGCTGCCCGCCGCATCATGTGAGTCCGCAGCGCCCGTCTCTTCGTGTCCGCTTGACTTGTTGCTCTTGTGTTGCTGCTTGTTGTTGCTTACGTTTTTATTTTGATTGTGATTTGTCGCTTCTTCTGTTACCAGATCGGTTTTAATGTCAAGTTTGCTTGGCTTCTGTTGGTTTAATTATTTTTAGTGATCGCTTGATTGTGCCTATGATTTTAGGATCGTTCTGCATTTTGGTATTCCGAGTTCTTAAAGATCCTTTATAATTTGGCCTTGGCCGTCCGTGTGATCTTTTGTTACAGCCATCATCTTATCCTCCATATTATTATTAATTGTTTGTACAATTTGCTTTCATTTATTTTGTTGCTATAATAATATCCATACAATACTAAAAAAAAAAATCTAAGATGTGACATACGTACAGACGGACGGACACGACGAAATTACAAGGGTTCCTCAGTCGGGTCAGTGGAATATCTTTATAACAAGAAAACAGACGAGCTGTTATTATATATTTCGTTATTATAAATTTCCTTAGTCCTATTCTATTCTATGTAGTATATATTCCTAGTCGATTGTGTTTGCAGGCTGAACAATTCTCAATTAAAATATTCGCTGTCCCATTACTCCGATGTCTAACTACGATTACTCACCTACCACATTGGATTACTGGTGGTTTTTCTCGGAACCCTAACTTAATGCTAGTCTGAATCGAAGCTAACCGTTTTTTTTATAATTTCTATAGTTTCGCATTTCTGTTTTTATGCATGTAAATATTTTCCAATGACAGCTTGAGTGTAATTTTCTTTTTGTATTTGAGTTTTCTCTGACATATAAGAAGTTATTTTTGTTAGCTTTCTTACATGTTCCCTGTAAATCTGTGATGTTACATCTTTATCTTTACATAGTATATAGAGTCCGTGCGGAAAGAGAACCGTCGCCGCGTCGTAAGATTTGAGGGCGCACATATGCACATTTACCGTATTTGTCCTGTTGACAACGCTGGCACCTCATTATAGTATGACTGTAACTACTTGATATTTTGAGGCTATGTTAGAATATAATATTTTTAGATTCTCAGGTCTTCAGCTTCAGGTCTTATCTATGATGACAACCCAACCAAGCCAGGGGTGGGTTGCCATCATAGATAAAACTTCAGTGGTTGCTATGTAAAAATCTTAATGTTAGTTCCATTGTACACCACGCCGGTTCTCTTTCCGCAGTCCTAGTCGCTTTCCGCGACTGTCTAAATATTTCACATATCCCCTTAAACACCACACCCCCTTAAGGCGATAAACGTAATTTTCTAAAAAACGTTTTCACCAAAAAATGACACATTACATGACGGCCTCGTCTCGCAATTATCGCGTGGCTAGGTCAATGTGACACTCCTTGTGTGGTGCGACGCGACACGCGTGGGCGTGGCAGAGTGGGCAAGTGAGAATGTACAGAACCACAGAAGATAAAAGGAAGTAGAAGTGTCATGCGGACGTTACTAATTGTGCATATAATCATGACATGAGAAGCGCGTCGTGTGACACACAGTCGAAACATCGCCATCGCGCGCGAATGTGCTCACGAAATGTGTTCGCCAAGTCAGTTCCCACCCACGGAACCCTTCAATACGTATGCAACTATGGCGTGTGACGTGTGCGTTTAAGTTTGGTTGGGACTTTTAAAAATTGGAGCCAGCCTCATCGTAGGGGCGCTGGTTGGCACGTCTTCCTTTTTCCCGTCGAGCCCGCACAAACAAAAGTAACTTACCATGAGCCGTATGGTGAAGTATTTTGTAAAGGCTTAGCACCCGTATTCTGTTTCAATCCTACCACAAGGCGCTCTATTATCTTTGCCTACCCCTCCGGGAAAGCGGCATGTATGTGTGTCCCCCCGACCCCTTTCAATCACTGCTCAACGGGGAGCAGGCAGGGAATGCATCCGTTCACTGTCCACGTTCCTAAAATAAGAACCAAGCGATCCTCTAGATCCTTTATCTATGGGTGTCAGTGAACTATGCAGTTGACTTCCTGCCAAGGTATTTCTCTCAAAGTACAACCTGAGGTCCTTCAAACATGCTAGCATGAAGCACCTGGCGGGCTGGCATGGTTTTCGCAGCCCGCTTGAAAGAAAGCCCATCGGCATCGTCGGGCACCCCTTATGTGAGGTCCTGGCGTACGCCATATGAAACAATATATTTCCGCCAAGCTGCTCCAAATCTCGCACGGACGCTAACTAGGTCAGCCTTCCCGGTTGGCACACGCGAATATTTCGCATTCCGAGCGCGGGCTAAGTAATTGCGGCGAAGTTGGAAGCCAGTTACAATCGGATGGACCGTGACCTCGCGCCGCTGGTGCCAAGTTTGCTGGGAATTCGCTAGATACGGCTGCGCCTAAGGGTGAGCCTTATTGTGCATGCAAATCGTGAGGATATTGCGCTACTAAGCGACCAGACCGGCGATGACTGAACCGGCGTAAGATGTGAGAAAACATGTAAGGGAATTCGATCAATTCTGCACCAATATGAAGTGGTTGCCAAATTTTCTACCCAGTAAGAGCGCAGAAGGTATGACATCAATGCTTTTGATTGGTGCAGAATTTATCGAATTCCCTCACATATTTTCTCACATCTTACGCCGGTTACCCTCCTGGTGTCGAAAGCTGAATCCGTGTGATATTTCATTCAGTAGATTGTTTTAAAGCGAAGGCAGTGTCAAGAAAAAGGTGCGAAACCACGCTAAGCGACGCGCCACACCACCGGATTTGCAGACTATTGCAGAGCTAACGATTTTGTTTGAAACATTCAGACAAACTCAAAGACTCCAAGCCAATTAAGTTATGGGTCTACAAGTTTGACCCTTCATAAGGCTATTTCAGAGATATGTTTACAGGGGGAAATTTTCAAGTGTCCCATCATGGCCGAATCCGAAACTATAAGACATACTTCGCGAAGAACACTCAAAGGAGCCATGGGGGCATTTTGATACAAAATTAAAACTGCATTATTAGATTTAAAAAATCTAGTCTGGATAGAACTCGTTAAATGAAAGAATAACGTGTCCCGTATTTCTCCAGTCGATATTCTCACTTAAAAGATGCAAATTCAGTGAAGTAAAGCCAAGGAAAGTGTTTATTCTGTATAATGTAACGATTATTTTTTATTCTTATGAAATATTGATTTTTCTGCTTGGCAACGTTCTCTGGGTTATGCCCTCATTGTGCTCTTTGCTTTGCGTCTCTCCATTTCTCTCTATCTACACTTTTATCTCCGCCAGTGTCTTTACATCGAGTTTATCTTCGCTATCTTTACTTCTCGGATCTTGTGCTACGTCTGTATCAGCACCGTTCAGCCCGTCCAATCTTTTCCAATCTCAATTTCACCGTCACAATGCATGCATTATATTAGAATATCCACATCACACGCCTCTCTAGATATCCATCTATGGTTTATCGGCCGCAGCGTGCGCTCGGTGCGGCTTGCACTCTCGCCGTTTACCGTTCGTTTTAATGTGAGGTCTGCCTCTACATTCTCTCCACTACTTTGTAATAAATGAGCCGAAACGCGTCAACAGCTGTGTGGTTAGTTTTACGGCGGTTTTAGTTACTATCAAGGATTTGTTTTGAATTATTGGCTTTTGTCGGCATTTCCCCTAAACAGGTGATCATCGGTGAGTTTTACCATAGTTAACAATTAATGTTAGGTGGGTTTTAAATGGTAGGTTTAGGTTGTCTCTTTGAGCAAAATGCCTTCCTAATTTTAATCGGAACATTTCAAGACTCATATTACACATTGTTCGAAAATATGAAAATGGGAAATTGACCTTCCCATATACATATTGACCTACAATTATTGCAGATCAAATTTTAACTCCCTCATAAGCAGGACACCCTATGTATAGATTAATCGGTGTTCAAATGGTCAAACTGAGAATGTTTTATAGCAAGCCAGAAAAGAAGATATTCTTACTATAGAGTCCAGGCAACATCGTAAAAATAGATACCAAACCTTCCATTACTCAAAGATATAAAAAAAATCCATACCCAGGAATTTACCTAAATAATAATTAATTCTAAAAACTCTTTTGTTATCCCACATTTTTACAACTTAATTTTGACAAAATCTATTGAACCAATAATTTCTTTTCGATGTTTCGAAAACGTTGAGGCCTCTCATTTTCTTTTCCGGAACCACCTCCGGAAATGTTCCCTTCCCTTTGTGTAATGATAATGAATCCTAACAACTTCATTAGGTTCCTTGGGCTCCATGTCTTCGCTAATAATGTTTGAATCTCCTTTGCGATCTTCGCTTACGTGTGCCATTGTTGATTGCAGGCGAACCGGCATGTCGGCGACCTGTTCGAGGACCTGCGGGACGGGCTCAACCTCATCTCGCTGCTGGAGGTGCTTTCTGGCGAACACCTCGTGAGTATCCTCAACTTACTTCTCAACGTTTTCCTCTACCAGGTTCCTCAACTCAACTGATGTTAGTACCTCCATATATTGTCTTCAGATAGTTACGTGTTTATCGTCAATAGCTTTTCCATCCCTCGATTACAAAACATATAATGTGGGGATTATGACATTGGTAATTCAAAAATACTTAGGGCCTTTTTCACCTACTGCTGATTAGCTTAATCGCCACACATGAAGAGCCTTTCTTAGCAGCTTGCAATCAATACCAGTACAAGCTAATCAGCACTTTAGTAATAAAGCCTCTTTAAGTGTCGTTTTAAAAAAATCAGCACTTGGTGAAAATTAGGCTTAGGGCAACAAATAAAAGGTTACCTTATGTGAATTAGAAAAGTCCTGTTATGAATCTTGCTCAAGCTTCAAAGCCTAAATTTCCAAAAAACGCCTTCATTTAGTGCGTGACCAAAACTAAAGTTCAGAGATGCGCATTTAAAAAATAAAATGCTTGATTCAAAATTGAGGTATGTACTGTAATGCCGAGCAGCATTCTCAAAATTAAAACGAGATATTTAAAAGTGTAAAAATAAACAAGATGGTCTGACGGCTCTCTCCATCGATACTCGTGCTTTGGGATTGTAGGATTTTTTAAATAATAAAATATACAATGGTTAGTGTCTCAACGTGTTTATTTACAAGTCTTAAGCCTACGCTTCCAACCAAAAGGCTCTTCAAACATGTCACTACTTAATTATTACTTAATAAAGTTTGACATTTTGAAAGAAAGACCGGAATTTTGCAAAACCTAACAAGTTCGAACAAATCCTGACGCGTGGCAACCCTACCCTGCACAAGGTTCAAGGTTCAGATGCCACATGAAGGGGTAATGCCATAAATGTTGAAAACCGTGAATTTCTCTGAAATGAAACATTGCTATTGTAGATAATGGTCCTGCTGAATGCAGTATCTATTACTATTTGAAGTACATTCTTCCAAGTTGTCCTTTTGCTAATACCAGAGGCCCTCTGTAACCCTGCATGTTTATATTTCCATCGCCTCTTGCAACCCGGTGGTCCTTGTGCGTATTTCTCGAGAGCTCCGCGTATTTACTTTTGCAATTATTTCTCCGACCCGGTGAATTCCACCGTTTGCCCCCACCCAGAACGCCCGGCCGACATAAAAGTTGTTTCGGACCACACGGTTCGATACTCGACACCAACCCGGTGCGAATGGTTGCGGCTTTCGGCGCAATTACATGCGGTTATGCGTCTTTATTTCATTTAGTGGCGTCATTTGAGGTCTTCTACTTTAATCGAAATTCAATACGATCTCGACACTTCTTCTGATCGCCATGTAAAAAGTGGTCCGTGTTAAGTCAGTCTAAGTTCAGTCTATAATGTAGCGTGATTTCATCGTTTCAATTAGCAACGATTTAGAGCTTCCATAAATGTAGTGGGGTAAACTGTAAACGAGGACGCGTCATAAAGTCCAAAAAGCACAAGGTCCTAAACCCATATCGTCCAAAACACTTATGAATATCGATATTTCAATTAGGTTAGGTTAGGTTAGATTATATGCATTCTATAATACACACTTTTGGATGTTCTAGGTTTTAGACCTTATGCTTTATGCTTTTTGAACTTTATGAAGGCGAACTTCAAAAGGTCGGCTGGAAGAAATCTCTTCGAGGGATAAGCCCGCCTTTGCGCCCCACTTATGTTGTTTTTGCACTATACTTTCTTTTGTAAATTGTTTTTTTTTTGTGGCGTAATAAAGAATTTTCAATCAATCAATCAAACTTTTAGAACAAGTAAATTAAAAATGCTAGTTTCGTGATAGGATAACTTATAGTACAATTCCCTCAGGTGTTAGCCCGGCTACGGGTTTGGTATTTACCATTTAATATTGTCTTACTACACAATCAAATTTAACCTTGAATATTAAAAACAAAGTTACGGACTCTTGCATGCATTGTATTGTATTGTTCATTCATCATCCATAGATTTGCACTCGGATTTGTCATATTTTAACATTGGTCAGTTCAGCAAAACAAAACACAGCGAAGAAGAACTGGAAAGAAACTCTGCTGTTTTTTTTCAACGTCCACTTAGTCTCAATTTACAAAAGTCTTTGTATTTTTTTTTAACAAAAACAGGTTAAACACTAAATTCACAAAACATTACAAAATTCATGCCGTATGGAACAGTTCATAACAAATATCATTTTATTTGCAAAGACTATCCCCACCAACTAACATATTTCCAATTGGAGCAGGCCAGTCCCCACAAACAGCACCCGTTCACGAGCATCACGCCGGGCGTATTTTAGGGAAAGAGATAACCCAAACCAAGCGTCACCGTAAGCAAGGACCTTAAAGCGATGCACTGCTCCAGTAGCAACAAAACACTGTAAAATACTTGCAAGTTAGGTTTTTAGGGTTCCGTACCCAAAGGGTGCCAACGGACTAAGCCTCCGCTGTCCGTCCGTCCGTCCTTCCGTCCGTCCGTCCGTCCGTCCGTCCCACAGGGCTGTATCTCATGAACCGTAATAGGTAGGCTGCTGAAATTTTCACAGAGTGTGTATTTATTTTGCCGCTATAACAACAAATAGGTAAAATTTCAAAATAATAAAAATTAAAGGGGGCACACATACAAAAAACCTGATTTTTTGTGGTTAATCTTGTGCGATGGTACGGAACCCTTCGTGGGCGAGTCCGACTCGCACTTAGCCGGTTTTTTTTTAAACTATACGTTTTGTCATAAACTACTACAGTGAGCTGATTACGTAGTTACATGTCCCTTTAAATTCTACCACCTGCAGAAAATTAAGAGTTGCCGAGTCGGCAGCGAGTTGTTAGTGTGATTCAATATCTTATAATTTATTAAATATATACATTTTTGGTTGGTCTCAATGTGACAATATGGCCGGCACATGTGCCTAATAGAGTTTGGTCATAAAACTTTTATGAGCTCGACGCGCCGCAGTCTTTCCATGGTCGGCGGCATAAGTCACTCTTTTGGTGAATTGGAATATTAATGTAATCATCTTAAAAGGGCTCGATGATAAGACGGATTCAATACATATGTATATTAAAAGCACTTACATTTTATTCTGTCTATATGGCTTTGGCTTTTCATGTTTGTTTTTACGGTTGCGTTTGTTGAGAAAAAGATGCCAGAAGGAGCGGCAATGAAAAATGGTGTGTGCCTCCCATAGAGTTCAGTGTAGTCGTGCCCAACAAAGGGAAGACCCTGTCTCTGCACATAATTCCTACGGGAGTGCGGTGTGTTGGACTAATATCATGAGTGTGGGTTATTAGCCTTTCATTTTACATAGATAAACATTCACAGGACAAGAGGATAAAGAAACAACCCCAAAGCAGTAGGTAGCCCATCTTCCGTCTGGAAAAGTAATGTGAAGAAGCACTTGGATGGTCAAAATCCAAGAAAGATGAGCCTCGAGAAAGTTTCAACGCCGATGGGCCTCCTCGGGGACCTGTTAGTTGAGGGCCTGGCCTACGCCATAGCGCTCAACAAAGATAAAAACATCGACTTTATCGAAATATTCCCAAAGACAATGTTTCTAGAGTTCTAGCCGCAGAAATACTGTCACGAAGCCACTTGGTCTAGAACTAGAAGATTATTGTAGAAATACCATCGTGTTCTTGAAATGTTTCTGACATAAAAACAACCTTTAGCATTATTTCTTGTAAAGTTAGAGTCACTCCTGTTCTATAAGGTTATTTTCTAACTTTTCCAGCGCTCAATCAATATTTATAGAATTCACGTTATACCTCTTTCAATCGGAATCGTGTGGGTTTGATGTGAGATTCGCGTGTCGGAAGCTAATAACACAGTAAGGTTAATTGCCTGGGTCTGCACTACGCGGGAAGGGTTCACAACTGCGAACTGAATGACCGGCGCTACTATCATTGTACGATCACTAATACGTGGCTACTGCCGCTATACGGATGAGTTTCGGTCGCTCCTCCCGTCTTTCCCTAATCGATGAGAATCGACCGTGAAGCAAGGATACATTAATTAAAAAAAGATATCAGTAAAGAGAACTGCTAGGCTGCACTTAAATCAGCAAGCTAACCTTTTACAAGCGTAGTTCTTTTTACCGCTGTTTTCATCAAGCGCGGCGTATGGCGTACGCCTGGACCTTTTAAGATGCCCGACCACGCCCATGGGTTTTTGAAGTTTCAGGGGGGCTGCGAAAACCATGCCGGCCGGCCAGGTGCCTCTTCACACCACATTTGAAGTACCCCGGTCGTACTTTGGAGGAAATATCTCGGCAGAGAGATCCTTCCATTGTTTACAGACCCTGTAGATAAAGAATCTGGGGGATCAGCAGGTTCTTATTTTTGGAATGTCAATGCGTGCATTCTCTGCATGTTCCGCATCGTGCGAAGGTAGAAAGGGGGCGGAAGGACACCGTTACATTTACTTTCTTTCACAGCGTCCTTGCTTCACGGTCGACTCTACATAAATATAACTTTCAATGAATACAACGACGTAATTGCTTATTACGAAAATTATATTTAACTTTCCATGCTTTATTTAAAGTAAAGTTGATTGTAAACGTGAACGAAAAAGGAAAGGGTGCGGTCATAGTAGGCGAGGGTTGGGTTTCCTGTTTGGTATATCTATGTACATATCTAAGTTGGATGTAGTGCAGGTGTGCCTTTTTAAATTAATTAGTAATATCTGATAAGCCGCAGATACGTCGCGTGAGTGGCCCGACGCGGCTATTATACGGGCTGTCAGGTAGGTCTTTGGAATAGCTGATATTTTTACCGAGTTATATGAAACCGTTTTATCATTTTCTTCTAACTGATTTTACATTATGCTAAAGTTACATAATATTTATGAGATCAGTGATTTTATATCAAGAATAGAAAAAGAATGATTTACAAAACTATCCCAAGATGTCATGTGAATTGCACAATTTAGTGATTCCAGAGTAAAAATGCATAATCTCTCAAAATTATATGGTTTTTCTTGGCACATACCTCAAAATATGGTTTTTATTCTAAAACTTTGCACTTTAATAATTCAACTTTATTGATTTTACTCTCTTATCTTTATGTATTTAGTAGATATTGCGTTGTTTTTAATATTATCTATTTGTTGCGAATATATTGGCAACAAGGGAATTGTTACAATGAAAGGTTTACTTTTCGATGCATAGACGCGACTAACGGAGAAATTTTTTTGAAAGAACGTCAACCTTCTTCTACACGCAAAACTTGCGACAGTTTCCTGGATGCTAGTATTTTCTTGATTACACTTCCTTTGACGCTAGAAACAAACCAACCTTTTCAACTGAAAACTCACCAGTTTTCTAGATGTTAGAATTTTCCTTAATGAAATGGCTATTGGCAAAATAAACCAACGAACATTATCCACACGATCTTACAGTTTACTGAATGCTAGATTTTTCTTGATTAAATGGCCTTGTTGCAAGCTTTTTCTAGATCCTCACACAAGAAAACGACCAATTTTCTTCTCAGTTCAGAACTTACAGTTGACTGGATGCTCTATTTTTCTTGATTTAATAGCATTTTACACAAGAAACCAACCAATAATCTTCTGACCTCAGAACTTACCGTTTACTCGATGTTAGATTTTTCTTTCTTAAAACGCCTCCGCCGCTAGAAACCAACAGGCTTCATTTCAATTCCGTAACCATTGCATACCGAACTTCTCTTTCCAACGTCCGATTTGCATCATTTACCGCCGGATACTGTACAAACGGCATTACCCTAGACGCCACAGATTGGACTTTGACACACTTTAGTTTTCCTTGCAAGTTCCAATGTATACTGTGCCGCCGAAGGTGATGTGCCCTGGGGATAAAAGTGGGTAAAATTCAGATAAAAGTTAGTTCGAATTATGTGCTAAATATCAATCTCACTTTTATAAATACGTCACGTTTCCGCAATTCTTTAACGTCATTTTAGTTTATTCAAAATCTGGGTTGTCCTATGATAAGGTTGTAAGGTAAAAACAGTTGCGTTATTTCAATTTAAAAAAAATCCACATAATATTAGGTTAAATGACTTGCGAATTCGTATTCACTTTTACCTGAATGGGTTGCTTGTTGTGTGCTTGACGTGTAACACCGCCGCCTCCTGTCCGCAGCCGCGCGAGAAAGGCCGCATGCGCTTCCACATGCTGCAGAACGTCCAGATGGCGCTCGACTTCCTGCGCTACAAGAAGATCAAGCTGGTCAACATCCGCGCCGAGGACATCGTCGACGGGAACCCCAAGCTCACGCTCGGCCTCATCTGGACGATCATCCTGCACTTCCAGGTCAGTGCCGCATCAACCGCCGCCTCCACCTCCACCTCCGCCTCTTTCACCTCCTCTACCTCCTCCGCCTCCACCTCCGCCTCCACCTCCACCTCCGCCTCTTTCGCCTCATCTACCTCCTCCGCCTCTTTCGCCTCCTCTACCTCCTCCGCCTCCACCTCCACCTCCGCCTCCTTCGCCTCCTCCGCCGCCGCGCCGGCTCCGCTACATCGGGTATCGGCTCCCATGCGTTGGACAGAATCGGGAGCGGATTGGAAATGTCTATTCTCTCGCCACCGGTCGGTATACAATGCCGGATTGTATCTATTATTTTATTATTAGACTAGTGGTTCTCTGAGCTCGCGAGTCTGTTGCATAGCTTTGAACGGAATAAATGTTAACCGCGCATCTTAAAAGAAATTCCTATTATTATTTATTTTTTTCATTTTGGTACTTGTTACTTACAGATTTTTTCTTGAAGATAGATACTTCTAGCATATTTTCAATCATCTGATTATTTTTGTGTAAATTGATAAACGTTTGTGTTTAGTCGTTTTGTTTTAGTGTGTTTTAGCAAATTACTTCCTTGCCAGACGAATATGTCTCCGCATCAGGTCTATTTATGCTGAATTTATTATTTCTCGCAGTATTGGTGCGTCTCTCTAAAATCATCTAGTTTCTTTTAACTATAGTTTTTTCATTACAAACGTCGAAATAATTTTGACTAATCACTGGATTTAAGCGGTATCCCAAAACTTGTCTTCATTTCTTCAACGAGAAACCCATTTTTTACGTAAGTTACGCGGACCTTGGCCTAGTTCGGCTTACTAAAGTGGCAGAAATTTAATTCAATAATCCTGTTAGGCCCCGACCAAGGTCTCCCAATGGTTTTCCTCTGTAACACCTCGTCGGTTGGCGATGTGTCGATGTGTCACAACGGCCCTGCGATGGAAGCATCATTTTTCCCGTCGAGAGAAAATAACAATGAAACATTTCAGTTCAGTCATCGGCATGAGATCATTGTAGCTTTCGGACATCATCATTGGTAAGTCCGTGAATTTCTACGAGTTTTTTGAGTAAAATTTCTAGTTTTTGACTAGTTTTTTCATCATTAATGACAATTACTCATTGACTAGGGCTGAAACAAGAATAAGAATAAGAAATTTTATCTGCCACAACAGATAATATGTAACTATAATTATAATTTGTGTCTAAAGTGTACGTGTGTGAGAGAGATTTAGGATGTGATTTGGAATGTGATTTTGAGCTTGATCGATGTTAGAATCAAAAGATGCCTCTTGTTTTACGACAATTTTGCAAACTATAATTCTAATTGCTGATTTCTCCTCATAAACGAGTCGTGAGCTCAGTATAATATGACTTCTCTGAAACCATCTTGGTACACTATTATCCGAGTTTGTTGTTACTCGTCATAAAATGTTTTCACTGGCTGGTGTGTTGTCCATAGCTCACATCATTATAATATAGGCGTCTGCAGCATGGATGAACAATTTCTAGCCCTGGGCTAGTCAGGATGTTTCGAGGTCATCTGTAGTCGTGACTAGACGTATACTTTTCTTAAAAGTCTAAACATATTACAGTATACTGGGAAGCGAAATGATGTAGTTTTTAATTGTTGAACCTTCAACAATTAGAAGCCTATTCATTTCAGATAAACTTTCAGAAGTAAACATAACGTGGATATATCTGTTATTAATGCCAAAACAAAGTCCCTAAACGATTAGGAACCACTGCCCATCAATCTTGTAATTTAAAGAATTGCAACATGCAGCTTCTTAAACACCATACGTCCAATGAACTATCATAAATAAATGGTAAAATGGTGACACTTCTATACATTAGCAGTAATTTCTACTTTAAAGAAAACAGAATGGTGTCAGCAGGCCATGTAAACAAACATATTGCAACATTTAATTAAGGATAACGAGATGTCTGTTTCGCAATTAATTTCAAGGAAAATCATACTATTTCTATACGTGATGTGTCGGATTTGTTGACATATGCCTATGCGTTCGAAGTGTTGGTTTTGAGTTGATATTATCTCGTCTTTGTCCTTGACGCTATGTAGAATACATGTATTTTTTTATGTAACTGGACATGAATGGCTTATACCGAACTGACCGTCCAATATTAGTCTAACACATCACATGGGAACTAGTTGCTATGCCAGGACCTTCCTTATATTGATCGGCTACATTGAATTGGATGGAAAACACAGACAATTTTCATTGCCGCTTCGACCATCGTTCATTCAATGCGATGGTACCAACCCGGGCGGGATTAACCCTACCACTTAGTAAGTAAGAAAGGGGACCTATACATTTACATGGAATCCGAACCACGGCTAGCCTCAACGGTTGAAAATGGTCAACCATCCAGAACCGAACCGCGCTCAGAGGTGCTTCCCCAGCTTATCGAATCGCAAGGCGTCGCACACTGAGCTACCGAGGCTGATGTAGCCGAGCATACTTTTAGGGTTCCGTACCCAAAGGGTGCCAACGGTCCGTCCGTTGACCGAAGACAGTTGAAATTCTATTATCTGTATTTTTATTTCGGCTGTAACAACAAATAGAATAAATTATAATTTTATTAAAATTAAAGAGGGGGTCCCATGCAAGCAACCTAATTTTTTTGTCTTAAATCTTGTACTTACGACTGGTCGGTTTTTTCGTATATTTTACGGCTAAAGTACGAAATTATTTTCTCTTTGAAGGTTATTGGTTTTCTGCGACGTTGTACCCAAGTCGAGTGCACTAATTAAGAGTTTAAGCTATGACAAAAAAATAATCCTATATAAAACTTACAAAGGTAAAAATCGCACGTAAACCGACATCTTAAGGCGCTAGGACTAGCCAACTACGCGCGCCATACAAATGCACTTTTTAACAAATGTAATAATATGTAGTGAAACGCTTCAGCAAATCCAAATAGAACTCCAGACTGATAATGGATTGTTAATATTTTTTTATTCCATCATTTATTTAAATAATAATAAAAATAAAAAAAATGATTTTTCTTATTAGAAATCTGAAAGTAATTCGATTTCTAGATATAAGCAAAAACAACATATATGCATAAACAAAAAATTCCATCTGCTTTTAGATTTCTACATTTAGTCAAAAAAGTTCGGAAATGGACACCGTTTCCGAAATGTATTTTGTATAGAAAAAGGAAACATACATTAACTAAAATAGGTCGATTCCTAGACAAGGAATCATATATTGTAAGAATGACACTTATAATCGTCAGACTTAGTTTTTTAACTTGGGGTGCCTCGTCTAACTTTGCGATTTGGCTAGTACCAGGGCCTTAGCCGTAAAATACAAACGACACTTTCAAATCCAATTTTGCAACATTTTAGCATGCGTCGCACGTCCGATGCACGCGTATTGCCAAAAGTGTTTCCCAAATGGCCATTACCGGCTTAGATCACAGCCGACCGTTAAGTTATTCTAGTCGTATCCGTTTAGCTGCGCGCGCGCAACGTGAAATGCTAACATACGCGGCTCGGAAGGTTGTTAACTTGGGCAAATACGTAGACGGACAAGCAAATACAACTCGTTTGGTAGCGAATTGGTGGCAGGTTGGAACTGAACGGAAATTCTGACGCCTTGGTGTTAAGATTTTGTTATTGGAATTAGTTATTTTTTATCCGTGTAAGGGGGTGTCCATTAATTACGTGAGGCATTTGGGGGGAAGGGGATCGTGCCGTATCTCACACAATCTCACGTGGGGGAGAGGAGGGGGTCGAAAAATCGTCAAAAACGCCTCACATAATAAATGGACGCCCCTAACTACTTGTAGAGACACCTTTTGTCATGACATTTGTCCAACACTCCAGATGGGAATTAGGGGCCATACCATTACTTACCTATTACTGCACGGTTTCATTGAACTGGATAGGAAAACAGACTATTTTCAATGCCTCTGCGACCATCGTTCATTTTATGCGATGTTAATATCCCGGGCGAGATTAACCCTCCCACTTAGTAAGTAAGGTAAGACCTACTGTTTTATATGGAATCCGAACCACGAACAACTTAGTCGCCTTTTACGGCGTGCACGGTACGAGGAGCACTTGTAGTGCCGCAACATCGCTTATTTGACGGGACGGCAATTTTAAAACAGTAATAATTTTTTTTTTCGCTACCTTTCACCGTTTCTACAAAGGTCTAATTTTGTATCTGAAACATTTTTTGCTCAATAAAGATTTCTTTCGCGTATCCGTCAAAAACATTGCGACGCAGCGAGGTAATACAACGAGGCACAATTAAGAAAAGTCAGTAGCGGCATTTCCTTTGAGTGGCGGCGCCGCGCGCCGTATACGGCGGAGGCTGTCTGCATCCGTGAACCAAAAACGTCGCTCCAAAATGTACGGTGCTTCATTCAAGAGAGATGGCGAGCATACGTCCCGAACAAAGAAACGTATTTATTCGCATTTCAACTTTGCTATCAGTCGACTTTTCATTGGACACTCGTACCTTGTTCGGTGGTCAAAGAAGATTTTAGGTCCCACTATTTTCGTGATCCATTATTGGTAAAAAGTTGGAAGATAGATCGTGAAAATCTTCTTATTAAGTGCCCCTTCGCAAATCTCAAAAACGCTACGGGGGCGGCGTCACCTAATTTAGTCCTGCCCTACATAGGCTTTCTAGTATTCTAAGGGATTCGTCGTTCTTTTTTCGGATTCCAACTAAAACTTTAGGACCCCTTCCTTACTTACTAGGTGTTAGGGTTAATCCGGGTTGGTGCTATCGCATTGAACGAACCAGTCACCTGCTGTACAACGTTTAACTGAAAATTCTGCAGTCTTGCCGCCCGTAATGGGTGTTACGAGTCTAGCTTTACACAAATTATAGTATACATTAATTATTGAACAACTTTATGGGTTTCAGCTCTACATGTAAATCATATTCCTTTAAATGATCGACGTACTACTCAGTACGAACAAGTATATCGTACTTACAAAGCTTTGCGGTTCGGTCGTGTGTCACTCCAGTGACGATGTAGTAAGCGTACGCGTTAGTTAGCTGAGTCAACCTCTGCACGGGTGACGTAAACCAAGCATCCTTTTTATCCCTATGGAGGCTTACGTGATTGCGCTGCGTCATTCGTCATATGCCTTCAAATCGAATTAGATTTAATTTAAATTACTTTCATGAGCACTTCAAAAAAATCCAATGTTTTCTAAAATCTATTACATAGTGTTCGTATACGTTTTGTGCCGTCACGTTACAATTTAAAACTGTTGTTATTCGTTGCGTGGCAACAATTGACTTCTTGGTGTTTTGGAATTGCTCATTTATCATCGCCTGCACCCGCTCCAAAAGTATTTCCTTCAGTCTCAACAGGAACTGCAAATATTTCGCGGTGACTCACGTTAATTTTGACGATTCTTTGTCCTCTCAGTATGTCGAAATGTTTCTTCAGTTTGTCATGAGACGACGTCTTTCTTCGAAATCGTTTGGCTCTTCGCCCCAGTTTTTTATCATCAAACTAAATAATTACATTATGTGCAATTACTTAGCAAAGAGAGGTTTATTACTCCGGCTTTGAAACCACATTCGTTTCAGTGTGATTTCGTGTGTATGTCTGTTCGCGTGTTCGTGTCAAATTCTATCAATCACTTTTGGATTCTCTAAGATCACATCACATTTCTTCGTCATTTCCAGTCATCCCCAAACTATCGTTCTCTACTTTTGTCATCGTTAATATGACATTTGCATTTAATTGATCTATCATAACAAATTCTTCAAGAAACTATGTACGCGCTAGTTAGGTCTTTAAAAGCACGAACACCATCAATATCAAAAGCCTACTGGTGCTTTGAACTATCCTCATCGATGTGAACTGATGTTCTTACAATGTTGCGCATTTGTAGGAGACATTCGTGGGAGAGAGCAAAGCTTGTATTGCTGAAAGGCATTTCCGTACGTCCATAGCGGCTAGTGAATGTGAGAGTCGTAAGGTCGGCATGTGGCCGGGAGGCTGTTTCGATAGACAATGAGCGGCGGACGTTGAACTTGCGACCTCGCCTCCGCGTAACTGTACCGCTGTGCCGCCGCCGCCGCCGCCGCATGCTGCCGGTACGCGCTTTCCTCCGCGCCGAAGATGTGGTCAGAGAGTGTCTAATGAGCGCTGGGTAGACTAAACGGCATCCCTTCCTAAAGAATACCCACACAAGTTGTTTTTAAGGTATAAGAAGGTTTTTTTGTTTTGCTCTAAATCTTTTAGCTTTTGTAGGAATCGATCTGGCAACAATCAATGAGATTTTTTAACAATGTAATTATTTTAAGATAATATTTTAATATAATGTAATAATATAATATAATGTGATATAATGTAATAATTTAATAATACAGTAAATTTTGACGATGTAAGTAGAGAGCAGAAATTAGAAATCTATATTCTATATGTATTTGCAAAAACTATTTGCAAATACATTTATTTGATTTGATTAGAACACCCATTGCATACCATTTTCGATGGATTCCGTATTTGTATTGAAGTATAACTGTATACTTTACTTGATATCCACAGCAAAATAGGGAACTGGTGATTAGCTGAAATCAAATCCGCCAACTAAACAACCAAGATATTGTTTGTTTTATACAAAAACAATGTGGTCTTTAAAGCTGCTGCTGAATAAATCTCTGATTACAGCTGTGAGTAATATTAATAACGAAACCTTAAAATCCGAGAATATTACAGAGACTGATATGACTGAAACTCTAACGAAATATGTCACTTTTGACACAAGCACGCTCTTTATTATTGTACTTATTGCGATTGTATTATCTCCCGTATACATATCCAATTCCTCCCATTTCTTTCAAATACTCAAAGGCTTAGAACTTTAAACTCCGGTGATGATATCATAGAAATTAGTAAAGTAAAAAAGTTGTCTTGTTCTAATAATGCAAAAAACCGAAACGTTGATAAACCCAAATAGCAATAAGCCTTTGCTAAAAGTTTGTATCGTCAACCCAGCTGTGCTAGCTAGTTTGGTATCATTACTCATCATATGGAATTCTCGGCGTCCTGGATGATATAACTTCGCCAAACAAGATACCGTAATACATTTCCTAGTAAAACTATGTACCTACTAGTATTAAAACTCCTGCCCGACACATCAAGTGAGAGTTGAGGTTGATGCTTGAGCTATGCATAGTCTGCGTGGTCACGACGAACTTTTTTTATATTTGCGAATGATTACACCGTTATTAGAGAGGTGTATGTTGAAGGGAACCGTAATATATTATTTTTCTTTTTTTTTTCTTTTTTGCGACACATTTAATTTATATTAAGGGCCTGGTACTAGCCAAATCGCAAAGTTAGACGAGGCACCCCAAGTTAACTAACTAAGTCTGACGATTATAAGTGTCATCCTTACAATATATGATTCCTTGTCTAGGAATCGAATTATTTTCGTTAATGTATGTTTCCTTTTTCTATACAAAATACATTGCGGAAACGGTGTCCATTTCCGAACTTTTTTGGTCTAAATGTAGAAATCTAAAAGCAAATGGAATTTTTTGTTTATGCATATATGCTGTTTTTGCTTATATCTAGAAATCGAATTACTTTCAGATTTCTAATGAGAAAAATCAACTTTTTTATTTTTATTATTATTTAAATAAATGATGGAATAAAAAAGTATTAACAATCCATTATCAGTCTGGAGTTCTATTTGGATTTGCTGAAGCGTTTCACTACATATTATTACATTTGTTAAAAAGTGAAATGAAAATGAAAAAATTCTTTATTTGCAAGCCTGCAAGCATGGTTCACAAAAAGGCGGAATTAATGCCATGAGGCATTCTCTGACATTCAACCTTAGAGACGTAGGAAAGGTGCGGTGTGGCGGGCAAAAGAAAAAAATAAAAAACTAAAGAAAATATTAAGTATCTTAAAAAATATTTTAAAATGAAATGGAAATATATATATTTTCATAAAATAATCGTACATAATATAGGCTTATAATGTATAGTACGTTTGTATGGCGCGAGTAGTTGGCTAGTCCTAGCGCCTTAATGACTATATGGTCGGAATTTATTATGTCGTGTATGTTAAGAATTTTCGGACTTTACCTGTATTCCAACATTTACTAGTTCAGTCAGTTGGCTGAGAGAAAAAGACGTAAATGAAACGAAAAGTGGTATTTCTTACGTCACTTTGACATTTTTCATGAAATGTCACTGTTGATGCTAAATTAGTGTAGAATTTTTTATATTTTGACCTTAAAGCTGAGATAAAAACTAAAACAGTCGCAACTGGAACTATACAAAAAGTAATACCAACCAGTGTCAAAAGTCACATTTCTTCCATACATAACGTATCACGGTGACATTAGAACGTACCACTTTTCATTAGACTTAGTTCTAGTTGCGACTATTTCTCTCAGCCAAAGAATCATAGTTGAAACTAAAACTAATGAAAAGTAGTTAGTATTAATTTTCGTATGCCTAGTTTCAGTTCAGACCATATGTAAGTGTTAGGGGAAAACCTTACGGTAGGTCGTTTGTAGTGAATTTTCATTTTATATTTCTATTTGAAAGATGTCTACCAGTCACAGACAACACGCCACAGCGGAAATTCGGAACATTTAGGTAGCCGAGATGCCGCCATTTGAACTAACATCATGGGATTGTTCAGTCTCGAATAATATCATTCGTTTCTCTATTGATTGATGGAGGATTGGTGTCTGCCTTTTATGGTGTCCCATTCACTGGTACCAAGTGCGGTCGCGACGCCGCCGTCATGCCGCCGCCATTCGCGTCTCCGCGCTTCCGTGCCGGCGCGCCCGCCACGGAGCCACGAACCAATCGGACCCGCCCGGCCTATCGCTCCGACAGACCGGAGAGTTAATGCTATGTTAATGATGGGCTTTTATGTTATGCTCCGCTCGCGTTAAAGAACGATATTATACAGTCTGCTCGCCGCTCACGTTAGGGTAATGATTACGATAATTAGGGTCGGCCGCCGAGACGCCTCCCCGCAACGCGTCAATTCGGTGGCCAAAAAAGTTCTTTTACGTTTTCGCTTACTACTCCCTCAGTTTTAGGGTTCCGTACCCAAAAGGTGAAAATGTAACCCTGTTACTAAGCCTCCGCTGTCCGTCCGCCCGTCCTTCTGTCACAGGTCTGTATCTCATCAACCGTAATAGGTAGGCAGCTGAAATTTTCACCGAGTATGTATTTATTTTGCCGCTATAACAACAAATAGGTAAAATAAAAAAATTAAAGGGGGGGCCCATACAAAAAACGGGATTTTTTGTGTTAAATCTTGTACAATGGTACGAGTCCGACTCGCACTTGGCCGGTTTTTAACATATCGTGATGATATTTGGCAAAAATTTCTTCGAGATGCGATTGATTCTTTAGTGAAAACGGCATCTAAATAGAATTAGCCTTCCTTCACAGGGAAGCCAGCTCCACGGTGTGGCTGGCTCCAATTAGGCGGCCATATTGGTGTCCATTCATTGCGGATCAGAGAGACGCCCACGCGAATAATTTGCACGCTTTGGTGTCGAGGCCTCGCGCACAATTTGCCCGTCGGTTTGTCAGGAGGCCATTTCGCGAAAGTCCACATTTTCTCAGAACGTGCGAAAAATTGTTTTATCAGTGTAAGCCAGCAATGGCGCGCGTAAGCATTCGGAAACATGCGAGCGTAACGAAAGCGTTGTCGATTTGACAGGAGCCCTTTCTAGATCTTTAAGAACTAAAGAAGTATAGAGGCCCCTGAAGAGAAAGGAAGCAGAAGTGGCATGCGGGTGATATCGCGTCTACGCTATATGGTCAAAATAACCATATAATTGTAAAGGGAATCCGGTGGCGCGTCGTATGTCGAACAGTCCAAATATTGCTACCGCGCGCGAATGTGCCCTAAAATAGCGTTCGTCAAGTCAGTTCCCACTTACAAAAACCTTCTAATACGTCTGCGACTATGTTTGCGTGTGGCATGTAAGTTTAAGTCGGATTGGTAGTTTTAAAAAACATTGGTGACAGCGGATCCCATAGTAGGCGCGTTCGAGTAGGTTCTATAAATGCGGCAGAATACACGTGACTTTATAGACGGATTCCACAATTAGTTTAGCGGTGTTCTTTATCGTGCGTGAGATAAAGCGCTAGAATAGAGTGGGGGGGCCACTTCTTGGTTGGCAATACCCCCCACTCCATAGACGTTCTGTTTTCAAAACGAATCTATAAAAAAAAAGATTCCAACGAATTGGGAACCTCCTCCTTTTTTTGTAAGTCGGTTAAAAATGGCATCCCATAAAAAAGTCGTGCTAGCAAACAATGCAAGATGCCGGCATGAATGATGGATTTGGCACCCGACGTGCGTTGTCGTGCCGCGTCCAATCTAGTAGGGTGAAAGCTGTGGTCGGAACTGTGTTTGTAATGACTTCTGCAATGCCATACACACAGATCTTTATAATAAATTCAATACCCATCCTTACTTCTTCTTTCTTGTACCATAAAATAATTTAAACCTGGAAAGTTTGATCAGAATGGTTCAAAATTGTTTTCATGTTTAGATAATGATTGCTTTAGGACAGCGTGTGTGGGTTTCGGCACGTAACAATAATACAATAAATAAAAAAACCGGCCAAGTGCGAGTCGGACTCTCAAACGAAGGGTTCCGTACCATGATACAAGAATTGACCCAAATAAATCCGTTTCTTATTTGGTGGACCACTTTAGTTTTTTAATGTTTGTAAAAATAATATTGTTGTTGCGGCAAAAGCAATACACAATCTGTGATTTCATGATGAAATTCGGCTATCTACCTATTACGGTTCATCAGATACAGCGCCCTCTACTGTTGGGTTCTTCCTTCATATTCATCTTCAATTAAAAAATTGGAAACTACTTAAAAAACCGGGCAAATTCTCTTTTTTTTGTCCCCTTTAATTATCATTATCTCATGAACGTATTTACAGAGTGTGTAGCCGCTATAACAACAAATAGGTAAAATAATAAAAATATATAAAAAAATAAAGGCGTGGTTTTTGTGTTAAATTTTATACGATGGTACGGAACCCTTCGTGTGCGAGTCCGACTCGCACTTGGCCGGTTTTTTTTTGTCTGAAAATTCGTCTCAAGCAGGATTCCTTGCGTCCTCGTAAGTACAGTCCGTGGAATTTTGATTTGAAACCCTGCTGTAGAAAGTACTGTATAGACGTAGGAAGCGAAAGAGTGATCGGTGATCATACCGTAGTGCGCTCCGCCGTCTCTGCTTACCCCTCCGGAGGAGCGGCGTGGAGGTGTAGGAGTAGTGACGCGATCGCCGCGGCCTTGTCCCCGTCCGCCGCCGCTACCGCCGCCGCCGCTACCGCCCGCCCACGCGCCGCCCTCCGCCGCCGGTTCGCTCCACCCACGCCATCCTCCGCCCCTCCGCGCCGCCCGACTCACGTGGGACTTTCCCTTTTGAACGATGCTGTAACGCTGTGCGCTAGTGAAATTGCAGACGTGCGTCCTTCCGGCGAGCAAGGAAGGGCGGGAGCGGCAACCGAAACTCGTTTGTATGATGAGGGCATCGTAGTCATTTTGATATAAAATGGCGGTAGCGAATAGCGCACATTTCATAAAAGATTCGAAATTCGAATTTATTAAAAAAAATTGTGGCCAACATTTCAAATTTAAAAGTTTTGACTATGTGACGGCATAAGTACCGTCACATAATCCACCGTTCCCCCGTCCATTTCAGTAGAAATATGAAATAACATAAATGTGTTGAAAATATGCATCTACACAAATATAAAAATGCGCGGACGGACGATTGTTTATCCTTCAAATGCCTGCTCTATTAAATTATGTGAACCTTCGGCATAGATGATATTAGCTATTTTTCGATAATTTGTAACTCGTAATAAAGGATCTGACCCTCTACTACGAACGCTGTCGAGTAAGCGCTACCGAGAAAGCGATATCGCCTGTCTAAAATATTGTATGCCTTTGACAGTTGATATCGAAAGCGCATCTGTCAAACGCATACAATATTGTTGACAGGCGATATCGCCTTCTCGATAGCGCGTACTCAATAGCGTTCGTAGTAGGGCTCCTGGCGAGTCAGTTTGCTTACGAAACACACTGCTGATGTTCTCGCGTTCCAACCACACGTTATAACTGCACGGGACCATATTTTATGAAACGAATATTCGACGTTTCGCGACCCAAATTCGTTAGCGAAACAACCTGACACGGATGGCTCAATCGATCAAGGATTAGCTCAATACACCACATTACCGAAGGAATTAGGAGCCATGCCAGGACTTTCCTTTTATGAGTACGGCTAAACTGAACTGGATTGTAAGCACGGACAGGTATTCATTCGTTTATCATGAATACGAGTTAAGGTGGCCCATCCCGCTCATCTCCCCATACAAAAGGGGAAAGAAGATCACGCCCATATTTCTTGTCAGAGATCCAAAGTTTTGCTCAAAATAGCTTTATTTGATCGAACTAGATATCTGATGACCATTGGCATTGTAAAATTGTGTTTGGTTTCTAAGTTCCGAAAGTTCGAATTTTTCGCGCGTTTTACACAATAACTTTGGATTACGCAATGATAAAGTAAGAACATCTTAAAAAGATTAGTCATCAGACATAGCTTGTTTAATCAAGATTTATAATCTATTTGTTGTTTGTTAGATTTTTGACTACAGCCGTCGTGGTTTACTTTTAGCTATAAGTCGTTTTGAAATTAAAATTTTCGTAAATCTTACCAAATCATACGCTATGCACATTGTCTTTTTTGTGGACATGTTGCATCTTCCTTATCACGGAGCCTGTCTTATTCTTTGAAACAGAGAAAGTCCCAGAGCGCAACGGTTTTGTACCATGCCCGTGAGTGAGTTAGGCCCGCCGGGTTGGGCCACCTTTAGTTATAAAAACAACAAAAACGTGCAGACGCAGCGTAGCTCTCAGTTGATTTATTTAATGTGCAAAATATCAGAAATATATTTCTTAATTTGACTGAGGAAGAACGATTTTCTGAGAATAGAACTTGATAACCTCATTATCCTGTTGATACTTCTGCGTAGATAATCCCAATACTAACACCTACGAGGTGGTAGAACACAGGGAGGGAGCCTCAAATGTCGAAGGGATGAGAGTCTTTCTCTGTGCCATGTCATACCCACCAAGGAGAATGCCCGTCGAAGCTGCAAGCTGTCCCTCCGCCCCCCTTCTACCATCTTTTTTTTTTATGCGACCTGACATGGATGGCTAATACCACACAACTACCGTTATGATATTAGCCCAATACACCTCATTCCCGAAGGAATTTGGTGCTATGCCAAGACCTTCCCTTTGTGAACACGGCTACATTAAACTGGATGGAAAACACGGACAATTTATCATTGCCGCTTCGACCATCTTTTCATCCAATGCGATGGTACCAACCCGGGCGGGCGTAAACCCTACCACCTAGTAGGGGAAGGGGACCTGCAGTTTTACATGGATTCCGAACCATGGAGCAGCTCGCATTCATAACGAAATGCACTTATCGAACTCGGAAAGAGAAAGACAGTGGTGCATGTCGGTATTGAACCCAGGCCTCTGGTACGCTAGGCCAGTCCCCGCGCCACTAGGCTACGAGCCGCTCGACGCCAAGGTATTTTTCCCTTGTCGCGATGGGACCCTATAAGTTATACCCGCGGATTGGAAAGTCGAGAAGAGAGCCTCGCTTCGCTCGCGCAACAACGTCGGGACAATTAAGATTATTGACGATTTCGCTACGATCTCAATGGCCACCCCCGCGTCGAGTCGCGCACCGGAACACCTCGGTATTACCATACAATGGGCGATCGCTGCGGGCCTCTAGGAGGCCCTAACTCATAACCTGGCTCGTAAACTCGATGCCTATCTATCTGGTCCGCCGGATGCGCGCGGGGAGCCAGAGGCCGATTCTGGGAGTTCCGAGTTGATGCATCAGTAGTGTTCTCAGGAGAGGGATTCACTTTGATATTCATTTATTTATTTATTTAAAGGAAAACTTACAGCTAGCATACAAATTGCACAAGATACATTAGAAATAAAAAATTAGCCTAAGAAGTTTTCACAAAAATAAATGAACCTATTGATTAATGAAAAAAAAAAAATCGATCGCATTTGTTCGCAAACGTTTCCGAATTCAGCGCTAACGATAAATTACTTACCCGTATACATAAGCGATTCGTAAATGCACCAAAATAGGTCGGAAGTTATTTTCTAATTGAGTGAGGACGATGCGTATTCTGTATGTAAACTTATTAGCGGAAGAATTGGCCGCCTGATCGGTCTCGAATATGTCTTATATCGGCTTTGCAGCAGTTCTGTCTCGGCGGACTGATCAGCATCTAAACAAATACAGTATCCTTCTTTCATATTGTGTGAATTGTGAAAATGTGAATCCTGCAAGCGTTTCCTAGAAATAGTGAATTCCCTGTGTTTGTGTGTTTGTACGAGAATACCGTCGAACTCCCCCAAATTTCTAACAGCACAATTGCATTTAAATCATACCTTCACAATCTTTTGTCGCAGCAACAAGTTTTCATGCACTAATAGCATCCGGAACTCAAAAAGTAAACCTTATATTTTAATTCGCTTCTTTGTCGTTTTAATATTTGCTTAAAATGGAGTAGTTAAATAAGGATTAGCGAACAGATCAGAGCCTGAGTCCGCTAAAAGATAACTCCACTTTCGGGCGTAAGCCAAAGACCAAATTTGGTACAATTGGATTTATTTACTAGTGGACTTAGGGCCGAGTGCACGACGCTTCGTAGAATGTTATCCGTTACTGATTACATTTGACGATGATGTGACGGCTAATCGCCCATCATATGGAATTAAGTTGCACGTAACATATTTCCGTTGAAGTTAGCTTGCCAGATGTCAGACCACAAATAGTCCCTCGAAACAATCGGCAAAAATGTTTGCTGTTTGGCAACTCTCAGCACCGCCTGAGCTTTTTTTTTTTATGTGACTGGACATGGATGGCTAATACCACAAGTTCTGTCATGGTATTAGCCCAACACACCACATGGTAACTAGGTGCCATGCCAGGACCTTCCTTATATTGCACGGCTACATTGAACTGGATGGAAAACACGGACAATTTTCATTGCCGCTTCGACCATCGTTCAATGCGATGGTACCAACCCGGGCGGGATAAACCCTACCACCTAGTAAGTAAGGAAGGGAACCTACAGCTTAACGTGGAATCCGAACCACGGCCAGCCTCTCTCAACGGTCGAATGGTCACCCATCCAAGACCAGACCGGACCCAGCGTTGCTTAACTTCAGAGAGCGATCGCCGAAGTGTCGCGCCACTGGGCCACCGAGGCTGACGAGCTGACATAGTTCTGTCCTTCTCCGACAGTATATAATCAGAAAGGACAGGAACAATTGAAGCACCATCTAGCGTCAACCATTCGCACTAACAAACAAAACAGTTGCTCTTGGAGCCGCGAGTTGGCGCTACTAGCGCCCAATATGTCGGCTTGCTATCAGCTGTTGGTAGCACCACATATTACGTAGATTTGGCGCCGATTTTCTTAATATGTGGAACCGAGCGCCATGCTAATAATTATGAAAAACAAAGCATTGTATTCCATTAATGGCGACGATTGCCTATAATTTAAGGTCCAGTATGACTGGAAAAATTAAAAAATAGTGACTTTTGATACTTTGAATTATTATTTGATCGTGATTTTGACGCTGATCAATGGGTCGGGAGTGATTACGACTAGCGGTTAACATCAGCGCTCAACGTAATGATTAAGTTTCGTGCAACGCAAATTTGGACTGATCAGGCCTTAATCATACTTGACGGTGATGTTGACGTGCACGAGCGTACGTGCAACCGGCCCTTAGGCTTCAGGCGGACATCTACAAGGAACAGCTGCCGCAGACTAAGCGACTGAATTTTAAACAATTCCTTGTCGACGCGCAATAAACACTGTCAAAGTCAGTTAAGATTTGTGGATTTGTGGCGAATGGCTCGATTGATTAGATCGATCGAGATACTATCGTATTAATCTTTACGATGCGATCTTACTTTATGCTCATGTTTCGGTTTATCATATAGGACATCAATAAACCATTCCTGTGTTATATGTCATTCAGACTTATGGCTAGTCTACAATATGCTCTACAAAATAATGGACATGTCACATTTAGGAATACATTATGAGCTATGTGTCGTAATAATATGGATACATTTTGTATTGTCGTGAAATTACCTTAAACTTGGGTGCGGAGCTCTGGTAATCGGAATGAAACACCTGGATCTCTTGACATAATTTATATTCAACTAGGTGAGGTACCCGGCTTCGCTCGGGTCAATGTCGTTTTTGACTGATTGCGGGCTGGTCAAGTTCAGCCTGCGTTTGCAATGTAAGCGGAAAAAATGTAATTTACGACATCACATTAGAAACCTCAATAATAACAGTATTTCTCACCTATTTAATGGATGTTATTACACATATAAACCTTCCTCTTCAATCACTCTATCTATTAAAAAAACTGCATCAAAATCCATTGCGTGGTTTTAAAGATTTAAGCATACATAGGGATATAGGGACAGAGAAAGCGACTTTGTTTTATACTATGTAGTGATTAATAAAGAAGCTAATAATAATATGGAATTAATAAAAAAGTACTCGTGAAGAAAAATACATTTTCTTTTCAAGTAGTCGCGAATGACAGACTAAAATTAGATCTCTATATGAAAAAGAACTTTTTAACAATAATTATTAATCGCCAGGAATATCTGGCGACATTCTTCCGGCGATGAATAATTTCCCCTTGGATTTGGCCTACCTAGAATGTCAAGAGAAAAAATTGGAGCGGCTAACTTACACCTCGATGCTAAATGAGGTCGGGGAACCTTCATCTCACATCTAAAACTCTTGGATAGTAAGATCCGAAAGCTTTACGACCCTCCAAAACCGCTCAGAAATCGGGACGGAGGCGTATCATTCAAAACAGTATTTCATGGTAATTGGGTGCTTTTGTAGAGTTCTAATTTTATTCTCATTTTTAAGCTACGTTCCTCAAAAGGAAAAAAAAGGGATCCTTATAGCATCACTTCACTGTCCTTCTGTCTCTTTGTCCTGTCTAGACCCCTTTTCTGAGAGACACCGAGGTAATAAGCTGAAATTAAGGTTTAAAAATGCAAAAACCATTTCTACTGCATATTTTGAATTTCTCGAATACATCAAAACGTACTTCCTGGTGACTTGGAATCATGAAATTTGGCAAGAAGCAAGCTTTCACAGCACAAGTAAAGGTGACATTCGAAAATGTTTCAGTTATTTCACATAATTTTCTTCTCCCGCCATTCACGAACTATCTTTCTGCATACAAATGTGTACGTTACCCCAGGTGCGCGACACATTCTCGCACAAGTCTGGTTTTACATCGTGAATTCGGAACGTTTACGAGCGACGTTTAGATAGAATCTCGATAGATATTATTAAAAAATAACTCCTACAATACGAGTAGATATTTCTTCTTTTTATTAAATTTAAAGCATTTAAATTTTTTGGATGTCTCTATACTGAAAGTTAAATAGAGAAAAGTTTATTGAAATGTTAGTGTATATAGTAATTTATGGTTTCTGTCCATGCTGACCTCTGGCAGTCTATCATGGTAAGTTGTCAGAGAGAACCATAGAATATTCAAACCATGCCTTTATTCCTCGCTATATATCGATGCTTTTTATGTACTACTTTACATTCGAGAAAGCTTTTAAAATAATTGCTTCAAGCCTTCGTCTATGGAAGTGTACAGACTCACTCATAGATGGCGGTTTTGCGCGAATGGTTCGTGTCTGCGACAACCGTCCTGCGGTTCGGATCTGTGCTGTTGCATGAAGCCTAACCGTGTTGGATGGAGTTTGTGTTTGTAGCTATAGATGGCGCTACGTGTTTCTTTTTGTTTGATAATAAAATCAAATGTTGTATGATCGCTCATAAATATAAACTAAAAAAACACGTATATCCAAGACTATGTTTCGTAACGTTTATTTAATGTTTTGAGTATGCACATTAAGTCTAAACATGTAATAAATAAAGTTTACGAATTACTGGCTAAGATAATTGAGTTAATAATGAGAAAAATATTGCAGACGGCGACTCTGTGATATACTGTATTTTTTTTATTTCAAAGTACCATCTCGACACATTTAACCGAAGTTGTCCTGCATTTATTTTGACCGCGGTGTTTTACTAAGAAAGTTAAAGTAAAATTTGCTAATGCTTACCTTCAGACCTCTGCCTCAGAATAAATGGTACTTCAGGAATAGTAAATTTAACTCAAGGGACAAAATGAAAAAATATATATCCATAGATTAATAAGTCACTTATGGATCTATGATGCAGCGAAAGTGGTTGAAAACGATTAGATAGAAAACTGACATCTTGTTCCTGTGTCGGATGTTTTCGTTGGTCAAACCGGATGTTGTATAAATTAATTTGCTCAAGGAAAATTAATATGTTTCGGAAAGAAGCGCTAAACGTCTCCGTTTCAGCTTGGGCAAAAATGCCGTGTCCGGCTGTTCTGCTGTACTCCTCTACAGGTCGCATTTCTCAACCGATATTCGTGAAATTTCGTGAGTAGGTTCGATAATATGTTTTACTAGGTTTTGGAATTTTCGATTCTAAAATATATTGTCGAAATCTATATCTCTATGTTTTTTTTTTATTTACCATTTAGATTGGAAAATATTGGCTTATAAACATTTTAAAAAAGTTGTCTTTTTTACTTGAATTTTTTTTTTTACATTTTTGATACTCACAAAAAATAATGAACATACGGACATAGAATTAAGCTTTCTCAAGTGATAAATTGATTAAAATCTGACAACGTTTAGGGGTAGGGAAACGTCAGGACCTGGAAGACGATTTCACTATTTTAATGGCAGTCGCCGTGCTAAATTGTGCCTTAGCCAATGGACAAAGAATGCATTTCTTAAAAAAATCAAATCTTTGATATCCTGTGACTTCACGACAGCCTTAACGGCTAATGATTTCATTGAAGGAATCCGGAGGCCCTCCACACGTTATAATGAACTTTTTTCATCAATTTTGTGCGAGGATTATAACCGAGTTATAATCGAATATTGTATGGCAACGAAGGCATATAAAATTAATTTGATATATTAACTGCAACGATTACTACCCTAGATGTGTTACCCGGCTCCGCTCTGGACAAGTTTACTTTTTCTCCGACCCATTCGTAACCTATGCAAAAAAATCAGGCCGATCCGAAAAAAAATAGACCACACTCTTTCCCATTTTTAGCGTTCCGTATCCAAAGGGTGAAATCGGAACTCTATTACTAAGCCTCCGCTGTCCGTCCGTCCGTCGGTCCGTCCGTCCGTCTGTCCCAGGGCTGTATTTCATGAACCGTAATAGGTAGGCAGCTGAAATTTTTCACAGAGTGTGTATTTATTTTGCCGCTATAACAACAAATAGGTAAACAAAAAATATGAAAATTAAAGGAGGTTTCCATACAAAAAATGTTATTTTTTTGTGTTAAATCTTGTACAATGGTACGGAACCCTTTGTGTGCGAGTCCAACTCGCGCTTGGCCGGTTTTTAACTAGTATTAAGTGGGTATTCAGTAACCCTACTCTAAAATAATATAATGAAGTCGGTAAGAAAGACAAATGTATCGAGTTCGATTTGCACGGAAAGAAAGACATCAACGCGCGGTTCAACGAGAGCGCTTTACTTTTCGACTGAATATTTTTTAATAAATTTTTTCGCCACGTTATTATTTTAAAAACTCATATTTGTTTCCCTTAATATTTTCGCAGCACCAACTCGAGTATATGTTTATTTAGACTCTCACTGTTGTTACACATTATTATTAAAATGTTTTCGGATAGGCAGTGTTATAAATCGCTTAAGGCTGTTTCGACCCGTATAAAGTTGTTTGCACACATAACGCAAAAAGTATTGCACTTTAAGCCACGAATTAATAATACAAGTTTAATATAGTCATATTTCTATATCTATATTCGCCTATATATAATATATATAGGCGTGCGATATATAATATACCGGGCTTAACATACAAACTATAACAGCATATCGTTTTTCTTTCGCTTCCTCTGCGGACATACATATGTTCATACATGCGCTACGATTACGGGTAGCTACGTATCTGGCTTTTATGTTACCTAATCTTCAAAAAATGTTGGTCTTATTAGAACAAAAAAATGTGTTGGAAAAAAAATCTATAAGCCAGTGTTTTTTTTTCTTTGTGGTTCCTTATTCGGAAATGTAAGCTTCTTCACAAATGGTTACCATACACTGGAAGACCGGTGGTCCTACTCTACGGTGCAGAGTTTCTTGGCACAGGAATTCGTGTACAGTTGTCATCATAGTAAACGCCAAACCCGATTAACGCATTTGAATAGCGCGCGGGGTTAGATAGAGACCATACCGTTCTACTCTTGAGCGCTATTACGAAGATAATTATTCTTCTCGCACACTAACCATTGCAGCGTCTTCAAAGGCTCGACGTCAAAGCGTGACATTTATCACGCCGTCCACTGTAACGTCTCTAATGGTATCTGAGCACGCCTCCACTCGATTGCCTCCAGTTATCATGCCTTGGAACATTTATTATGGTATTTAAATATAGTTTTATCATAATTGTGTTTATTACACTTAGCCAGCTCTCATGCATTATCAACTGATCTTAGCCAGGCTAATACCTGGTTAATACTCTCTGTATTGTATGGTATGGTATGTATCTAAAAACTTATGAAATAATTAGAGAGGCACGACATCAACTTAGTATGTAAGCATCAGCATACGTCAGCATCGGTAGCCCAGTGGCGCGACGCCTTGCGATTCGATAAGCTGGTTGAAGCACCTCTGAGCGCGGTTGGGTTCTGGATGGGTGACCACTTTCAACGTTTGAGGCTAGCCGCGGTTCGATTTCCACTTAAAACTGTAGATCCCCTTCTTTATGAGTACTTACTAGGTGGTAGGGTTAATCCCGCCCTGGTTGGTACTATCGCATTGGATTAACGATGGTCGAAGCGGCAATAAAAATTGTCCCTGTTTTCCATCCCGTTTGATGTAGCCGAGCATTATAAGGGAGGTCCTGTTATGGCACCTAGTTCCCATGTGGTGTGTTAGGCTGACGGTAAGTTTAGTAGTAGCCCATGCCCAGTTACATAAAAAAAACTTTTAAATCCTTTGCTATTGATATGTTGCCTAAATCATTATACGCCTAAATTTGATCCCACATGTTTTCTCTTCAATCGGTTCGGTAGTATTGTGGTTGTTTTGAAACGATTACAACCACAGAAGAGAAATGGAATTAGAGGTGTCATTCGGGCGATACTACTGGCCGGCGCTGCCGTCAATAAAAGTATTGTCACTACAAAGTGCTTACGCTGCTGCCGTGCGGTTGAGTTTTTGTCTCCTCTCCCGTCCTTCCTTACTCGTTGTATGTATCACGGGAACGGCACGCGCAGCGAAGGCGTTCCGTTCCCATCCCACACCGTCCGCATTGTTTGTTATACTTTTGTTTTAATTATCATTTTATGAGCGTGGGCACACGCTTCCGACCGTGGCCAATGTCAACCGGTGCGCGCGGCGTGTCCGCGGAACACGACCACACTATCGGGTTACACCATGGATCGATTATATTCCAGGAGGTCACGACATTTTTGGTCACGATATTGTAAATGACTGCATCTGGGTTCACATGTTACAACATGTCAAAACTTAGTACGAGATTAGCACCGGCGTATTAAAGTTGGTCCGCCCACCCTGAATACAGCTGTGAGACTAACCCTATGATGCTAAATATGTCGGTCTGCCTGCAACAAGTGGTTGCGTAAGCTAAATTGGCTATATAAAATAGATGTTGGTATGTACGTGCTGATGATATATACTGATTATTTAGAAATATTGACACCTAATAATTAGACAACACTAACTAGTCAGTTTTTTTTATTAGATACTTTAATATACCTACAGTTATATCTGTACTAATCGCCTATTATTATGAAATGCAACGAAAGTTTTTTTCAGTTTTGGTATTACTAAGCAATTATGTACTGATACTTTCATGCTTCGTCCTTTGCAGCCATTTACCCTATCATATTTTTTTCACCATTACTTATTTTACTGGCGCCTTATCTGTGTAACGCAACCACTTGGCGAAAGTCTTTTTGCCTGAAGCACATTTTGCTTCAGAGGGATTGGTCTTTATCCTGTGGTTTCAGTCATTTAGGTTATCGTCACCATTTTTGTCGGGACCTCCTAGTCTATTAGCTCTTGCTGGTATCGCGTGGGATGGCTGCTTTCGTGAATTATGCGGATGTGTTGGGAAACAAACTTATTAGTTATTCAGTTATGGCGGCGACATATTTGGCGACAGTTGTCAACTCTTGGAATTCTTTTGACTGCTAATTGTAGAGTGCATTGCGAGGACCTGTATGAATTAATCACTGTTTAAAAGTTGTTTTGTAGGGATAGCCAGATTTTTTTGCTTTTATTTATTTATTTTTTTATGTTTGTTACCTCATAACTTTCGCCTGGAAGAACCGATTTTGATGATTTATTTTTTTATTTGAAAGCTGGTGCTTCCCATGTGGTCCCATTTTATTTTGGTTTAGTTCTGACAATTATATCTATGAGAAAATCATAAAAATCTTAAATTTGTATTAAGTATGTGCGCGACAAATGGACGAATAACTCAATATAATACCGTCACACTGCGCTCTTTCACGTGTCCACGCACCACACAAACTATGCCAAAGATTCAGTCCTTACTCGAATCGTATGCTCATACAATGATCGATTCAATACAGTTGACATATTGAATTTATCGAGAGCAGATTTTCGGAATAAAATCATCGACAGCATTACCCGGAGTGAATGACTTACCACTAGTTTTAAACTAATAAAAAAATATTAACAATGAAAATAACCGACTTCAAAGAAAAAGCACTAAAAAGTAAAAAAATAATTGCCATTTTTGTAGTTACGATTATTGTAATTTTTTGAGTCGGTGTCAACAAAGGTAGCTAAGTTTCTCTTGACTGGCGCTGCGCGTGCCCGGCTGACGCCGACTAAAAAAAAATACAGTAATCCTAACTACAAAAATGCCATTTTTTTACTTTTTAGTGCTTTTTCTTTGAAGTCGGTAATTTTTTTTTCCACAGGTGATTTAATGTAGTATTTAGATTTCAGTCTTTTTCTTTTTAATTAATATTGATGCTTAATGCTATTGTATTGATTTTATCAATCATAAAAAACATCGACAATAATAAAAGATTTGAGGAAATATTCAGTGTGTGGAAATTTTATATTGATGATTACGAGTAGTTAGTTTTTCACAGTATGTGCTTAAATACACTTTTCCCACCGATGTCTAGTACTTACACGTTAATTGTATAATTAATGTATTTATTGACATTAATAGTTAGCTTTACGTTCTGAGTAATAAAATTAACTGCTCAAAAATGTATGTCACAGGCAATTACCCCTATACGACCTTTGCAATAACGCCCGTTTAATTTTGATCATTTGGTTGGGTTAAGCTGCAATTAAAATATCAGATGGATTCTATTTTATAGGCTAACGTGATTTTCTATTTTGATCACACGTTTTGATGTTTTATTTTGTCTTTACCCAATATAATTACATTATATTGATATAGATATATTATATCATAGACAGGCAGTCTATCTAAATCGTGTTCAAGGTCGGCGATGATGCTCATGTTCATATATTTATTCATGTTATATCATGTTTATAATTTTCTTTGGTCCGTACATTCATTACGTAAGGCGTTAAGGGGGAAGAGGGTCGAGCCGATTATCACCCAATCTCAATCATCAAAAAAATCAAAACGCGCAGACATTGCTTTCAGTTGATTTATTTGTTGTGCAAAATTTCAGAAAAAACTATTTCTGAATTTGACTGAGGAAACAGGCACGAGCCATTGTATGGAACTCGATCACCTCATTATCCTCTTAAGAGAACCCGGAATGTTTGGTGCGGTCGAGCCAACAAACGAACCGATTGTGATGAGCGGCTCGTAGCCTAGTGGCGCAGGGACTTGCCTAGCATACCAGAGATCTGGGTTCAAATTCTCGCCCGACCATGCACCTTTTTCTTTCCTTTTTGAGTTGGATAAGTGCATTTCGTCACGAATGCCAGCTGCTCCATGGTTCAGAATCCATGTGAAACTGTGGGTCCTTTTCCCCTACTAGGTGGTAGGGTATAAGCTCGCCCGGGTTGGTACCATCGCATTGGATGAAAAGATGGTCGAAGCGGCAATGAAAAATTGTCCGTTTTTTTCATCCAGTTCAATGTAGCCGTGCTCATAAAGGGAAGGTCCTGGCATGGCACCTGATTCCTTCGGGAATGAGGTGTATTGGGCTAATATCATAACGGTAGTTGTGTGGTATTAGCCATCCATGTCAGGTTGCATAAAAAAAATCTTCGAATGCCCGAGTGGGTTTGGTCGCGTTCTGCCGCACCACGCATGAGCGACGCGGCGCGGCGCGGCCCCCGCGCGCCTCCGCCGCCACCGTCGACGCGCGCGCCGCCTCGCCGCGCCAGTCACCTGCCAGCGTCCGCTCCCGCCGCGCGCGCACCGCCGCACCGAACGCGAACACGAACAAACGAACCGCTAACCGACACTAACACAATAACCAAACCACGCGCGCGTCCGCGCCCCCCAGTGTAAATATACGCTTGTGTCCGATTGTGATTGAGATGGATTGTGGATTCGAGCTTGGCCGTTTTGATTTTTGACATTTCGTAAAAAAAATATTAGAAAATTCCGGTGTCAGTGTGTTAGTAATTCTTCTTATCCTAAACGTCTTAACCGATTTGATTGTTTTTTAGGGGGACTTAGGGCACTTAGGAGGGCACTAAGATGGATCTAAGCTTTAGTTGAACTCGGTAGGTGGCGCTATGGTCGAAATTGTCTTTATTTGATATCTTTCCTACCAAATATATTTTTTTACACACATAAAATAATACACAGAACTTTTTTTTGGCTGTTTTAATACCATTCCCTTAAAAGGATTCTGATCTCAATTTAACAGGGCTCCGCTCGGGTAAAGTTCCAAAACCAAATTGACCCGGGCGGAGCCGGGTACCTCCGCTAGTCTTATTATAAAACATTTTTCTTCGTTTATCTTCGGCGTTCCATATTCTTTTGTCATCGTCAAATGAATCGATCAAGCCTTTGTCAATTTTTGATTAGGAGAAGCTTGCTTTTTCATTGATAATGCGGACTTCATTGTGGGGAACCCATGTGAAACTGTAGATCTACTTACCTACTTACTAGGCGGTAGGGTTTACCCGCCCAGTTTAATACACTTCATGATTGTACAGATCGACAATACGGTTGTTCATGTTTTCCGCCCAGTCAATGTATCTATGCTGTAAGACGCAGAGGGACCTGGTGTGACATCTAGTTCCTTCGTAAACGTGATGTGATCGGATAAAAATTTGACACTAGTTTTAAGATATAAATATAGATAATTTTCAAGATAATGTTCTGATAGTTAACACGTTGTATTTTGAATTAATTAAAATTATCAATTAAGGTTAATACTGTTGTGTAAGTTGAATCAATTTTAAAATAATTCTTCTATTCCGAATATCTGTGTACAGAAATCCGTTAATCCTCTTAGATATGTCAATAATATTTATATTACCATAATTTTTGGACACAATTAGACAGACATAAAAGTAAAACTGACCTCTTTTTTACGTACATTTGCATCGTGGAGGTTTAGTTTTCCGTTTCTCAAAAGGAAAAAAAATACCGGATCATTTTTATTGTCCGTTTTTCTGTCTGTCGAGACCGTATTTCTCGGCAATGTGTGACGTTATTAACTTAAAAACTAAAATCAAAATCAAAAAATAAATCTTTCAATCGATAAAAAAAATCCAGTCGGTATTTATAATGTATTTTGACAATCGCAAATACATCAAACCTATCAGTATCTTCACATTGGCCTAGAATTATTAAATTTAGCTAGAAGCGAGTGCTTTTTGCACGAGTAAAGAAAAAAAATCGAAAATCGTAAATGACATTGGCCAAAATTGACCGAAACCAAACATATGGTAATCGATGTATAAACCTAAATGCCTGATATAATAGATACATATTCAAACAAATCTAAGTAATGAGATTTCCGAGTTATAGCGAATCAAAGTAAAGAAGAAAAACATTTTTATTGTGAAATTTGACATAAAATAAATATACACAGAACAATTAAATCTAACAAAATGTAATTGCGTTTGATCCAAGTTGAAGTCTAACATAACTCAATAGTTTTGTCAATGAATGAACACTTTATAAAATATTTTTTATGTTTTTTCTCAAATCACCGACTTTCGGATGGTGAAATGCTTTAGGTACATCTATATTACCCCTAGAGAATAACTAGCATTTTTACTTAAAATAAAACATACGGAAACTAAATATTGAGCCCCTATATTCGTTCTCCCATGACTCACAGTGATAACCATTATGTTAGGTTATACTATAGTCAAGGCCTACACATTGCACATGCCTCCATAAAAATTGGTCATTCTCCTTTGGGTAATTATGCAGTTTGAGGGCTTTTGCGAAAAACGATGGGATTTTTTTTTTCTTCGGAAACTTGTTGCTCTGATAGCAACAAGTGATATTCCATTCCAAAGGCTTTTCGTCCTCTATAAAAAATAACCAAGGTTAATTTATAGAAGACACGGAGCTCAAACTGCATAATAACCCTCCTTTGTATTCATATCGCAAAAAAAAATCCCGGGACGATCAACATATAAGTGCGTAAAGAACCGAGTGACACTCGCGCTTTTCTGTTTTTTTTAATGATTTTCTATTCTATCGAATTGACCTAAAGCTTTCCTACCGGCTCACGGCTAATACGCTCCGACGTACATCATACCAGAACCAACAATTACAAAATCGTTGCCAACCGCGTCTTGCACTATAAAAACAGGCTCGAAGGCCTTACGGCCACCATATACGGCCCGCGGTGTGGGTGTGCTGTTTCATTGAATTTTTACGCCATTTACTTCGGCACCCCCGCACTCGATGCATGTAGTTTAGTCGCCCACGCGAAGGCCCGCGGCAAATTAAAAACGGCGTAATCGTTAACTTGACGTATGGACGATTTAATATTTAATTACAAGACATTATTATGCTTATAGTAACTTTATGGCAATGCTAAGGCTGTCGTGAAGGCAACGGAAATCGAAGATTTGTCCATTGGCCGAGGGACAATTGTGCACGGCAAATGTCATTAAACTAGCGAAATTGTCTTCCAAGCCCTGACGGTTGCCTACCCCTAGAAGTTGGCAGATTTTAACCATTTTTTTTAATTACTTGTAAATATCTGTATTTATCAGTAAAAATAATTCTAAAATGAAGGTAAGAAAGACAGTTTTTATCCAATGTTTTTTAGTCAATATTTTCCAATCTGAAAGGTATATTAAAAAAACTAAAACATACAGACGTATACTTTGACAATATATTTTAGTCTCCAAAGTTTAAAAAACATTTTTTTAACTTTCATTAACTTTCAGTTATTCTCAGAACCTTGAATCACTGTAAATTTTGTTATTTTGCTTAAGTGGAATCTTTTTTGGTTTAATTATCATGTGTATTTTTTTTACTTATATATTTTGTGTATCCTGAATAAATAAAAAAAAATTGTGAAACATTAAGAGCATGTAAACAGTCCTCACCCGTAGTATGGCAAAATGTTAGAGTAACTTCTCTCTTAAATAAAGCACGTACTTACGTAAAATCAATCGATATTCATGCTTTTTTATAGGTGACATCATATTCTTACATCACGCACGCGTTTTAGACGCTTCCTTCGGACCCAGCTAACTGAATTGGAATCGCACGCAAAACGTAATAAAATATTTAGAGAAGGCAAATATTTTTACGCAGTTGGCACTAATTGGCCTCAAGCAACTTGTCAAAGTGTAAAGGACACGCTATGAATAATGTAAATTTATAAATATCTGCATAACATCAACCTACTGCAAAGCCCACGACATATTCTGCGCGTATGGTCATCCAATGTAATAAGTAAATAAATACAATAACCTATTTAATTATCGGAAAGCAGTTCTGGTGCACATTCTTCTGGTATATAGTAGCTGAGGTTTCCGGCTCCGCTCGGGTTTGTTTTGGAAAATCACCAAAACGCAGCCCAGTAAAATGCACCTTCACCCCAGATCCACACGGACCGCCCGCGCTATTACTTCGTTTTCGCTTAGTTTTCTTGTTCACATTTTTTCCGTTTGCTTGGCTTCTAAGGATCGTACCGTGATGTTAAATAATCTATAAGCTCCATCAAGAATTGGTTTATCAAATTCAAAAAGCTTCTAAGGATCGTACCGTGATGTTAAATAATCCATAAGCTCCATCAAGAATTGGGTTATCAAATTCAAAACTCTTCTAAGGATCGTACCGTGATGTTAAATAATCTATAAGCTCCATCAAGAATTGGGTTATCAAATTCAAAAATAATTTCGCAGGAAAATTTGACTGATTCTGGTTCCAGAGATTAGCGCGTTCAAACAAAAAAAACTCTTCAGATTTATTATATTAGTATAGATTCGGTTGTGTTTGTCGGGAGACGGTTTCCGTGCAAAATTTAGGCTGGGTTTTCCTTTGTTAGTTCTGCGATCGCCCACCGGAAGGGCCACACCTTACTCGGAGCTGCCCAAACTGGGAGCGAGCGGTTATGCGCACGATTCGCAACACCAGCAGCAAAAACTCGGGAACTCTCCGCTCAATTTCGCTTTCTTTTCGCTTGTATCACCTTTTGTTTGTTGTTGATTCTTTACGCAATTGTTTTCGGCTTCCGTGGCTTTCGTTAATTTGAGCGTTGCGTTCGCGTTCACTTAGCAACCTCACGGCGCGAATTGGTTTTGACCACCATGAAATTCGCCTCGTCCTAATTGAGGTGTAGCCTTAACACCTTCACCCTAGACCAGGGATCCTTGAACTGTTTTGAGTGTGCGGCTCCCTTAGGGAGCCAGAATATTTTCATAGCTTAGTCATACTGATCCAATGGCGAATCCTCACGGCGCTGCCCTAGACGATTATTACGCCCTATCACCGGTATGTCTCGTATACTTTTAACATGGGACGTTGGAATTCGTAATCTGTTCTCTTCTTCATCCTAACGGCCAAGCTCCATACGTGTAGGAAACGTGCGTCGAATCCATAATCCATCATCGTGCGCGATCCGTGCAGTATCATCGGCAGCCGGGAGTGATGTGCCAACACTGCGGCCGTCTCGAGGGCTGCTAGTGCGTCGAACCATTCATCGAACATGTCTATGTATCGATTCGTGAAGGAGGGGAGCAGCAAGCGCCTCTTCGTTCAAGGAACGCTCGAGAACGACCCCGACGGAGCCGCGAAGCCCCTCAAGTCGAGCTTGAAGAAGGGCTCCCCCCAGATCGGCTCCCCGATAACGACGAGCCTGAACCTGGCGTCCGTCCCGCGGAGCCTCCGCGACGGCCTCACGAAGAGCGAGACCGTCTACGACGGCAACTACCCCGGCATGCAGAGCACGTCCTCGTACCGCGAGGGCAACTCCTACCGCGAGGAGTACAACGGGCGGGTCGTCCACGACGGCAACCAGACGCACTTCGAGTACGACGCGGCGGAGTCGGCGCTCGCGCTACCGACCTCCGCCGGCGGGCACGCCATCTCGGAGCTGCAGGCGATTCACACGAACAAGCGCGTCGCGACCGAGGTGCTCGGCTCGTCGCTCGAGTCGACGAAGGTGTCGAAGAAGCACGACAACGGGCAGCGGCGCATAACGACCAGGATCGTGAGGAAGGTCACGACCCTGACGCGGGGCGAAGAGAAGGCGTCCGCGGAGGACCTGACGCGGCGGGGCGAGGCCCGCGAGATCAACCGGACCGCCGAGCACTACCGCCATGTCGAGATGGAGGCAATGCACCCCCGGAAGGTTAAGGTACGGCTCTTTACGCTTTGCAACGATCCACCAACTGGTCCTGTAGCTATCACTGCGCATGCGTTAAGAAATCCAGCTCGTACGGCTCGGGACGAGTTTTTTTCGAACTGGTTTGTCTAATGAGTGCACCAAGCTCGGATCGCTCTGAACGTATTTCAAAATGAGAGTGTCTGTGAAAGGCGAGTCCGAGTATGGAATGGGTGATTTATCTTGAGACACTTCCTTTGAACGATCTATGTTTGCGAAACGATCCGTGGCTGTCGCAGCGTTACGGTGGAGTTCCGAATTATCAACGCCATTCGTTTTTGTTTTAAATGAAGACTGTCTTTAAAGATGTGCGACTTTCGCCTCATTCTTATCAAGTTTACTTGGAGAATGTAATATTTCCGGTCCCGTAGTCCATTGGAAAAAAACTAAAACCTTGTAAATTTCATGTCTCTCTGCCAGTCCGTTTGTCCGTATGTATGTACCCAAGCATTGATTGTAATTGTGACTGTAATGTTTGTAAAACACAAGATCAGTGTGTAGGTGAACATTTTGAACATAACTAGTGACATACTACATACATACAGCCACATACATACAGCCTTTGGGCCAGTTTAAGTGGTAGCGAATATTATTTGTGTGTATTGTGTTTTGTGGTGTGATTAAATAAATAAAAAAATTAAAAAATGTCACAGGCATCTTAATCAAAGACTACTAGCATTACATGTATGCAATTTCAAAGTCAGGTGCCTTCTATGAACAGCTATATAATGATGTAGTGAAATTAGGAAATTAGGGGTGGCACATAAGCAGCTAGGAAACATAAGCATGTGGCGTATCGTTAGATAAGTGGGTCTTCCAAAATTGTTAGGTGGTTGAATATAAAAACCCTTTCAACAAAACAATGTTTAATCTATATGTCGTGTTGATTTTAAGATATATGACATTTTCCGTTACGTTCATCCCGTCTCTAGAACGTTTCACTGTTCGTTTGTTTATTTTGGATAATAAATTGATGATACTGTTCAGTAATAGACTTAAAACGTTTCCCAGTAACAAATCCGAACAGCTCTTTCCAAATATAAGTTTAATTGTCGCCATTGTCGACCGAATCCGAGCGGCTCTCGAATCGTAACCGTTATCCTTAAATGGCAAGAGTAAGCTCACGGCTCGTAATGAAGTCGGCACGACGCGACGCCGGCATACGGCCGCGACACTCGCCATTTGCATGTGGCGATTGTCGGCGATCGCGTCACGCGGATCGGTGTCGATTCGTCTATCCGCGGGGATTTCACGAGCGCCAGGCTAAGATCACGAACTTGACAATTAAAAATATCTTTATTGTCAATCGGCAATCGAAATACATTTGTAATGTGAGAAAATTGCGGTGTGTTATAAGTTTTTAATTATTTTCCGAGCCGAAGTGTTTTTTTTTCTAGTTTTTTTTTCTTTGATTTGTGCTTATTTCCGTTGGATATATTCAAACAGGTAATTTTCGTCATCATCGTATTTACGAGAGAAGCTTCTATGTTTTGTTAGAGACACGCTTTGCTTAAATTAACCCACTTTTCTCGCAATTTTACACTGCTTCTAGCGGAAAAATAAATAACCTCATATTGCCAAAACACGTGAGATTGGGTGGGATTCGGTTCTACCCCCCCTCCCCCCTTAAACGCCTGACGTAATCAATGTACGCCCCCTAATGATGACGATACTTAATGACGATATCCGTATGATACCTGGAGGGAAAGCACTAAATATTAAAGAGAGGAATTTCCAATGAACGGAATCATTCCTTTCTTTTTTAAAACACTTATAACTGCGCGTATTTAACACTATTTTGGATTTGATTTTTACAGTTCCGATATTAAGGTTAGCTGTAACAGATTGCCTTTGGAAATAAGCTCGCCTTTGCATACTTTGTAATAATAGTTGTAAGCAATAAATAATATTTTCATTGCATGCCTCAGCCGGAAATCAACCCGATAAAAAAGCGAAAAACAATAACCTCTTATTCTATGGCACCGATCATAACAAAGATTTAATCAAACATTTTAGGAACACCTTTTCTTAATTAAATTTAACTCCATTTAATGAGTGTTTGTGCCCCTATTCCGCTTACAAATTCTATATAATTGTGCAAATAATTTCTTCTGTAAGCAATCTCATGGCGTCCTGCCGTCCCCATTTTCTAGCAGACTTCATGATCTTTCTAAAATGTAAGACCATGAAAAAAATAGAGTTTAAACCTTTAAACAATATTTTATTGTAAACACAGTATTTTTTTTAATAAAGGAAAGCTTTATTTGATGAGGACTTTCTGTTGCTTTCCACTCGGAATAAAAAAAATATATACAAATATTGCATTTAATCAACCCAAAGTTTAATATGATTTCTAACTCTTTTGCAGCCATCACATAGTAAATTTATATTAAACTAGCGGCCCGCTCCGGCTTCGCACGGGTATAAAATATATAGGCTATGTCACTCACTAAAAAATATTAAAATCGATCCAGTAGTTTTGATTTATTCATTACTGCCCGTAGCCCGCACGCGTTAAATTTGGAGTAAAACAATTCCCCTTTCCCTATACCATGAAGATTATATCCATAAGAAGATACATATCCCGCAGCCCCGGCCGGCCGGTACCGCCGCAAACGCTACGTCCCGCAATTATTAAATCTGTAATATCTTCGAAGATATATATGTAAATCATATGCTGTGAAGGGCCATATAGATCTATATTAAATCAACAATGTATTTAAGGTATTTAATTGGATAAGGATTAATGCTGTATTGGTTAAAATCGCTTCGAAAATTAGCCATTATTTGTCGTAAAAAGTAAATGACAAAAAAATCTTAATGTGGGATATACATAAGAGATAGACATATACCATCGCGGAGTTTTTGGAAGACCTTTTCAATGTGTACAATACTTAGTACATTATTTTGATAAATTTCGTAGGGTTCAGCCTGCGTTTGCAATGTAAGCGGAAAAAATGTAATTATTTACGACATAACATTAGAAACCTCAAAAATAACCGTATTTCTCTACTATTTAATGGATATTATTATACATAGAAACCTACCTCTTCAATCACTCTATCTATAAAAAAATATCAAAATCCGTTGCGTAGTTTTATACATAGGAATATAGGGACAGAGAAAGCGACTTTGTTTTATACTATGTAGTGATAAGATTAATTCTATAAAAAATAATTTGACGATTAATATCGACAACTTCATCTTGAAGCATCAAAATTTTAACAGCAAAATCGTTAACAATGAAATACTTGCAAACAATTATTTATCAAAATGTTTCTTTAATATAAATGAAAATAATCTTATTGCAGAATTTTCGGAAGATCATTGCCAGTATACGACCGTTAGCCGTGTGGGCTTTCGTTCCACGGCTCGATCAGCGATTTCAGCGATTAATTGACCGTGAGATATTCATATAGCGTGCAGCGGTCGTCTCGCTGCCACTACAAATTGCTAAGAATGCCTAAGTCACATGTGTTATTGGAAAATTATTCATCATTTTGTAATATTAATATTAGCTTTAGGACCTAACAAGAGCTTTGAGCGGCTCGTAACCTAGTGACGCGGGGACTGGCCTAGCGTACCAGAGGCCTGGGTTCAATTCCGACATGCACCACTGTCTTTCTCTTTCCGAGTTCGATAAATGCATTTCGTCACAATTGCGAGCTGCTGCATGGTACGGAATCCATGTAAAACTGTAGGTCCCCTTCCCCCACTAGCTGGTAGCGTTTAAGCCCCCCGGGTTGGTACCATCGCATTTGGATGAAAAGATGGTCGAAGCGGTAATGAAAAATTGTCCGTGTTTTCCATCCAGTTCAATGTAGCCTTGCTCATAAAGGGAAGGTCCTGGCATGGCACCTAATTCCTTCGGGAATTTGGTGTATTGGGCTAATATCATAACGGTAATTGTGTGTAGCCATCCATGTCAGGTCGCATAAAAAAAAACAAGAATATTCCGAGCGTTCAAGCTTTATAGAAAGACTCCAGACTTTATAGACTCCTTGTCGACTCTCGATATCAATGCAGCTGGATTGTTATTTTAGATTTGATCGATAGCTTTGACGATTATTGTATGACTCTTTTGCAAATCCATGTTCAAAAGGAAAACATATTTTCACACTCCTAGTAGATTTATATGCGTTTGAGGGCTAGGTTCTTCAAGTTTTCCCGTGAGGTATGTTCCCCATACAAAAGTACTCGAAATATACTGTTCCAATTCGCTTTACATTTGGTATTTAATATCTGGCAACACAAATATATTTATCTGTCTTGTAAGGTGGGCCCGTTAGCTATGACTGCGCATGTGTTAGGAACTGATCTAGCTCGTACGGCTTGGGACGAGTTAAATTACGCTTCCTATACAAAAGTAATTTACAAATCATTTGAAAACCACTGTTTAAATTTATTGATATTTAATATCAAAGCAACAATTGTTTTTAAATCCTGTGTCTTTCTTTATGCTGTCATTTCACTCGGTTTAACGTGAAGTAAATTGAAACAGTGGTTTAAGTTATTTGCGATTGTATTGGGATCGTATTTTTTCTGATGCTTACGGTTTCAGATAAAGGAAATTAATCCGTTGATGTTACACATCACCTATAGTGACATCACCACGCTATATAATTTACCATGCTGCGAACTCAACAGCAGGCAACGTATTAGCCATACTCGGCAGTGTTGAAATAATTAAGCAAAACCGCAGGCAAAACGAATCAATATTTACAATATGGCGATTAGCACAATATATATATTAGATATTTTCCGGTCCACGTTTCTTACCGTTAATCTTTAATGTAACATCACTGCGGGCATACTTTTCTAATGGATATTGTGCGCCGTAATATTGGCGCGTCACTCTGCTTGATAAAGCCGAGAATATTATGATTGGCAGACACTGGCGTGCCTTACAGATTAGCTCACGTACCAATTGTGCTCTTTTTTCCCCTTTAGATTTAATTAACCTGGCAATAATTTTGTTCATATACAATGGACGTGCTGACATCGATCGTATAAGATACGTTTTGGTAATATAAATGTTAATGACCGAATATGATTTTATACTAGCACAGAAGCCCGTCGTATAGTTCGCCGAAGAACGGCAGACTTTTCCCTGATTCCTCTCATATTCATCCCTAGAGCTCACACCTCAAGTGATACAGCGCGATGGCCTACGATTGATGGAAAGAACTAAGCTAAACGTAGATGCAGAACCCGTCAAAATCGGCTGAATTTTTCTCGAGTTGTGAGCGGTCAGACAGAAAGACGATCGGACAGGTGCCTAACGTTGGATTTTTTAAGTTATGCTTAATAACTCTCAAACGTTGTTAATTGATTTCATTAAGCCTGTTATTCAATAATTAATATGTAGCGAAATAAAGTTTTTTCCTACGGTATCGTCTGTCCCTCGTTTTAATCAACGGTGTATTATTCAATCAAGATTAGGCTACAATATTTTGTAAATATGTTTGTGTAATAAGCTTTGAAACTATTAAAAGCGTCTCCATATGCGGTAGCGTATTAAAGCATTGTATGGTAATTAATAAATGTACTAATAACCGTTATAGATCGGGGGGGTGACGCTCGAACGCCTTTGATGTCTTCATGCAAATATCTCGGTCTGTGTCTGATGCGCTCAACACTGAACGCTCCACCGCGCCGCACACACGTTAATTGTCGCGCGGTCGTGTACAAGAAACCTCCGCATCTTCTTTATCTGCTGCGATCGCCGCTGCTTTATACAGGCTGCCCGAGAAACTATTTAGCGACACTGAGCGTTTCATTTAGAGAATAAGACGCTCCAAGAACAGGATTCATATCTTTCTACTAAACTACTTAAACACTCTACGCGATAATTTAGGCCTGTAGGAACTGGAAGCAAATACATTCAAAGGTGTAGAGTAGCGAATAATATTGCTACAACGCAGGTTAGTTCTAGAGCTTTGACTAATCCCTGGAACGATAAGATCTTAACAGCAGTTACTCAAGGAGGTTGTTAACTACTGAAGCTATGAGAAGAGCCAACAATCTTAGAAGACTTGACGTCATATAACAGGAACTTCATTAAATCACTTAAACGCTTAACGCGATAGTATAGGTCAAAAGAAACGCTAAGCAAATAAATTCACTGAGCCTTTGGAAAGGCGCTAACATACAATCTTAGAACACTAGGGGTCAAATAACATGTGAGATTATAAGGTTCTTAAAATCTCTAATGACATCTTCTGTAACAAACACCAGATGCTGACATACCAAACTCCTAATAAAGTACAGTGGAAATATTTAAGACTCTTGTAGATACGAACCTCTCTTCTAATTTTAAATTCGTAGAAGTTGTGGTGTAAAGTGGCGATATTCACCACCGCAAGATGTCTTGTGGAGACTCACTTCTAGGTATAACATATAACGCCATTTTATTTCACCTATGAAGACATTGAATACGTTTGTTGCCCGATATTAGATACCAAATAGCAGGAAATTATTAGTAAAATGCGTATATGCTTTGCTGATGCTACGAGCCCGCCTGGAGACATGAATCAGTGGACGTAGTCGGAGTTCTCACCCAAACAGCCGTTTACGGAACCTTAAAGTTACGTAAAAAAAGTCAACCCCATCGAGAAGTTTGCAAACGGTAGACCAACTTTACTCCAACCGCGGCGAGTCGATCATCGTCACGTTTGTATCCTTTTGTAATTGTCTTGCAACTCGCAAATTTTGTTCGCCTAACGTCCACCGCGGCGCTCCTAAATTCTCCGTGCATTCGAAAACGCTAGTCGATCGGTTTATCGTAACGCCATTTTAGGTGAGAACTCGGACCTCGGTCCCAGCTGTCACCTAAATTGCCTTTTACGGCAAACCGATCGACTGGCGTTTTCAAATGCATGTAGAAATTGAAGAGCGCGCGCAGTGGGCGTTAAGTTAACTATCATTTGCGAGTCCGAGTTTGATTTGACAGCTTACTCAACATTGCCGTAAATACGTCGACGTTGCCGTTTACGCCGACTACGCTTTTACATACAAATCGGAAGTCCGAGTTTGACTTTGACAGCTTAAGAACGGCCCGTAAGCTATGCTCCCCATACAAACGTAGTTTACTAATCATTTGGAAACCGCCTTTCCAATTAAATTGATATTTAATATCTAATATCAGGTAAGAAATATCTGTGTTTGCATGCTTTTGTTTTTTTGAAAAATCCAAACCGAAAGAAATGAAAGCAAAAAGAAAATCTTCATACGAATTTTGTTTTCTCTGTGGTTTGACCCAGAACACATTTACCCAAAAAACAAAGACATGCAGACACAGATATTTGTAGCCTAATATTAGGTACCAAATATCAAGTAAGTTGGAACAGTGGTTTTCAAATTATTAATAAACTACGTTTGTATGTGAGGCGAAATTTTCTGATGCTTACGGGCCAACCTTAAAGAAGTAAAACCACAGAATATCTAGTAAAAACTTGTATGGAGTTTGACGTTTTTACGGAAAACGCCAGTCGATCGGTTAGCCGTAAATGCCAATTTAGATGAGAACTCAGACTCTGCTCACAGAAGAGATCGTATATGCCTGTATGCTGCCACACACGAACAGCTGTAACCAACGCTCGCCGCGCACCGCGCCCGGTCGGCGGAGATGCGCGCCGCTGCCTCTGACTGACGGTCTTGCCATGTCTTTAAATCGCTGTTGGAAGAATGGCGTCATGTTATGGTGCTATCTGCGCTGCCGTTTCACGTTTCAGATTTCGATCTAACACTCTCGAATTATTCACCAACCACCAGAAATCATAATGGCGATCGCATATCGTAGATTTTACAAATCGACCACCTAATTCAGTTTTTTTTTCTTTAAATGCATTTTTTCTTTTTATTCCATTTCATATAGTCCTACATAGAAGGCCTCGCACTTAGGTCAGGGCTTCTCCAAATATTTAGTGACAACAAATCTTAAAATAATGTAGGCATGATGAAAACGTTACATTCATAACTAGAAATTAAGTAAATAAAAAAAATAATTGGTATTGGTTTGAATTTAATGTATTCCGTAAATACCACTTTTTTTGTAAATATCTGTATTTTATAGTAAAGAAAAAATCCATTTTTAATTTTCCAATGTTCATTAGCCAATATTTTCCAATCTAAAAGTTAAAAAAATATATAAACATACAGACATAGATTTTTATAATATATTTTTTGAATGCGATCGCTCTACGAAGTTAAGCAACGCTGGGTCCGATCTGGTTTTGGATGGGTGACCATTCGACCGTTGAGAGAGGCTGGCCGTAGTTCGGATTCCACGTTGAACTGTAGGTCCCCTTCCTTACTTACTAGGTGGTAGGGTTTATCCCGCCCGGGTTGCGACCACCGCATTGGATGAACGATGGTCGAAGCGGCAATGAAAATTGTCCGTGTTTTCCATCCAGTTCAATGTAGCCGTGCAATATAAGGAAGGTCCTGGCATGGCACCTAGTTCCCATGTGGTGTGTTGAGCTAATACCATGACAGGAGGTGTGGTATTAGCCATCCATGTCCAGTCACATAAAAAAAAAAACGCCCGTGACGGTTTCCGAGCACAGTTAACCGGGCTCCTTTCGGGTGAAGGTCCATAGTAGTTTGACCAGAACGGTGCCGGGCGCGTCAGCTAGTATATGTTATGTGGCCATCGCGGAGAACATGGCGCGGTAATTGCACCGGTGGGTACCGATATGGACTCAACCAGATTCCTATCACTCGACCGTTCGACTCAGAGTGGTCAGTCTGAGTTCTCACCTAAATTGGCGTTTACGGCAAACCGATCGATTGGCGTTTTCTCCAAACTCCATACAAGTTTTTACTAGATATTCTGTGGTTTTACTTCTTCAAGCTGTCATAGTCAAACGCGAACTTCCGATTTGTATGAAAACGCGGAGTGGACGTAAACGGCAACGTCGACGTATTTACGGCTACGTTGAGTAAGCTGTCAAATCAAGCTCGGACTCGCCAATGTTAGTTCGCTTAACGCCCGCTGCGCGCGCTCTTCAATTTCTCCATACATTTGAAAACTTCCTTACTTACGGAACTTCGAAGCTACTTAACAACGTCAAACTCCATAAAAGATTTTACTAGATATTATATGGTTCTACTTCCACACACTGTCAAATTCAAACTCGGACTACTTCCGGTTTGTATGAAAACGCGAAGACGGCGTAAACGGCAACGTCGACGTATCGACGGAACGGCGAGTAAGCTGTCAAATCAAACTCGGACTCGCAAATGTTAGATAACTTAACGTCCACTGCGCGCTCTCTTCAATTCTTCATACAATTCAAAACGCCGTCCATTGACGTAAACGTCAATTTTTAACCGACTTCAAAAAAAGGAGGAGGTCAATTCGTCTCTATTTTTTATTTTTTTTATTTATTTCATTAACTTTTGAAGACATCGAAATACTTAGTTTTTTTAGGGTTCCGTACCTAAAGGGTGAAAACGGAACCCTATTACTAAGCCTCCGCTGTCCGTCCGTCCGTCCGTCTGTCACAGGGCTGTATCTCATGAACCGTAATAGGTAGGCAGCTGAAAGTTTCACAGAGTGTGTATTTATTTTGCCGCTATAACAACAAATAGGTGAATTAAAAAAAATATAAATAATAAAGGATATCCCATAGAAAAAACGTGATTTTTGGTGTTGATGGTACGGAACCCTTCGTGTGCGAGTCTGACTCGCACTTGGCCGGTTTTTTTTTCCCACGTGTGATATATGGCGCACGCCAGGCCCTCACATTAGAAGTGTCCATTAAGGGGCCATTGGGCTTTCGTCGACCTTGAAGAAATTATTTTTATACATTATTATTATTAAATAAACTTATTATATTATTTATTACATTTTTTTTAATAACTTAGAAATGATTTCCCGTTCCAGTCTATACATCCGTAGTTGTTCCCACACATTACTTGTGCGATCCTTAAAACGGGATATTTTTATATACATTTATATACAATATACAATTCGGATTCATTAAATGTTTTATTGCATTATTAGTGGAATTATTATTGTTATTACATTTTCTAGAGTGTGTGTGAACGGAGCCTAATGAATGAACCGCAATCAAGTCGCGACACCAGTATTGACTAACGGTGTGGTGTCGAGCGGGGCTTTTACTGTCAACCTCTTTATTCCTCGATGTCTCAATACCGAGCCTTTAGCATAGGTTGACAGGTATTGACATCCCTTCATATAATTATTGTATCTAAAATTGCAATGCTTTCATAGTTTTCTATGTATTGCTACATTCGTACCTTATTTTTTCAGTTTTTTGGTCGAAATATATACGTCAAATCTCAATTGCAAAGATGTGAAAATTTATGAATGTGCAAAGTGTTGTACGAATGTCTTGTACATTGACAAGAGCTTTTAACGCTTGTTATTATACAAAAACCAAATGTGCGATAGATACAACGGTCGCTGCAAAATCGCTTAAACGAAATCTTATAACTGAAATCTAGAATTAAACATATCATGTGACTTACGAACCAAATTGAAGTTGATGTAAATTAAAACTAATATATGTAAAAAGCAAAATATCCAAAGTATCGCTGCCATTTCAAAATAAAATAAATGTTGTGGCAAATGTAACATTTGTTGCTATAATTAAACAATGTTGTGATGTATGAACATTGTTGTAGCAGTGAGGATATAGGTGCAACAGGTTTAATTAGCAACGTTTTAATTTCTTGTGCAAGCGAAACATTTGTGATTTTGTCGATTACATTATTTGCGGTGCTATCCAACACTACTTGTCTTTCGCTTTCTGTTGTAGCCACCTAGCGCACTCTACTGAGAGCTGCTGGTTGCACATGCCACAAATCAACAAACAGATGCATAGAAATTAGCTAACATGGCGCTATATGGCGCTACCCGCTAGACATGAAGTCTATATCGCACTAACGAAGTTTCCCAGCGAGTTAACACATATACAACATTCAAATCACGACTAGGGGAGAGCAGCTGCGCAGCCGTGGGTCTCAATACCTGACCCACCTTTACATCTCTCCACACTGTCATCGGATCGCCTCCGCGCCAGCCGGACGTGCAGTTAGTAGGACGGAACCCTGCGACACTTTCATGCACTCCGAGAGCCAGGGTCATCTACTTCTCAAAACACGGCTCTAATCTTCATTAAATCTTTCCGAAATGTGTCAGTTAAGGTTTTGCTGCATCGTTTTTTGCGCTGGGTCGAATGGTGGTCTATAACTCACCGGCTCACAGACAACAATGGCACGATGGCCGCTCGAACTACCTCAGTCGCAGTTCACACGGTGTAATTGGCCCAACTCGTGCTCGCTCTTCCATAATGAGTGGTCAGTCCGAGTTCTCACCTAGATTGGCATTTACGGAACTTCCGAGTTACGTGAAAATGTCAAACTCCATACAAGTTTTTACTAGATATTCTGTGGTTTTACTTCTTCAAGCTGTCAAAGACAAACTCGGACTTCCGATTTGTATGAAAATGCGAAGTCGGCGTAAACGGCAAAGTTAACGTATTTACGGCGATGAGTAAGCTGTCAAATCAAACTCGGGACGCAAATGTTAGTTCGCTTAACGCCCACTGCGCGCACTGTTTAATTTCTCCATACATTTGAGAACGCCAGTCGATCGGTTTGGCGTAAACGCCGATTTAGGTGACAACTGGGACTAGAGGCTCTGACGTCTATTTGCTCCACATTGGGGGTACCATAACATTTTCGTTGACTATCGATTGGCCGTGTTCATTGCGCGTTTAGCTTCTATTGATGGCGCCATATTGCCCCGTTCTAGAGCATATCATTTCCGTCCGCATTTTCCTTTCTGTGTGTTGATTCAAGTATTCCGCAAAATAATTTAGCCCAATCGTTACGAATGTTAGAACTGGTATTAATTTCTTTTATTATCTTTCTCTCTCACTTTCAATAAAACCTGGCATTGGTGAAAACAAAACTCTGGAAGTTGCTATAGAGTTAGAGACGAGTGGCAAAAACCGTTTTATGCATGGAAATACCTGTTTTGATTACTGTACCGTAGAAACATGAAATAAAAAAAAATGTACCTACGATTGTAACGAACATCAAAGTCTATACTTTTACATTAGTATCATATCAAAACTAAGACCGGTCTACGTTTGTTTACGTTTTGTGTCCCGTTTCTCTCTTAGCCCCGATTGCACGAAGAGACGGCCGAGTTAATAAATGTTCAAACACGTCACTTTTAGTGAACCGCATGGAGTTCCTTCCATACTGTCCATACACAGTGACGTGTTTAATCATATGTTGACGTTTATTTTGATTCTTGTCTTTGTTATTTGATTGTCCTTAGTCTGATTATTTTTTGCTGGGGCTTTCTCGATGACTTAACTTCAGCGTGATGTGCTAAAGTTTATATTCTGGCTTCTATCTTGCTCTCAAACGCACACTCTAAAAAGATCTCTATCCTGTGAATAATAGAGTTCTTCTTCCCATCCATAGAGTCGATGAAGGGGAGCCATGGCTCACGGCTGGTTGGTCACGGTGCGCACGCTCGGCGAAGCGACGCACGCCCAGTATCATGTGCACACCTGTCCCAAGCATCCTGTCCGCTGTCTTTGTTAATCCCATCCACAGGTGCAGCATTCTGTTAATTCGCTTGTGCTTAGTGAGTGTACCCAAAGAGTGAAAACGGAACCCTATTACTAAGCCTCCGCTGTCAGTCCGTCCGTCCGTCCGTACGTCACAGGGCTCATGAACCGTAATAGGTAGGTAGCTGAATTTTTCACAGATTGTGTATTTATTTTGCCGCTGTAACAACAAATAGGTAAAATAAAAAAAATATAAAAAATAAAGGGGGGGGCCCGGTTGGCCGGGTTTACAATGGTAGCGAATGTATTCAATTTATGGAAACGTAAGATGGAAAATTTGAGATGTTTCGAAAAGCAAATGAAAATCTATTTTGATTTTACGCCGTGATGACAGCTGACTGCACTGAGTTCGATAAAGGCAAATCAACAATAAATTACATAAAAAAATAACTACAACGAATTGAGATAAAAGAATATTTAAACTTGTAGATTCATGGTCCGTTCATACGTTTCCAGTAATTTGATGCATCAAATTAGGCAGATATACTTAAACATTCATAAATTAGGTTTAAACTACGATTTCCAGCAATTCAAAATAAATTTAGAGCTAGACCATACATTTTACTTTCATATTTATGAAAGTTCAAAATGAGTTCGTAACACGTTTCTTGTTAAAACTATCTGGACAATTTAACTATGTATATATATCAGGTAGTACACTTTCTTTGTGTCTAAATTAAACTAAACTCAAGCTAAATCTACCATACACGCTTTTACGAGACATCTGTCGCCACCTAATTGTTGTTCTGATAACACTTAATTTTACAGTTGACTCTACTAAAACTGTGCTGATGAAACTAGAATAACATTTAACCAAAATATAGTTGACGTCTTTATTGTCAGTGTGGTGGCGATGCTGTAATGCGTGTTTGTGAAAAATCGCCATTCGTTTATTTTCCTCGATTAAATGCCGTGATAAATCGTCATTCCTTTATTTTGTTCCATTAGATGCCGTAAAAAATCGTCATTCGTTTATTTTGCTCCATTAGAAACCGTGATAAATCGTCATTCGTTTATTTTCTTTCATTAGATGCCGTGAAAAATCGTCATTCGTTTATTTTGCTCCATTAGATGTCGTGAAAAATTGTCATTCGTTTATTTTGCTCCATTAGAAGCCGTGAAAAATCGTAATTCGTTTATTTTCTTCCATTAGATGCCGTGAAAAATCGTCATTATTTTATTTTGCTCCATTAGATGCCGTGAAAAATAGTCATTCTTTTATTTTGCTCCATTAGATGCCGTGAAAAATCGTCATTCGTTTATTTTGCTCCATTAGATGCCGTGAAAAATCGTCATTCGTTTCTTTTGCTCCATTAGAAGCCGTGAAAAATCGTAATTAGTTTATTTTATTCCATTAGATGCCGTGAAAAATCGTCATTCGTTCATTTTCCTCCATTAGAATGTGTAAAATGTATAATGGTTGGAACGTGCAATTCAACCGGACGCCCAGTTCCCATCGTTGGTCCGCGGATACACCGTCGCGTGGTGTCGGTTCCCCGGGTCATAATGTAGTTAGGCGGTTCGTGGCTTCCCAGACACAATCGGAAGACAATCTGCCTGTGGAACGACCACTTACTTTGCTACTTATTCATATATTCATCGTGCTTTCTCGGTGCTTACGTCTTTAATTTCGTTGACGTATGTTTCTGTAAAACGCCTTGGAAATTGCTCAAAAAGAGCTTACCGTTGCTTTAGGAGTCGTTTTTTTTTTGTTATGTAACTGGTATTGATGGCTAATACCACACACACAGTCATGATATGACGAACGCACCGCATTCACGAAGTAATTAGGTGACATGCCAGGACCTTCCTTTTATGAGCACGTTGAACTGTTTGGAAAAATCGGACAATTTTTCATTGCCACTTTGATCATCTTTTCATCCAATCCGGTGGTGACAACTCAGGCGGGCTCAAGCCTACTATTCTAGTTTTACATGTTTTCCGAACCAAAAGCCACATTCCACACAGCCACATTCAAAAAGAGAAAAAAAAGGCAAGTCCATAGGCCTCTGTGCGAGAAGTTCTCGTATTCGCTTCTTTCAAACTCAATGTAGAAAAAAAGTAGCCATCTTTTTCAACATGACACCAGAGCCCCTAGTTTCAGTTGTCACTTAAATTGGCGTTTACGCCAAACCGATCGACTGACGTTTTCAAATGTTCAGAGAAATTTATGAGCGCGCGCAGTGGGCGTTAACCGAAATAACATTTGCGAGTTCGAGTTTGATTTGACAGCTTACTCACTGTCGCCGTAAACACGTTGACGTTGCCGTTTACGCCGACTTTGCGTTTTCATACAAATCGGAAGTCCGAGTTTGACATTGACAGCTTGAAGAAGTAAAACCACAGAATATCTAGTAAAAACTTGTATGGAGTTGACGTTTTTACGTAACTTCGAAGTTCCGTAAACTCCAATTTAGGTGAAGGGACTGACCACTCTGGTATGGCGTTTATGGTAGATTAAGCTATAGTTCAGTTAAATTTAGACCTGAAGAGAATTTAGACATATTTCATCCATATAACATATGTCTAGGAATTTGAATCATTTTTTATGCGTGACAGAAGCGAGCACGAGAACTTCTCGCTTTCGCTTCCCTGAGTGATGCGATGGACAACGAACCCGAGCGGAGGGTCAGAGCAGAGTCCCACTGACATTTGTGGCTCGAGCGGCGCCGCCGTCCGACGAGACGGGTCCGATCACGACTCGAGCTCACGACACGCCGGGAATGGGCGAGTCGGGTCCGATCACGAGTCGAGCTCACGACACGCCGGGAATGGGCGAGTCGGGTCCGATCACGAGTCGAGCTCACGACACGCCGGGAATGGGCGAGTCGGGTCCGATCACGAGTCGAGCTCACGACACGCCGGGAATGGGCGAGTCGGGTCCGATCACGAGTCGAGCTCACGACACGCCGGGAATGGGCGAGTCGGGTCCGATCACGAGTCGAGCTCACGACACGCCGGGAATGGGCGAGTCGGGTCCGATCACGAGTCGAGCTCACGACACGCCGGGAATGGGCGAGTCGGGTCCGATCACGAGTCGAGCTCACGACACGCCGGGAATGGGCGAGTCGGGTCCGATCACGAGTCGAGCTCACGACACGTCGGGAATGGGCGAGTCGGGTCCGATCACGAGTCGAGCTCACGACACGCCGGGAATGGGCGAGTCGGGTCCGATCACGAGTCGAGCTCACGACACGCCGGGAATGGGCGAGTCGGGTCCGATCACGAGTCGAGCTCACGACACGCCGGGAATGGGCGAGTCGGGTCCGATCACGAGTCGAGCTCACGACACGCCGGGAATGGGCGAGTCGGGTCCGATCACGAGTCGAGCTCACGACACGCCGGGAATGGGCGAGTCGGGTCCGATCACGAGTCGAGCTCACGACACGCCGGGAATGGGCGAGTCGGGTCCGATCACGAGTCGAGCTCACGACACGCCGGGAATGGGCGAGTCGGGTCCGATCACGAGTCGAGCTCACGACACGCCGGGAATGGGCGAGTCGGGTCCGATCACGAGTCGAGCTCACGACACGCCGGGAATGGGCGAGTCGGGTCCGATCACGAGTCGAGCTCACGACACGCCGGGAATGGGCGAGTCGGGTCCGATCACGAGTCGAGCTCACGACACGCCGGGAATGGGCGAGTCGGGTCCGATCACGACTCGAGCTCACGACACGCCGGGAATGGGCGAGTCGGAGGATGAATCGTGGGGGTTTACTTGATTTGACAGACGTGAATGTGCCGTGTGAGTTTCGACACTCCAAAATACAAGGTCCCACTGCATTTAAGAATGCTCCACTGCATTTCTTACCGTGCATATAAGCGACACATTTCCATGTCGTCTGTAGGGTTAATCAAATACATTTCCCACCGTGCATGGTGAAGTAACTGCGAAAATACGTTTCCGTCAGCCGTTATCTTCGGGTGGGAAAGTCCATTAATGAGCTCCTCCAAAATTGCGTAGAGGCTTCGCTTCGATTCGGATTTTCCGATGATCATGCGATTCCAACACCATGATTCTGAGGAATTTGAGATCAGAGCTACATATACAATGACATTAATCTCGGTATCAAAACAGGCGAATGAAGTACGGAGGTTCGAAGTGATTTTCACTTTCAGCTCAAGTGGCAGTGGATAGGCCACATATGTCGCAGAGATGACCACAGATAGAGCACTGACGTTTTAAAAAGAAGCTTCGGCAAACCACGGTCAGACAGCAGATGACAACTGGGAAGGAGACAGCACAACTTGGCGAAGTCAGGGGAAGACCTACAACCGGCAGTGGAAAGCAAAAGGCTGAAGAAGAGAAACGCATTTTTAAGAATACTAAGAAGTCTGCATTGTAAAGAACCGTTGAATCAAACCAGCTGTCAACAAGAAACCAGTCCTCCCATAATGGGCATCTCGCATGGAGGCTTGCCAAAGGACAACTTGCGCAACAATACACTGATTACTATGCAACGATTTGCGTCCATAAATCCTGAGGTCGGACCTTCGGAGTGCTATAGACGCCTCTGCATCGGCCTTAGGATTGATCGGTATTTTAATGTCACTTAGATCTTCATATTCGTCGGAAAGATTTTTTTTATGTTATTAACCATTACTTTTGGCACTTCGAGAACAGCCCTTAGGCCGACTTCTCAACTAAATTGGCGTTTACGCCAAACCGATCGACTAGAATTTAAAATGAAATTCTGATGTATGAATATGAGTGCGCGCTGTTAAGTAGGTTTTTCTTTTTTCAAGTACGCCAGGTGCCCGACGACGCCCATGGGATTTCGAACTTACAGGGGAGCGAAAACCATACTAACATTTGCGAGTCCGATGTTTATTTGTCAGCGTAACCATCTTCGCCGTATATACGTTGATTTCTTTAGACACTACATTATGATCGACACTTTCAAAATATGTACCATTAAAATTGTTTGTTATTGTAATCACCAATATCATGCTAACGAAATTTGTTGAATGGACTGTCGTTCTTAAAAAGTTGACACTGTGTAGTTGTCATGCAGATGCCACCATAGTCAACATTCCAATTGTTAAACCAACATTTCATAACGATTCATTTTGCGTTTCAAGTTTCTTGATAGACAGACTTATTGGTTTTGGAGGTGTATGTTTTGCGTTTCTTACCTTCAATTGGAATCTGTGTGGGTGTGCGTTCGGTCAGATAAGCAAATACGACCAGCTGGCAATATGTCGGATGTGATTTGAGCGAGCGTGGGACACTATTGCGTTTGACTTTCACGCCTTATCCAAACGTTAATATTTTTTATGAACCTCGACACAGGTGGCTAATATCACACCCACTGTCACGATATTGGCCTAACACGCCGCATTCCCGGGGGAATAAGGTGCCACGTTATTAACTGTATCACTGATCTCTTACCTACATGGCCGACAATAGTGTCGTCTTTCCCAGCATTAAGTATGTTTTCTATTTTGTTAGTTACGTGGAATAAAACTGCTCAATTAACACGACAGGTGGCGTCTAGGCTCTCCACCCTAAAATATATGTCAAAGCTGTCAGAAACCCTACAAAATAGAAAAGAATAGATTCAATTTTTTCATTTACTCAATCTATGTTATTGAAATTACTAAATTTCCTCGATATTATTCCGAAAATAAATTGTTCCAAAGAATGCTAATCGAATGAAGTCATGAGAAGTAAAATATAACAATAAAGAAACCTATAATCTTTAATTACAAGCTTTTTTATGGTCAGTTGTTTTCAAATGAGTTTGAAGACAAACAAAAGCCCTTATTTTCCCCTAAACCTTTTTCCAACTGCAATCTTTCATCTGAAAACTTGTAAATAAACCTAGACAGAAATGAAACTTTTAATATTTCAAAGGTTTGTTCGCGTTTGCGCCACCTAGATATAATAAGCTTTTTGTTTTCTTCCTCATTCGGTTCGAGCCCTGTCATATTTAAGGATCTTAACAATACAATTTTATTGTGCTTTAAATATTCATGAAAACGTGATCGTAGATCTGAGCATTAAACTTTCCAGTTACTAATTTTAAGTTCAACAGCGAAATCATATGAAACAATGTACACATTTTGAAAATGAGTAAAGTTTTGGGTCTCATAGCGTCTGGACACCTCAGTTAGTAGAGTGCTGGGCATGTAATCCGAATGTCGCAGGTTTGAGTCTTACTTGAGAAGATTCCGTCAGTCCAAATAGCTTTCGAAATCGAATAATACTGCATCTTACATATTGCCAAAGGGATTTCGGGGCCGTTTCAAACATACGTATTATCATTACTTCTTTACTTTTTCTCTTTTACAAGTTACAAATGACCATTACTTTGTCTGGTTACATCAATGATTGTGTTCCTTGAATTTATAATTTCACTGATATTAGTCCGTAATATTGTAAGATACAGAGGCGACAGGCAATAATCCGGGAAATGGTAATATCACTAGTGAAATGATTATATCACTGTTTTTGCAATATCACTGCGATATGTCCACTCACAACAGTGTTATAACAAATGAGTTAAATGTAGGCTGGGATGAATAGTCGTAACAGAAATGAAGACTAGTTAAGTAAAATTAATATTTTGTGACGTCACTTTGTACTTGACGCACGTTGACGTGTACGGACGAAATGTAAAAGTACTACTTTCCGTTAGTTCTTAGGCCGAGACAAATAGTCGTAACAGAAATTAAGACTAACGTAAAAGCGTAATGCATAGTGACGTCACAAAGTTCCACTTATCGTTAGCTTTAGTTTCAGTTACGATTATTTATCTCGGCCTAGTGTTTATTGTTGAATTGATTCGATGGGTAGGCACAATGTCGTTAGGTCGATATAAGGTAAGGTTGTGGCGGGTGTGTGGGCGGCGCGGCGGCGGTGGCGGCGGCGGCTGCGGCTGCGGCTGTCGAGTACGGCACAAGAATGCATGATGTCATCACCTGCGATGCCGCCTCGTTGGGCATTTTCGCCGTGGTCGCCGCCTCCCCCCCGCACCCCCGCACCCCCCGCCGGCCGCGCGCCAGTGCGCTCATCGCTCTGCTCGAATTCGCAATACAGGGTGAACCTTAAGAAGTTGTCCGAACTCCGAGAAGTAAACTGAGGAAAAAACCAGTGCGAGTCAGACTCGCACACGAAGGGCTCCGTACGATTATACAAGAAATGACCCGTGGATGGTGGCCACCTTTATTTTTCATTTGTTTTCAATTTTACAATTTTTCGTTAACTCGGCGACGGGAATTCACACTCTGTGAAAATTGCTGTTTTACCTATTACGGTTCATGAGATACAGCCCCTGTGATAAGCCTCTAAATATTTGTATAAACTTTTTTTAAGGGCGTATATAATTGATATATTATTAAAAAAAAACCTACAGACGTAGCTCACAGTTGATTTATTTATTTTGAAAAATATCAGAAACATATTTCCTAATTTGAGAGAGGGATCAGGCACGACCGATTGTATGAAACTCGATCACCTCAAGGCGGCCCAACCCGGCGGGCCTAACTCATTCGCGGGCACGGTACAAAACCGTGCTGTTGCGTTCTGGGACCTTCTCTGTTTCAAAGAATAAGACAGGCTCCGTGATGAGGAAGTTGCAACATGTCCACAAAAAAGACAATGTGCATAGTGTATGATTTGGTAAGATTTACGAAAATTTTAATTTCAAAACGACTTACAGCTAAAAGTAAACCACGACCGCCGTAGTCAAACATCTAACAAAAACCAAATAGATTATAAATCTTGATTAAATAAGCTATGTCTAATGACCAATCTTTTTAAGATGCTCTTTATTATCATTGCGTAATCCACCTCCAAAGTTATTGTATAAAACGCGCGAAAAAATCGAACTTTCGGACCTTATAACTTAGAAACCAAACACAATTTTACAATGCCAATGGTCATCAGACATCAAGTTCGATCAAATAAAGCTATTTTGAGCAAAATTTTGGATCTCTGACAAGAAATATGGGCGTGATCTTCTTTCCCCTTTTGTATGGGGAGATGAGCGGGTTGGGCCACCTTAGGTCTAATTTTAAATCAATAAAAAAAGATTTATGTCGTGTGTCAGTCTTCCGTCATTTCTTTGCGGACATCAACAGACTGATTTCATCGACGAATCGAACTCTATACGGTCTCCGACCATTACGTCACTTCTGTTATGGTCAGCGTGTATGTACACGCACTGAATATACATATATGTACGAAAATGTACGAAGGTAACAATAAAGCTCTCTCACGCGGTGTGAAATATAGATGGGGCACGTTAATGCTCTGTCTAGGTTGATGGACGATGTTATTCGCTAAATATGTGCGGTTTCTTTGGCTACCATCGACCGGGAATTTTGTTAAGTTTTTAGAAGGTCTACAGTTGTTTTGTATTAATAATAATAATAATAATGATTTATTTAGAACCATAATATCCATATTAGGCTGCATTACATCACCTGCAATAAACAATAAACGATTGAAATCAAAATGAAATCAATACAAATGGAATTAAAATAGATAAAATTGCAAATCAAATAAAAATCAAATTCTATAAAAATATTAAGATTACATTTAAATTGTATACACATTACATAAAATTCAAGTCTTTGCAGCTATTTTAATAGTCTTTGCAGCTAGACTATTGCCTAAAGAATAATTGTTTATATTGCTCTTAAGGGCGTGATAAGACGCGATTGCGTTCAATTTAAGGACGTAAGAAAAACAATATTTAATTATATTTAAAAATAAACTTCAAAGGAATTTCGAAAATCAAAAGTCTCTGGTATTTTGTGTTTTCAAAAAGTTTTACCACAGAGTGTGAGCATCAGGTAATTACCGTTATAGGTTTCCAATATAGCTAGACCATCAATTTATCTTTCGTCTTTTTGAAATTCCAGAATGAGTAGTAGTTATTTTTAAAAATAATAAATTATCGTTTTATTAACGTCCTTATGGAACTGAATGCAATCACTGCCTTTAATGAAATCTATTTTTTAAATGCTGTGAAAAAAAGGTGAATTCTTCAAAACTTCTTCATTGGAGGTTAAGCAACTCTACATTCAAAGTATTATGGTGCAGGTTTTTATAATGATCAGAAAAAGTCAGCATTTATCAATGAATAATATCAAATTAAAAGACCTACATTATTTGAGGCTGTCAAAATGGTAATTTGCTGCTTCAACACATTATTTGTACTCAAAGGGCCGTTGTCGTCGAGTTGGCCATTGTTATTGCCCGCCGAGGTTTGACAGCGATCTGTCATGCTCTTCAAGTTGACTTTGTTGCGAGTCACTGAATTGGGTATTCTCAAATCTGTGGTCGGACCTCGATTGTAGATCTGTAGTTGAAGAAGCACTTGTTTTGTTTCGGTCTTGTGGTATCAAGATATTTGATGAGCACTTGTTTTGTTTCGGGCATGTGGTATCAAGATATTTGAAATGTACTCCAACAGTGCAGTGTAGTCTTATTAGAACACGATTTTTACGTAACTTTGTGTCTGTGGGGTACAATCAGAGATCATCTTAATATTTGTGTACAATGATACCGACAACGTCAAAAAGGTTTTTAGAATTTAACCCTTGGATAATTTTAAAAATAGCATGATTATGCTTAGGTAGCGTAGATTAGTATGGTTTTCAATCAGCTTCCTCTTAACCGCTTCCGATTATGTTAATTAAGAAGATCCTAACAATAGTTGCCCAGAATAATGATCGACAAAAAAGTCAGAGGAAAGCACACCTAAAAAATCGAGAGAGAGTTTAAAATTTCAAAAGATTGCTTCAAGTTTCTTAAATTATAAAAGCGAAGGTATATCGCGTACCTACTGCAAATGCTAACAACTTTTTTATATAATCTTAAAAGCAATTACATAAAGCCATACTAAAAACGTTTATTAACTTTTATCCTTCAGCCATTCGAGAAGACGAAAATATCTTGACGATGCAATGAAGGTAGCGAGCAAAGAAATAAAAACCACTGATTCACGGTACAAAAGCTCGATAGCACGTCGTACCGTTGTTATAAATCTGTATCAAAACAGGCTCAATGTCAGAAGAATAATCTTGACAGGAGATAGATGAGTTGGGAGATGCTAATCGCAGCTGCGCAGCGCTCGGCGGGAGACCGTCGCGGCGTCTCCGGCCGTCTGTTCTGGTGGCCAATTCTTGCGCTACTTGGTTTACGCACGGATGACACACTTCTGAAACCTCGCTGAATCATTCAATAACTTCCGACTTCTGGTGCATTTACGGATCGCTCATGGAAATGGTTTTTCAATGTTTCGTTAGCGCTGAAATCGAAATTAATTTCTTGCCACATTCCGTGTGGCGTCGCGATTGATTATTAAGAATTCCAAAGTAATCTCATAATACATTCTTATCCTGATAAAACTCCTGATTCCCGACTCGAAATTTCCAGAATTGGCGTTCTGCTGGTCGCTCCGGTCCCGGATGATGTTGATCCGAACTGATTGTGCAATGAACGTCTTACTTTTTCTCTTAACCCCCTTTCAATATTCTCTCGCTGCCGTGTTTAAACTCATCAGACTACCAGAAATCTTTTTTAATGGTTTCACTAGTGTTTACACATTCTTTCGATAGCACGTTAAAGGTTAAAGAACTACATCTACATTAGAAGCAATCTAATTGGATCGTGTAAGACAATTTAGGCCTTAAATGCGTCTGAAACAGAATAACCATAACGTCGTAATAATTAAAACATAAAATGAATATCATGGAAGGGAAAGTCAAATGAAGTACTTTAACAGCGTGTTTATCCGCTAGGTGACCATTTTTTTCATGCTAAGATTAACCATGCAACTTCGACAGAAAAGGTTATTGGTTGCCTTATTTTAACAATATTTTGTTACGATTATCTTACTGCATTCTCCTTCTGATAGCTTTACACTCCAAAGTATAAGCGGTTTTGGCTATTGTGTTGTTTGGCTTAATTGCAAAGATTATAATATGTTTTTTATTAAATTCCTCACTTTGAGAGTTTAGTTTAGGATCTTTTTTCTGTTGCGTGTTTGTGACTTTAATGTTAGTTTCGTACTTATTTGTTTACGTAAAATAACACTTTAACGAAACAAAATTGGTTAATTCCAAACCAAAATTTTGATCATTACAAATCGTTCAAAGAGAAAATCTTCGGGGGTAATGGAAATATGGGTAACGCTTCTTAAAAAAAAGCCTCAGTTCCAATTTCATGCCTTTAGCTCAAAGCATTGCTACTGAAAACTGTCTGGAAATAACTGTCCTCTCAGCTGTCAGCGAGACGGATCGCTTCGAAACGGCGCCATTGAAAAATTAATCGATGAATTGGTTGCTGCACTGGCAACGACCTGTTCGATGTCGTTCATCTTTGCACTTGACTGTGCAGACACTAATATTCTTGCCATTATTTAGGTTACACTAAATCTGCTAACACCGCTTTGGAAAGTTGTAGAAGCAGTGGCTTTAAAGGATATGTTCTGGAGTGGCATTGAAAGTATCTTTGGGCATGTGTAATAGGCAAATATATCATTCCACTAGATGTAGTCACTATCACCCATGTTGGGCTACAAAATAAGCTGTGAATAAATTCATTGACGAAACATGACTTTTCTTTAACTGGAACTAGTGTTAGATCGTGTATTTTCATTAATAAGGAAGAACTTAGCTTTTCTAAAGAATATGCTTTGTATTTAAAAATCTACCCGGAAGCAAGACGACAATGTGAAACCATCAAGCAAACATTCGATACTTATACTTATGTTAACTTGTTGTTTTGGTTAGAGTAAATTAATTATTACTTATATTATTTATAATGCTTATCACGTTACGATGTAAACCTCTAGCTAGACCGAAGCGGTGAATATCTTTTTTGTTTATGCATCACCGTCGAAAGTCCGCTATTTGTTATCAGGAATCAGTTGACCTTTCCGTGAACGCTTTGTGTCATCACCATACCGTATTTCTCTCTAACGGTTCATTCGCTGCAGTCGACTATTTTCGTCCGTTTCGCATTAGGCCGATCCTCGTACAGTCCGAAATGGATCTCGGAATGTTTGCATGTTATTTGTAAGCACTTGATCTTGACCCGCGATGAACTCTGTCAATTCTACTCTGGACCACGTCTGTGCAAACTCAGCCGTTGTATTATTTCGAAAGGAAATTTATTTTCTGTCAGTAATTATATCGTAGAGATGATTCATGTTAATCGTTTTATGTCCAAATAAACCAACAGAAGCAGTAGTAATAAATAACATTGGACATAGAGATATGAGAAATGTTTTTCGATTCCCGTCGCAAAAAGTGAAAAAAGTTTCACGCACATTCTGTCCCGAATTATTCTGTAATAACGGTTAATTTAAAATTCTGAAAAATAATGGTATTTTTAACAATTTGGGTACACTTATGTAGTTGTGCACCACATAATTAATTTTGCTCAAACTTCATACTTTTTCAGAAAAAGTTTGATTTATGAAGCGCCAATTTTTTTAAGAAATTCCAAAATAATGATTAGGCGAGGACGAATTTCTTTTATATTCAGCAGTGACGGGACCCTCGCCGCGTCCACGCTTGACCGATTTTTTTTTTATACCTTCAAGATAATATTTACCTAAGGTCTAGGTTTAGGCGTATCGGATCTGTTGGAATACATCCAGCGGTTAGTTAACGATAATAGAAGTTCTGTTAATCGCGACGGTTGTTACATGGACGTTCTCGTCGACAAGTTATTCGCAATCACTGAAATTCGCGTTATACTTACGGCAAATCTTATTTTACTTGTATATCAGCGTTTTAACATACATACAACTTAATTTCGGGTCTTTTTATCACCCTACCATTTCTTTGAATCATATCATAGGTTAGGGCGCCTCATAATCTTTTTCTTGTTATTAAAACATCTGATCTACTTTTAATTCTTCATTATTGGGATCATGTGGTCCTGTTCTTTCTTTAACTACCAGCATACAGTTGGATAATTTTTGGGCCGAGTGGAATGTCTTGTTTGTTATTAATTATTGCTTTATCTAAAATCTAATCATTATCTGGTAAAATAACATTTTATTGAAAAAAGGCATTCGAATTTACTCAACTGCATTTTCACAATATTAGTTCACAAAAAACTACTGAACATACAATATTAGAAAGAAAAAAATATCTAAGTTCTAGAAACCAAAGATTTCTGTTTTACTAATCAGTGGTTCGTCTGAAGATCTGGGCGCTTGTCTGATCGGTATACAAGCGAGCAGACGCCACCTCTTGCCAAGGAATCCAGCGCGTCTCGTCTTTCCTTTTCTAATATCAATGTCTTCCTGGTGCCCGGTCGGTGACCTATGCATCTAAAGCTCTGCAACAATTGAGACTGTGAATTTGGTAACAGTTTATTTCAATTACCTAGTATCTCTAATATCTCTAATAGTCTCGTTGTTCGGGGTATTGTAGTTCTAGACAATATCCTAAATGCACACTCAGCGAAGCACCATCCCATCAGATTTGCGGGATATCATAGCGCTACCCAGCATGTTAATACTACATTTGGGGAACTTATCGTGGTGAAGAAAAAAACACGCAGACAGACAATTTGTTTCTGATAAACAGCGACGTGTGCTCTGAATATAGTTCTGATGAGGAGAAATCAATGACATAGGTTCCACGGAACAGCTTCCACTGGGGTACCTGTAGAAACAGACCGAGTGACCCTTAACGCCTACAGTATTTAATCCAAGAATGTCAATAGGACTGCGATATCTGACTATAGTATTTCATCACCGGCCTAGTTTCTGATTTGTACAACATCTAAATTTACAATTGAATCTTGTCTCCATCATTCACCATAATTATTTAAAACCGTATAAAGGAGAGCAATACTGATTCAGGAAAGTTATTAAACATAACGACCTAATGGCGACCCCGGCTCACGTATGTTGTTAAGCTTACTAGATACGCAGCAAGTAATACGCAAGACGTGGTCAGATCACGTCTCTGCGTCTGCTTATTAGGTACCTACGTCCACAGTAGCACTAGATACTTGCAAGTTTACTTTGCCTTCCGATAGACAGTGCGAGAAATTGCGTCTTCTCGCGAAATCCAGTTCAATCAAACGTCTCAATTTGAATCTCTTGTATTGATAATGATGTCTCCAGCGTGAATTCGTACCCTCTTTTTCGTTTACATACCTATTTCCTGAATTTACATTATATGTTAAGACCTGAAGAGCTAGATTTTATAGGGTTAAATCTCTTTTAAAATGTTTTTTAATATAGTATTTCAAATTAATATTTTAGTTTCTGGATTCGAAATACATTCTTCGCAGAATATATCTAACAAACTAACCTAATATTTTAAAAAACTTATTTCTCCAGTAACCATTTCACAGCACAGCAAGAAATGGTATATGGGAACATTCGCACACAGTTAAGTTTTGGCGGCTTTGAAGATCAAAATAAACCTAAGTGTTGCCGAGTGGCTTCCTATCATTCCTCAAGTCTTAACTATCTGCGTTGGAATCCAGTGGGGCAATAGAGGTTCTTCTGAAAAAAATTTTTGCGTACATGCACGCTCAGTAATTCTGTTTCCAAGTGGTCAGGGATTGTTTGTACGGATGGTCCATTGCCATTTTGGAATTATATTAAATGTACCATAATAATGGAGACCATGCATCACACAAATTCCGTTATGGGTGGCTGTGCTGAGGACCACATTCATTATGTTTCATTCGTAGGTCGGTCAAGCCTAAATAATGCGGTAAACCTACCACATACCTTTGCCCTTTGCATTTGTCAAATCATCCGGTCCCAAATCATTGTGAAATTTTTATGGCTTTTAAGATTAAATGGAATTTTATTTGCGGGCAGATGTTCTATGGTATTCGTTGAGAAACTTAAATTGCGGGATTCGAGGCGTGAAGGCTCCGGAATCCATTTCAATGTTTGACGTTAGGTGTTGGCGTTTTCTCGCTAATGCTGCCCATTTTCGCTGCGTGGGAAAAGTGGTATTACTGGGCTGCGGCTAGTGGCTTTCCTATTTCTGCCAATTTATTAGCATTAGTCAGCCGTCGGGTACCCTGAGTCCATCAGTGCTCGGGAGCCAGAAATGGCATACGCGGTGATGTTTTGGTAACATTTATTGGTCTTGTCCAGACCGTGCCGAATCGAAAATGTATATGCTATCAACATATCTATGCCTTTCAAATACGAGCATCCAAGTATTTCTGTTTCCAAAAGATTTTTTAAATTTTACCATTTGTAAGTTTTTCAGATTTTCGTTAATCCACAAGTATAGAATGGAACCTAACTGAATGTGTCTCCGTTGCCACAGATATCGGACATCGTGCTGGGACAGGAGACGAACGTGACGGCGCGCGAGGCTCTGCTGAGCTGGGCGCGTCGCTCCACCGCCAAGTACCCGGGCGTGCGCGTCAATGACTTCACATCGTCCTGGCGCGACGGGCTCGCCTTCAGCGCGCTCATACACAGGAACCGGCCGGACCTCGTCGACTGGCGCAACATCAGGTGAGTGTGTAGTGTCACATTCGATTTCATCGCTGAACATATTGCTGTGACAGATGACGACAGGTGAGCGCGCGAGACGCTGCACAACTGGGCTCGCCTTCAGCGCGTTCAAACCTGGCCGGACTTCCTTTATTGTTGATATCCCATATTTTTTTTATTTTCCAGTTCTATTTCTTTACCGAAACTACCATTTTTAAAAAGATTGTTAATGTAGACCTATGTACTACATACCCTACAAATTGTTTTCTAAAGAATTGTTCTGTTTGCCTCCAGGAGTCGGCATGTCCGCGAGCGCTTGGAGACCGCTTTCCACGTGGTGGAGCGCGAGTATGGCGTCACAAGGCTGCTGGATCCTGAGGGTACGTCAGCCTCCATTACACAATGATACCTTTAGTGTACAGCCAATCTGACATCCCCGTATTTGCGTGTTTTTTTTTTGCTTTCTTTATTCTGTCTATCGTTTCTTTCCTGCAGATGCTAGTCTATGATATGTCGATGAATCCATCCAGCGTACTTCCTCAAGTCTCACTTTGAAATGAAACGAAAAATCAAAAGGCTTGAATTTCAACCGGTAAAATCTACTTCCACGACACCCACTTTGAATATTTTCTCCTTTAGTTTCTTAGCATATTTTTTAATTACTTGTATTGATACCTAATGCGAATTGCTTGGATGTACGAACTTTCGCCCGTTCTCATATAAATGTCCCCTAGATATTACCTCGTTTCTGTCCGTTGACAGGTTAGGTTAGTTCTCCTACAGTTATTTCTCGGCTCGCAACTTCCAATTCTTCACGCTGTCACACCATCAGACTAAAAGAGGTCGCGAAGGTCGAGTGAGTGCCCTTCTGGCTCTTGCCCGCGAGGTCATTGATGGACACGTCTTGTAAACTGTAGCCCTTATTAAGTTCACTTTAGAGCGTTTGTGGGTATTTAATACACATGTCTACTCGTTGCGTAACCATTTTGTGGCAGCTGTCGTCGTAATAGTCCATCAACATTTTTTACGTTAAAAGCTAATCTCTTTGATGGTTGTAATTTAATAATTATTTTTCAATTTTATAGGTGTGTGATACAGCATTTTTTCGTTGCTTTTATTTGGCATTCTAGGCATTACCATACGATCATCTTTTATTACGAACATCTGTGGATTTGTCCGAAAATTAATCTCGTTCGAACATAAAATATGTCTAGTGTACATAGGGCGACCACCTTTTTTTTAAACCAAAAGCCACCTAACTGCAAATATCGTTTTTCGTCCATACACGTTTATGCTACTTCAACAAACACTTGCCTATCTGCAAATTTAATCCTACTACTTTCAATCCAATCCTTGGTGAAAATCGAAACTTAATAAATACAGCTAAATAAATCAACGAATTATAAAACCCTCATCCAACTAAAAAATTATGCATGCATGACTATAGTGTCAATCAAGGTCGCTCTTGGCGCCTGAGCTGTCAAAGTTGCCGCGCGCGTCACGCACGTGAGTTTATGGCCTATTGTCTCTGGCCGTTCACATATGTTTCATGTCAACTCCTCATTTGTGATTATTCATAGCTTTCAATATCATCTTCGCGTACTCAATCTCGCATCACCCGTCAATTAACACCTACCCATGGTTTTTAACAAGAATTAAAGAAATATTTACGACAATCTTTGACAGTTATTAAAACTTTGTCTCCCCTTAACACCTTCCGTCCATTCAACGACTTCTGTCTTTAGTTCCCCCGTGCCAGTGTACATTGTGCGGGCTGCCCATTATTTCCGCCACATACTGCGCCCGAGATAATGGCACACTCACGCCGTGGGTGCGCGAGCGCCACTGATTGCGAATCGCGAAAATTGCACCGTGTCGCGAGTCGGGCGCTAGGAAAATGCACTTATCTCGAAGACATCTGTGTATGCGGATAATGAGTTTGGTGAGGATGAGACGTCCCCTCCTAATGACTCTTTGTATTCAGATTGTCCGGGATATTATTCTGCTCATGAAGTACCAAGTAATTACGCCGATCTATCTGTTCCGTGGCTTATTTCCGAATGGTGCGTTTTCGTCTGTTGCAGCAGGTTACGGCAAGAACTATTTGTAATCATATTGTCCTTAATCCTTAAAAGCTTTTCCCTATGTTTTGTTTTGTTCAGAAGCCAGTGAATTTCGTATTTTATACAGTTCAACAGTATACATTTAATTAGTTGCTTTCATTAATTACCACATATACCTTTTCATGGATTTCTGGGATTTTTCGCGACCTTTAGCCACGATTGAACGAAAAGACGGCTGCTTTAATCAATGTCCATACAAAGTGACTTGTTAAATCAAACATTGCCGTTGATTTTGATTGTTTGTCTTTTCGTGCACTCGGCCCTTAGTTCGATCACGTTGAGTTTAGTCGCTGCTAACGTCCATATCTAGCAAATATTTCGTAAAAATTGTGAACAGAACTAGACCAAAAACAGAGCCCTGAGATAAACCAGACAAGGATTTCATGGATTTATGAATTTATTTCGCCTACTTTGGCATGCAAGATTATTATCTCCAAATATGATCTTGCTGGGGAGTAAAAGTATTGAGGTGATTTATTTACAGAGGGCCTTGGTTCCAACCTTTGTCCAAGTATCACGGAAAGGAATGCTATAAAAAATATCTCTGTGTTCAATCACCGGGCGAGTATGGTGCATATTTTTGTATATGTATTTATTATGGCATGTTTAGCTATAAATCAGAACCGATGGTCCAAGATGAGTTAGCAAGTTCTGGGTAGTAAGTATTCTAAGTTTACAAAAGAGGATATGTAAGAGCCAGGATAATCAAACAACCTTGCCAGCGATCCACATGGCTAATGCAGGGTCAACCACAAGTAATAATTGAACTGTGTCCTCTCCTCCAGACGTGGACACGCACGAGCCCGACGAGAAGTCTCTCATCACGTACATCTCGTCCCTGTACGACGCGTTCCCGGAGCCGCCGGCGGTGCACCCGCTGTACGACGCCGAGTCGCAGCGGCGCGCCACGCACTACACCGAGCAGGCGGCCTCGCACCGCGCCTGGATACACGAGAAGATGGCGCACATGCAGGTACACTATCTGGCTCGACCAGCATGATCCTCGGGCAAAGTACTTAAATTCAGAAGCGGACAACTTAAATAAAGGACTCAATCTTTCGCTCCAAAGCTGCGCAACGCCTTTCGAGACGTTACAAATGTGTATGATTGGTGAAATTAGTTTCCATCGTTTATCTGAGCCTACCCTGTGGATATCGTTGCATTACGTCATGATTTCGAGAGTCGGCCGAAGCTAAGTCCCGTCTCCTGTATCTACTGACAATGACGCTGGGTACGCACATCTGTTGTGGCTTCTAATTATGAAAACGGCAAAATGTAAAAGATCCTAGCGTTGCGCTTTCAAGGGTGGAATCTCGTCCTTTGACTTATCTATCACCGCAAAGTACAGGCATTGGAAATCCTTTATTGTTTTTGTGTCGAATGCTTGAGCTCGTGCATTGTATGATTTGTTTGGTCGTTGCAGGACCGCGCTTTCCCGTCGACTTTGATCGAGATGAAGAAGTTGCTCAGCGAGAGCACGCGGTTCCGCACGGAGGAGGTGCCGCCGAGGCAGCGAGATAAACAAAAATTGACCCACATGTATCGGGAGCTTGAGGTATTTGAACTGTCATATGCCTGCCTTCATAAGTCAGTTGGTCTCCCCTCATTGACCAGAATATTTTCTATGTGATCTTACAGTTTATGGCTTTACCAATACTTTTCTAGACACTGCCCATAATGAATCGTCAATAGACAAAATTCTTAAAGACCGTTTCCGTTCCACCACTTTTGAGTACAAAATACTAGCCATTGTGGAGATGACAGTAATGCGGATGTCGACAGAAATACTTCGAGTCCGTCGGCGAGATCGACATCGAGCCGAACCTGCGGCCGGAGGCGCTGGAGCAGGCGTGGTCGCGGCTGCTGATGGCGCACCAGGAGCGCGAGCGGGACATCAACGACGAGATCCGCCGCCTCGAGCGGCTGCAGCGGCTCGCCGAGAAGTTGCATAGGTCCCATTTCCTTCCTACATTATTGACCTGTATGATGTCTATTCTTTGTTTGTATTGCGCTTTATAATTTTCCTCAAAATGTTTGCTTGCGTCGATTGGGGGATCAAGATTTACTCCAGGAACATTGATTTTATTAAAACTTATTTTGTGTCCTCTTTACCCATAGCTTCTTCACTTCAGACAAGTAAAGACACAAATGACAACTGCTGTCTAACAATTTTGGTTCCAAATACTGTGTTGGTTGTCTCTTTTAGTATCACGTGTTTTATGAAATAAAGCATACTCTTTTATACGCTCATTCTGTTCAGCCTTCTTTACACCCCAAAACTTGGAAGCTCATGAAATAATTCGACATTCTCAGTTCTCCATGGATTGCAGTCCCAAGACGTGCAACTATCTACGTCTACCCTAAGCAGATGGCATGTTACTCCTCCCTCTCTACCAATACTTCTTCATTCTTGCAGTTATCAGATAAGATTATAAGGAAAACCCCCAATCCCCTGCGGAGTTCAAGAGGTGATAGCCGTATCGGTGTTCGCCAACAGGGACATCAAGCAGACGGAGAACGTGCTGGACGGCGTCGAGCGGCGGCTCGAGAGCGAGCTGCGGCGGCTCGAGCGCGGCGTGCACCCCGCCGACGCCAAGCAGGCGGCCGAGCACATCGAGCAGGAGCTGCGCGCCACCGAGCACGTCATCCAGGAGATGTTCCAGGACGCGCACGCGCTGCGCGACGGCAGATACGCGCAGGCGCCGGAGCTGCTCAAGCGGTACGTCTTCAGCTTTGGCACCGCCTTCTCGGCTCCGAGGAGTCAACCCGGCTTTTCAGCACCACCTAGTAGAGGAAACTACAGTTTTAAATGGAATCCAAACCATGGAACAGCTGCCATTTGTCACCAAATGCACTTATCTAACTAAAAAAAGTAGTGCATGAACGAGGCAGCAACAAGATGCTGACTCCCATTGTCAATACAGTAATGACATTGTTTTTGGAAGTTTACAGCGGCTGAAATTCATCAATCCAAATTCGCTTTAGCCAAAACAATAAAACCATGGTAGTTTGATAATGGTACGAAAATTATACCAGATAATGGTGGTAAAATTATTAATGATTTTTCTCATCCATACAAACTTTTCCATCTTCTTTACGGAATTGTTCAGTTGCCAGCAAAGGCTGTGTTTGAGCAGACTACGCAGAACCATTTGGTGCAAAAAGGAGCCAGAAATAGCGTTCTGGCTAACAGAATGTCAGTTCCATGTTTTCACTAACCATTCGAGTTTGGAATCGCTCCTTTTTGCTCCACCTCTCCAAGGTGAATCACGGAACCAGAGCAATATCTGTCAACTGTCACTTAAACGTTAGCTTTAAAATCTTCTACAACTACGTAAGTTAAAGTAATATTTTGTATCGATTGGAAATTAGGTATATTTTTAAATTATTTTGCACTTTGACACTTGGCGGTGTGAGCCGTTCCGCCTGATTCCGCTCCGCGTTCACACGCGTCCGCGTGCGGTGTCCGTCGCAGGGTGCAGCAGCTGCACGAGCGGTGGCTGGCCGCGCGGCAGGGGCTCGCGACGCGGCTGCTGCCGCGGCTGGCGGCCGTGCGGCTGCCGGTGCAGCAGACGACGGTGCGCCGCGAGACGCGCACCGTGCTCGAGACGCGCGTCGCCGACACCGACGAGCGCTTCCTGCGCCTGCAGGAGTGCATCCAGTGGTGCAAGGATAAGCTGGTGAGCGGTGAAGTGGTTGGAGGTGAAGCTTCTTTAGCCTCGTTACGCGCTCGGATGCGGGGAGTTAACTGAGCAAAAACCACGTCATGAAAAATCGCGCAACCATCTGTTTGATAGCTATTGTCGAGTTTTAGTTATTAGACCGAATGCTTTTAAAAAAGAGTGTTCTAAGTATGTTTTTTTACTTCCGGGAGTTTTTTTTTTATTTTTTTTTATTTAGGTTTATCAACAAGAACACCACTCAAACATACATGGAAAATACAGATAGAGGATAAAAGACTGAGCGTATTCTTAATTATAGACGAACACAACATTCACTACAAATTAATACCTAACCTAGCACAATTCGAGCTAAAATTTCAAATGACACTAGCACATAACAAGCAAAACACAATAATAGAACAAGAAGATAAAAGAAAAAAATATATTTAAAACGGATATTACATGTAACATATATTAGGATAAACAGTTACTACCTTTCTGATATTTTTCTTAATTTTTCCCTCCATTGCTATTCCAGAACACACATTCAAATCAAAATCAAAATCTTTAATTTTTGATATTGTGTTGAAATTGGTAAATATTTTTGAAAGAGACGAATGAAAACCGAGATTTGTTCTAAATTTATTCTAAATTTGTTCGGAAGATAAGAGTTTGATATCAGGTTTCTAAAAGTGGCCGGCATTTTGAACTTTTTAGTTACCAATTCCCTTAAAAAACCAAGTTCTCTGTGGTCGGCGACAATGTCATAACAAATTTGAAAAAAGTTGTCAACAATTTAATGTTTTTGGTTGCTGCACCGAATCCATCCACTCCGGGGGTCAGGGAATCGAGAATCCCTCGAAAATTACTTTCATTTAAAAATGCATAGAAGTTTCGGTTCTATTGGGTGTCTCGTGACGATACATATTTTTTAAACTCCATATAACGGCAGTCAATTCGTATCTCTGTTTATCTTCATGGTGATTTTATACTTATTCCACAATAAGTATAGTCTTCCATATTTTCTTGGTTCATACATTTCTTAAAAAGTGCTACATTTTGTGCTAAGGGATGCACAGAGAATATGTTAAGGCGGCCCAACCCGGCGGGCCTAACTCATTCGCGGGCACGGTACAAAACCGTGCTGTTGCGCTCTGGGACCTTCTCTGTTTCAAAGAATAAGACGGGCTCCGTGATGAGGAAGATGCAACCTGTCCACATAAAAAAACAATGTGCATAGTGTATGATTTGGTAAGATTTACGAAATTTTTTATTTCAAAACTACTTATAGCTAAAAGTAAACCACGACCGCGGTAGTCAAAAATCGAACAAAAACCAAATAGATCATAAATCTTGATTAAATAAACTATGTCTGATGACTAATCTTTTTACGGTGTTCTTACTTTATCATTGCGTAATCCACCTCCAAAGTTATTGTATAAAACGCGCGAAAAATTCGAACTTTCGGACCTTATAACTTATAAACCAAACACAATTTTACAATGCCAATGGTCATCAGACATCTAGTTTGATCAAATAAAGCTATTTTGAGCAAAATTTTGGATCTCTGATAAGAAATATGGGCGTGATCTTCTTTCCCCTTTTGTATGGGGAGATGAGCGGGTTGGGCCACCTTAAACAAGGATTAGGTGTCTCTAACTGCAAATTTTTCGTCATCACTGAGCGATATTACTGTTGAATTCCGCGAATATTTTGTCCTGGTAGCAGACACACTATATCTTAGGAATCTGAATTGTCATGGCAGAAACAACTGTCGGAGGCGGAGTACGGCTCGGACCTGCCGAGCGTTCAGCACGAGCTGGACAAACACCAACGGGAGCACAAGACCATCGACCAGTTCCACTCCAAGGTAAACGATCATTCAAGTATAGAAAATCCCCTATAAGCGAAGAAGACAAGTAGGTACCTATAATATTAAGAATAATTTAATCTTCTAAAAAATTCTTCTACTTGATCAGGTTAACGAAACCAAAAACAATGTATGTTATAGTCGAATATATTGCTAATTTGGTCAAGTAGAAACAGAACCTAGGTATTCAATTTGGAGACTCGCCAACTCCGATGAGATGGAGGGTCTTTTTTCATCAATGGTATGAAGAATGGCATTCGGAACTGCATACTGCAATACCTCCATCCTCTTCCTTCCATCGCTCAATGCACAAAATGAATGCACCCATTCTCTGTCCACATTCCCAATATAACTGACCCTGCAGTACCTTTATCTATTGGGTCCGTAAACTGTGTATGCCCTCCTTGTCGAGGTATTTCCTGCAAAGTTAAAACTGGAGAATTATCGTGTGAAAAAGCATCTGATCTTGCAGCATGGTTTTAGCGGCTACCGTGACAGTTGGAAAGCCAATGGGAGTCTTGGGTCACCTCTTCTGTAAGGGGCTATACACCATGTCAAAAGCATTCACATAAAAAGAACGATATTTTATAGAGGACCCTACTATAGAGCAGACACAATTAGGAGAGTATATTATAGTGGCAATACAGTTGGTTACCCCACCGATCTGCTATTCTGGATTTTCTCTGAAACATAGATCGCAGGGTTACGGCTAGTTTATCAGTGCCCCGAGGTCTGTGCCTACGTGATTACCACTACACTGATGCATGTGCGCAAATATCCTGTATTGAATGTCAACAGCGAACTTAAAATAGGATAACAATCGTTTTTTAGTCTCTCAAATAAGATTGTTTGCAGACCAGCCGTGGTTTGCACACAACCATTTTGGTTGTAGTTTTTTCGACATGTTTAGCTAACGTATTAACACTATGGTAAACAAGTCACTAAAACTGGTAATCTGACTGCAAATTGGTTTATCTCCTTTTGCAGCGTAGGACTATTTCTAAGAGTGTATCAGAAAATTGCTGTAAAGTTAATATTGTTTTTTCTGCCTGTGAAGATATTTCCCGCTTGTGTTAAAAATCTAAGATTCATATTCAGTTTAGTAATTCATTATTATGAACACATGTCTCCATTGCAGGTATTTTTCGTAGATTAATTTTGGTGATAAAAAAAATTTACTATTTACAATTAGTGTTTATTAAAAAAACCTTTTATGTTCAATCTGTCGCTGTTTCTAATATCTACGATAAATTTATGCAATGACGTTAATTGTTAAATATAATTAGTGTGCATTTCACATCAAATTCTATCTGCACTACCGGTTTTGATACTAACAGTGCATTGCATTTAAGCTTGTGTTTATATTTAAACGTTCCTCTAAAATGTGTCAGGTGGAGCAATGCGTGCATAACCGGGTGAACTTCACTGGCGAGGAGTTGATCCTGTACAACCAGCACCTGAGCCAGCTGCAGAAACTGTACGCTGAGCTGCTCTCCACCAGCACCAAGCGGTTAGTGTCCTCCCAACCCGTAGCCGACTTCTTTAGTCATAAAATTATCTCTCAATTTATTGTTGGCAAAATTCTAAATTTATTTATTGTAAACAAAAGGTTTTTAATTTCTCTACGTGCAACTTGGAACAAACTTTTTGGACATAGAGTTGATTGGCAAATTACTAAAGTTGATTTCACAATAACTGCAACATTTTTAAGATTTTTTTTAAAACTATTTTGTATTATATTTATTGATTTAAAGTTATCTGTGTTTATCTATGTGTATAAGATATCTTTACTTGTTTTTGTACACCTTAGCGTTTGCTATCGTTAGTCCTTTGTACATCTACATTGTACATCAGTCCTGTCTAGTCTCCTCTTTAATATAATGATTGATGACATTGTAGGGTTGACAAGCTTGGTGTCCTGTCTTCTATATGCTGATGATTTGAAGCTATTCTTACGTATTAAGGATGAAACTGATTGCGAGGTTATTCAACGTACTCTTGATGTAGTGTATCAGTGGAGCATCACAAACAAACTAGCTTTTAATCCTGAAAAGTGTATAGTAGCATCATACACCCGCTCACTCACACCACTGATGCACGACTACCGCCTGGGTGCTATAGGAATTCCCAGGGCGACAGAAGTTAAAGACCTCGGTGTTGTTTTTGATGCACACCTCACCTTCAATCCTCACATACGAGCATTAACAAAAGCCTCATTTGGCAAGCTGGGTTTCGTACTGCGAAATGCCAAAGAGTTTAAGGATCCGATCGCACTAAAATTATTGTTAATACGCTTGTCAGATCTAAGCTAGAAGCGGGGGCAATTGTCTGGTCTCCACATGAGGATCACTATATTCTCATGCTGGAGAAAATTCAAAAAAGGTTCCTGAGATTTTTATATACTCAGATAAACGGGTATTACCCTTATTTGTACCCAACAGCATTTTTACTCGGGATTCTGGGCTTCAACTCACTTGAACTTCGGAGATCCCGGGCATTAATGCTGTTTGGTTTAAAAATTCTGATCGGTAAAGTTGATTCGCAAGCTTTACTACAGCTGGTACTATCACTGAACGTGCCTGATGGTTACGCTCGACGGCGGAACGCACGTTTATTTGCCGAGATCGTGACGCGCACCCGCTCTCACTACTGGTCGCCCATATGTCTCGTCCTGAGGCTGTTCAATGCGATGCATCTGTCAACACCTGAATGTGATGTGTCTGTAAATCTGAGAAGGACGTTTGAGAGAGTGTGCACGACATTTTTGGAAGGCTATTTGAAAGTTAACTCATCCATAGTTAATTAAATGTCTGTTTTTTTTTCTTCCATATTGAAATTAAGTTTGCTACATTTCTACGCCTTGGTTTTCTGTTATGTAAAATGTATGTATTTGTCAAATAAATAAATAAATAAATAAATGAATGTGATATCTGTCCCTAGGTTTTTGCATTTCACCAACAAGAATTTCACCATGTCTGTTGCGGCTACCTCAGCCCGGAACCGACGTTTGCATAATCTATTGTTTTAGTTGTCATTTTAAAAATATTTAATTTGATCTCCAGACTGTCAGTTTTGCTCCGACGGAGCCCTAACAATGTCATAAACGTAATCACTGTTGCTGGCCCTTTACTCCTCATTTTCTTCAATATCACCATTTTCGGCAATACATCGTCGGAGTCAACCTGAAACCTGTCGGAATGCCGCAGGATATCGGAGCTGGACGCGCTGCAGGACTTCCTGCAGTCGGCGACGGCGGAGCTCAACTGGCTCGGCGAGAAGGAGGGGGTGGAGCTGTCGCGGGACTGGGCGGACCCGCACATCAACCTGCCCGCCGTGCAGCACTACTACGAGGTGCGTTTCAGTTTCAGTTTCTTTATTTCCTCCATTAGATGTATATTACACACTCGGATTCGTATTTTTTTTCCTATCGGTTCCATTACTAAGGTTGGTCTTTGTATATTTTCGACACCGATCTATTACAAATCCGAAATTCACGCATGGCTATTTTTAGCTCTCTCGATGTGCTTTTCATTTAGTTATTTCGTAGAAATCTGTACTCCAACGGTGGAACTCTTAATACAGAGTGTCAATTTCTCACCAACTTCTTCTTTGAGAACCAGCTGTGATTAATAATATAGGAATAATTTTATTTTAAAGATTGTGGCCCATTCATTACCGTATATAAAATAAACCTTGGTATTATTTCTGAGCACAAATTGGCAATTCAAGTGATTTTGGTTTGGATTGATTTGGTATAAACAATTTGGTTTTTTGTTGCAAGCATTCCTTTGGAGATGACGACGAGGTTTGGGTTTTTGATATTTGTTTGAATATCTAGTTTTTTTTTCAATTACTTCATTATTTCTACAATATTTTGTAATGGCGACTAGTCAGAGGTGTAGTAATACAAACACATCTAAATTAGTGCATATTAATTTGTTTTAGAATACTTTTTCTTCAAAATCGTTTTTTTTTTGGATTTTTTTTTTGTTTTTTATCAACGAAATTTACTCAGTTAAGTAACATCATGTTCGAACGGCCCGTTAGCTATGTTACTCATAGTTTACCAATAATTTGAATCCCACTGGTCCAATTTCCTTCACATTTGGTGTATACAATCAGTGAAGAAATATCTCATTCTACACGTTTTTGTTTTTTTAAAGGGCTGAACCTAGTCAACTGAAAGTAAAAGGAAATCTTCAAACAAATTTTACTATTTTCTGTGCTTTGGACACGGGTTGCTTCACTTGTGCGTTTCGGCATGTAAAAATTATCGGGCCTGCTTCATTTCTTCACGTGCATGTCGTAAGTGCGACTTAGGGATTTATGGGCCTGATACGTACAATTGTAGTTTGAAATAAAACTCACTTGCTAGGTCAAGCCTAAAATATAAAAGAGTGATGGTTGAACTAAATTAAAAAATCTTTTTAATTTAGTTCAATGCAGCCGTGCAACATAAGGAATTTCCTGGCATTGCACCTAGTTTCCACGAGGTGTGCTGGGCTATGATCGTGACAGTAGTCATCCATGTCTGAGTACATAAAAGTAAATCGGGACAGTGGTTTTCAGGTGATTCTCATGTGAAGCGTAAATTTCTGTTGAGTACTGGTCACGGTCACTGGAACACAAGTTTGAGGTTGCTAAGTGTGCGTATTGATGCAGCAACTGATGTCGTCCCTGGAGAAGCGCGAGCTGCAGTTCAGCAACGTGATCGACCGCGGGGAGGCGCTACTGGCGCAGCACCACCCCGCCGCCAAGACCATCGAGTCACACCTGCAGGTACCTGTACCACCTTCCTTGTAGCTGGAGCGCGAGCTGCATTTCAGCAACGTGATCGACCGCGGGGAGGCGCTACTGGCGCAGCACCACCCCGCCGCCAAGACCATCGAGTCACACCTGCAGGTACCTGTACGACCTTCCTTGTAGCTGGAGCGCGAGCTGCATTTCAGCAACGTGATTGACCGCGGGGAGGCGCTGCTGGCGCAGCACCACCCCGCTGCCAAGACCATCGAGTCACACCTGCAGGTACCTGTACCACCTTCCTTGTAGCTGGAGCGCGAGCTGCATTTCAGCAACGTGATTGACCGCGGGGAGGCGCTGCTGGCGCAGCACCACCTCGCTGCCAAGACCATCGAGTCACACCTGCAGGTACCTGTACCACCTTCCTTGTAGCTGGAGCGCGAGCTGCATTTCAGCAACGTGATCGACCGCGGGGAGGCGCTACTGGCGCAGCACCACCCCGCCGCCAAGACCATCGAGTCACACCTGCAGGTACCTGTACGACCTTCCTTGTAGCTGGAGCGCGAGCTGCATTTCAGCAACGTGATTGACCGCGGGGAGGCGCTGCTGGCGCAGCACCACCCCGCTGCCAAGACCATCGAGTCACACCTGCAGGTACCTGTACCACCTTCCTTGTAGCTGGAGCGCGAGCTGCATTTCAGCAACGTGATTGACCGCGGGGAGGCGCTGCTGGCGCAGCACCACCTCGCTGCCAAGACCATCGAGTCACACCTGCAGGTACCTGTACCACCTTCCTTGTAGCTGGAGCGCGAGCTGCATATCAGCAACGTGATCGACCGCGGGGAGGCGCTACTGGCGCAGCACCACCCCGCCGCCAAGACCATCGAGTCACACCTGCAGGTACCTGTACCACCTTCCTTGTAGCTGGAGCGCGAGCTGCATTTCAGCAACGTGATCGACCGCGGGGAGGCGCTACTGGCGCAGCACCACCCCGCCGCCAAGACCATCGAGTCACACCTGCAGGTACCTGTACCACCTTCCTTGTAGCTGGAGCGCGAGCTGCATTTCAGCAACGTGATCGACCGCGGGGAGGCGCTACTGGCGCAGCACCACCCCGCCGTGGCCTCACAGTGGATAGAAAGGTTGCGGTGATCGGAACTAAGTAAAGTAAAAGTTTATTGATTTCGCATTGATAAATACTACAAATTAACATGGTAAGTAATTAAGTAGTAATAGAAAAATTTGAAAATTTGAACATAATTACAAACACACGAACAGAGCAATAAAAATAATCAGAAGTATTTAGTATGAGTTGGTTTATAAAATTAATTGGTCCCTGTCTCCCACCTAGGATACCCTGTGCTGTGGGAGACAGTGTCTTTTGTTGTTTTTTTTCGTGATACGATAACAAAAAACACTAATTAAAGGTTTTGACATAAATAATTATTTTAAGGACGTTACGTGATCGACTGTCTTCAATTTGATAAGGGCAAATTAAACAACATCTAAACATATTTAAAAATAACCACAATGAATTAAGAAAATCAAAGATTAAATAAATAAAGACTTCAAAATTATTTTTTTAAATAAAATATGCTTTCACTTTAGCCCTTATGGAACTGAATGCAATGAGGTGTTCTCACGCCCTTTAAGCGAATGCACTGGTACTGCAGAGTCGACAACGGAGACAATTGGACTGTGAACTGCAACGGTAATTTGTTTTGACAGGTGATGCAGTCGCAGTGGGCGTGGGTGCTGCAGCTCACACTGTGCCTAGAGACGCACCTCAAGCACACCACGCACTATCACAACTTCTTCCAAGAGGTCAAGGACGCAGAGAAATGGATCGTCAAGTGAGTTAGAGCTTTGGATGCCGATTCAACACCTTGGATTGAGTCAACAGTCCACCCGGCTATTCGGAGTATTTTTAATCTACGTAAATAATAAAAACATTTATTCGTAATTGTACAGTCGTTTTGTCTGAAATCTGTACACCGGAAATAGAGACAAATTTGATATCTCTTTCCATCATGGTGATGTCAACCATAGAGTAAAAGGGACTTAGGAATTCCTTCTCTTTCTAGTGTATACAATTGAGTGGAAACGACTGTACTTTTTCATTAGATTTTACAACTAACATAATTCCAATACCACATATTGTTGTCCTTGTGACACCCTTATTTAACCCTGTTATTTATGTAACGGGACAGGTACATGACATTGGATGATCTTTAGGATTTATTGTGTGGGTGTGTGAACATGCGTGTGAAAGAGAGTAGTTTTTTTTTTATGTGACTGGACATGGATGGCTGATACCACACCTTCTGTATTAGCCCAACACACCACATGGGAACTAGGTGTCATGCCAGGACCTTACTTATATTGCACGGCTACATTTAACTGGTTGGAAAACACGGACAATTTTCATTGCTGCTTCGAACATCGTTCATTCCATGCGATGGTACTCATCGCCGCTTCGATCATCGTTCATTCAATGCGATGGTACTAGTAAGTAAGGAACCTACAGTTTAACGTGGAATCCGAACCACGGCCAGCCTCTCTTAACGGTCGAATGGTCACCCATCCAAGACCAGACCGGACCCAGCGTTGCTTAACTTCGGAGAGCGATCGCCGAAGTGTCGCGCCACTGGGCTATTGAGGCTGACAAAGTATGTATGTGCAGACGCGAGGAGATCCTGAACAGCACGTACTCCCAGTCGGAGTTCACGCTGGACGCCGGCGAGCGGCTGCTCAAGGGCATGGCGGAGCTGCGCGAGGAGCTCAACGCGCAGGGCGAGCTGGTCGCGCGCGTCGCCGCCGACGCGCAGGACGTGCGCCCCGTGCGCCAGCGGCGCGCGCCCGTCACGCGCCCGCTTCGCGCCGACACCGTCTGCGCCTACAAGCACGCCAACGTGAGTCGCGCGCTCTGTGCTTCACCTCTTTTAATAATAATAAATGGTAAAATAAATTATTGTACAGTGAAAGTTTTGAATCCATAGGCACCCGAACTAGTTTACACTGTGTGTCAGGTGCCGATGGCACCGATGGATGGATTATGCAACTTTTTGAAATTATTGATCAACTTAAATTTAAAATAGAACAAAATTAAAACATAAAAAAATTAGCTATGCAGAGGGAATACTTCTGCCTTCTTGTATGAATTGCTCGTAAACACTCCATATCGGTAAACCTCAATCATAAAAGGTAGAAAGAAAATACGTGATTATGCATTTCATTTTTTTTTTTATGTATCTAGTTAGCAATCTGTTTCTTCCAAACAATAATCTAGGATGCTGTCAGATTTTCATCAGTTAATGTATCCTCAGCAGAGACGTGCACCCAGTGGTGCTATCCTCGTCGTTTGTCTGCGAATCTTGTCGCTAGTTCTGGTATACTATTTCTCTTAAGTCGAGAGAATGCATTTCATTATGAGTATGTTGTTTTTCTTTGCTTACCCTAAGTTGTAAAATTTCCCTATGATAGGGTTGATTTCAGGGGAGGGAGAAATGATTGAGGCAATAAATCCACCTTTGCATTGTACTTTCGTGTGGATTGCAATAAAGAATATTATTCACAGTATTTATTTATTATCAGATTTTACGTTTACATTATTTAATACAAAAATACAAAAATAAGCTATAAAAAAATTGCCTGCAAGGCCACTCCGAGCTACAGGGACAGAAACCGCCGAACGATTCTCGGGTTTGACAGTAGAACCGCTTTCTGCATCTGGAATCGGAGCGTGTATTTATAATATTATTATTATGTGCCATTCAACAAACCTACAAGGAGACTAGGGGGGCTAATCTTGAAATTCACATTCGGGAGTGATTCACAGTCACAAGTGACTCACAAACGTTTTCACTTATGGAATGACAGCTACTCGTTGTCAACCCTTTCACGCGAGTCACTTTAGTGTTGTCCTTTACCAATTATTCTCAATAGAGTGAGATGACACACGAGATGACGTGATGTGAAAGCTAAGTGTAAATGTTTCCATTTCATCTCTAAATTGAACTAGTGTTTGCTTCGTGAGTACAGCTGTCGCTAATATTCTAAAAGGATCAACCCAACTCAAAGTATATCTGATGGCTAGAGACTGATTGCATGATAAATACCCAGAAAAAAAAATTTAAAAAAAAATCTGATGACTAACCGAGCGGGGCACACGCGCAGGTGGCGATAGAGAAGGGCGCCTCGGTGACGGTGTTGGACAACTCGGGGCGCAGCCGCTGGCGCGTGCGGCTGGGCGGCGCGGGCAGCGAGCTGCAGTTGCCGGGCGCCGTGCTGGCGTTGCCGCCGCCGTGCCAGGAGGCGATCGACGCCGCCGCGCGCCTGCAGGCCGCGTACGATCGGGTACACGTCGCACTATTCCACAATGACCTTTTAAAGAAATGGTGGATCCGTTACGATATGCTAAGCTGTTCATAATTTTTTTCAAAATTTGACTCTTTTAAGCTCTCTGTAATGTGGAACCTCGTACTTCAGCCACTCAGGAAGGTCAAAGAAGACGATAACATCGGCGACGATATTTTCAGCTCATACTGCCTGTAGTCTGAGATTCGGAACGCAGCCAAACACATTCTCGCTTCCACCCCCACCCACAGCTACGATTTACGACCACAGCGAGCCTAGCTGTCAGTCGTCTGCTGCGTACGAACGTGGCGGATGCCTCCTTGACAACGGGCTGAGCGATAAGCTCGAAACGTCGGAGAATATCTCTTCCCACCGCGTGAAAAGCCGTAACATTTTTCAAATATGTCTAAGGACTGCGGTAATGTCTAAAGTATCATACAGATAATATTTTCCAGAAAATTTTGAATGCCTTTGAGACCAGTTGTAACAAATACTCGCTTTTCTTTGCTCTCTTATTGAATGTTTGTGTGGGTGTTGCCAGGTCATCCAGCTGTGGCAGAGGAAGCAGCTGCGCATGCGGCAGAACATGATCTTTGCGACCATCAAGGTGGTGAAGGGGTGGGACTTCCCGCAGGTATGTCACTCGTGTTCGAGGCGGATCCAGGGGGGGTCATTGTCGAACCTAACCTAACCTAACCTAACCTAACCTGAGGCAATACTGTACTCACACGCATTTCTCTAATACAGCATGCTGCATAGAAGAAGCCCTTCAAATATTTGTTAATTCGTTGTCTGAAATAGGTCTAGAAATCTCAACTTCCAAAACAGAAAGTTGTGTATTTGCCAGAGGTCACAGAAAAATAATGTCTAATGTAAATGTTAATGGAATACCTGTTAAACGAAGCAAAACTGTTAAATCACTTGGATTATGTCTGGATGAGGGGCTCAGATGGAGCAAACAAATTAAAGAGGTAATACTTGAGGTTAACAAATTTCATAATACTTTCAACGCATTTTCTAAGCAAATATTTTTATGGTTGTTAAAGATATTTAAAAATAGGTACCATGTTTATCTTTCACATAATGCAATTTTTTAATTTTTGGACTAATCTTTTTTTACTCCTATGATTCCGATAATTCAAAATTTCAAATGTCTTATTATTGTACTTAATTTGAAAAAATGATTCGCAACCACATGGAACCTCTCATATCGAATTTTAAATAGTTGGTATCAGTAATAATACATCGAAATGGTGGCTATTCTTTAAATAATCATTCTTACCTTTCGACAACAGTGGGCAAAACTAAAAGTGTTTTGAAATTGAAATGTTCAAGCGATAAACAACTCAACACACTCATGGATTTCTACCTGCAACTTGATGTGCTTGAATCGTCGCATCGTTGCGTTTTCGTTAAATATAAAAAGACGCCGCTTTCATCCTTCCTTACTCATAATAAAGAGCTTTACGTCCGGGCGTTAACGATCAAATGTGTACACTGGGAAGGGACTCCTTATACTCCATAGTTGACGTCAACCGACATAGCGACAGTGTGAACTCTCGATTGTGTCTCAATTTCCTATTATTTATTATTTGAAACTGGGTGTCGTGCCCTACAGCCCCTAATCAGTGTCCGTAGCTCGACGTCACTGCCACCTGAGAAGATCTATTGTGATTTTAACCCTTTTATAGCTCGCTCTCTAACCCTACACTTTTTATGAAGTGTAGTAGTTTTTGGGGAGCGATCGATCTGATATCATCTGGGTGCATCATATGCCCGCCTAGGTGGATACTTCTTTTGCATCCTAAGGGCCCACAGTCGCATAAAATGTGAAGTGGAGTTTCTTTCTCCTGGCAACAAAATCTGCAAACATCCGTTTTGGACAAATTCGTTACTTTCATGTGTTTGTTTGGTTTGCAGTGACCTATTAGAGCTCTCAATTTCCTATGTATAAGTTTCGACCGTCCGTACATTTCGAACTTGCTTGCCCCGGTGCGGCAGTTCGTGGCGATGGGCGCGGAGCAGCGCACGGCGATCCGGCGCGCGCTCAACGAGGACGCCGAGAAACTGCTCGCGGAGGGCGACCCGGCGGACCCGCAGCTGCGGCGGCTGCGGCGCGAGATCGACGACGTCAACCGGCTCTTCGACGAGTTCGAGCGGCGCGCGAGGGCCGAGGGTGAGTCTCTTCAGCCGTGCGATATCGTTAATTTCTAATTATATAAACTACTTACTGCATATTTATGGCTAATATCATAACCATGCCAGGTTATGATAGCGTTACATTAGGTTAGGCTTTACCAGGATAGTTGCGGGCCGCGATGCAGGTCCCCCAAGACGACATCAGCCGTCACACACACACACCCAAATGCGTGTGGTATGTACGTTTAAGGTGGGTTGGGGTTTTAGAAATTTGGAGACAGTGGTCTCATATATAGTAGGTGCACCTCTTCCTCGTTTTTATTTCATTTCATTTCATTTATTTAAACTTTTTTGTTAGTCAAACTACACTAAGTTACGTCAAAAACTGAATGATCCACAGATTCTATCAACTCGTTGCAATCGGGACACAAATGCATATCTCACAATTATAGCTTTTATATAGATATATAGAATACATATGTAAATTTATTTGCTCTATTATTTATGTTTAAACTCTTAGCAAATCTTCTTACCAGGTCATTTTTTTCAGCATCATTTGCAGTGTATTCAGTAAAATATGAAATAAAACAGAGAAACTATCGCTTTTTCAACTCTACTGCAAATTTAATAAAAATTAGATACGCCTGTTCGTCCCGGGTGCGCCGAACTGTGTAAAGAAGAATCCGCAAAGAAACTTTACGAGTTTTCCGTCCACAGCATTATTTGAGGTACTACTGCTCTGTTGAAATGTGTATCCTGTACGGCGTTGAATAATTCTGTATCAAACTAAGAGTAGCCAGAAATGGTAGAGGATGTTTTCAGTCATGTTGTTTAGGTTTAGAGCTTAGTACCTACTCTTGTTCATAGAATGCATTTAAACAAGAAAGGCTATAAATTCTTATGTAATTACTTTAGTCCATTTGTACCAAAACAATTGACTGTGTGTGGGAAATTACCTTGTAATTACCCAATGAATGAAATCGGTTGTTCTGTCAATTGATTAATTATTGCGTCTTAAACTTTTTCCCATCACTTCTATATTTGTGTTCAACTGATAATTGATTAAATAATTTCATCGTCTTAAATACTAATGATAAGATGCTAGCCGAAATCAATAAACATTTTAGTGACTACTGTGCCGTAACAATATTTGCCTCTAATCACTTATATTTTAAGAAAATAAAATTGAATTTATCTGAGAAACCATTCTATTGGCAGTCATTCTAATAAAAAAAAAATTTAACAGAAAATAATACATTGAGTGCTTTATTTCCTGCTAAATCAAGGGCAGTACTCTTAACTGTTACATGTGGTCACTGCCTCTCTTGATGACCAGACGATCTTGATATTTGTCCAAATAAATTCCTAATAGTGACAAACAGGGTAGAGCATCATCAAATCTAATAAAATTACCTTAACTCAAGGAGAACAATCTCGAATATTTCAGTGACCAAAGTGAGTAGCTTCGAAATAAACTTTGAAAAACAAATAAAAAATGAAGATGTTTTGCTCGCACTACACACATAATAGCCAATGAACGTATCTTTCGGGAATCAGCACGGTAGGAGCACGCAACATGTTAACTGCTTCTGGCTTCTGTGACAGACGCATGGATCATTTTGTGCCACGTGAGATTCCTGGGCACTTAACGATTGTTTTATGATCATACACCCAAGCAGTTTGGTCGAGTGTGAATTTATTTTGTTTTGAAAAAACGATTTCGTGAATTGTGGGATTTTTGTGACGAAAATCTTAAATTAATTTGCAAGAAATACTTGTATACTCTACGAAAAACATAGAAAAACGAAGTTTTAGGAAGTTGTGAACTGAAGCTACCAAACTACTGCAACAATTTTCTGTTGGAAGCCGAAAAAGAAGTCATCGAAAATGAAGAAACTAAAAAGAATGTTCTCGCATGGAAAAGGAGGTACGCATGTTTGCAAGTTTGTTTACAAGCAATTTTCCTTTAGGTGCTATTATACATAGCTAAAAATATTGTGCGTGCCCACATTAACAATACTGTTTTTAATCAGTCTTTTTATCACGGGTGACTGACTCTTGAGAACCGAATATTTAGTTGTTTTTTAGCGGCTGACATCATGTTCGCCAATTTATCAGACACACCGTGGGGAGCCCATTGCTATCATGTACCTAGTTGTAGCAGTCTAAATCTTAGGATTAAGACGGTCGTTACCTTATGGAATCTCCATACTGCGGGTGATAACTGTTTAAATGCTCTTAATGTTTTGTTAGGTTTTGAAATTTTGGATATAAAATTATGTTGTCAAAATATACGTCTATGGGTTTAAATTTTTTAATAGACCTTTTAGATTGGAAAATATAGGCTAAAACAATGGAAAAACTTGTCTTTTTTACCTTAATCTTAGATTTTTTTTTCTGAAAAATAATTTTACAAAAAAATGAAAACATAAGGACATAGAATAAAGCTTTCTAAAAAACTTTATGATAATTTAGATTAATTTAGAAGTTCTGATAATTTAGGGGCAATCTACCGCTAAGGCTTGGTCGTGCAAAATTGTGCCTTGGTCAATGGATAAAGAATGCATTTCTTAAAACTCTTCAATATCCCCCTGCTTTCATGACAGCCTTAAAGATAGATCGAACATCATCTAAAAAGGGACTTGTTTTCCTTGGTCCTTAAATAATTTCTTTAATTTCGTGCAACGTAAAATTTTCGTTCAAAATCGGATATATCATAGTACGAGTATAGTGATCGGGCTTACTTGCAAGATAGTATAGACTGGCTCTTAAATTGTTTAAATCATTTTATTTATCGGCTACTGCAGCAGTGACATGCTCTGATATGATGTCACTGGGTAGGTGTTTCTTGTTTGCTATAAGTGGATCAACCAAGTTTTAAATTGCCCTGACTCATATCCCTCTCTTGAAAGGTCTATAATTTGAATCGATCAAATTTTCTCTACTTTTCCGGCAACCTGAATGTTTAAAAGATAAATGATATTTGATGACAAAGATGACCGAAAAATTTGTGAACGTAATTGTATGCATAAAATCCTTCATTTAATGTGCAGTGGGTGGTAAGCGGTCATTCCCGAATTTAAATGTGGCTATTACCGTCCATCACACTTACCTCCACGACATCACTAATTGAAGTTAACAGCAGCCGCTTCCCGGTATTTATTGAGTTACATTTGACCGTGACATTGTGCTGTTATGATATGTACCGTGATGTAATAGTGAGGCGCTTCAATTGCTTGCAGACTTGCTCTCAGCAGTATTTAGTATTGGAGTAGCACGACTGTCTTTAGTTTGATAATTAGTTGGGTATATGCTTTCCGCAGTACGTCACAGTTATGAGACATTGTGCGTAAGAGGTGACTGCCTAAGCCATCCCAGCTCTTTCTTAAATTCAAGGAGGGTACTAAAAAAAGGCTACGGATTTTGCCACAGAATTCTGGGAGGAATCCTGGTGAACTCAGGATCCGTGCCCACTAGCTGTTACACACCTACACCCCAATACAACATGGGTGGGTATTCTGCTCCCTCTATGGTGATTGTCTTTATCGAATCCTTTAAGTTGATTGATCCTTCGATGATTCGGAGTGTAGTTTACAAGCACCCCGGTATGGTTGTACAAGCTGTGCAAGTATAGTTCGCATTCCAGTGTAGTTCTCGAGGCTTGTAGGTTCGTTTCGTTTATTCCTCTATTTCCCTTCATGAAGTTTACAGACACTTTTGGATTCGTAATTCTTTTTAAAGACGGTTCAATTATAACATGAAATAGAACCGACAAAAACTGCTTCCGGAGTCAAGATATTTTTTTATCTTCAAGCAAAACATTAATACATCGCAAAAAAACTCCATCAAATGCTACCACCTACAGCAAAAAGTAGAGAACAATAATTTGAGAGCAACCTCCACAATTAAGTATCCATAAGATTCCTGTATGAGATTCTGACCAAAACCTAGACCCGAATAATGCTTAACTACGACTGGGATGTACAGAGCCCTCAAGCATCACCGTTCGCCAATGAATAGGCGGCAAATAAAGCTTTCACGCTGATCATTTATCCGAACACGTCTCTGTGCCCGCAGAGGAGTCGAAGAACGCGGCTCGCATCTTCACGGAGCAGTCGGTGGAGCTGCTCGAGCGGCTCGAGGTGCTCGAGCGGCAGCTGCACGAGCGGATCGCGTCGCACGTGCCGCGCGACCTCGACACGCTCGAGCACCTCGTGCTGCAGCACAAGGACTGGGAGAGCGGCGCGCGCGCGCTCACGCCGCACGTCGAGGAGCTGCAGGCCACGTTCAGAGGTACGGACGCTGGGATCCGTCTTACTTGACTTCCATATCCATTGTGTGTACGGGCGATTCCGTATTCGACGGCACTTGTACCGTCACGTTAGCCGCGTCCCGCCCACGACTGAGATATTGAAGGGCAAAATGCACCATTATCTGGCAAGACTTCCAGACATCTAGGATAAACTGGAACCAACTCTACCCTCAGTCTGTTAAGCAAATACTATCCATTGCATGAACTCTTCTTGAAGCCTTTCGAAAAAATTAAGACCTGGCCCATATGTGCTCGTTCTAAGTCAACATCGAACCCCATTTATTTTATTCATAGAAGAAGAAAACTTTTCATTCAATGTGTCTTATATCAGGTATTGCCCTGAAGACTCCAGCCATGAAGAAGACGCTGGAGAAGGTGACGGGCAAGTGGAATGCCATGTGGTCTAATTCGCAACTCTACATCGAGCGGTGAGCATCAGCCCCATTTGTGTGACATCTGTAGTTGGAATTTTAAACATACAAAGTTAATGTAGTTACATAATATGTTATCAAATCCTAGCCTTTGGATCAATTATTTAAAACGTATGTTATTGAAACAAAAATATTTATATTCGATAACATTATGTCTGATTTATTGCTTGAGATGTTGCTAAAGTCAAAATCCATGGTTTTTTTTTATATGACTGGATATGGATGGCTAATACCACACCTTCTGTCATGGTATTAGCCCAACACACCACATGGGAACTAGGTGCCATGCCAGGACCTTCCTTTTATTGCACGGCTACATTGAACTGTATGGAAAACACGGACAATTTTCATTGCCGCTTCGACCATCGTTCATTCAATGCGATGGTACCAACGCGGGCGGTATTTACCCTACCACCTATTAAGTAAGGAAGGGGACCTACAGCTTAACATGGAATCCGAACCACGGCCAGCCTCTCTCAACGGTCAAATGGTCACCCATCCAAGACCAGACCGGACCAAGCGTTGCTTAACTTCGGAGAGCGATCGCCGAAGTGTCGCGCCACTGGGCTATTGAGGCTGACATGGTAGATTTGTGACGTTTTTTCTACTGGTGCTGATGAGTTTAATATGTCAACATAGTTTTGTTTTTTTTTGTGTTAATGACGCATGGTTTTCAGGCTGAAGTGCGTGGAGATCTTGCTGAACAGCATGGAAGAGAACAACCAAGCCATCTCCGAGTACGAGATCAAGCTGGCCCAGTTCAGCGATCTGCCCAATGATCTTGAAATCCTCAAGGATGTGAGTCTCTCAGAGATACAAATTTTACTTTGTAAACCAGATTTATTGTCTTTAACCCTTTGACAATTGGAACATCACCTTTCATTGCACACATCACACATATTATAGCTGGCGTAAATCCATCGCCTGGAACCCAGACGGCAAGCATTCTTGCGTTCCGTAGTGATGGTTTCTGTCCAAGAACATTCGAGTGGCGTGCGAATCGTTCCGCAGATCCACGAGGAGCTGGTGCGCATGCAGGCGGCCGCGTCCCAGCAGCAGGTGCAGATGGAGCAGATGAACGACGACGCGGAGAACTGCCGGCGGCTCGTGGACAAGTCGCGCGGCGCGCTGCCGCACGCGTCGCTGCCGCGCGCCGGCAAGCACGCCGACCTCGAGCGGCTCGACAGGGACGTCGCGCAGCTCAACGGCCGCTGGAGCAACGTCTGCAGCCAGCTCTCGGAGAGGTCGGTCGCATTGCAATCGCATTCAACCCAGCGATATATGGGAAAGATTGGGTAAAACAGCCTCGGTAGGCCCAGTGGTGCGACGCCTTGCGATTCGATAAGCTTGGCAAGCACCTCTGAGCGCATGATATGGCACTTGGACATGAATGGCTAATACCGAACTGACCGTCAGATATTAACCTAACACACCACATCGGACTTAGGTGTCATGCCAGGACCTACCTTATATTGCTCAGCTACATTGAATTTCATTGGTTAAAGCGGCGTGTCACAGAGAAAAATGGTGTTAGCTCTTTCACTCTCGCGGTAACTATCGTTGTATTTACCTTGGTCACTCCGAGGCCATCCGACGCCAATGGCCCGCACGCGTTCATCTTAGCATTAACACGATTTGGCGGAACCAATATTTGACAATGCAATATCTTTCCCTTTATATCGCTGATTCAATAATTATTTTTTCATCGTCGTCATTATTACAGGCTCTGCGGAACTTGTATCCCTTATTCTTCCCCATCCCACCTATATCCGGAGCACCCGCCGCAGAGAATCAGAGCACCCCTTCTGGTTAATGTTAGGCTTTTGAAAACGAACCGAACCTCAAACTCGGTGCTCTGCTGCACCGCCAGTATATGGAATGGTCTACCGGCAGGTCTCTTTCCTCAAACCTATAAGCTGGGAGTTTTCGAACTTAATTTGAACCACCTCGATAGCTCTGCAATAGTTCGCAAATCCGCAGGTATGGTGCCTCACTCAACGTGGTTTTGCGATGTAAGGGATATTTGGGATATCGGTTCTTCATCAAAAAAATAAAATCGGCCTTTCGCAATGCACAGCTGGATAAGCAGCATGGGGAGTGATTAGACTGTATTTCTTCGTTCCCCAACCTTGTCCCATTGTCTCAAATAGTCTTCCAATGAGTACGGTTGTCATTTTGTCCGTCTCACAAACAGGCTGCGAAGCTGCGAGGCGGCGTACGGACTTCTCAAGAACTACAACGACGGCCTCGAGAAGGAGGCGGAGTGGATCGATGACTCGTTCAGCAAGCTCCAGGCGCAGCCGCCCGTCGAGGTCAGGCCCAAGGAGCAGTTTGAGCCGACACGGGTAAGATCTGGGACGTGAACTTTCAGGACCATAATGGAGACATCTTTCCAGGTTAGCCTTCCAGGGATCCAGTGCGGAAGAGGAATTGCTAGCGTGCATTTGTCTGGAAGTTTTGCAGCTCTCAGCCACTGGGGAGTAAACTGAGAAAAAACTTCACCGTCAAACGTCAAACGTTATTGACGAGTGGACGAGTTTATTTATTCTAACGAATTTAACTGCAATGATTTGTTGAATATAAATCCTATTAATGTTAACAAAACAAATTATGTAGATACAGGGCATGTATAATCATTAAAATTAACAGTACCCTTTTACGAAAGCGCACAATCCAAAGATATACAAAAAACTAACAGCTCAAATATGAATTAATCAATTTGTTAATTTGAATTGCATGAAAGTAAAAGGTAACGAACCAAAATAAATATTGCACCCATATAAATAAATGTATTGCACCCACATCAAACTGAGCATGCAATATTAATAAAAAAAATAGTTGAAAAGCATGTTTCTAATTCCCATCATACTGATTCCGTAAAGGTCCCCAAACCTGTAGCCAGGGTGGCATCACTAAAATGTTGGGTGTCTTGTGGTTATTTACAGAATCTACTGAATAACGTGGTGGAAAGGACACCAAAGATTGAAAAGGTTAATTCTGATGGTGGCCGATTCATAAGGGAAGCCAAGGTAATTACCATTAGGTTATTTTTTGACATATTGTCTATGGTCAACTGCCATTATGTATTAATCTTTGAGCTACATACTCGAAGAGTATTGATCAATGTATTACTGGCGCTCTTTGCCAGCCACGACTCATCTTTGATGCGGATTAGAACAAAATGGCAGTCAATCATTTCTTTAAATTGATTTTAGGTTATGTTCGTGTACCATTGTTTACTTGAGTGATTGTGAATGGCGAGGGATGTTCAAGCTGTGAAGATGCAGTGTCCTGGGGCTGTTCTTCTTTGTGCTGCGGTGGGCTCAGCATGTCTTTCAGAGTTTTCAAGTCTCGCTAGTTCTCTTCCTATAGCAGAGAATTGTGCACTGTATCGCTGTGTGAATAAGCTCCAGTTTCCTCCGGGCACGTTTGGGTTCGTCAATTCTATGCTTGCTTTTGTGGCACGTGTCTCACACCGTACTAAGTGACTGTGTTTGCTTGTGCTAACTCGTTAACATGTCATCATGCTTTATCATCATCATCATAAACATCAAACACAAAAAGTAAATTCAATAAAAACTATGAATTATGTGAGTGTGAAGCATGTTAGTTACTGTATTCTTCAATCATATTCGGTTTTAAAAATTACATTTTCATATTATTGTTGTTGTAAAGAAGAAATTGAATAAAATTAAAGTATACTTAAGATTGTTTCCCATGCTTGCATCTTCTCCAGAAATTCTCACCTGTGAATCACAAAACTTTCGTACTCATAAAATGACAGCCACAAGTTCTGTGACTTACTAGTGAATCACCAGTGACTCGCCGGTGACTCACAGGTGAGAATCTCATGAGTAGACCCGCTGGTAGTAATTTTTTATTACAATCTTCTTTCAAAATTAAATATACTCTTTTGCCATTTTCAACAGACCAATTACATAGAACTTGCAACAAAACATTCAATAGTGCCAAGGTATCTGTCATGTTGGCTTCTTGCCAAAATTGACTGGCAAGGCTGTTTAGGTGACTAAACAATACAACAATTTGTACCATTTAACTCGAGAGTAACAATACATTTTAAAAGCCACTCTGAGTAGTGTTTGGTCAGATTGTTTGGTAAAGGATCTGCACCCACTACGGGGCTAAGTGTTTGCTTTGAAAGCAAATAGCAAATCCTTTTACTGGAGTCAATGCGCTAACATAAATTGGTGATCAATCGTTGTTTGCATGCAGAGTTCGACTCTCGGTTTGGCGTGTTGAGTCGAAGGTCATTTTTTATGCGGAGGAGTATTACTGTCGCTAGTCATCCAAAACCAAAGCTAGCATTAGGTAAACAGTGTATACATCCAGATTTTCGTTTACACGAGAAGGACTATTTAAGTCCCATATTTTCTAAAGAGGCCTCAACACATTTTACCAATGTCCTCAAATGTGTCATCCTTCTTCGTTGCCGATTTTGCAGTTAATTGACTTTATCAACCACGCATCTTGAAGGATGTGCGAGTCAGAAACCGCGCGACTTGGAGGCTGCGCGATTCGGTCGCCCCTGAGTATACATTCGGTGGCGGCCGAGTAGCGCGGCTTCCAAGTCGCGCGATGAGCTGCGTGGCGTGTCATAAGAAATTGGCGACAAAGAATTCTGACACATTTGTGGAGGTTGGCCCAACGTGTATCGGCCGCTTAACAAAAGTAGCATGAATCCAAAAATCCTTCAGACATTGGCTATTTCGGACCTGGGAACTATTTGGGTTTGCACCTTGCACAGTCACTCGCAAGCAGCAATAGAAAAAGCCTGTGATATGAACAGCGCTCAGTCTGTGTTGCTTTGCTCGGATTTTATGTGATGCATGCCAGCCTGGTCGGTGGCCCCCACCCGAATGAAAGAAACGAGAGATGACATTAGGATAGCTGCAGGCATTAACTTGCAAGTATGTGGGGAAAAAGATTCAGAGATTTTTCGGATGTATGATGTGTTAGTACTACGGAAACTAAAAAAATGTTAGGGGAGACCCATACAATTTTTAGGCTAGGAATAAAAAAAATGCGAGGACACTTGAATTTTATCAAGTTTCCATAAAGCTCGCCGAGCAAAGTTTCGTGCCTTCCAACTCTATATGCTAAATCTTTTGTAGAATTAGCCTTTTTACAAAAGAAACTCTTATGCTACAAGAATTAAGTTTGATTGAAGAGTTTAGAGATTGTTATTGTTGGTAGAAACTATGAAATTAGATTGCTTATTTTGTACAAATTACCATTTTTTTATAAAACCAATATATAATTTAAACAATCAGGTATCATAACAATAAAAAAATTAGCGAGGCTTTTAAAGTGAAGATGTAGTTGATGACTCATAGATGAATAAATTTGTGAAATTCATGCAATTACAGTGAGAGAAGATTGTTGAATGTGAGAAAAAGTGATGAAATTTTATATGATCTAAATTGCAAAGATTTATTAGAGCTAACCCTAACGTGTATGCATTAGCAAAAATAACAGAAAAATCTTTGCAATTCAGATGTACCTACCGAAGCCATTTTCATATTTTTAACGTTTTTATTAACTGTGCCGGTGGTTGAAGTAACCATCAATTGTCTCCTCGTTGAATCAGTTCCAAGGTAGTCGTTCCAGTCGAACTACCTAGTGTCAAACGAACTCGGCCAAAGATATTTAATGGTAAAAATAGAGGGAGTGTCACATTGAAAACATATTACAGTGTGCTCTATTGCACAAGATCTACAGACAAGGTGATCTTTTGAATTTGCGCATCAATGCAGGGGGTAATTCTGGAGCAAATAAATAAGCCCCTTACCATGTTCATTTATTCATTGTTCCCATTCGTTTTATCAAAGTAGAGGACAAATGAAAATAAAAATGAGTACAAGGACTCTTATTTTTGCCTCCAGAATTACCCTCTGCAGTGACAGGCGTATTCAAAGAGTAACCTGTCTGTAGAATTTAATAGCGCCCGCTGTCAGCGGTAGTAGCGAATATTTGGTACACAAAATTACACAATGCATGTACTTCTAAAATCACTTCAACATTTTGGTGCTCTAACCAGCGACGACAATTGTTGTTGAATGTCGAAAGTCAGTTCACCGCTCATAGTCCGCGTAGATATTACCCTGTTGCTGCTTTCAAATCTCTTGGAACTCCGAAACGTTCAACGAGGAGGCAACCACCCCAACATTGCCGAGCTAACCTCTGACACGACCACTCCGGCGGCCGCGACCCAACGCCAGATATACACGTCGAGATGCCAGCGCTACGCCGAGTGGCTCTGCGAAGAGGTGCACCCCTCGCTCGACATGAAGCACGTGCGGCGGCAAGCGGAGGCGGCGGCGGCCGAGCGGCGGCGGCTGCGCGCGCGCTCGCCGCTCGCCGAGCGCGCGCCGTGGCGGCGCGAGCGCGACGGCGCGGCCGAGACGGGCGCGGAGGGCGTGGCGTGGGAGCTCGACGAGCTGAACGGACGGCACCAGCGGCTGCTCGACCTGCTGTACGAGAGGCTGAGGCGGATCGCGGCGGCCAACCCGGGAGACATCGTCACTTTGGTGAGTGCTCTCCTCTTTTTTAAGGGTTCCGTACCCAAAGGGTAAACCAAAAGCCAAGCCTCCGTTGTCCGTCCGTCCATCCGTCCGTCCGTCGGTCAGAGGGCTGTATCTCATGAACCGTAATAGGTAGGCAGCTGAAATTTTCACAGAGTGTGTATTTATTTTGCCGCTATAACAACAAATAGGTAAAATAAAAAAAATATAACAATTAAAGGGGGGTCCATACAAAAAGTGATATTTTTGTGTTAAATCTTGTGCGATGGTACGGAACCCTTCGTATGCGAGTCTGACTCGCACTTGGCCGGTTTTTTATTTTATGTAACTGGTCATGGATGGCTAGTACCAAACTGAACGTAGACTACATGGGTACTAGGTGCCATGCCAGGACCTTTCTTTTATTGCTCGGCTACATAGAACTGGATGGAAAACACGGACATTTTTTATTGCCGCTTCGACCACCGTTCATTCAATGCGATAGTACCAACCCGGGCGGGATTACCGCTCCCACCTAGTAAATTAAGGAGGGGACCTACAGTTTTTCGTGGAATCCGAACCACGGCCAGCCTCAACGGATGAAAATGGTCACCCATCCAGAACCTAACCGCGCTCAGAAGTACTTAACCAGCTTATCGAATCGCAAGGCGTCGCACCACTGTGCTACCGAGGCTGACGTCGGCTTCTATCGGCGGTAGGGAATACGTTTGGGACTTACGTTTTAGTAGTTGAACTCTCGTTATGGGAAGGCCGCGGCAGGGTAGCAAGTCGTGCATGTTCGCGGAGAACGGTCTCCCCCATCGGCAGAGGGTTTCAAGTGGCTAGCTGGATGCCACTGTGACCTTAGAAAGTATATTCTAACTGAGCGCTCTTATAGCAGGCATCTTTTAGAAACGGCCTTTTTAAGGTGACCTTGAAATAAATTTAATTGAATGAATAAAATTACATTAAATTAAGTCAGATATTATTTATGATTAAAATTAATGAGATTCATGACCTGTGACACAAGATATATTTGTATCGTACTTAGGCCAGTATTTATCCTTCGGATGTGTCATCCCCTGCTCAGAATTTCTACGGTCAGTGTGCATTCTGTTGTGAGACCATTGAATAATATTGATGTTCTCTTATGTAGAATTGACTGTGAAGCATGGATATGGACATATTCACGAAATAGAGAAAGGCTTAAAAATAATTGCTTCTTAATTGAAAGTGCAGGGCTTGACCTGAAACAACACGTAAACCAGGGCGTCAACCAATTTCCCCACGAGCTCCATTAAAATAGTAATATATTCTATTTTATTATAATAATAATAATATATTCGGTCCAACAGAAATTGATATAAATTTACTTTTTTTTATGCATCCTGACGTGAATAGCTAACACCACACAACTACCGTTATGATATTAGCCCGATACACAACATTCCCGAAGAAATTAGGTGCATTGCCAGGACCTTCCCTTTATGAGCACGGCTAAATTGAATTAGATGGAAAACATGGACAATTTATCATTGCCGCTTCAACTATAGTTTCATCGAATACGGTGATACAAACCCGGGCGGGCTTAACCCTACCACCTAGTAGGGGAAGGGGACCTACAGTTTTACATGGGTTCCGAACCATAGAACAGATCGCATTCGTAACGAAATGAACTTATCCAACTCGGAAAGAGAAAGAAAGTGGTGCGTGATCGGGCGAGGATTTGAACCCAGACCTCTCGGATGAAAGGCAAGTTCTCTAGCTCCTAGACCACGAGCTGTTCTAAAACTACATTGTAAATGTTGGATTTTCAGTTATGTTAAGTTAGGTTAGGTTAGACCTTCTACAGGTTAGGACATACATAGCTTCAGAGGATCGACTACTTCGGTGGGTATATTTTTTTGCCCTTCAGATATTTTTGGTACGTGTTACTTAAATGAACCAACAAAAGTTGGTTTCGTAAATGTTCCGAAACAGGTTTTTTTCAATTTTATTGAGAAAAAAAATGTATGAAATTTTTGTTTTGAATTTCAATATCCATACTAATATTATAATTGCGAAAGTAACTCTGTCTGTCTGTTGCGTTTTCACGCCTAAACCGCTGAACAAACTTTGATGAATTGCGGTAAAGATGTAGTCTGAGCCTTGGAGAAGGGCATAGGGGTACCTTTTGTGGCGAAAATTAAACACGAAACGGGCTGAAACTTTGTATGGGGAACTCATATAATATCCAAGAAATAACTCGTTCCGACATCAGTCCAAAATGACATTGACCCGAGCGGAGCTGGGTACCTCGGCTAGTACGTATATAAAGACAGTGTCAGATGATAACGTATTCAATGCTACGCAAACTTTATCCGTTGCGAATCTTTGAACTTGATTTGCGGTTTGGCTACTGTGTGTTTCCAAATGATCAATAATTTTATTATATCCCAACACTCAAAACAGTGTCATGAAAAAATCAATGGATATGTACGAGCTGTTTATCTTCGCTGTAAGTCGATATTCTCAACTGCCACTCGAAATGTATGTAAACAGGACATATTCTATCTAAAACACGGTGGCCTTCTCACCACTTTAACATAGTGACATAGCACAATAATGACATCAGCCCGCTTCAATACTCGGCTCTACCAAAATCACGAACGCAAACATTCGGTTTGACTCTACCACTAAATATTCTATTTTATCCGAATATGGCGCACTCAAACATTAGCATATTACGACTCTTCATTAATGGACGCATGCTAACTTTGTGTTTGCTTGCATAAAATTCGGCTTTAGCTAATCGCAACAAAAAAGTATCGTCTCACATCACACCTATGCAGAAACCGTGCAGCCGCTTTTCGGAGAAACAGTTTATTTACGTGGCATCTTTTAGTTTTAAACATCTAGGTTTTTCAGATTTATTTTATTTACGTGGCATCGTTTAGTTTTAAACATCTAGGTTTTTCAGATTTATTTTATTTACGTGGCATCGTTTAGTTTTAAACATCTAGGTTTTTCAGATTTATTTTATTTACGTGGCATCGTTTAGTTTTAAACATCTAGGTTTTTCAGATTTATTTTATTTACGTGGCATCGTTTAGTTTTAAACATCTAGGTTTTTCAGATTTATTTTATTTACGTGGCATCGTTTAGTTTTAAACATCTAGGTTTTTCAGATTTATTTTATTTACGTGGCATCGTTTAGTTTTAAACATCTAGGTTTTTCAGATTTATTTTATTTACTTGGCATCTTTTAGTTTTAAACATCTAGTTCTTCTGACTTATTTTATTTACGTGGCATCTTTTAGTTTTAAACATCTTGGATTGTATCATTTCTTTTATATACGTGGCATCGTTTAGTTTTAAACATCTAGGTTTTTCTGATTTATTTTATTGACGTGACATCTTTTAGTTTTAAACTTCTTGGGTTTTCTGCATTATTTTATTTGCGTGGCATATTTTCGTTTGAAACATCTTGGGTTTTCTGCATTATTTAACATACTTGGCATCTTTTCGTTTTAAACATCTTGGATTTTCTGCATTCTTTTACATACTTGGCATCTTTTCTTTTAAAACATCTTGGGTTTTCTGCATTCTTTTACATACTTGGCATCTTTTCGTTTTAAACATCTTGGGTTTTCTGCATTCTTTTACATACTTGGCATCTTTTCGTTTTAAACATCTTGGGTTTTCTGCATTCTTTTACTTACTTGGCATCTTTTCGTTTTAAACATCTTGGTTCTTCTGCATTTTTTATCATTAATTCTGCAGTGTACTGGAATGCAATTTAAACAGATTTAACTGTTATCTTTTTTTATGTAAACGGCATGGATGGCTAGTACTCCATCTATTGTCACAATATATTATCGCAACAAGATGAGAACTAGGTGCAATGCCAGGAACTTCCTCAAATCCGTGGCCTAGAACTAAATGGAAAACACTGTAAATGTTCATGGTCATTCCTTATAACGCTACCACCACGTAAGGAAAGGGACCTACGGCGTAGAATAACTAATAATGTTTAGTTTCACGACAAATCAAATAATCGCCCCTAACGTCATGCACGAGAAGATATTCAGTGGGACCATTAGGTGCCGGAACTTTCTTTGTTCCACGTAAGTTTGCCTAGAGCAATGACAAAGACTACATTTAAAAATCCACCAACATGAAAATTAGCAGAACACGCCTAAAAACAGCAACTTTAATATATGAAGTGATAGGTATTAATAATAAATATTTTTTTTGGCATGTCTTAGGATGGTTTTTTTTTAAATATATTTCATTTATCATTTACAAAATATTCACGCATTGTCAGTCCCAAATCTATCATTGCTTACACTGCGACTAAATTTGGACAGTTAGGCATCTAATGATGACATTAAGGCGATTAATGCAATGCTAGTTTAACGACGTAGGAGCAACCTGTCCCGCTAACATTCACGAGTGGGTGCCGAACCAAGGATGTCTGGTTACTGTAAAGGCTTTAAGGTAGACTTTAGACTTTAAGGGGCAATTTTTCAATCCTCAGATAGTGCTTATCGGACTGATAGTATAAATTCACGTTTGTCAAAAGACGAATAGTCATTGCCGGAGAATTATATCTTCTATCACAATAATCGGACTATAATTTTACTATTTTACTAATTTACTAAAATATTATAAAGGGGAAAGTTTGTAATAATGGATGGATGGATGGATGGATGGATGGATGGATGGATGTTTGTTACTCTTTCACGTAAAAACTACTGAATGGATTCTAATGAAACTTTACAATAATATAGCTTATACATCAGAATAACACATAGGCTACAATTTATAAAGATATTGTGCCCATGGGCTTTAGAACTTTCACGGGGCTGCGAAAACGATGCCGGTAGCGCTACTTCACACCAAGGGGAGCGGGGCCGGGGGCGGTGGCGGGAGCGGGGCCGGGGGCGGGGCGGGTGGTGCGCCGGGGGCGGGTACGGCTTGGTATTTCCCGCAACTTTAGGACTACTTGGTAAAATTCTTGAGAACCAATTACTCGATTTAGATGCGGATTGTATCTACGTCTAGCCTGATTCTACTCAAAACTTATAGGCTACATAATATAACGCTTCATTACCAGAAGGGTGAGTAGAGAGTGTTAAATTCTTATAACTTGCGAACCAATAACCCGATTTATGTGCGTATTTTATCAATGTATAGGATCTCTGGGAGCAGTCAGGTTCGAGATGGGTTACTGTTATCGATGTTGAGGCTAGCTGTGGGTTGGAGTCCACGCAAAACTTACCTACATTACACGTTACTTACTTACTAGGTAAACAATGTTGCAGTGCAAGTGCAGAAAGGTTCTGGCGGCAAATGCTTTTTTTTAAATAGCCACCAAATGTCAACGAAGCTCTAAATGGGAATTATTGGATGTTTCTCATTAAATCATGATATTTCATCTCGAACGATCTTGATTAAATTTGGTAGATGGATACATTGTCCTGGACCAGTTTGACCCTATTATGGATCAGCCATGTGAGCTACTTTATCCATGAAATAATTTAGCCGACACTAACCCGAGCGGAGCCGGGTACCGCAGCTAGTTTTACTAATAAACATATGGACTTACTTTATCTGATGGATGAGCAGAAGCATAAATAAATCCGTCGAATAGTTATCTAGCTGTCTATCTATCTATTGAAAAATCAGCCCTAAGATTCAGCCATCAGAAAATTACGCTCCGCATACATATTTTATCCCCATACATCATAGTTTGGTATAAGCCATCCATGTCCAGTATCATACAATTTAGAGACCCAACCCATCTCCAAAGAGTGTTTTATCATCTCTACCACGAATAATACCTTCTGGCGCTCCATAACGTATCAAGTAGGCAATGAACCCACACACTGTCGACATTCCCAGGATATGAATCAACCACTCCTCTATATACTTCACATATAGGGTCGCCAAACTGGGGATTGTACTCCCTGCCGGCGTATTTGTCCCAAAGTACAGCCCGGTCCTTCAAATATGGTGCGAGTGATTTTGACAGCTCCTGTGAAAGTACGTAAGCCCATGGGTGTTTGCGGGAACCGCTTAGGCGACGGCCTATTGCACGTCATCCTTCGGAGTTCACATTTTTAAAAAGTTACACAAATAAACCATTTTTTTATAAGAAAATGCCATTTTTTTCATTTTCAGTAGAGCGAAATGGGATGGGCATTTTACGAGGAAGCATGGAAGCCTTTGCTTCCTCAGACCGTTCTCCTAGAGCAGGGTTTCTTGTCCTTTTAGGAGTCATGGACCCCTTGCGGGATTTCAAAATGATTACGGACCCCTTCCGAACTCACTTGAAGGAAAAAAATACAAAATACAATTGAAAAACTTCTTTATATTTATTACCACAGAAGAAAACCGGCGAAGTGCGAGTCGGACCTGCACCCGAAGGGTTCCGTGCAAATTTAACACGAAAAATCACGTTTTTAGTATGGGCCCCCTTTAATTATTATTATTGAATATTTTTAGCTATTTGTTGCTATAACGGCAAAATAAATACACTTTGAAAATTTCAGCGGCCTACCTATTACTGTTCATGAGATACATCTCTGTTGGCACCCTTTGGCTACGGAAACCTTAACAATTAAGATAAGTATTGTCTTTTAATCGATCACGCGCAGTATTTATTGTCATCATATCAAACATGGACCCTCTGCACTCATGCCACGGATCCGCAGCACTGATGCCATGGACCCCAGATTAAGAAACCCCGCACTAAAGCTACTTTAGGCAAAACCATCCTAAAACGCGCGTGTAAACGGGGCTAGGAGGTCATCTTATATCGGAAGCTGCACTTGACATTCGTTATTTAAGGCTGTTCCGACCCATATAAAGTTGTTTGCACACATAACGCAAAAAGTATTTCACTTTAATGTCATATTACTTTTTTTTTTTTTTTTTTTGTTTCCTCTTATATTGCAATCTGTCATTTTTTTTTTTTTAGACATTGAGCGATAGGTTTGATATGTAAGTGGTCTTGGGAGTCACATATCCACTGATATATGCTCATTCTATACTCTATAGGAGATCTTGTGGAGCTCTTCTCTTAAGCCTTGAAAATGTTACTTTTGGTGTCATTAATTTCGAAGCTAAGTCATTTGGGTGTAGAAGGATTCTCCTTCTATAGTTTTCAGTTTTGACTTTAATTTCTTCCTTCACTGTTGTAATACCCAGATCTCGATGCAAATTGTGGTTTGTTACATAATAAGGTGCGTTTGTTATCATGCGCAGCATTTTCGATTGGAAGCGTTGGATAATCTCTATATTAGAGTTAGATGCGGTACCCCAAAGTTCGACTCCATATGTCCAAATGGGTTTGAGGATGCATTTATATAGTAGCAATTTATTTTCCATGGACAGATAAGACTTATTCCACATAAGCCAGTACATGCTTCTGAGTTTGATGCTCAACGCCTTGCGCTTTGTGAAGATGTGCTTTTTCCATGTGAGACGCCTGTCTAAATATAAACCCAAGTACTTAGCTTCATTAGCCTGTGGAATTTGAATTCCGTTTAAAACCACTGGTGGGCAAGTGTCTCGTCTGGTGGTAAATGTCACTTGGACTGATTTTGTCTCATTTGCCTTGATACGCCACATTTTGAGCCAGTCTGATATGTTACTCAGGGACTTTTGCAGTTTCAAAGAAGCCTGTGCTGGAGTTTCATCAATTGCTAGGGCTGCAGTATCGTCAGCAAAAGTACCTATCAATACTCCTTCTGTCAAAGGAAGGTCAGAGGTGAACAGAAGATATAGGGTTGGGCCCATCACACTGCCCTGTGGCACTCCAGCATTTATGTTGTGTAGATGTGTGATGGCTTCACCCTGTTTGACAAAGAAGTGCCTGTGGCTAAGGTATGATTGTATAAATAAGTAGTAATTTATCGGCAGTGATTTCTTGATTTTATACAGGAGGCCCTCATGCCACACCCTGTCAAACGCCTGTGATATGTCCAGAAAGGCTGCTGCACAATATTTCTTTTGTTCAAAGGTTGTGTATATGTTATCTATGAGTCTATGTATTTGCTCGATTGTACCATGCATTGCTCGAAATCCAAATTGGTGGTCTGGAATTAATTTGTTTTTGGAAATTATTGGCATAATACGCATTAAAAATAACATTTCCAGCACTTTTGCAGGTATCGGCAGCAAACTTATTGGGCGATAGGATTTGACGTCTTCACCACTTTTTCCCGGCTTCAAGATCATTTTAATTTGTGCAACTTTCCATTGGGGGGGTACAAATCCTCTGCATAGTATTGCATTGTACAGTTGGGTTAGGAAGGTGATTGCGTTTCCAGGGAGTTCCTGCAGTATTTTCGCGGATATAAGATCATACCCTGGAGATTTATGTAGACCAAGTTTTTGTATTGCAGATTTTACTTCACTTCCTGTGAATTTTTTGATAGGTAAGTCTAATTGATGTATTTGGTTGAGACTTTGTGTTATTTCATCAATAAATTCACTCGATCCTTCATTTGGGTTTGGTACAAAAACTTCATTCAGATGTTTCGCAAATGCTTCGGCCTTTTCAACATCGCTTTTTGCCCACGTGTTGTCTTCTTTGCGTATAGGGGGTTGTTGGACTATAGGTTGCTTCAGTTTCTTAGTGGCTTTCCAAAGTGAATAGTCTGTGGAAGATGTTGCATCCAAATTTTGCAGATAGGTCTTGACTTCTTGGTTTCGTTCTTCTCTCAGTATCTTCTTCAGCTGTGCTGAAAGCTTATTGAATTTAGCTTTATCTGCTGGGTGTTTAGTCTGTTGCCAGGTTTTCCTCGACTGTCGCCTTTCTGCAATCTTTGCTCTTATTGTGAAGGAACACTGAGGAATAGAAGGGCTAGCAGATTTTGGAGTCGAATTCCATGCCGCTTGCTGGATGCAGTTGTTGAAGTGTTCCACAGCTTGTATTATTTCATCGTCTGTCTTTAGGGAAATATTTGTGTTGATAGTGGTGTACACTTGTTGCTGAAATCTATGCCAGTTGGTTTTAAAGGTGTGCAGTCTGCACGGTTTTGTGGTAGGTATTATTTTCTTGCTCACAGTTAGTGATACTGCTGAGTGGTCAGAAAACAAGTCAAAGCAGGATTCACACTTGACATATGTATTTGCAAGGCCCTTAGTAATGTAATAGTCCACTAAATCTGGGATCTTCTTTGGATCTGTGGGCCAGTATGTTGGCTCTCCTGTGGAAATTACATTTAGATTTTGTGCTTTTGTTGCAAACAGAAGCTGTCTGCCCTTAGTGGTGATGAGCCGTGAACCCCATTGTGTATGCTTGGCATTATAGTCACCACCAGCAATAAATCTATGACCCAGTGTCATAAAAAATGCTTCATAATCTTGTTTTTTAATCGAGTGTTTGGGGGGACTGTAAACAGCAGAAATGGTTATGGGTCCTCTCGAATCTTCAATAATTATATTTGTGGCTTGAAACTCACTTGTACAATAGGCCTGTGTTTCATAGTGCCTGATATTATTTTTTATAATAATTGCGGAACCTCCATGTGCTGTGCCGTCTGGGTGCATAGTGTGATAAAATGTATATTGCGGCAATGTGAAGTGGCTTTTACTCGTGAAGTGTGTTTCCGAAATTAAAAGAATGTCAATTTTGTGAATTTTAAGAAATAATTGAACCTCAAGGGTATGTTGTGAGAGCCCATTGGCATTCCAGAGGACTATTTTTAGGGAGTCGAATTTGAAAACTTGGCGATTAGATTTAGTAGAAGATTTGTCATAGTGGCCATTTGTTGCATCATTTGATGGAGCATTTCTGTCAGCTGTCGTGTTGTGAGGTTTTCGTTTGCACTTGATGTTTCATTTTCATTATGTGTGGGTTTTTCATTACTCTTAGTAGCTTGGGCGTATGTGGTTTCAGGGCGTGTTGTTCCCATGGGTGCAGCTGTTTGTTGAATGTTATTGTCTTGTTTAGTGGTTACCTGTGGCTTTTTTCTTAGGGCTGGGTACCGCTTGTTTTGGAGCTCTTTATAGACCAAGCAACCTTTATAGTTAGCTGGGTGGTTTCCTTCACATAGTATGCATTTTACGTCATCAGATCTGCCCTTTTTCTGGCAGTTTGCCGAAGTGTGATCACCAGCACACTTTATGCATTTGGGTTTGCGACGACAGTATGATTTCGTGTGACCGTATGCTTGGCAATTAGCACATTGTGGTAGCTCTCGTTTAACACGTGGTGGTTCGAATACTATGCGGCAGTGGCACAAAGCTTTAATATCATAGACAGATTCATTGTTTTCCTTTGGTTGCAATTCTATGATGAACATCGATAGAGGTTTGTTGGTTTGCCTTTGTTTCATGTTCCAAATGTTTGCAACATTGTGTCCAAGTTCCATAAGGGCATTTTTTATCTCTCCTAAGTCGGTCGATGGGTGCATATTTTTTAATACCACTTTGAAACTTCTTTCGCTTTTGGGACGGTATGTGAAGAATTCAGTTTCCCGAATCTCTAGCTGTTTGACTATAACTGTGTATATTTCAGAGGATTTCGGTTGTATTTTAACCTGGTCGTTTCGAAGGACATTGATTTTGTAGTTGTCTTTTGCATGCTCGTCAAGTAATTTTATGAGAGGTTTTATATTGCTGACTTTGTCAACAAATATAGGTGGAGGCCTGGCTTGTTTTGTTTTAGGCTCTGAATGATTTTCCTCCGTATTTGGGTTTTGTTGTTCATCTTCATCAAGTTTTGAAAAACTGTTGGATGTAGGTATTGGAGTGCTCAGCCAGTATCTGTTGAGTTTAGTCTGTTTTTGGTTCCTAGTTAGTAATTCAGGACTCTCACGTTGTCTTTTCCTGCATGTTACTTCAGTAAAAGTTTGGTCGATTTCTTCTTGAGCTTCATTGTTGTGTTGGGCGATATTTTGAAGTTCTTCACTCTGAGTATTTGATGGCTGTTCACCTGTTGAGTTTGACTTTGATTCGTCTGTAAACATAGATTTATGAAATATTTGCTGTGTTAGTACATTTTGGTTTTTTGTTGGTGTTCTAGATAGGCTCATTTTTGTTCCCACGAGTTGGGTCGATTTGCAGGTCGCTTACAGGGTGACGCCCTTTCCCGTAAGAAGGCGAAATTCAACGACGTTTGCCGGGTCCGTCGAGGTTGGCGCTATCAACTGGTCTACCTACCAGCCATGCATCCTTTGGCGCGTTTCCCACCGTAGGATTAGGGTAATTTTTTATAGAGATTTTCTTCCTCGCAGCCCGGGCGGTAAAGCCAAGGCTCCCGTTCCTGCGAGACATGACCACAGGTTTCCGGTATGTGCTAGAAGGCATTTCTGACCTCCTTTTGTGGCAGCAGGCATGCCTGCACTATCTTTTAGGAGGTATTTAGTCCCCAAGGCTACCAATGCCTCTTCCGAGTCTACTCAGGTGTATGGTTATACCGCCATTTCTCGGTCGCCAGAGCCTCGTCTGTTTTCCAGCAGGGTGCACCGTGCTCAAAGAGCACCGCCAGCTATTCGTACGAACCACTGGCGCGGGCAGGTGAGGATGACATTTGGGCCGGTAAGATGTTAATTCCGTCACCCCTTACACCCCGTCATATTACTTGCAGCGAAAACAATTTCACAATTTCAGGATTATTGGTTTTGTTACAATTTATTTAAATACGATTTTTATTTAACAGCGCCATCTAACGGTGTAAAACTTCTAACCGGCCATTACAACGAAACCATTAAACCTGAAATTGTGAATTTGTTTTCGCTGCAACTACTATGGCTATATTTAATATTTTTGACGAATTCGTGCCTTAAAGTGCAATACTTTTTGCATTCTGTGTAAAAAAAAACATTGTATGGTTCGGAACATCCTTAAAGCAATCTGTGTTCGAATTATGTTCTTGTTCCACTCAAGTTACTTGACGGAACATCTTCACTCTGCTTTCGGGCACTCGTGTGGCTTTGGGGCTATTTTCGTTCCATCTTCATATTTAGCGAGTGCGGTTATCAATCATCCGAGGAATAATCGCCTCCTCGTAATGTTTAATGTATATCCCGATTCAGAAGTACTTCTCTCATCTCCATCCACTTTTATCCACTTAGGGAGTCATCTATTTTAAAATTTGACACCATTTACGAGGTGGAATGTAGTTTTTAGCTTAGAACCCTTTTTCCTAATATGGCAATTTTTCAGCTTAGAATAAACCACGATGTTGTTAAACGACTTCTCAGACGACCGCAATTCAAGGTTGCTGAGATATGCTTATTTCACATTTACCTACCTTGATAATGGAGACGTGAGTAACGATACAAGTCATTACATGAATTTAATGATTACATACATTTCTACATTCAAAAAGTATCTGCGACTAATTGAAGCTGAATTCTAAACCAACCGGAAAGTTGTATTGACGACTCAAGGTGGGGACAAAAACAGAGGTTACCTCAATTTGAAGCGACAATGTAATTTTGCAGTCTCTCTGCTACCAAGACTATTAAATTCGAGATTAAATCACGTACAACCCATACTGTCCCAGATCGATGCATCGGACAGCGCTAGAAATTCTATTTTTAGGTCTTACTGCAATCGTACCTACAGTGAGACCACCAACTTAATCTAGAACTTGCGAAGTTGGTGATGTGCTGTTTATTGGACTGTGGCTTACGTCATCCGTTCACTTGGTCTGGAGACCTCATGATGTCACCCTCGCGTTGTTGAATTTGAATGAGTCTCGAAAGTACGAAGCTATGACACTAAGGTGGGCCTTCCCGCTCAACTCCCCATACAAACGTGGAAAGAAGAAATTGTAAAATTGTATATGGTGTCTTAGTTATAAAGGTCAAAAAGTAAAAAAAATCGCGCGTCTTATGCAATAAGATTGGTCGTGAATTACTCAACGATAAAACAAAAAAAAAAAATCATAGTCATCAAACCTAGCTTGTTCCATGAAGATTAAAATTTAATTGAGTTTATTTTGGATTTTTACTACAACGTCAGCAACTTTCTTTTAGCTATAAGTCGTTTTGTAATATATTTTTTTGTAAATCTAACCGAATCAAACACTATGCGCATTGTTTGCTTTGTGGACGTGTTGCATCCTCCTTATCACGAGGACTGTATTTTTCTTTAAAACAGAGACAGTACCAGAGCGCAACAGAACGATTTTGTTCGGAAAACTATGGAGTTAACTCCCTTCCGATGTATTTCCCCCAAAGTACAACCTGGGGTCCTTCAAACGTGGTGTGAAGAAGAACCTGGCCGGCCGGCATGGTTTCGGCAGCCCCCCTGTAAATTCGAAATCCCATGGGCGTCGTCGGGCACCTTAAGATGTCCTGGCGTACGCCATCTGCCGCGCTTAACATTAAATAAAAAACCGCGAATGAGTTAGTTCCGTATTTGTGCGGTTTCGTCAAAATCCCTCTCTACATTCGCTGTCTGTCGATGTCATGGGACACTCCTACTCACGTCGCCACTCTAAATCTGCCCGTTGGTTAACCTAATTTCTCCATAGCCTATAAATAAGCCGGTTAAGCCAATAAGCGACACAGTACACTTCCTCTCCGCTCGTTGTCTTTTTTTATTTAATCTTTTCGTTGTTGACGCCCAAAATAGTGTTTGGGCAAGTAAAAACAACGTCGACGCATCCTGCCCAACTAGTGAAACGCCAATGCATTTCGTGTTGGATGTTCTCTACATTGAATAAGCCTGAGCTTACCTGAGTCTGAGCTTATTTTGTATAATCTGGCCTTCAAACGGTTTATTTAAGTGGGAACCGATCTCGGATCATCCCCAATGGCAGTTGAAAACATTAAATATAATTCACATTGACAGTGTCACATAGTTCTGTTTAAATTTATTATGTATTTTCAGCAATTTTACTAGCTTTTTAGAGTTAGGAGAGACAATATTTTCAAATGGTAACTAAATTAAATAAACATTTTTTTTGTTGATCGCATTCATGTGATAATGGTTTTTCCAACTGACAATATTTGATTACGCTTCTGTAAAAACATTTTCAATAACATGCCTTTTAGATGGAAGAGTTGAAAATATAGAAATATGTACATCCTTTCTGTATTTTATCGTCTAGACACGGATAATGCTTTTCGAAGCTAGATAAGACCACCTTATTTAGTTCCATCGTCGCCTGACTCACTGTCCACTTTATCCAATAAATACCAAACGATCCTGTAGATCCCGTAGGTCGATAAACTGTGGAATTTATAATGTACCCCTGACGAGGTTTTTTCCCCCAATGTACAACCTGGGATCTTTCAAATGCCTCATGGTGCGGTTTACATAAAAAAGACAAATTCTCTCTGAAAAATAAATAACTCTTCGACAGTTGCCGAATTGAACAATTTAGAACGGCAGCGGTACTAAAATAGATAGAGATCAAGGATTTATAGTTTGTCCAAATCTCCCAACCACGACTCCGTCTAAATCGGCTCTATTAAAATTTCACGAGACTCTGTTGTTGAATATTGCACGTCTATAGTACTTATCGCTGTCTGATCTCGGAACAAACTGCTTGACTTACAAATGCATGACATTGAATTTAACGATGAAATGGCGTCAGTGTTCGTAGAGGTTTCCGCTTTACATTATTGTTAGTTCTCTTCATATAAGTTTTAATCATATAAATAAGGTATGTATCTAACGGCTGGCTTCGTTATTACTTATTCTGCGTCCGAACGCTTTCATTTGAACCACTCAACAGTGCTACAATATTATAAATATAGCTGCAGAACTCAGCTTTCCAGTGAGACAGATTTCTTTTCTAAATAATGTTTGTTCTTATTTATGAGTCATTCTAAAGGAAATATATTTGAGTTCAAATATCTCTAAAAGTTATCTGCCACACTATTTAAAATTGATTTTCCGATTGTCCTAAGATGTTTCTAAATCATTAATGTTGTGTTTTAGTCTATACTAAATGTTATAATGCTTTTTTTATTGCTATCGCGCGCTTTTTTAAATTGTTTCTATCTAATCCTTTCAAGTTCCGACTTTTGAATCAACACTTTATCTGGGATAGCTAAACCATCTATGCATTATATTCTGTCTGATAATCTCCCAAATAAAACAGTGCCAAACCTGCCATTGGTCTTGATTTATTAATGTGTAGGTGCCCCACGTACATACACATAATTGGAAAACACAAAAGCAATTTGCAAGGAACATAATAATTTTGTAGTGCTCACGATTATTATTGTAATAAAATTACGTCACGAGGACGAATTCGCGCGGTGAAGTAATGTCACGAATAGATAGCATTATAATTTTATTTCGTACAGACGACTGCGGCGGCGCGTAGCGCGGCCGCCATGATGCGTTAGTGCCGCGACCGCATCGGCGGGTAAACGACGCCCGATGGATGCTTTTCGCGCGTAAACGAAACTGTTTTTTAAAATTCGAACGACGAATTCAAACAATCGAATCTTTTACTTTTAATCCGCAAATAAATGATGCAGTGTTGGTTTAATATAAATATGTGGGTGTGACAGAATTTGTTGTGTTGTGAATGGTATTAAAAAAATAAAGTGTTTTACATGTGTCTTGAAACTGAGTTCTTATCGGGTTGACTACGTCGATAACACAGTTCTTGCCAGCTGCAGTACCCGGTTTCGCTCGGGTCAATGTCGTTTTGGACGGATATTGGGATCTTTTTCCGGGATGAATGTGCCCATGTGGACTATCTGTCTACCAAGTTTAATCTAAATTAGTTCGGTTGTTATGGCGTGATTGAATAAAAAAAATGCAAACATTCCTATTTATAATGTGATTTAATGTGAAGTCATTCAGTATAAAGGTTGTGTCGCCTTTCGCTTGAATCAAGATTTACTCTTTCAATTATAAAGCCAAAGCACCTGATTATTACAATGCAATAATTGTATTGTTCACCTTTAGAAAAAAAATTACGGTGTGGAGTTTGTTCATGTGTCTTGTTACGATCTTATCGGAATCCAATATTGGGATTCAGATTAGCTGACCGATAAGAAATTCCAGCACTTTTATTGAGTCGCGCATTTATTCTTTGGTCGCTCTGCATTTTCTTGCAGATTTCTGACGTCTCGTCGAATCGAAGACAACATGTCCGGTCTCTTGAACGCCAAACCATTTGGCCTTGGATTCTCAAAATGTCGTCACCAACACACATTTTGATTAAGTTAATTTTATCGCCGTAGTATCTCAAGTGCATTATCCGGCGTAATCAGTCCACTGTCCATTTCGGTATTGTACACACCTTGCATTATCTTGCGATATGTCTCTCGATGGCCGTGAACTATATTTAGGTGAACCGGAATCTTTAGCGAGCCAGCTAAGCTATACCTAGCCTAGTTCTTATTCAAGGTTTAGAATGACTGAGTTTACTTTTTGTTTTATTAGTATTTTTACGTGTGTATTCTGAGTGAGATATGACTTCGTGATTGTTTTACAGTGCGTGCCGGATCACGATCGGGGAGCAAAGTACAAACAAATATATAGAAACGCATACCATCACACCATTTCCCCGGAGGGATAGGCAGAGACGATAGAGCGCCATGGGGAGCGATCACAACACACTAATCTCCCTTCTTCGACAGTCATACTTACATAGTTCGACATTACTATGGGTTCGTTCAGTTTGTTCAGCGGTTGTAGGGCGTATCTCCGGTCTAGTTATCGTTCTTGGTCATGATATTAGCCCAACACACCAAAAAGGAACTGGGTGCTATGCCAGGGCCTTCTCCTAACATTGCACCTTATTGCATACCCATCGATGCATGGAGGCAGCGAGAATGGAAGTCCGGGAGTAATAACCGAAATTCGTTTGCATGGGGACTTTTACAACTGCACATTCAGTGTTGCGCGTCCCAAGTTCGCAAGTGAACTAACTCTAGCGGGGCGTCTTTTTGCACGACCCGAGTCTGGGAAATTGAACTGGTCTTTTTGATCCATTCGGTCAGAAAGGAAGGAACGCACAGAAAAATCAGTAAAGACCACAGATTACAAATAATATTTGCAATCTGTAATCACAGTTTTCATCCGTTTCTTTTGATCCGTTCGTTCGTAAACCGAGTTCACCGCTCGGTCAGTCGGTTAGTCGCCTTGTTCAGTCGGTCGGGTCGCTATAAAGTCCGGCTGCCCTATTTTTGAAACGATCGCTACCAAATTGCTGCAGCAATTTGCGATTCTGATCGCTAAAAACGCAGTTTCGTATTTTTGAATGACGTTTGGATGTCAGTGCCCGGCGGCCATTGGCTGTTGTCGAGCGTTTACGATCGCATTGCTAATCGCTGGCTGCAAGCGATTGCAAAGAATTTCAAAAATAGCACGGCGGGTCGCAGACACGAATCTTTGCGGTTCCACCATCGCTAACTCGCATCGTAACTACAGTACAGTTAGACGTTTTCCACTAACCCGTCCCAACGCTGCCGCCATACGAATGGGTTTCAATCTCTACTCCCGCCCTTCCACGCTCGCTGCATGGAGATATCAAGGTCAATCGTCGGAGACGCGAGCAATAATCCGCACCGCCCACGTGCGCCGACGACGACGTTGCGCCGCTCACCTCAGCCGCACGCGACATCTTGGCACCGCGCGTCCGGCCGGTGCGGTGCATCGCTGCCAATTGTTTTGGTCCAATTTCATAAGCAACTGTTCTATAGTAGGTATGGCATCTACTCGCTGAATGGTATCCAACATTCACAGAAAGTAGAGTTAAGAAGAATGCCCATTGCCCCATACATTTTGGGCCCCTCAACATTTTAGTGTCTATCTTCCAAACCAGTGTTATAATTTATAAAATAATATAACTTTTCGAGTTTTGAATTTTGAAGATCAAATTCATTGCCATTTTAAAGTTATTAAAATATGCTGTTTTAAGGTTATTAATGTTTTAGAGTCACCAGAGTAGAGAAAAATTCTCCAGTCCAAACGCAATAAAAAATGGACAGATTTTAATGTCTCTTTTTATATATTTAATAAGCAACAATCCCTCACATTGGTCCTAGGGATAATTTTACGTACGTATTTACGCCTTTTTTTTCTCCCTTACCTGACGGAATGGAATGGAGGCGAAGCCCGAGCAGTCTGTGTTTCAAATCAGGCAAAAATGCTTTCGTATATCTTTACAGCTGCTCTCCTCCACAGGTCGCATTTCTCAACCGATTCTCGTGAAATTTTGTAAATAGGTTCGTTAATTTTTAGTTGAGCCAGTTTTGGAAAGTTTTTCAATATGGCGGACATGAGGATTGCATGGCAATCCGAGTATTTATCGACACGATGCAAACTCGAAACGTCGGTTTTGCTTATGTTTTTGTAGCAGTTTTCCTCTAGTCTCGTTTTAGTGAAGGCCAGTGTGCCATCCGGTTTTTGGTGACCTTCAATGGATTTTGTATTTTGTAGAAAACATAATCAACTCTAATCTGCATATGCGGCTGTGAATACTGAGCAATCGTAGTCGTTTTCAATGTTTGTATTTTTATACTGTAAGAAAGGTTAATCTCAGAGTGAAACGAACCGTATCCAAAGAAAAGTTTGGTAAGCGCCGTAACTTGTTATGTCTGTAGAGGCAGCGAAAGAAGTATGCTTTGATCGTATCGTACGCCGCTCGAATCATATCTGGCTTTCCCTTCGTAGAGGTGACGTGAATTCGGTTGTGCTGAGAAACCAAAGTGCTCAGTCAAATCGACCATACTTGACGAAACCACGCTCAGCGAGGTACCATACCAGCGGGTTTGCAGACTATCGGAAAGTTGGCTAGCCTGTTTAAAACCTCGTTTCAAGACTGGGAGTCCGGCTCCGAGGAAAGGCACCCGCCGGCAGACTGTTCCATATCCTGGCGGTGCGGCAGAGAAATGAGTCTGAGAGAAAAAGCCTAACGGCAACCACAAGTGGGTGCTCTGTTTCTCTGCGGAGGTGCTCTAGAATAGGTTAAATGGGAAGGAATAAGGGATTCAAGTTCCGCAGAGCAACCTCCATGATAGTACCTGTAGAACAGACCGAGCGACTCTACAAACCGCCTGTGGCTCACTCCAGGCCATCGGCGAGTTGTGCGTCACCAACAAGACGGACCGCTCGGCACTGTATTGATTCCAAGGACGCCAACAGTTGCTGAGGACAACCTTCCCAAATGTGGCTACAGTATTCTATCACCGTCCTAATCTGCGAAAAGAACCTTCTGCAACGGTATAGGATCCCTAGTTTCTGCGATGTGCCATTTATAAGGAGACAGCAATATTTAATTGGCAATTATATTTTGTATCCTGTTCCAATGACCCATTTGTGGACAATATGTAGAGATATGCTTTTATTATTATTTAATAATAGATTAAGCGAGTACACTACGTATATACGTGACTCTGCTGAGGTAATATAAAAGGTAAACGTACAACCTCTCGGGCAATGCAAATCGGTTATGTTTGATCACGATGTACTTAAATTATTTACGACATAGCGTCATTTTGCGGCCAGGTAGAGTCGTCGTCATCATGCCTTATTTTTAGAAAATTTTGTCATATACGGTCGACATACAGAATCATAGTGCGGCCTTATGTATAAGCAAGTTAATCTATGGTATACGTAAGTAAGTATCGCCAAGGTTAAGTGACACTTAAGGAAACGTCTCTATGGTGGCATGCGTGACTAAAGTTCTGATCTAACACCCGTTCCACCGATATTTTTACAAACAGTGACTGATTCGACTTAAACAAATAAGCGATAATCATAACACTGTCTATCCGAAAACATTTTCATAATAATTAGGTTAAAATCGATTTAAAAATCTTCGAATTCTTTATTCGCAACAAAAACAACAATTCGGTTGCATATATGACTTGCATTGCCTCATAGTTATGATCGATGCAGCAATGTAAAACTAATTTAGAAATGGTAACATTATGTTGCCTATCGCGAATGGCATGATCAAATATATAATTGTCTACTAATTCAGCTGATTCTCATTCTGAACTTTGAATTCTCCTAAAATATTTAAGAAAACGTTCCAAATGTTAACCGAAATATAGTACTACGGGAAAATGAGAACAACTAGAATGGAAGCACGCACGCGCAGTATACATTTGTTCCGTCTGTCGTTAGTGTTGCCCACGTGTTGACTGAAGATTAGATCATTACTGAAGCGGTCACACTTACGCAACTACACAACCTGCGTGTCCATATTGGTGTCACTGTATCTCTGCCCGGCTTTAAAAAAGGCTTACGGAATTTCTTTCCGTGCATGTCGTAAAAGGAGTCCTAAGGATTTGCCGTTCGTGGTTTAGATTCCACGTTAAACTGTAGGTCCCTCCTTATCTACATAATAAGCGGTGTTAAGGCGCTAGGACTAGACTCGCGCCTTAGAAATGCACCTTTAAACAAATGTAATTATATGTAGTGAAACGCCTCAGCAAGTCTAAATAGAACTCCAGACTGATAATGGATTGTTAATATTTTTTATTCCATTATTTATTTATATAATAATAATAACAATAAAGTAGATTTTTCACATCATAAATCTGAAAGTAATATGATTTCTAGATATAAGCAAAAACAGCATATATGCGTAAACAAAAAAATCTATTTGCTTTGAGATTTCTACATGTAGTCAAAAAAGTTCGGAAATGGACACAGTTTCCGCAATGTATTTTATATAGAAAAAGGAAACATACATTAACGAAAATAAGTTGATCCCTAGACAAAGAATCACATATTGTAAGAATGACACTTCAAATCGTCAGAATTAGTTAGTTAACTTGGGGTGCCTCGTCTAACTTTGCGATTTGGCTAGTACCAGGGTCTTAATCTCGCCCTGAGCCTCTATTACTAGTTACAAATCACTTGTCGCTAAATCGCTAAGATCGACTATTTCGCAGGACAACGCCATTGAATAGAGCAGGCATTTGAGGAATACACTGAATCGCCCGTCCACGGATTTTGTATTTGTGTAGAAATATGAACTAATATAAATGTGTAGAAAATATGTATCAACACCAAACTGACACTCCATTGACGGGCGGTTTTTTGCATCCCTCAAATGCCTGCTCTATTGTAAGTGTAAAACTGCAAACCGATGATCTTAGCGATTTAGCTAGCGACAGGTGATTTGTAACTCGTAATAGAGGCTCAAGTTGATACCATCACATTGAATGAACGATGGTCCTAGCGAAAATCGTTCTGTTAACAAAGTCGGTTTGGTGTGTGTCTGTGCCTTATGTTCTGCAAAAAAAAGTTGGCTGGCAATCATTTTTACGCTAGATTCAGCGTCTTACGTTATCCAGTGCGATTGCAATGTTTTGACCTTTGATTATTATTTTCTAAGGAAAATATGCGCTCTTAATTTACAACTTTTTTTTGGTCTCGCTTTTGTCTTCTTTAAGTAACTGATTGTTGACTTTTCACCGAAGACTTATGGGCCCTAAAATTTTAATTATCCCAACAATCAAATCAATCATTGACACAATGGCAGAGCAAATCAGTGCCTTAATAAAATACCTTTCCATTTATGGTGAGACATTGATTTATGTATATCTGTTTCGTAAACCGCTCTGTGCTGGTAGGTACTAATAGAACGAACACTACTCGGATGAAACCTTATCAATCGAGTTCTATTATTAGGATCATACTGTAGGGTAAATCTTGAAATTCACTTTCGCCGTTGACTCGCTTACGAAGATAGTAGCTGTCATACGGTATGTAAAAAATATATATTATGTGACTGGACATGAATAGCTCATACCATCCATGTCATGATATTGGCCGAACACACCGCATTCTCGAAGGAATTAGTTCCCATGCCAGGACCTACCCTTTATGAGCTACTTTGTACATACAGTACAATGTAGAAAACACGGACAATTTTCATTGCCGTTTTGACTATCTTTTCAACTAATGCGATGGCAACAACCCGTGCATGGATTCCGAGCCATCGAACAGCTCGCATTCGTGACAATACGCACTTGTCCAACTCAGACCGAGAAAGAAAGCGGTGCATGAATGCGTGAGGGGATTTGAACCCATCAACTCGGGCATGGAAGGCAAGTTCACGCGCCTCTGAGCTACAAGCCCCGCATCGCTACTCTTGTTTTGGTAGCGCAAACTTAAAACCAACAAAATTCGCCAGTATCAAGTCGACTCGGTCGCAGTAGAGTGGCGCGGCATGCGCGCGCATGTCGTCGCTAACATTCGCTCAGTTCACTAGTCGCCGGGTATTGAATGGAGCCCGCTGACATAACCTCGTCCGCGACGCTAATTCAAGTTCAAGCGAACAGCTGATTTTGTATTTTCGCGTATATTTCGCACTTGCTGTGCTAGATATTCGGCAGTCTCGTTCACATTGGGCTTAGCACGATTGATCCGGTTGGTTTTCGCCATTCGGGGATGACCGGCGTTTTTGATCGTGATTTATTGGGTCACCGTTTCATTACAATATTGTCTTTGGTTATTTTTAACGTTTTGACCTCTAGTCATTGACGATCGACTGTGTAGCCTTGATAATTTAAAGGGTGTGATGCATTAGAAGAAATGAGTAAGTAGGAGTGGTTGCCACGGACAGACCGACAGACATATATAGGGTTTCAAGGGCCCAGGGATCTTCCGGTGGTTCGTTGTAATCTAATTAGGCTACAAGATATCCAGGTGGTTACGCCGGTGTATAAAGTGTGATGTGTAGAGGAGGGATCTCATGAATGTACTTGGTGGCAGCTCTGCAGCGTGTGGGGGAGGCTGTTCACAGGTTGGGAATGGGTGAATTTGTAGGGAATCGATGAATAGCGAATTAACAGACTACAGTAGGTACAAAAAAAGATGTAATAAATTATAGACCATTTGAGGCACAAAACACAAACAGACAATCAAAAATACACCCTGGCATTGTCCTATTTAAGACACCTACAAATTAAGAAAATTGGGCTGTGGCGATCTAACCATCTACCTAAAATAGCCTATATTTAGAAGCACAAAGAAGACTATAAATAATTAACAATCAAGGCGGTGTTCTAACACGGCCTTAGCCTAACCTAATATCCAAATGGCCGGGGTTCCATGCCGGGAGCTCGGGGTGGGTCCGAGGTCGTGCGTAGTCGAATGGGCGGTGTCCTGCTTCAATGGGTGGTCCTGATAGACGCTCTTTGCGGTTTCATCGTAGATTTCTACGGGGGGCTGGCGTTAGAGTATAGGTACCGTGCGGGGATCCAGCAGGCGTACGGCGACGCTGTGGTGGTGGGTCTACGTGTTGAAGATGTCGGACCGGCGACTGTGACAGGGCACGGCGGAAGCTGTGGCTGCTGGTCCACGGGCTGAAGACATCGGAAGGCGTGGGTGTGGCCTCGAAGTAAATCACGCCCGGCTGCTCACACGGATACGGAACACGGCGGGCGCACCGATATTCGCGAAGGGTGGTACGCGGACAGCTCAACCAACTTTTGGGAGCGAAAGTTTTCACATTTTGTTCATGTCGCCTGACTCCGCGGCCTCGGGACCCGCACTCGTCGGAGCACGTGGCGCGACCGTGCGTCTCAAGGTGCTGCCCGCTTCTGCCCGTGTCCCGCGGGCGGCGCGGCGGAGGATTGCCGCGTGTTTCGACATTCCCAATCGGCGTCGCTAAGGCCCCAGTGGCGAGATCCGGTGCAGCATCTCGCTTGCACCTTGCTGGGAGCGCTGCTGTTGCGTCCTTGTCTTGTGTCTAACGAATTTAACTCAAACGGCGCTGTTTGTGCACCAGTGCCGAGATCCGGTGCAGCATCTCGCTCGCACCTTGCTGGGAGCGATGCCGTTGCGTCCTTGTCTCGCACTCAATGCAAAAAGATAATCTCGCCCCTGGTATCGTTACGTCATAAGGCGGCGCGGCGGACGCTACAACTGTCAGACGATCTTACACCGTACGCTCGGCTTAAAAGTATTATTGTATGGTCCCTAGTAGGTAATGATGACATAAATCTAATTTAATATGCGCAAGGTCGTCTACTTGAGTCTAATAACTCGTAATTTTGGAATGTCGCTAGGCAGTCAATATGTGTAGAAATGTGCGAGTTTCCAAAGTGTTCTTCTGATATGAAAATAAATTGATGTGAAGTGTATTTGTGTTGAACTGTATCTACACACCATGGACGAGGAGGAATATGACTTCGCCTACGAGTGCAGGGTTCGTTGCCCCGTGTAATACCGTAAATTGAGTACCATTTATTTAAAAATACCATTTGCACAACAACTTTAGGATCAGCACTGTACTGCAAAATTGTTAATTAAGTTAATTTATATTTCCCTAAAACATAATTGAGCGAAATGTGGTCGATATTAGTGAACCGCTTGGTTACTGACACCGAATATCGGTGCTCGGGATGTCCATGTGTTTAGTAGTAATTAAGTTCCATAAATAATTCAATACATTAGCAGTATGTGTTCCGTTTTTAAGGAACTGTAAGCTATTTTTTTTTACTCCGGACACAACGAGAGGGTTGTTTTTAATGTACTTATTTATTTTTTTCGGAAATAAATATTCCGGACGAATGTAACGAAGGTATGAACGGTTGTGTTGTATAGAATTGTCTGTAAAGCGAGTGCGTAAAAAAAAGCAATATTATCTGTACAGAGGTTTAGTGCAGGCCTTGACTGGAACGAAAAACGCAATTTTTTTTAATTTAAATTTGCGACGGAAGTAACTGCTGTATTTAACCGACTTAAAAAAAGGAGGAGGTTATCAATTCGTCTGTATGTTTTTTTTTTTACAAAATTCAGTCATTTGTTTAAATATTTGAAAGCATATAAGAGATATTTTAAATCAGTCGTTTTATTATCAAATATTCAGCCTTAATAGACGATTCCATTAGTTTGCTATTGATTGCTGATACCAAAACGACACTATGTTAATCTTTACTTCAAAATTCCTGGTTACAGCCTGAACATCAAAATTTCATCTATTATATTTATCCCTTTCAAATTATTACGCCTTGACTAAAAAGCCTTTTGTCTAATGGACTCACCTGTATAGCGGCGCGTTTCAGTGATACTATACTGATGGTAGCGTCGGCTAGTTAGTTCGCTTACGGATTCGGGACGCGCAACATCGAATGTTCGTTGCACTAAATGGCGTCCTGTGCGGTTCTTACATATCGTTGGAACTCGACAGCGACAGTAGTGAGCGAATTCGAGCGAACAGACTGGCCGGTGCTACTGTCAGTATGTGTGTATCACAAAATAGTAGCTACGCTGCCGCTGTACAGATGAGTTTCCGTCGCCGCTACCGTCCTTCCTTACTCGATAGCGGCAAACGTCAAAATTGACAGCAGGAAGTTGTACTTTAGCTAAGTCAAGTAATGAGGTAGTACAGTACCCGGCGGTAAATAATGCACATCGGACGTTCGAAAGAGACTTTCGGCTGAGTTCGGCTTTATAGAGCGTCGTAGCTGTCACATGCATTGACATAAATATTACTACGCAAGGACAGGCCCTTCCATACAACAAAAACGGAGCAACAAAATTTGTGTTCTACGCGTCGCGGGGACACCATTTTGTCGCCAAACAGCCGCTCGCCATCATCATGCGCCCGTGTTGCCCCTGGCTAATATTGCGTCCCAAAAATGCCCAATCGTGAGTTAAAAACATACAAAAACTACATAAAAAACGCAAATAAAGACGGAATATCGGAATACCGCAACAGGCAACATAATTGTATGAAAGGGCATAACCTTACCTTTAACATATCACTGGTCATATTACTGTTACTCAGTATCTGTGTTCTACGCGCGAAAGAGATGACGCTATGCGAAGCCGAAACTAGCCGATTGCCTCTTTCTATCGTCCGATGTGCATTATATTCGGCCGGGTGCTGCGAAATGCATAATGTGTGTACAATGCGATTCAAATAAGAATAGGATAGGACACTGCCATTTTGAATGTCAAAACTGCTAACCCTTACTTAACTTCACAAACTTCAGTACTTTGCCGCGGTGTTGCCGCGTACTTTCCCTCGCGAATTCGAGTGAAGTAAGTCACGAGCCCCGTCCTATTCTTATTTGAATCGCGTTGTAATGCCTATGAATGTGCCCCTGACGGTATACTGATGCTGTGCCGTTCGCAGCGTCTCGTGGAAGCGATGGCGCCGCGGCCCGCGCGCTCCTTCCGCCAGGAGTTCAACATGCACGACCTCGCCACCAGCGCCGAGCACACGTTCACCAGCACGCACTACACCCAGTCGCAGTGAGTACCCGCCGCACGCGCCCGTCCGCCATCTTGTGCGCCGCGCTGGAACCTTGTCGGAATTAACGACCGTCAATAGTTTATTGCGTAGGGTGGCCAAGATTATTGTTAATTTATTTTCACTAAATCTTGACTTGAATTGACCACACTTAGCCAGTAACTTAGTCAAGCAAAAGCAGCAACTTTGGTTCCTTTTTTCTTTTTCATTTTTTTTCTAAAATCATTTGAATACTTAAACCTATTTGTTTCACACTATTTGTAACACTTTTGTAAAAAGAAATGGCAATTAAAACACCGATAAACATGAATCAATGAATTAATACTGGTCACTTTGCAATCAGCACGTATAAGCAAATAATGCCCTGTTCCATTAAACAAAGGTTGACAAGGTTCCAGTGCTTTAGCGATTGGCTAAGATGATACATTCGAAACCAATAAAGCGCCGACGCCTGTAGCTCTTCTGACTGATCAATTCAATGACTAATCATGTTGTTAATCAGAAAACGCAGCCCCTTTGTAAGATATATATGTATTTAAATTTAATTTTAATTTAATTGACATTGTGATATTTTGTCCCTCTCTAGATACAGTCACGTCAGAACAACGACGCATACTTCAGAGCTAGACGGGCATTCGCCATCCAAAACTATCGCAAATGGCAAAGTAATTTCACCGAGCTACAAGACAACCACCATCATTACTGGCGATGATGGTGATAGGCCAGATCTGAGAAATCTCAAAAGGGTGCACAAAATGTACGAAGGGCCCAATATCATCGAGTCCAGGGGCATCGTTCACCCCGAGACCAGAGAAATACTTACGGTCGGACAAGCTATCAGTATGAGGATATTAGACGTTCGAACGGGCCGATTACTTTCATCTCCAGAAACCAGGCAGACCATGACAATCGATCAAGCTGCCAGGGAGGGCTTAATCGATCCCAAACTAGCGTCTAGACTCACGGGGCCGTGTGGGATGACCGAAGATGGAAACGAAGTAACTCTTTTGGAAGCTATTCAGAGTGAACTTTACGATGCCGAACATGGACTTTCAGATCCTGCGGAAAAGAGAATAAAGGTAACTGTAGAAAGTGGAAGATCAAATGCCCAAGGAATGAGTATATCTGATGCACTTAACAGAGGACAGGTGGACTTGCAGAGGGGTCTCTACAGGCTCCCAGACGGGACCTTCATATCAATATCGGAAGCCTACGAAAAAGGTTATCTAGTATACAACGAGATAATAAAAATCAAATCGAGCGCTTTGTCTCTTTCGGATGCCATTAATCAAAGTCTTGTTGATAGTTCTGGTTGGATTTTGGACAGAAACTCGGGGGATAGATTTCAGCTACTTGCTGCCATAGAAAATGGTCTCATAGACCCGACGGTCGTCGAAATCGTAGATCCAAAAACAGACACAAAAATCAGTCTCAGTCAAGCCATAGACAAAAACATTATCGATACCAAGCACTCTAAACACATTCATAGCTTGACTAAAGATAAGTTATCGTTCAAAGATGCTGCGATCAAACGATTCATTTGCAAACCAATGACACTTAAAGATATTTGCGATAGTAATTTAATGACCAATGATGGAAAAATTGCCTCCCCTATGGGTAAGGCTTCGTTAAACATTTTGGAGTCAATTTCAGTAGGAGCATTGGACAGTGATAATGTTAAGTCGATTACCGATACAACCACTGGGCAATTGTTAACTTTGTCGGAAGCTCTAGGGGCTAGAATTATTCTTCCAGACAGCAAATTCCGTGACAACCTGACTGGGGAAGTTTGTTCTATTCCAGAGGCAGTGGACCGTGGCCTAATCAGTTCAGTTTCTCAGAGATCCATTTTTGAAATAGACGGTTTTAGGGATCCTAAATCTGGAGATTTTTTGCCATTTAATGCAGCTGTGAGTAAAGGTCTAGTGAAGTATGTAAATGGTGCTGTTTTTATACAAAACGATAATGGAGATTACATTGTATTAGAAGAGGGCGTAAAAGTTGCTGCCGTAAGACCAGAAGTACTGGAAATGTTCAATCGAAAAATAGGAATTTATGAAAATGGTGTTGAACTTTCGGTCCTAGAAGCAGTTTTCAAAAATATTTTAGATCCGAAATCAGGATTTTTGTTAGATTTTAAGACTAAAAAACCAATTCCATTTAATAAGGCTGTAGAAATCAATATGATTACTCCTGAAGGTGCTGCTTTGCTTAACTCTCTACTCAACATAACTTTAACCTTGCAAACTGTTACTAAAACTGTTAAACGATATGTTACGATAACTAATACGAATATATCTCAAAGATCTGAAGCTATAATTAACTTTACCGAGGCAGTTAGAAGAGGGCTCATTGACGAGAAAACTCAAACTTTCACTGACCCGAATTCCGGAAAAATCATTCCCATACAGCAAGCCCTTGACCAAGGGATATTAGGCGTGGACAAAGTCGAGCCTCAAGTCATTAAAATTGCTGACAATGTTATCAAAAGGGACTTTTCCCCAGGACAGGTTGTTGAATTGAAAATAACAAAAAAATCTTTTATAAAAGATGTCCCCACTAGTCCTGAGAGCAAAGTCCTCCATGACAATAATCCGGAAACTATTAAGAGCCCTGATTCCACATATGCACGTACTATGATAAGTAAGGGAAATGAATCAAGCTTAAAAAATATCACTGCTACGGTGATTGAGCCATCTGTAATGACATTCTCAACACAAAAAAATACTATTGAACTTCCTCCTAATGGCTGGGGACTTGCTGACGCAATCAGGGAACGTCTTTTAAATCCTAAAACCGGTATGTTTGTAATTCCTGGAACAAACAGGTTGGTCAATTTCGAGGAATGTATTAGAATGCAAATAATCAATCCAAATTCTGCACAGGTAATTGATCCAGTTTCCAAACGAAAGATTTCCCTGCCTAGAGCTCTAGAGAAAGACTTTATTGATTCCACGGGGCATTACAAGCCTCTACGAATTACCATGGAAGAGGCAATAAACCGTAAACTCATTATTTTTGAACATGGGACATCTCCTGAACGATCGATTTACCGTGTAATTACTATCACAAAATCATCTGGACAACCTGAAACTATGGAGGTATCTGAAGTATCGCCTGATAATTCAGTACACCATATCGGAATTTCTTCTCAGTTAGATTTAGAACATACTCAGTTGGAGCCGGTTCAGGTAGCGCCGGGCGTTATATTCGATCCGTCAACAGCTCTTGTTATTTCAACGACCTCGGGAGTATCTGAAAATGTTCTTGAAGCTGTACAGAGAGGCATAGTCTCACCCAACACGGTTAAAGTAACGGATCCTAAATCTCGTAAACAAATAGGTCTTAAAGACGCAGTTAACAAAGGTATCATAAATGAAAAGACAGGTCAATATAAAGATAAGTCAGGTAAAAAAATTGATCTTGTGGAAGCTGCCAAATTAGGAATTGTAGTGGTGGTAGGAGCGCCACTAGTTGCTGCATCTAAAGTTATTCAAGTCATTAAAAATAGCATGGTTATTGACCCAAATACTGGAGAACGATTGCCAATGGAAGTTGCTTATGAACGTGGTCTGGTTGACCCTGTAACTTATTCTAAATATGAGGAATCTACTAGAAACAGTAAAACCCCAGACAGCTTAGAAAGATGCACACCTATAGATATAGAAAGATCCACTGAAAGGCAGTCATCAGATAGCCCCAGTGAATTAAACTTTTCTCATACTACATCTACCAAGCCTATGAACGTCGACGTAGCGGTTTCTGATGGACTCATAACAGTTGAATCACTTCAAAATGCCCTTGCTGCTGGAACACCATTAAAATCCAAAATTACAACAATATCTTCAGTAAAAACACCATTGGCAGAAAGTTTTTCCGTCTATAATCTTCCTTCTGAAGTGAAAATAGAAAAAGGCCATGTGGTTACTGAACCAAAATATATCGTTAATATTGGTAAAGCTCGTATAATAGATCGAACAGTCCCAGAAGCAAAACCAGTTGTTTTACAAAAACTAAGAAAGAGAGTTGTAGATTCCACTGAAGCATTAGAAAAGGGCATGATAGACGAAGAAACTGCTGGTATTCTAAGTAATGAAAGGTTGTTTAAAGATAGTAACGGAGATAACATTACGCTTCGAAAAGCAATTGAATTGAAAATAATTGATGAGACAAAAGGAAACATAATAGATCCGCTTCATGGAGACGTTTTGAATATTCGCCAAGCTATAGACCGCGGAGTTTTGGATATAGATGGACAAAATGAGATCCTTATTCCATTGGCTAAAAGTCTTTCGGTATCAGAAGTTTTTGAGCAAGGTCTGGTTGATCCAGCAACTGGTAAAATTATCCATCCTGAAACAGGTGATAAATTAACCTTGCGTGAAGCAATAATTTGTGAAATCGTTGATCCTTTATCCACAATTGCAGTGGCTCCTGGTTTTACGACAACTTTACAGGATGCCATTTCGGCTAGTATAGTCGACAGTGACAAAAACCTAATAAAAACGATTGAAGGTCCTTGGACTCTGGTGGAAGGCGTTAATGCAAATATATTTCCCAAACCAGACTCAAAACAATATATAGAATACATTCCTCCTGCTGCAATGACTCTTCCTGTAGCGATCGAGCAAAATATTATTGATTCATCGACTCAAGTTATTACACACCCTCTGACTGGGGAAAAAATTCCAATTGAGAAAGCCATAGAAAATGACTTTATTATGTCCATACCTTTCCCTCAAAATTCTCAAACAATTGATTTAAAAGAGGCATTGGATCGCGAAGTTATCAACACTAAAAATGGTACTTTTATTGATCCCAACACTAATGAAGTTATGCCTGTTGCTCAGGCATTAGAAAAAGGTCTTTTAGCAGTTAAACCTGAGACACTGCTAGCTTCTGGAGTAGTTACTACTATTACAGAAACATTTACTTCTCAACACACTATAACAACAAAAATGGTTGAACTTTTAACTGATTATGTATTAGTAAGTGCTAATGAAGTACAAAACACGCAAACTGGCGAAATTATATCTATTGACGAAGCGCGTGACCAAGGCATTGTGAGAGATGAACATACCAGCAAGGAGCATTTTATTACTAAAGAGACAAATATTCATTTTAATGAGGCTCTAAGGCTTGGCATGGTCGATCTAGCACAAGGAACCTTCACGGATCCTAATTCAGGAAAAACTGTCACCATTTCTGAGGCTGTATCCGCAGGTACTTTAGATATGACCACTGCTAAGCCTAAAAAAGCCGAAGTTAAACCTGAAACACAAATGCTGAATTTATCTGATGCATTTGAGCTTTTGTTCGATGAAGGAACCCAACAATTCAAAGATCCTAAGACAAAGAAAAATATCAGTTTCAAGGAAGCTCTCGATAGAAGAATTATTAACCCTGAATCGGTTGTGTATGATGTTCAATCTGGAGAACCTTTAACATTAAAGCAGGCTCTTGATAAGGGACTAATCGATAAACATACAGGTAAGATTAAAGAAAATAAAACGGGAAAAACATTTGATGTTAAACATGCTGCTAAAATGGGAATACTAGCAGTAGTAGCAGCACCTGTACTAGCCGGAATGGCAGTCGTTGAAACAGCAAAAGGTATGGCAAATAAAATTTCTAAAAAAGATCCCCAAAATACTAATAAAAAACCAGTCGTAAAAGATGTCGAGAGTGCTACTCCAATCGCACCTGAACGAAAGAAAAAACAGATCTCTAGCCAAGTTACTACTGACAAATTCGAAACCATCATTGGTCAGCCTGATCCAGTCATTACAAAATTGTCATCTACTGACAAGAGCACTTCAAAATCACCAGATTCTCATGAAGATCTTACCTTACCTAAAACAAAACAAATGCCTTTAAAAGAAGAAACGAAGAGTCATTTGGTATCCACCGCCTCATTTATTGAAACGGAAAAAATTACATCCGCCCTTATTGGCAATGAACAAACTCCGGTTTTCCTCGATTCAACTAAAAATGTTGTTTCTAATGTCGAACCCTCTGAAAAAGATAAATTAAAAATACCCATTAAAGTAAAAGAACCCACATATCTAGAAAAAACGAAAGCGTCAATCGAAGACAATAACTCACTAACCTCTAAGTCAATCTCAAAACCCAATAAAGAAAATGCTGAATTCCACGAACTGCTGAGGCCAACAGAAATTATAGATAAACCAATAATACATCCACAAATACAACCCAAAAATGAGTCAACAACATTTGTGGTCCAGGTGGATAATATTAGCAATAATCCTGTTCTAGAAGAAAACACTATTTTAACTTCTACCAAAATAACAACTGTCCAAGTGGTAAAAAGCGAAACTACAGTTCAGTATTCTGAACCAGAACTTAAGGCCAGTGAAGTCCAGAATGTAGAAATCTCAGAATTAGATGCAACATATTCTCCAGATGGTCAAGACATTACGCACTCCACTATTTATCCAAAAGATAAATCACCAACAAAGGATATCAATAAAGTAACCGAAACATCAAATGAACAAGTTGGTCCAATAAATGTCGACAAATCCATCGTCAAGAATATTTCAAAAGAAATTAAAACCCTTAACACGGGTTCCATTAAAGATACTCACGAATCTGCAGTTTCTTTTCTTGAAATTTCGAGCGTTCAAAATACTGTTCCAAATGAGTCGGACACCCTTTTGTCAGCACCTTCACAAAACCAACCAAAAATTTCAGAACAAAGTGTGGAAGTCCAAGCCAAACCGGTAGATAAGACTATCAAAACAGTCTCCTTTGAACCAAAACATGACCTCCTGGACTCACAAGTAATAAACGTCATTAAATTTGATGACGGGAAAAGTTCATCTGCACTTTTTATTGATTCTAAACGTCAACCATTGGGTATAGTGAAAGAAAGACCTGAACAAAATGTAACTAGTATCAAATCATTGAAAATTCAGTATGAGAAGATTCCACTCGGTGATGCTATATCTCAAGGTAAAGTTGCACCAAAAGTTTGCAGGATTCTTGTCAACGGTGTTGAGTTACCATTAACTGTTCAAGATGCTCTTGATCAGGAACAAGTTAATATGTTCACTTTGGTAGATGTTATTTCTGCAAATTGTGTTGTTATTAATGAAGACCGCCCTCAATTTTCCATTAAAATTTCGGAACATCCCTCTCCAGAGCAACTTGCTGAAATTGGTGCTTACGATATAGAAAAGCAAATATTTTTGAATCCAGAAACTGGTGCAAAAATTTCTCTGGAAGAACTTGTTTACAGCTTGCAAATTTTCGACCCCGAACAAATTTTAGTAAAAGAGGTTGGATCGAAGACAGAAAAGTTCATACCTTTTGAAGAAGCTCTTGCACGTCCTATTATTGATAGGAATACAGGCCACATGGTTCACCCTAAGACCGGAAAGAGGGTGCCATTCTTAGAGTGTATTCAATTAGGTTGGGTGGTTGAAAAACCTGAAGACGTTTTTTGCCCTGAGAATGTTACCTTAGAAACCGCACTTGAGAGTGGTTTATTTAACCCTAAAACTGGAAAAGTCACTGACATTACCTCAGGAGAAGAAATTCCTATTGAAGACGCTATTGGAAACGGTCTAATTGATCATGAGTCATTTAAAATAAAAATTCCTCATTCTGATGAATTTGTGACGCTATCTGATGCTCTCGAAGATGGTAGAATTGAGATTCAAGAGGGTGTTATAATCTTTACAGAAACTAGAGAAGAGGTGAATATTTCGATCGCAATCTTACACGGCGAAGTCATATGTACACGTAGACCAATTTCTATTGAAGCAGTTGTAATCAATAATTTGTATGAACCAAAAACAGGGAAAATTAAAGACTCGCTTACCGACCAACAAGTGACTATTGGCGATGCTATAGATAGAAATATTATCCATCCAATTATTTCCGAAATCAAAGACACTGCTTTGGAAACTTTTGTTCCACTTTCTACCGCCCTCAACACCAAGTTAGTAAATCCAGAAACAGGAAAACTTCACGACACTAAATTAGGAAACAACATAACGTTAGATATTGCTTTAAAAAAAGGACTAATTGCTACAAAATCACTAACCTGGTCTCTGTTTGATGTTATTGAATCAGGTTATTATTCACCACAAACTGGAAAAGTAATTGATCCTAAATCTGGACAATCAATCACTCTACATGAAGCAGTAGACTCTAAGTTGGTAGACCCAAGTCATGTCAAAGTAAAAGATGACAAAACGGATAGTGTGATTCCGTTCAAAAAAGCTGTAGAATCAGGTCTAATTGACTTAGAAAAAGGCATAATTACTAACCCGACTCTAAACTTGAAGGATGCAAATGACAAAGGTTATTTGCTTAGTAATCAAAGACCATGGTCGCTGCAAGAAGGTTTAGTACAAGGATTTTATGATCCCGACACTGGTTTATTAAATATACAAAATGAATCTATGACTCTTGAAGATGCTATAAAATTAGGAAACATTAACCCGAACATACTAACTGTGAAAAATTCCAAGTCTGGTGACATCATTAGTTTAGGTGACGCTATCAACTCTGGCATCATTGATTCAAAGGAAGGGAAAGCTACTGATCCATTGCAGGGTGATAAAATATCATTAAGCGATGCTTCCGAGCGTGGATTGATAGTTCCAGCGAAGAGAAAGCTTAGTTTGCCGGAGGCTGTTTTTAAAGGCTTTTATGATCCATTAACAGGTAAATTTTCTCATCCTCAAAGCAAAGAAAAGGTCCCTACGGACAGAGCTATTAGAAAGCGCATGTTGGACCCACAGTCTACACTTGTTCATATAGGAGGTAAAGTTATTCCATTTGAATTTGCTGTGGACAAAGGAATCGTTAATGGTAAAACAGGCACCATAGCAATAGGTGAAGAAAAAGTTAATTTCCGTGAAGCTTTCGAAAGGGGAATTCTCGTAGAAGTTCGCAAACCTATGTCACTTATTGAAGCTATTCACAAAGGCATTTATGATGAAATAACTGGATCATTCATGGATCCGCAAACTGGCAAGAAACATACTCTTGCTGAAACATTAAAATTGAATATAATCGATCCATATTCGGTTCACATTAAGGATAATAGACGTGGTACCTGGACTAATTTGACCTTGCCAGAGTCCATCCAGACAGGTGTAATCAATAACAAGACTGGAAAAGTTCGTAATATTAACAACGATAATGAGGAAATCAGTCTTTTGGAAGCATTTGAAATTGGCTTATTAGTTGACAGTAAAGCTCCAATATCATTACAACGTGCCCTGCATCAAGGGTTATATGACGAACAATCGAAAAAAATTATTGATCCAAACTCAAGTCGCAAAATTACCCTCCACGAAGCTATTAGGAAATCTATCATCAGTCCGAGATATTTATGCTACTTTGATAAAAAATCTGAAAAGCCTTTGAGTTTGGCCGAATGTTGCCGTAGTGAAATAGTTGATAGACGAACAGGAACATTCCAAGAACCTGGGTCAGACCTTAAAATACCATTGTCGGAAGCAATGACTTTGGGATTAATTGTTGATATTGAAAGTGCCGGTTTTACTCTTTATGATACCATAGCAATGAATTTGTATGACTCTGAGGCATTCGTTTTTGTGCATCCCGTAACTGACCGAAAACTTCCATTAAAGACTGCTATAACCGATGAACTGATAAATTCTGAAATATCTTTGATAAAACATATTCCAGCAAGTAAATATATAAAGCTTGACGAAGCAATAAAAATCGGAATAGTAGACCAAGAAGAAAGTATTTACATTCTGCCCAACGGAAATCGTATAAATTTGTTGGATGCCAAACTAAGGGGTCTGATAGTTACGAGCAGAAAAAATCTTTCTCTTGAAGAGATAATTAATAATGGATTGTTTAGGGCTGACACGGGTAAAATCATAGATCCTAGTACTGGTGAATTCATGGACTTAAATAAAGCCATCGAATGTTGTCTTGTTAATCCTGATTTAACTGCTGTTAAAGATAACTTCTCGAATAAATTAAAACCATTGCTACTTGCAATTCAACAAGGCGATGTAGACGTTACGAAAGGTAGAGTTCTAGATACCAAAACTAAGAAGGCATATAGTTTAGATATCGGATTTGATAAAGGTTTGCTGGTAACAGTAGTTCAACCCATTACTTCTCAGAAAATTTCCAAGCAATATGTTAGTCAAGCTAATTCTCAAAAAGAACCTATCCTTAGAGAGTTCACTCTAGACGAGGCAATAAAGTATGAGTTTGTAGATCCTGAAACAGCTGTCATAAAACATCCCCACAAGAATAAATTCATTCCATTGAAAATTGGCATAACTGAAGGTATAATAAGCCTTAACCTGAAGGGTTCATTTGACCCGCAGACTGGAAGATCTCGAGCATTATGCTTTGTTTTTGAAAATGGCTTGATTGTGTATGTTCGAGAACCACTAACATTTGAACAAGCGATAGAGCATGGCCATTTGAACGTAGGCTCGGCCAAGTTTACTGATCCTCATTCCAAAGAAGTTCTGACAATACGAGATGCGACATCACTTGGGCACATAGATTCTGACACTGCGCTCATTAAGGATAATCTTAAAAAGAGACTCATTAAACTTCCGGAGGCTTTCCGTAAAGGCTTGATGGATGCCGAAAAGGGTAATATTCTGGATACTGAAACCTCAAAACTTAACTCACTTGCCGCGGCCTTAGATACTGGCCTCCTCACAACGCCGAAAAAGAGCTTTAGCCTAATCGAAACGCTCAACTTCGGTATTTACAACCCTACCACCGGCGGATTGAACGACCCATTTATAACCACGAGTGTCATCGACAAAAAGCGATTGACTTTGGCCGAAGCTATTGAACGTGGTATAGTTGACCCCTCAAGCACCGTTGTTAAAGAACCGGAGACAGGAAAAATTTGGCCATTGGTACAAGCGATTGATCAGAAGTTGGTAGATCCCATTGCAGGCAGGCTCGTTATAAATCCGAGCAAGAACGTCAGTCTCGATTTATTGAAGGCTCACGCAAAGGGCTATCTTCTACCTGCAGAAACCAGGGTAAGTCATGATTTGCTTTTATGTGTAGCTTCATTTTATATGCCTACTTAGGTATGCTTTTGAATTTCAAACATCTCTTTTCCTTCGTGATGGTCTCTTGATTGGCTTAAAGTTTTGCATGGCACAATTTTCAGCAAGATGCAGTTGTGTCAATGTTTCGAATGCTGACTTTAAATATTTTGCATTATTTTGGGTTGTGGTTTTAATTCACAGTTTTTATGTTTTCTGAACTAATCAAATATCTACAAATTGTGAAAACCAGTTATTTTCCCATGTTTTTTGTTTTGTTCCAAACTGGAGCTATTATAAATTTGTAAAGAAAAATCAAGATCATAGGCTTCACTGCACAAGTATGCTTTCAGCTCAAAGTTTGCTATGTAGACAGATAGTGTTTACCACTGCATAATACAAAAACACAGGGTTGTGTAAGTTATCCTTGCAGCTTCTTTTCAAAATATACATGTCATTGTTTCATTATTTGTCATGTAATAAATACTTATTTTTATTTTAGAGTTTTAAGTTTTAAGTTAAAGTGTGCTTTCTTCCACATGTCATTAAGCGTCGATGTCTGTTGTTTTTTTATTTCCAGCTATTGACAATGCCTGCGATCCTAGAGAATCCCTTTGAGCTAAAAACAGTGAATGCTTGCCTGTGCGGGATCTTTACCGGCGTTCCTGAACCTTCCTTGCGCATCATCGTTCGCCAAATTCCTTACCTCCCATCTATCACGCGGATATGAGTCATAGAAATCCTTTAATTATTTTGTATTGACGATAAATCAAAATCAATGAAATGGTCAAATCAAATGTATTGAAAAGGTCCCAATTAGAACCCTTCTTGTTTTGGGCTTGCTTTGTAGCTTTTATTGGTTTGCTTATTATGAATGATTAAAACCAGCAAATACGACCGCTGGCTATTGTTTTGGTTGAAAAAGAAAGCAGTACTATTCACTAATGCTTTTATTTGGGAGAACTCGTTATCATCCATCACATTTCTATAAATGCCAGAAATCATAAATAAAAAATAAATATTTATTATTTCTGATCCAAAAATTATCACAAAAGAAACTTAAATGGTTTCTGCAAATTAAAGGCTAATACATACATTTCCTAATAAGTCTGATTACCTCGAAAGCGAAGATCCTCTCATTCCTTGGCGCAGAAGTCATACCAACACATCAACGTGCATGCTTCATGTCACCACATGATTGCTAACTGGACTGTGATAATAGCATCGATATAGAGGAGCTTGTGTCTTCAACGTTTTGGTAAAAGAACCCTTATCCAAAAGTCAAACCATTCAGGTAGTATTCATAATGTTATCTTCTTTTGGTTGTACATATCTTATTAGCTGTATTGATATATTTTGCAATGCTGCCATATTTATTTTATTTGTTTGATGTGCAGATACATAAACTTTGTTTATGATACAATAGGAGAAAACATTGTTTACTTTATCTCTCATGTCTTTTTTATTTATTTGATTTGAAGGCACTGAACAAATAAAATAAATGGACCATTATTTTATTTCAAAATTGTCCATACAAAATATTTTTTTACGAAATGTGGGTACTCAATTTGCACTGTGTTTTCTTTCCAAAGTTTCAGATTCGTATTTTCCTCAGGTATACCTCATGTTTTGAAATGACATTTAATTAACTTTTAATTAATAAGTCACAGTACTCTGTCAGCAATATAATTTAATTTACACATACTTAATACCTAAATCGGAACCTCATCTAAAGTGTCAACAATTCTTAGCAATAAATTATCGAAAAAGTATATGTTTGCTTTGTAAATTATAAAGAATACTGTTTAATGCTAAGAAAGTTGACAGGGAAAATGGTTAAAGTGTCGCATGCATGAATGTGCATTATGCGCCAAACTTAAACGCGGGTTCAAAGTAAGCTCGCTCATAGAACCACAGAGCAGTTAGAATGGAAGCTTAAACTTTGGACCCGTATGTAAGTTTCGCGTGTAATGAGCTTACACTGAATGTTGCATGAATTTGTGTTTGCACCAATGTCCGTAGACTTCCCTCCTCTGCTTCAGCATCATTGCCGTCAACTATTTATGAAGATGTATGTTCTGGACTTTTTCTTCATCACCCTATTTCGTATTTGTCTTGTGATGTTTTGTTTGGTCTCTGTTTGTTCCTGTGGCTGGGCTCTTATCTGCATCGTGCACTCTTTTCTCCTTTTTGACTCTTTGGTTTTTTATTTGTATTGTTTTGTTTTTGTTGATGTTTATTTTGTTTTCAGGTGTTTGTTGTGGGAATGTTTGATCTTTGTTTTCTATATTTTTAGGAAGTAGATTTTCTAGAAGATAATGGCATTGCAAAAAATTTAATGTATGTTTTTGTAAATATGTTTGCATAGCTATAGAGTTTTATTGTAAATCTAATTTTGAATTATCATCAGTTGAATGTGTATGCAGTAGTTGCACAGAAACATTTGAAATACTTACAAATTAAATTAAATATGGTTTAGTTTAGGGGTCATAAAAGATCTATCTATCACAAGTTTACTGTATCACAAGTTTACTCTGACACTTCTTTTGAAAAAATATTCTAAATCTGGTCAACATATACATTGCATGTGATTTCAATGGACTCTTTATAGGTCAAGTGACGACTGTTTTAGACCGTCCTTGATACGACACCTTAATTAGTTTGTTCTAAGCGGAAAAAAATCTGGCACTAAAGATGTCATTGTAATTATTTTCTTATGTGAGAAAATTTGACTGAAATAAGAAAAAATGGCTTCTTCTGGTTTCTTCCTTCCAAGGAATTACTGTCATAAAATACACGGTTGTGATGGATTAGATAATCTAGAACATAATTAAAAATGCTGCTACCGTTAACTTGATGTCCCTTAAACATAATGACTGTAAACAAAAGCTCCCTTTTGGATGTTAAATGAGATTTACTCATTTGAACTTGTATTTAATGCCATTTGCATGAATAGTGAGCTTTTGCAACAGCCATATTTTTTTTTTGTATTTTTCCTTCTGTCAAATTTTCCCATATACTATGGTACCTTGTCATGTTTAGCACAAAAAATTCAGCCGTTATAGAACAAAATTCTTAATTTAGGTGTTCCGTCAGCCCGGTTCTCTGACCGTCATCGCTTCTCAGCCATCAGCTTATCCATATTCGTTACACACATTCGAAAATCAAATTTATTTCGCTTCTGTACATTCGGCCGGGTGTGTCGGGGTGGAGAGGGGATCAGGGTAGATGCGACTGATGGTTCGCGCTCTGACATTGCGTTTGCGCGTGCTCCAGCAAGCGGTCGAGGAGAAGTACCGACTGTGCGACGAGACGCTCTCCAAGCTCCTGGAGTGGATCGCGGCCGTGGAGGAGCGACTCGCCGAGCAGCAGCCGGCGCGGGAGCAGCCCGACGAGCTGCGCAACCAGATCAACACGCTCAAGGTATCCTATCCCACCAAGAATTGTCCAGACGCTTAAATATATCTTTAAAGCTCTTAATTGCCTAATCGCGTGAACCATTGAAGATTTATGTCAATAAAACATTCATATTATGGCATGACATATCCTCTACTCTACAATAAGCTTTCTATTTTTAGATATCAAGGGGTTTCTGACTGAATTATAAGGTGAAGTGTCAAGCAGAATTAATAAAATCAGATAAAAAAAAAATAAACAAATTCACAAATCATATCACTTAACTAAAACGTTAATTCATACTATTAATTCGAACTTTCATTTGCACATTTGTTCGAATAAAAAAAAACGTGGTTCTTGGTACATAAATGTATCAACAAAATCTTTTAGAAAGTTTTCCATCTTTAACTGCGTAGGATGTATCCAAATAACACAAATAAATAAACTCATTTGAGTCCCCGACTCAATTGAGTTACGCGATGAAGCTAGAAGTAATGCATTACTGGATACCAGACAAACATACAAAATAACCTTCTTCTGACCCGATTATCTTTCTTTCGAGTACCTGTCTGCTGTTCGGCCATAACACTCTTTAAGTTTTAGTAAGAATAACTAATAAACATTATTGGTTGATTAACGTAGGGGATCAAGGATGACCTCGATAGTCACCAGCGGCCGGTGTCGGCGTGCGCGGACCAGGCAAAGCAGCTGCTGCTCGCTGGCGGGGACGTGCTCGCTCCCCACGAGGTAAGCCACTCACGCCCCTTCTCCGTCGTTCTCACTGTGCTTGGTCTGTCTTGTAATAGCGCTGCAATGTGGCAGTCTAAAATGTAGATGTTGTCTATAGCATTGCTCGCCACGACCCTCTTACAACTCACCTGTCTGGTAAAGGATGAGCGGATAGCGTGACGAAGTACAAGTGGCCAAAGATTATGTGTGATTGAAATGGATGTGACGTTTAACACGGATGAGTGGACATTGTCTGAATCTTTGCTCGTCACGCCTGAGTTGCCACCTGTTTTGGATCTGATGAACTGAATGCGTGACGCGACGCAGGTGGCGGCACTGGAGCGAGGCGTTCGGCAGCTGAAGCAGCGCTGCGACCGCTGCGCCGAGCGGTGCGACAAGATGCTGCGGCGCCTCGCCGCCTGCCGCGACCAGCTCAACAAGTTCAGGTACTGGATGCTTTCGACTCTTTGTCAGGTGTAGACTTCTCGTTTCATTAGCACCCTTCACTTGCATGCCTCCTTCTGTGGAAAGTAGCTTAATTTTTTTAACTGTCTATTTTTGCCAAATACAAACAAATAAATTCTTCTTTCTCGCACTTGCGCCCGCACCAAATGGCATCCGGGCCTCGGGTGGTGCTCGTTGAAGATAAACCGTGTGTGAAATTTCCACACACTTCCATTTGGCTGGCTTGAGTGTTTAAACCAAAATTAACTTTTATGATGACAGCTATTTGGTTCACATCTAAAAAATTGCAGTAAAAATGCCTTTACGTAATATTAATATGTGAAATCATCACCACCTAGTAGACAAAGGAAGCATTGCATTAATTAATAAGTGAGTGGAAAAATTAGATAGCTGATGTAACTGCCTGAGTACCTTGTTGAATATAACAATCGGAATGTAGTCGAAAGGTTGCAGGTTTGAATCCCGCTTCAAATCAATGTCCAGACCAAATTTATTTCTTGTCATTTTACAATGTTCTAAATGTAGATGTCGCCTTTACGCTAGTCTATAATGAACGCTTCGTCTATAATGAAATAATGGATGTTTTACTGAGGTTAGGACTTTACCCTCAAATCAATGAGGAAATCAATAATGTCGTTACATATCAACCACCGTCGCAAGTGTGCGAGACTGGGTCGCCAGAGAGACGTAAACATTGTCGATGTCACCAGCACGGAGCTGGCGACGTTCAACGCATGGATGGAGCAGGCGTACCGAGCGCTCGAGGAGCGCGAGGCGGCGCTGGGCGGCGCGGCCGGCGTGCACGCCGACGACGTCCGCGACTTCGTATCCGACGTGGTCGCGCACCAGGCCGACCTGCGCTTCATCACCATGTCCGCCGGCAACTTCCTCGACGAGAGCAAGGTACGCGCGGCCCGGCACGAAAGTAGCCTCGTCTTAGGTTCGATGATTGAGGGGGTGTGTACATGTAGATGGCGCCACAGTCGTTCATCGCTATATGTGTTCCCCCTCCCAGCTCCCCAAAAATTTAAAGTTACTAGCCATAACTATATTGGCGAGCACGCTACCCAGTTATGTATTTAGTCTCATACAACACTTTGTTAAAAAGGCTTTATTTTGGTAGATAATTATGAGACAAAGGCAAAAAGTTGCTAATTGTAAATGGCAACTTTTTGCACAAATCCTCAGAATGATCTACGCGATCCCAGTTTATTTTGTAGTTGTTTAATGAGATTAATAACATAACAGATAATATGCTCGCCACTTACAGTTATAGTTTGTAACTTCCCATGTTTGCGGAGTTATAGCTGAAATAGCGAACAACGGCTGTTACGTCATCTATTTTGACGTACACACCCCCTTAATGTAACTGGACATGGATGGCCAATACCACAACCAACGTCATGATATGATGTTGGGCGGCTTTAACCCTACCACTTAGTAGGGGAAGGGCATTCTGAATCACGAAACAGCTTACATTCGTAACGGAATGCACTAATTGGTAAAAGAAATAAATGTTATTGTGATTGGTTCGAGTAGCAAGGCCCCGCACTCCTGAGCTACTCAGTTCCATCTACAAAAACGGTGGTACTTAACTGTTCCTAACAGGTGGTTACAGACTTTTTGTTATGTCGCATGTCTATCTGCTTTACCTGATGGTGCAACACCCACAGGAGTTCCTGGCGACATTGAACGAGTACCGCACGTCGCTGCCATCGCGGCTCTCGCACGTGAGCGCGCCGGTGGCGTCGCAGGTGCGCGAGGCGGCGGCGCTTGCTCGGCGCCGGCATGCCGAGCTGGCGGCCCGCGCGCAGCGGCTGCAGGAGCGCGCGCGCGGCGTCGCCGACATCACGCGCCATTACCGCGACGCGCTCGATCGCGCCGACCGCTGGCTCAAGGAGGTGGGCGACCGGTTATAATAACACGAAACAAATAGCTGGTGAAACGCTGGTTGTCGTTATCAGGCCAGCACATTTTTTTTTTCTTACATATTTTTGTTTGTTTTAAAAATGAAAACCTACAGATGCCAGCACAACAAAGTTCTTAAAATTTAGGCAGTAGTCATTTATGAAAATATAGAAGATAATAGGACCTAAGTATGACCCTTGAGGATCACCTGACATAGCTACATATGTAAGAGTATGTCTCGTGCCCATTACATGCAATATTGTGAAGTCTTTCAAACGGGTAGGATTATGACCATTTCAGCAAGTTACCCCTAAACCCATTGTAGACAGCTTAGATTGCACAATGGAATGATAAATCTTATTAAAAGCACTACATAAGTCTGATATATTGATAAAAACGTAACTCGCTTATCAACATGCTCAAAAAGATTGATTAGGTTATTGACTAGGTTAGTGACTGTAGAATAAAATGTTTGGGAAACAGTGGGTTTGGTGGTCATTATGTTCCTTCTAGTTCCAAAATGAAAGCAGAGCATGCTTGTGACCCAAAAAATTTCCACAATGTCTGTATAATCGCGATGGTTCTCTAATTTGACATAAGGTTAGTGCTTTTCAGTCGGTTGACAGTTTTTTAGGTAATTTAGGTTAAAAATATTTATACGATTAATGTTTTTATATTGCGTGCTTGTTGCGGGCAGGTGGAGCCGCAGGTGCGCTCGGTCCTGTCGGAGGCCGTGGCGGGCGAGCCACGCGCGGTGGAGGCACAGCTGGCTCGTGCGCGTACTCTACACAACGAAATCCTCTCGCAGGGGCGGCTCGTCGACAACGCCAAAGATGTACGTACTCATTTCATTTATTCGTTTAATTTTTTTTTTCTATATTATTGTACTCACACTCTTGGATTTGTAATTTTGCTTGTGATATTGTAAATTCTCTGGAATTTTTTGGGCATAGTCTGGGTGGGTCAGGTTAGGTTGGATTAAGTAATATGTAAGTATATATGTCTTCCCGGTGCAGGCGTGCGACCAGCTGGTGAAGAGCCTCGAGGGCAACCTGACGCCGGCGGCGCTGCGCGAGCTCGAGGTGCCGGTGGTGGAGCTGGCGGCGCGCTACGGGCGCGTGAGCGGCGCCGTCGGCGAGCGCTGCGCCGAGCTGGAGGGCGCGCTCGTGCAGTGCCAGGGGCTGCAGGACGCGGCCGAGGCACAGGCGCAGTGGCTGCAGCACGCCGAGAACCTCTTCAAGTCAGTACATACATACATACATGCACACACCCTAGTCGCAGACACATTGGACTTTGACCCACATACGTTTTCCTTTCAATTGCAAATGCCTACTGTGACATTGAAGTTGTACATACGAAAGCATCGGCACATCGAATGCATGAAAGTTTTAGGATTTTTTGGGGCCAAAATTCATGGTGTAGTGTAAAGTACTCACGCAATTCTCGCCCAAGAAGCCATGGTACCTGCGCTGTGGTCCATTAGGTGGACACCATTAGATTCAGTACCCAAAGGATTCAAATGGGACCATATTACCATAGAGTAAATATTACTAAGCCTCCGCTGTCCATCTGTCAGCGGGCTGTATTTCATGAATTTTAATAGGTAGACAGTTTAATTTTTTACAGAGTGTATATTTCTATTGCTGCTATAAAATAAATTGTAAAAATCAAGAAAAAGGGGGCATTCATACAAGAAACGTTTTTTTTTTCGGATGGAGACCTTGAGAACCCTTACTCACACTTGGCCAGTTTTTTTTTAAAGACCATTCGTTTACCACGGACGAAAGAGCATAAACAAAAAACTTCATCGGGAGTCAAAATAGAGTATAATGATTTGAGATAGATTTAGTTTTGATTTTGTATATTGGATAGGGCTGACCAACCACACAAAACAAATTACACATTGCAAGTCACTTCATGGTTGACATTTCCAAGATTCTGAAAGATTTGTGAAGAAAGAAAACATACGTGTTTATTTTGTTTCCATAACCAAAGTAGTTCCCACTTTTGCTAAGTTGCATTTGACACCATATGATATTCACCCAAACGCCGGCTACTTTCCCGCAGGAGTCAGCACAAGCCGGCGTCGCTGATCCGCGAGCGGCTCGACGAGCAGTTGCGCGAGCAGCGCGTGGCTCGCGCCGAGCTCGAGTCGCGGCGCACGACGCTCGACAAGCTGGCGCAGAGCGCGGCCCAGCTCGCGCACGCGCCCTCCAACGCCAAGATCGCCAAGAAGCTCGAGCAGCGCACGCAGGACATCTACGCCAGGTCGGTCGAAACCACTTCAATCAGTCTACGCAACAGATTCCAGATGACGGCTGACACGTGACAGGTGACGGCCAACATTGGCAGGTCATACTTTGCGGACAAATCTCCCGCAGAACAATCAGTCAGATATTCATGCACCGTGTTTAACCCTTTAGCCACACCAAAGTGATTAAATATTTCCAAAAACTCATTGTCAGGTGGCTGGGTTACGAGGTGCTCCTGGAATGAATGGGCCGGTACCAGCCAACAGCTGCGAGAGGAGCTCAGCGGCTCGTGTTAGGCACTGTCTATGCTAGTACCACACTACTCACTAATACAAACTTTTGCTGTGCACTTCTCCTGCCTATGACATATAAAAGCTAAGATACAATCGATAGCCAGTGTTGTGATCGATGAAGTGGTTGACACATTCGCAAGTTTATCACGATATAAAAGGGTTATTTTCCAAGCAGTAAAACGAACTGAGTGAAGAGAGCAAGAAGCCACCGAATTTGAATAATGTCAATTATTATGGAACCACAAAATACAAAATATGAGGGCCATACTTTGGTCGACAATATAAAATATGGAACTCAAATGCTATCAGTTTCGAATGCTTACAGAGATTTTTCTCTAGCAGAAAGGAGACCATCATGTGCAGAAAATGTGTCGATGCAAAGAGCACATCTAACGTTGAGTGTCCCCCGCAGATACGAGAAGCTGGTGGAGCGGTCGGCTGCGCGCTCCGAGTTCCTAGAGGCCGTATCGTCGGAGCTGGGCGAGTTCTCACAGCAGGCGACGCAGCTGGAGCAGCACCAGCAGCAGCTCGCCGAGCAGACGGAGACGCGCGAGCTGGCGCGGCTGCCGGCCGACGAGCTGCAGGCGAGGCTCGCACAGCTGGCGCAATTCAGGTGACAGTTGCGACAAGCTGGTAGAGCGCTCAGCGGTGTGCTCTGAGTTCTTTAATTATCAATGTAAAGGTATCAGAGCCCCTAGTCAGACTTCTCACCTAAACTGGCATTCACGGAACTTCAAAGTTACATAAAAAAGTCAAACCCCATAAAGTGTTACTACTTATTCTGTGGTTTTACTTCTTAAACCTGTCAAAATCAAACTCAGACTACTAAATTTGCATGTAAACGTGGAGTTGGCGTAAACGGCTATGTCAAGGAATTTACGGTAACGGTCAAATCAAACTCAAATTCGCAAATATTAGTTCACTTAACGCCCACTTAGTGCACTTTTCAATCCAATACATTTCAAAATGCCAGTCGATCATTTTGGCATTAATGTCAATTTGGGTGGGACTACGGATAGAGAAGATTTGATACTAACCCATTAACGTGATTTCACTCAAGAACATGAGCTGTATTTTATTGTGTTGACCAAAACAATTAAAGTTAAAAACAATTATGTTATGAAGGTATCTTTTGCTCAATGGACGTGAACATTTACCGCACAGAGAGTCGAAGAGGGGCCTGCTGGAGGAGTGCCTCCGCAACGGCAAGCAGCTGATCGCTAAGAAGGATGTCACGGACACCCACGTAGTACGCGACCGCATGAAGGCTCTCGAGACACAGTGGAGGGAGCTCGGGTTGACGCTCGACGAGAAGCAAAAGCTGTCGCGGCAGCGTGCCGAGCAGCTCAGCCAGTACGAGCACCTCAGGAGTCAGGTCAGTGGAATGTTCATGGGCAGTTCAGCGATTTTGGACAGTTGCTGTTAAGACAGCCATAGTTACAGCTATTAATTTATTATTGCATTAGTAACTTTGTTAGTTGTAAGTAATTTAAACTGAGGGTTGCTGTTTCTTTGTTCTTTGCCTTAATCTGTTCTACCAAGGAATTGTTTGGCAGTAGCATTTATATCTAAGTGTTTAATTCATAAACGTGGAAGGAAAAATATGTTATGGAAACCTGTGAAGTTTCTTTGCAGGTTCTTCTTTATTAGGTTGATCGAATCCGCAGATCTTTGTGACATAACTTAGTGTAGTTTGACTACCAAAAGTTTAAATAAATGAAATGAAATTAAAGTTAAACCATCTTCTTACAGATGCAGTTTAGTATTATTTTACAGTAGCAATTTAGACTTTTTACACTTGCAATTTAGCCATCCTTGACAGTTGCAGTGAAGCAATGATTCACAGTTGTAGTTTAGCTATTTTTAACGACTTCTCAACAGGTGCAGCTCAGCAAATGTTTAAAAATTTCTATTTAGCAATTTTCGACTTGCAAATGGCTACTGCATCAATCTGCAGCTCCCCAAGTTCACCCCGGTGTACCTCAATTGAGCAAAATGTTCTCTCCGCGGACAGGTGGTGGAGTGGCTGCAGAGCATGGAGACGCGAGTGAACCGGCTGCAGCCGGTGGCCGTCGAGCTGGAGCTGCTGAAGCAGCAGAACGAGGAGCTCCGGCCCCTCATCAAGGAGCATCGCGACTTCGCACACACCATCGACAAGGTGCCCGTCCACTGTACTTGGAATTTTCTGTCTCTGTGCATTACTTAGCTGTGAAATATGAGGAAGGTCCTGGCACAGTAACTAGTTCCTATGTGGTGTGTTTGGCTGATATGATGACAGTTTATGTTGTGGTTTGATATCAGTCAAACCACAACATCAACTTTCAGCTGAACTTTCCATCTGAATTTGTCTTTGTTGATTTTCATTAATATATAACGAGACATATGATGTACGTCAGGCCCTTAAATAGGTGCCCGAGGACGCCCATAGGCAGCTTTAGAACTATCAAAGGGGCTGTTACAATCATCCCAGCCGGCCAGGTGCTTCTTCATACAATGTTTGGACCTGAGGTTTTACTTTGGGCAGGTGCATCCCACAGTTTACCGACCCTGCAAATAAAGGATTTACCAATTCTGGTTGTTCTAATTGAGGAATGTCAACAGTGAATGGGTGCATTCCCTGCATATTCAGCGCCTTTAAATAGTTTCAGTTACACTGTAGGTCCCATGGTTAAGGACGCTCCTTTGTGTTCTCCATTCAAAGTAGTCATCATCAAATATGACAGGAGCAAGCATGACACTAATTCCTTCGGAAGTACAGTTTGAATAGGTCGTATAAAAGTGCTGAAGAACATTGGGAGTTTAATGTTGTATTGTCGACAGGTAAACGAGATGGGCGCCGTGTACGACAGCTTGACGCGCGGCGAGCGGGCTGACAGTCCCTCGCACAGAAAACGAACCCCATACAGCCCCACCAAGAGGCAGACGCCAAGTAAGTCCCTTTGAACTTTCATATTCCGGTTCCTTTAAGTTTTTCTGGTCATCATCCATAGTTTGGTCATATGTTATCCACATATCGTAACTTTGCAAAGAGAGTTTGCAAAAAAGAGATTCTTGGTAAAATAATCAAATACCCCATGGATCACACGGAACATATTCAATAAAGTGCATTCTAATAGTGAATCTGTTAATAAAAAGTTACACTCGGAACAAAACTGGAGAGATAGGAAGGCTGAAACGATACAAATTCAGAGACTTAGAGAGGAGGGAATGAGCCCACCTGCTGAACAGCGATCTTTGATTGAAGTTAACTGCCACAAGCCAATAATCATACCCTATTCATATGTAGAACTGATCATGGTCGAAAAGACTGATTGCATGGTGTAAAAAAAACACAGTTTTGTTTTGTATTTTTAACTGACTTCAAAAAAAGGAGGAGGTTATCAATTCGTCTGTATGTTTTTTTTTTTTTGTTTTTATTTTATGTTTATTATATTGAATACAAAAGTATTGATGTTGGGATATTTTTAAATCGCTTCATTCCTGCTGAACTGATTTGGATGAAACTTGGAACGGATAGTTCATGGATTACATAAGATGGTCACATAGGATAAAAAACGCCATGAATCGAAACATATAAAATACTGCATGATTTCTATGATGTCAATAATTTCAAAACAATGTACACATTTAACACTAATGAAAGGCTACGCGGTCACTCGCTAAAGATAAATCGCACCCAAGCATCAACAAATCCTCGAAAACATTTCCTAACAAACCGAGTTGTGGATAATTGGAACGGCCTACCTGAGGAAATAATAAGTGCATCGTCAGTAAATGTTTTCAAAAACAAACTGGATCTTTACTTAAAATAAAAAATAAAATAAAATCATAGACAAGACAATAAATATATAAGTGCAAGTGCTTAAAATCAAAAGTCCAAGTGCATAAAAAGAAGTGCACGCATCAGCATGATGCTGCTAGTGCATTACAATATAATAATAATAATAATAATAAATGTTAATAAGAATGAGCGTGGTCACTCTTAACCCGTAAAGCGCGAACGACGCCGCATAGGCGTCCTCTGCCGCGCTCCCGCTATCTGCGCTGATTGGCGATTTTTTGTGTGGGCATAGATTTACTGGTCTATGATTGGCTTTTTCAAATGGATTGAGGAGTGTAGGACGCTTTTGATTGGCTAAACCGCGACCCAATAGCTGCAACTTCGTAAAACAAAATATTTTTTTGAAATCCGCGCGGCTCGTCTCGCTGGCCAGTCGACCGAGATACGTTTGCGCGCGTGGTTCTGTGCCGGCTGAAAAGGATGATTGACGAAAATATTACGTAAGTATTGTAATTTTTTTTATATCAATGAAATTGTAATATATTCAGCTATCTATCAATGCAGTGGTTATAGGTTTTTGCAATTTCTGTAGGCAGCAAAAAAATCAAATGTTTTTTGGCATGTTCAGATTTCAAAGATTTATTACATTTGTTTACAAAATTTGTTTACAAAAAATTACGTTTGCTTGAATGTAATTAGTCCGGATTGTGGCAAATTTTGTGTAGAATCCGGTGATGTATCACACTTGATATGTTTTCTTACATAAAAATGGAAAAAAGACCGAAAATCTAGAAAATCATATTTTGTAGTATAAACATTGTGAGTGTATTGGTGTCGGCCGCTCGGCCGCTCGGCCGCCCGCTGGCCGTTGGTCAAGTGTGATTCAATTCATTTGTCGAGATCTCAGGAACTTCGTGAGCGTGGAGTTATAATACCAAATTTTGTTGCTTTGAAATCGTTTGGTATATCTAATAAGTAATCCCATTGCATCATCTGCATACATTTCCATAGGGCAAGACGCATCTGGTAATAGAATAGAATTAAAAATATGTACTATTTGTTTCTGTTACATAGTATTCTTGTTAGGGTTCCGTACCCAAAGGGTGAAAACGGAACCCTATTACTAATCCTCCGCTGTCCGTCCGTCCGTCCGTCTGTCCGTCCGTCTGTCACATGGCTGTATCTCAGTAACCGTAACAGATAGACAGCTGAAATTTTCACAGAGTGCGTATTTATTTTGCCGCTATAACAACAAATAGGTAAAATTGAAAAATAATTTAAATTAAAGGGGGCTCCCATACAAAAATCGTGATTTTGTTATGTTAAATCTTTTATGATGGTACGGAACCCTTCGTGTGCGAGTCCGGCTCGCACTTGGCCGGTTTTTGGTTACTAGTCACACTGGGTCAATTGCTGTGCATGCTGTATTACATTTCGCCGAATTCTGCCGTGCATGTCGCACCTGTTCTCATGCTAACGGGTGGTGTGTGGACACGAAAGATGCCTAAAATATACTTGCGACATGCACGGGAGCACTTGCCATGCATGTCAAACAACTTCAAAACATTTTTTTCGTCATATCTTGGGAAACTCTGGTCTTAGACTCATCATGCGACCCCTCAAACTAGATGGCCCGACCTGATCTACCTACCTGTCATGTCAAAACTTGTTTTCGTCATACATTGTAAATTTTGTAACTTCAATAATAGGAGGAGGTGTCTGACAGACGGACGGACAGACAACGCACAAACTCTACTTCAGATATAATCATTAGGTGTTTTTTTTGACCATCCGTCGCTAATTCGAATTTCTATTCATTTTAGGTTTCACTTTTACAAAATGTTAAAAAATATACTTGTGCTACTATATTTCTATGAACTTATATTTACGTGTTTTATTTCAAAGACCATGTCACCAATGCTTCGTGTCACGGAAGCCTGCTTCTACTCCAGCAACAAGTTTCGACCTCGTCACGCTGAGTAAGTGCCTACCTATATAGATAGAACGCGCGCGCCCACCTATCTATAGATAGAGCGCGCGCTCACCGACGTGTGTTCAAGTGGAGCGTTTGCATGTATGAGTGCGCTGAGTGCAATTTTATAGCCGAATTTGAATGTTCAAAATAAAATGTTTTTGATTACATATTATAACATTATCTTACACAAAAAAATTGTGTATATATAACAGTTTATGATGATATAAAATCTAACTCGATTCTAATTAGATTAGATTCTAATTAGACTGTTAGTAATGTAGAGAGATTTTTCGGGGTTTTCCTTTACTGAAAATGTTATGTAAACTTTTTCTTTACAAAAATTTTATGTAAATATTCTTCCATCATTATTCAATAAATTAAAAATAAATTCAACTGAGATAATATCGTAAATAATTTATAATAAATTCTAAAATATTATTTTGAAAAACAATAAGTGTCGCTTGTGTTCGCGATGTTTGGAACCAAATTATTATTATTTTTTGTATGGCGGGGTCATTAGTTTTTGACACAATGTTATAGCAGCTATCATAAACTACGAAATAAAAAACAAATTTGTTTCATAACTTTATCTTTTTTACCCTAAACCTCGAGTAACATCACAAAATATTTAAAAAAAATCTAAAGTCAATGTTATATGATTTTTATTATTTTATATTTGAACCAAACTACTACAAAAGTAACGTAAATAAATGGAGGCACTATCTAGCTACATGGAACAGTTATTATTTTTAAGATACCTTGACAAGTGTCTTAGATATAGATTTTTATTCGATTCGGGAGCGCGGTACAGGACGCCGATGCTGCGTCGTTCGCGCTCCAAAGGTTAATAAGGAATTGGGCAAAATCCTAGATTAGCAATAAATTAAACAACTGTATCAATAAAACCTCTACAGAGTTATATTTTTATTGTGTTTTAACCGTTCAGCGCTGACGATTAAAAGACTGTTGGGAATAAGCCTTCAAATGTAATTGAAAGTTGTATATAAACTCACGCTATAGTATGTGATACGCTTGCAGTTTTCTCTTCATCAGCAACACATTGGCTTTTATATATCCATGCGTTGCCGACATTCGAACGTTTCAGCGTTTGCCACTGAAAGGGATGCAGATAATAATGTCAACTTGTGTGCGTGCAGTCCGCGGCGCGGACGGACGCTCGCCATCTCCCAGCAAGACCCTGGGGCTGGTCAGCCCTGGCTCTACCTCCAGCGGCTTCTCCTCGCGTCGTTCAAGTCAGGACACGTTCCATCTAGAGGGTATGATCGCTATCTTACTAGGAACCCTTCAGAAATCATATTCGTATTCGGCTTCTGACACCTTATGTACACAGTTTGTCTGTTATTTTGTGCACATGAACAGGGATCGCTAACATCACAGTGTTGCAATATTAAGACATGCACAATGCAAACATATTCAAAATTACTAGAAGCCATGCCAGGAAATGCCGTTTATGCTTCGATACGAACTGAATGGAAAGTAGGATTCATTTTTATCGCCTTGCCAACGATCTCTTAGGACATCGGTTTGATACTGGGGGACTGAGGGAGCCAAGATGGAAATGTCAAAATTCTCATTTTCATTGAGAATTCGAGTCACTCTATTCATGGGTAGGGCCCATGTGAAATATTACCATTTCACTTATTACCATACACATACTTTTTTGTGCGTTTTCATTGCATTGAATGAAACATAGGTCGAAGTGGCGAAAAATGTTCCGTGTGCTCAAATAAAGGGGCAGCCCGAGTAAGGTGCCTAGTTTCTTCTGGACCATGATTGGCTATTAACATCACAGTGGATGTGATATTTCTTATCCATATCCAGAAATAATAAAAACCATATTGTGTGGGGGAAGCAGACTTGTCTCCGGTGCAGCAGCAGCTGTCCGAGATCAACAACCGCTACTCGCTGCTGGGCACCAAGCTGGCGGACCGGCAATCCGAGGTCGACAGCCTGCGCGAGGAGGTCCGCCGCCACCTCGACAGCCTCAAGTCGCTCTCCGCCTTCCTCGACAAGGTAACCACACCTAGAACCCACCCACACTTTGAATCAGAGCTGTCAGACTCCAGGGCACCGATGCGGCCCTATTGATACCTGCATCAGAGTTACCATAAATAAAATAAATTAAAAAAATAAAAAATCCTTATATTTCTGACAGAATATTGGTTAGTAACGATTTTTAGTTAGGATAGTTGTTAGTTAATTAATTCTGTAAGAACCCCTCTGCAGGTAAAGGCCTCCTCCAAGGTTAGCCAATCATCTCTGGATTTGGCTGTTTCCACCCAATTTGGGCCTGCTATGTTTTATCTATTTCTTGGTCTCCCTTTTTTTCTTTTACCTCCTGGCCCCCTCCATGCTGTCACGCTTTTTGTCCACCTTCGGTCTTGAAGGCGTGCGACATGTCCTGCCGACTTCCATTTTGTTGCAAGAGCTTGTGTGAGACCGCCTGTTGCTTTTGTGATGTTTCGTTTTTTTTCATGTCTTATTATTTTTCAAATATTTTTTCTCCAGTAAATGTCATATCGCAACACCAAGCATGGAAAGATTAGTATATTTATTAAAAGACAACATGGTAAACATGGCTTGAGCTTTGTACTTAGCTAACACAACACCCACTTTTAGTTGTTTCGACCTAGGTCATCTTGGATGGAAACTAAGTTATCCTCATTGTCTGCTGTTCATAGAACCAGATGATATGATTGCGGGAGTTTCCATCATTGGTTTTGAAAACGTCCACACTTCAAACACTAACCTTGCCTACCCAGCTAACACCACAGCTACCTCAAACAACTTAAGCGACTTGACATGTTGTATCTTTGAACCCATAGATAGTAGCTGATCCCAGTACATGCATACATACATTCTTCACACATCCCAACATGTAATCCTGAGCACTGATGGTAGATGTCGCCACATAAGACTAAGGCGGTGCGTAAATGAATCTATAGGTGCAGCGCAACCTTCCCAAGGAGTCTGTGCCCGAGACGAAGGAGGAGGCGGAGAAGACGGCGCGCGCGGCGCGCGGCGTGCTCGAGGAGATGTACGAGAAGGCGAGCGCGCTGGACGCGACGCGCGCGCAGTTGCGCGAACTTCTGCGGCGCAAGGCGGCCGCCGCCGGCGCCGCGCGCCTGCAGCAGGACCTCGACGACGTTGCGGCGCGCTGGAAGGCGCTGCACGACGCCTGCAAGGACAGGTCAGACCTCCTGTTGAATACAGGTGTTATGTGAATACAATTTTGAAGTGAAGCTGCTTTAACCCTGTTATGCGCTCGGGGCGACTGGATTAAACTGAGAAAAAATACTCCCAATATGTTAACTTGAATCATGACAGCCCGTCTCCTATAACCATGGTCCGTTTTAAGCTTACGCTACCATTAGCGCGTTCACAACTGGTCAATCCACGCTGAGAGCGCTCAAAAGGCCGTTCCGTGAACAATACATCATCAATATGTTACTCAATCCCATACACAATGCTCACGTTTTATAGGTGTGTGTACAGCTGTAATTGTCACATTTTGCAGTGTCTATAGCATTATCTGTCGTCTTACGACCGTGTTTATTTCACAATCCGTTGTATGTTCCTTAGGTGAAAATTCAAGAAGATCTGTTCAGATTCATTTAATTTCATTTCATGTACACTGACAGTTCAAATCGGACCATGCTACATGTCTTTATTTCCGATGATCCGATTTTCCGATAGCTACACTTGCCTTACACAAGCCTGACTGGCTGCACACATAATAGGGTTAATTTTGTGGATGATTCTAGAGGCATAATGTGTAAGTATTTGCTGTATGCCTTAATAGTCTCCGCAATTTTTAAGTTTTTGTCTATAGTCGTCTTGTATGAGTATCTAATGTAACGCAAATTGCGCAGGATCCGTCTGATGGAGGAGATGAAGGACTTCCACGACACACACAACAACCTCTCGCAGTGGCTGACCTCCAAGGATCGCATGATGGCTGCCCTCGGGCCCATCTCATCCGACTCTCGCATGGTGCAGACACAAGTTCAGCAGGTGGCCTCTCTCTCTCTATAACCCATCAATCTTTTACTGACTAATGTAGGCCTGAATTATTTAGCACTTACGGATTTCTTGTTGAGAAAGGCGATTTCAAAGACTAGTTGGTCAATAACCTTTCCAGTGATACATATTACTAGGTATGCGGGATGGGGGTTAAATCTCAGCCATAAGAAGTGTTTGCTCTGTAATATTTGTTGTCCACTCTCAGATAGGAGAATAGGTCCGCGGAAGTACTCCATGGGCCCGAATTTCTTTGGTTACCTCCTTTCTTCAAGCCGCCCCACCCCACATTTTATTTTAGAAGGGTCATTTGGCCCCCACTTCCGCGGCCGCTGTTTTTAAAGCAAACATGACTGTCATAAGATCTTAGGGAGGTAATAAGTTTCCTCGATATTGGATTAGTACTGCTTTGTCCCTGTTTTGGTTGTCAGGGTTAGAGCTGGCTACCATGAGACGACGACATCAAATGCGTCAACGAAAAGCAGGGGTTCCGTACCGCTGAGGGCCGGGAGGACTGGAGAAAAGTTGGGGAGGCAAACACGCTGACTGACTGACTACCGCAAATAGTTCATCAATACGGGTCCGCTACCCACGCGGGCAAACCTCTGCCATTAAGGCAACAGACTGACGTGACTCACTGACCCGTGCCCGTCCCGGCAGGTGCAAGTGCTGCGCGAGGAGTTCCGCAGTCAGCAGCCGCAGCTGACGCACCTGGAGGAGGTGTGCGCGAGCGTCGCCGGGCGGCTCGAGTCGCGCTCGCCGGACCGCGCGCGCCTCCAGCAGAAGTTGCACGACCTGCAGGCGCGGTGGAGCGACCTGCTCAACAGGTGCGTGCCGCTTACTTTCGTGGTCCCATGCAATAGAAAAAAATCAAATTAGGCCTTAGAGACGTCTTTGCGGTCGCAACCAAACGGAAGAGTTTTTGAATCGCTGCTGCAGCATCTTGTTGAATGGCTTATGGAATGTTCACCTCTGCTACAAAAAAAAATCTTTAGATGAATTCAGTTTTTTTAAAGTATTTACGACGCCAAGGATCCCTGGTAGTTAATCTAATAAAGAAACTGTAACAAACAAATAATGAAACTGGGTCCAATAAAATAGGATAAACCTGTTAATGAAGCACAACATTTATAAACATTCGGTGGATTTTGTAAATGTCAAGATACATTGTACTCTAGAAACTCAACACCATTAACTAAATTTTCATCCTGGTTGATATTTGCTCTCATATCTAGGACATCATATTATTATTGTTATTATATGTTATATACCATCAACTCGGTAGTTAAAGAACATTTTGGCCAAGATGTGATTTTCCTCAGATAGAATTGCGGCGTTTGGACACTTTGTTTTTCACCCTAAGCCTCATAAAGGTGGGATTGTGTTAATCGGTGGAATATATCGTCCTACAAACTATACATTCAAGGAATCTGACAGACAACTTTTTAATACGATACAGCAAGCTTCAGAGCACGAAACCATATTTATTATGGGTGATTTTAACTTGCCTGAAATTCAATGGCCATTATTAAAACTGGATGGTTATAATACACTCCATGAAAAATTTATAGAAATGTACACAAACTCGAACCTTCACCAGCTTGTGAAGGAAATAACTCGTAAACGAAACCAGCAAGAATCACTGATTGACCTTGTCTTTTGCAATGAAGAAACTTTGTGCTCCAAAATAGAGCATCTTGCAAATGTTGGTAAGAGTGATCATTTGGTATTATTGGCCACAATTCAATTCTTCAAAGAAGTGACCGACTGCAAAAAGACAAAAATCATGCGTCACAACTACTTCAAAGTGGACTTCGAAGCCATGTGTGCCACCCTAAAGAACTGTCATGCTATGACTGACCCCAACGACGACGTTGAGAGTGCTTGGGATGCTTTTAAGATGTCTACTTATGATGCTGTCAAGCTACATGTACCGCTTACACATAAATCCACCAAATCAAATAATAAACCTTGGATCAATAATGAAATATTAAAAATGACTTTGCAAAAAAAGCAACTATGGAGAATTTACCAACTCAATAAATGTAAAAAGTCATATAAAAGTTACAGGAAATTGAACAATGACATAATTACAAAAGTAAGACAATCTAGACAAAACTTTGAAACAAGCGTCATAAACAGTGGCGATAAATCATTCTATGGTTATATTCGTAAACAGTTGTCGTCAAAAGTATCAGTACCACCAGCATTGAGAGACCACAACACCAGTGACATTATAACTGAGCACTATGCCGTGGCAAATGAATTTGCACAACAATTTCAGAAGTCATATACCACTGAACCAGATGGTCCGATGCCAAAAATACTTGTACCAAAAGTCCATAATTCTATTGGAACAATTACGTTCTCACCACAAAAAATCGCGCAAGTACTTCAATCATTTAAGGATACTACATCCACAGGTCCCGACGAAATACCAGCTATACTATTGAAGAGGTGCTCATCTGAACTTTGTGCCCAACTATCTGATATTATGACTCTATCATTTGAAAATGGAGAACTACCCAAGGACTGGAAACAAGCTGTAGTTGTACCAATTTATAAAAAAGGGGATAAGCTTGCACCCGTAAACTACCGCCCCATAAGTCTAACTAGCTTAGTATGTAAAACCATGGAAAAAATTATAATTGAAAGGGTTAGACTTTTCCTATCGCAGGAAAACATTATTATTGCAGAACAACATGGATTTGTCCCCAGAAGATCGACGGTTACGAATCTACTTACATGTGTGGACAAGTGGACTTTGAATTGGAATGACCGTCGACCAACTGATGTAGTCTACTTAGATTTCCAAAAGGCATTTGATCGCGTCCCTATAAAAAGATTGATACATAAGCTGGAACACTTTGGAATAAGAGGTAAGCTGTTGAATTGGCTTACAAACTTTTTAAGTGAACGAACGTTCAGAGTGAGAGTGGGCGATGAATTATCAGACCCACACGAAGTTCTAAGTGGGGTGCCGCAAGGCTCGGTAATCGGGCCCGTTGCATTTGGCATATTTCTAACAGACCTTGGAGCCCTCATCAATATGGCCTCAGCCTTCTTTGCGGACGATGTAAAAATTTTTTCGGATCCACTCATTGCCCACCAAGCTATTCAAGATGACCTAAATAGGGTTGTCCAGTGGACCAAGGATTGGCTTATTTCATTAAACCCCGAAAAATGCACTGTGTTACATATTGGTCCTAAAAACCCCCATTGCAGCTACACAATTGATGATCACGAATTAAAATCAGTCACATCACAAAGTGACCTCGGAGTAACTATATCTTACGACCTTAAGTGGGATCTTCACATAACTGAAACAGTGAAACGTACAAGCTCCCTGCTTTACATGATCCGAAAAGCATTCTCTATTATTACTCCGGAGTTATTCATCAAGCTATATAAGACATATGTGCGGCCACTTCTTGAATACGCCTACCAAGTTTGGAGCCCCTACTTCAAGAAGGATATAGATGTACTTGAAAAAGTCCAAAGACGAGCAACAAAGATGGTAGTCACCATGAAAAACAAACATTATGAGGACCGACTAAAGCTATTAGGCCTCACAACACTGGAAAAACGCAGACAGCGTGGGGATCTTATCGAAACATATAAAATACTGCATGATTCCTATGATGTCAATAATTTCAAAACAATGTACATATTTAACACTAACGAAAGGCTACGCGGTCACTCGCTAAAGATAAATCGCACCCTAGCATCAACAAATCCTCGAAAACATTTCCTAACAAACAGAGTTGTGGATAATTGGAACGGCCTACCTGAGGAAATAATAAGTGCATCGTCAGTAAATGTTTTCAAAAACAAACTGGATCTTTACTTAAAATAAAAAAAAAAATTATAAATAAAAAAAAATAATAATAATAATAAAAAAATTCATAGACAATAAATAAGTAAATAAGTGCAAGTGCTTAAAAACAAAAGTGCAAGTGCATAAAAAGAAGTGCACGCATCAGCATAATGCTGCTAGTGCATTACAATATAATAATAATAATAATAACTCAAGCGATCCCGTTTTGTTCCAGTAGTTCAAGAGGCTAAAAGTTTTGCCACTAGCTTATGTATGGAATTCAGTTGCAACGAGGTTGCGGACCCACTAATTGGCCTCGGTCCTTGTACTCATGCAGTATAATTTTTTTCTGCGACCTGACATGGATAGCTAACACCACACAACTTCCGTTTGATATAAGCCCAACACCACATTCTCGAAGGAATTAGGTACCATGCCAGGACCTTCCCTTGATGAGCACGGCTACATTGAACTGAATGGAAAACACGGACAATTTTTTATTGCCGCTTCGACCATCTTTTCATCCAATGTGATGGTACCAACCCGGGCGGGCTTAAACCCTACCACCTAGCAGGGGAAGGGGACTTACAGTTTTACATGGATTCCGAACCATGGAGCAGCTCGCATTCGTGACGAAATGCTCTTATCGAACTCGGAAAGAGAAAGAAAGTGGTGCATGTCGGAATTGAACCCAGACCTCTGGTAAGCTAGTCTAGTCCCCGCGCCACTAGGCTACGATCCGCTCAATTATTGTAAGTACTCGTTGTATCCAGGCAGATATTTCAGAGGGCAGTTCGACGTATGTACCTATGCTCTGTTAACGGTTTGTCGCGGTCGCAGGTTGGAGCAACGCGCGGAGAGCCTGGGCGCGGCGGCGGACACGTCGCGCGAATTCGACGCGGGGCTGGCGCGCCTGCGCGATGCGCTCCAGGGCATCGCCGACAAGCTCGATGACCTCGTCACCGAGAAGGAGCCCGAGGAGCAGCTCCGCAAGATTGAGGTTAACCATTCATTCTTTACATATCATCCACAGACATCATTCATAGATTACAAGGAAGTGACTAAGTGAACTACCATTGTGACAAAAAAAAACTTATAAACATGAAAAGTAAACTGCTTGAACATGATTTAGGCTGCTTGTCTAATATAAAATAAATAAATAAATAAAGACTCTCTGCACTCGGATTTGTCGTATTTTTACATTTCGCCAGGTCAATAATCTTTGTGACGCAGAACTGGCAGTAAACTGCCTTGAAAACGACTCCTATAAAAAAACTTCTTTCTAGGCTGAGTTCAAACCAGGAAACAATCTAATGGCAGGTAATCCCCGCCAATATTTAGGGGGAGGGGGTGAAATATAACGCCCGTGGTTCACGATAATGAAAGTGGGGGCGCCTATGATAGCCGACGGCTGTGTGCGCAGAACCTGGAGCGCCAGCTGGAGGGCCAGCGGCCGCTGCTAGCGGAGCTGGAGGCGGCGGGCGCGGCGCTCGCGGACGTGCTCTCGGACGCGGCCTCGCGGCAGGACATTGCCGGCAAGCTGGCGGCGGTCGCGCGCCAGTACGACAACCTGCAGCGGAAGCTCGACCACAGGAAGGCCGAGATCGAGGGCGCGCTCAGGTGAATGATGTATTTTTAAATCTAAAAAATATTTTGCACGTCGGCGATTCGTGAAGTTATTGAAATTAATTTGCGTTTCAACGACATCAACATTTGAAGCATTGTTATTAAATTTTGAAAATAATCTTAAAAGGTATTGGTCGTGACATGAGTCGGAAGAAGGATTCGTACTTGCGACCTTTGATGGATGAAATGAAGATGTCGCTGAAACTCAAATTAATGAGATAACGGTAATGTCGTATCCATTAAATACATAAAATTATGGAGTTATTGAAAGTTTTAAAGTTTCTAATGGTGTATATGGCAGAGACAACAACTATATTAATTTGTGTTCCCTTGCTCGTATTCACGTCCTTGAATGGTATCGGCATAAGCATATACAAAGGATAATAGGGATAGACTACGAACGTCATACAACGTCCAAAACTTCCTAAATACTTCTTATTTTCGATGTTACTATGACATTTCTAACCAGCACCATCTCCTGTGATGGTGTTGCAATTCAAATTTCAGAATACATTCAATACAAAGCAATGAATATCCATAATATTTTTTATTTACAATGACATTACTTAATTTATAGTTAACTTAATTTAAGTGTAACGCCAACCCAGGCGTAATTTGGAATTAGGCTTAGTTTAATGACGGTGTAACTAGTTCTGGCAGTGCCGGCAGATGGCGCTGGTTAGAAATGTACCTGGTTAGTACCAGCAGTTTCCAGCGAATTTTGTACGTTGTATGACGTTAGCAGTCTTTCCCTACTAACCTTTGTCTACTGTCGGCAGGGATGGCCGCAACCTGGAGGAGAGCGTGGCGCGCGCGCTCGGCTGGCTGCAGACTGAGCTGGGCGGCTTCGCGGGCAAGCTGCAGGTGTCCGCGGACCGCGACAAGCTGCAGCAGCAGCTCGAGCGCCACGAGCCGCTCTACCGCGACGTGATGGCGCGCGAGCACGAGCTCATCATGCTGCTCGACAAGGGTGAGCTCTACTTACTGTCGTGCGGGCTGGAGGAGAGACAGATGACACTGCTGACGAGACCAGTTTGCGATTCATATGGCCGCGAGTTCGCCAATAGATGGCACTAATCAGTCTGTCTACATCGCACCATTATTTGCACCAAAAGCGACTGTTATAAGGGGACAAATTTTTACTTTGAATAATCTCGATGTAGATGGCTCTAAGCGTAGAGGCCTGATGGAATATTCTAGGCTAACCTCTGAACAATATAAACTACACGAGGTACCAAATGTGCCTTAGTAGAAAGACCCAGCCTGGAAGCGATGTAAGTCGATGAAGATTTTTAGACATATGGGGCAATTTAATATTGTACTTAATAAAATACCACTAAATTTTTCTTTGAATCCAACATGAATATATAATGTGCTCCAGTGCTTTGAAGAATGTTCCGTTGAATGATGAACAGAATATTATTCTTCTAGACTAGGCATGTTAGGACCCTTTATTCCAGATCAATAAAATTATTTGTTGGGAAGACTTGTCTTAGTGTCGATGATGGGTGTGTCAGGTCGCGAGATGGAGAAGAAGCCGTCCCACGGCAACCTCCGCAAGGACCTGGACCGCATCCAACAGCAGTGGGAGAAGCTGCGCCGCGAGGCTGTCGACCGACATACCCGCCTGCAAACCGCTATGGTAACTATCCATACTGATATTATCATTCTGTATTTTCATAATTGTGGACAGAAAAATATGTTATGTAAACCCGTGAAGTTTCTTTGCGGGTTCTTCTTTACTGGGTTGATCGAATCCGCGGATCTTTGTGACGTAACTTGGTGTAGTTTGACTACCAAAAAGTTTAAATAAAAAATGAAATGAAATAGACATAGCTACAACATGTTTGTAGCTAAACTGCCGTACCAATTTTGGCGTGATTTGGCTGAGAGGTAGTTTCAAATCGATAAAAGGTATATATATGTTGGGGAATGTCAAATTAAAGTAGCTTAAATAATGAATAATCGAATACGGCAAGGCAAAGTACGGTGCGCTTTCATACGTTCAGCGGTGACGTTTTGTTTGACAGCTGTCATTTTAGTCAGTCTGTTGACAGAACGCGCCTTGGAGTGCCACGTCGTGCACGCTGAGCTATGGCGGATAAAGAAAGTGTGGGAAATCCAATTCAATCTCTAACATATCTTCTATAATATAAAAATGAATCGCAAAATGTGTTGGTAAGCGCATAACTCAACAACGCCTGGACCAATTTGGCCAAATCTTTTTTTTAAATGTTCGTTGAAGTTCAAGGATGGTTTTTACGGCAAGAAAAATTAGAATTATTGCTGGAAAAACCCTAAGCCCTTTTCTTTTTCCCATACAAATGATTTGTAACTAAAACGTAGTCAATTTGAGCTTTATTGCTATGGTATGTTGTCTAAATAATGTAGGTGTGTTCCTAACGTCAAAGATCATATCTATCAAAAGAATGTGCGTGTGTGCGTTGGAGCACAGAATACATAGTTGGAGGAGTTTAATGTCGCGTTCCGAAACTCGCGTTTCTTTTGTATTAGTTTCGGCACGCGAGATAAACTGCATCAGTTTCCACGTCATTACATCAGTCAAACAAAAATCGCGTTACCAACAGTGTTTTATTATTTTTAATATCCAAATTTTAAATAAATAAAACAATTCGTACGGCTTAAAAGGATTTGACTTCAAGTCATATCAAATTAAAAAAAAAAAGTTGTCTGTTACCTAATCTACTGAGTTTGCTTTTGTCAACTGATACACGAAACAAATTCGTATATCGTGTTTTGTGCAGAGTGTTTAGTTAGTTAGTGTTTGGTTAGTTCGTGATTAGGCGGGCGGTCCGACGGGGGCGGGTGCGGGGAGGGGGGGGCGGGTACGGCTTGGTATTTCCCGCAACTTTAGGACTACTTGGCAAAATCCTTGAGAACCAATTACTCGATTTAGATGCGGATTGTATCTACGTCTAGCCTGATTCTACTCAAAACTTATAGGCTACATAATATAACGCTTCATTACCTGAAGGGTGAGTAGTGAGTGTTAAATTCTTATAACTTGCGAACCACTAACCCGATTTATGTGCGTATTTTATCAATGTATAGGATCTCTGGGAGCTGTCAGGTTCGAGATGGGTTACTGTTTTCGATGTTAAGGCTGGCTGTGGGTTGGAGTCCACGCAAAACTTACCTACATTACACGTTACTTACTTACTAGGTAAACAATGTTGCAGTGCAAGTGCAGAAAGGTTCTGGCGGCAAATGCTTTTTTTTTAAATAGCCACCAAATGTCAAATCTCTAAATGCTCTCTCAATGCTCTAAATGGGAATTATTGGATTTTTCTCATTAAATCATGCTATTTCATCTCGAACGATCTTGATTAAATTTGGTAGATGGATACATTGTCCTGGACCAGTTTGACCCTATTTTGGATCAGCCATGTCGGATACTTTTTATCCATGAAATAATTTAGCCGACGCTAACCCGAGCGGAGCCGGGTACCGCAGCTAGTATATAAATAAAAACTGGTATGCGTGGCTGACCAAAGGTGCTCAGAAAAGGCAAATCGACCTCACCTCGCGAGAACACGCTTGGCACCAGGCCCACCACACCAGCGGATTTGCAAACTGTTGCAGAGCTATCGAGCTTGTTACAAATTACGTTTCAAAAGTTCCCACCACCCAACTTCTTGAATACGAATACCAAATTTGGAGCCCCTACTTCAAGAAGGATATAGATTTACTTGAAAAAGTCCAAAGACGAGCAACAAAGATGGTAGTAACCATGAAAAACGAACATTATGAGGACCGACTAAAGCTATTAGGCCTCACAACACTGGAAAAACGCAGACAGCGTGGGGATCTTATCGAAACATATAAAATACTGCATGATTCCTATGATGTCAATAATTTAAAAACAATGTACACATTTAACACTAACGAAAGGCTACGCGGTCACTCGCTAAAGATAAATCGCACCCAAGCATCAACAAATCCTCGAAAACATTTCCTAACAAACCGAGTTGTGGATAATTGGAACGGCCTACCTGAGGAAATAATAAGTGCATCGTCAGTAAATGTTTTCAAAAAGAAACTGGATCTGTACTTAAAATAAAAAAAAATATTAAAAAAAAATGTATAGACAAGACAATAAATAAATAAGTGCAAGTGCTTAAAAACAAAAGTGCAAGTGCATAAAAAGAAGTGCACGCATCAGCATAATGCTGCTAGTGCATTACAATATATTAATAATAATTCCATACGCTGACGGTACAGAATGAGTTTGATAAACGATTCGTTCTCAAAAGCCTAATGTAAACCATAAAAGAGTGCTCTGATTCTATGCGGCGGGTGCTCCGGATATAGGTTGGATGGGCAGGAATAAGGGATGAAAGTTCCATAGGGCATTGTCTACCTTTGCTTTTCATCAAGATTAAAATTCAGTACGACATCCGTCATAACGAACGTTGTCCCGAGCGGAGCGGAGAATACCTTAGCTATTACTTAGAAATAGTGATCTCACGGAGGCATGCCAAAGGATTAACCATCGCATTGTCCCACAGGAGCACTGCCGGAAGTACAACAAGGCGGCGGACACGTTTGCGCCGTGGCTGGCGGAGTGCGAGGAGCGGCTCGCGCGGCTGCCGGAGCCCGCCTGCACCAAGAAGGACGTCGAGAAGCAGCTCCGCGAGCTGCAGCAGATCAGGAACGACGTCTGGAAGAGGTACACTTCAACACCTAATCGTATAGGATATCGGGCAATCAATGCGGGTCTTTCAAAGCAAGGACAAAATGATAGGAAACAATCTGGTTCGTTGTATCAGTTATACAGCTGTTGTGAGGTACCCATTAGCAGTAAACCTTTGGTGTGTGATGAAAATCATGCAGACTGCGGAGGTATACCCAGAGAGATATAAGATGTATGAGTCTGTCAAAGCTAGGACAAAAGGATAGGAAACAATCTGGTTCGTTGTATCAGGGATACAGCTGTTAGGGTACCCATTTGCCGTAAACCTTTGGTGTGTGATGAAAATCATGCAGACCACGGAGGTATACCCAGAGAGATATAAGATGTATGAGTCTGTCAAAGCTAGGACAAAATGATAGGAAACAATCTGGTTCGTTGTATCAGGGATACAGCTGTGGTTAGGGTACCCATTTGCCGTAAACCTTTGGTGTGTGATGAAAATCATGCAGACCACGGAGGTATACCCAGAGGCACAACAATGCCATGATATCTCCATGGAGATGGACACACAATTTGGCAATTGTTGAGATATCGGTTTGATGGACCCCTCGTATGAGGATCTTTTTAAACATGTTTACAAGTATAATCATTAGGTCTATATGTGATGACATTTATCGTGTCCCACCACAGTTTCTTGAGGATGCTTTCAGTCCTAGAACTGTCCTATTAATTTTTTGTAATACATCATTACACGCTCTAATAATATTTTGCAATAACAATGGTGTAGACCAATGGACACAGGATTTTTTTGCATGTATCAATAGCTTATACGGTTTCTGAATAGTTCCAAACTACGGTGTTGAATCAATAATACTGTCAATAATAATTTACCTGTATCTGCCATCTTTCATAACCTTAGTAGACTGACGCCCATCGGACTAGGACTATAGTGTGCTACGTTTCTATTGAAAGATCGTATTTGCTCATCTCTCCTCAACGTTTTCATTCTTAAAATGTTAAGTCGAATACAATGCGTGGTATGTGCTCAGGTCGGGCGAGTACGAGAACAACCGCTCGCTGGGCGAGACGTTTATCTCCGCGTGCGACATCGACCAGGATATTGTGAGGAAGCAGCTCGCCGACTTCAAGGAGCGCTGGGACAGAATCAACAACGGTCAGTTGTTTTTATGTAACTGGACATATATATATACCACTCCTAGGCCGCAGTCCGAATTCTGCTGACGCGTGAATACAGTCCGAATCGCGCTGACAGTGCTCAGAGCGTCTATTACGAGTTACAAATAATGTATCTAAATTTCGCTGAGCTCTTCGATTCCGCAGGTTTACACCATTTAATAAAGCTACTGGCATTTGGCCATGGACATTTCGCCATCGCTATCCTTTAGTGTCGCTGTCCCTTGTCAAAACTATATAAAAAATTGTTAAAAATTCAAATTCAAAATTCATTTCATCAGTGATTTTCAGTTGACACTTATTACAAACAAACAGCTTTATTCAGAGTAGGCGGACTAACTTTAATACGACAGACTAAACTGGTTTTTCTATAGTTAGTCCGGTGCTAATTCTTACCAAGTTTTGACAGGTTATCTCTGAATACGACTGTAAGTTTGTGATAACGTCGATGTTTATGCATTTACATAAATATAGAATAATAAAAATAACAGTTTTAAAAAACATTGAACCGTCTTCAAGCAACCTGGAGTAGAAGGCGGTACAAAAGCACAGAAGGGGTCCATCATACATTTTCAGGTGTCATGCTTTTGTACCGCCTTTGGAGTCCGTTCAATGTTTTTTTAAATTGTTATTTTTTACACTCTTTTTAGGAGTGGTATTCGTTCAAAAAATGTATGAAAGGCCCACCCCTGAGATATGCACTACTAATGAGAAAAAGAATTATTGAAATCGAGTAAAATACACACAATAAAAAAACATACAGACAAATTGAGAACCTCCTCCTTTTACACTCAACTTAACTTATCACAAGCAGTTATTAGCTATAGCTATAATATTAAGCTTAGTAAATTTAAAAAAATATACATGAGAAAATTATTATTATTATCATTATTGTTTCGATACATTAGCAGCTTAACGCTGATGTGTGTACATCAAAGTTGGTAACTGGGGATGCACTGGTTTTTTTAAAATTCATTTAAGAAGTCTAAAGTTTGTGAAAAAGTGTCAAGTCTGTTTTAAAGCTAAATATATATAAAATATACACTATGCCTGTACCGAGAGCCAGCCGATTGTTCGAATATGCGTCCGTTTCCCCGTGCAGAGGTGCTGCAGCGCGTCGAGTGGCTCGAGTCGACGGCGCGGCGGCTCGGCGAGTTCGGCGAGCGGCTGCGCGCGGTGGAGACGCCGCTGCAGCGCTGCGAGGAGCGGCTCGAGGAGCTGCTGCGGAGCCCCCCCGCCGCCGACGGAAAGGCCGCCGAGCAGGTCGCGCGCATCTCGGACGAGGTGCACGCGCTGCGGGCGCCGCTCCAGGTAACATTATTATTATTATTATATTGTATATGCACTAGCAACAACATCCTGATGCGTGCACTTTTTTTATGCACTTGCACTTATGTCTCCCACAACAACATGGATAATCATAAAATCTGATTATGGCTAGATAGCCAATTGCAGTTAGAAGCAAAAAGAAAAAAAATTGCACTTATTTATTTATTTTTTAGGGTTCCGTACCCAAAGGGTGAAAACGGAACCCTATTACTAAGCCTCCGCTGTCCGTCCGTCCGTCTGTCACAGGGCTGTATCTCAGTAACCGTAACAGGTAGACAGCTGAAATTTTCACAGAGTGTGTATTTATTTTGCTGCTACAACAACAAATAGGTAAGGTTAAAAAATAATTAAAATTAAAGGGGGCTCCCATACAAAAAACGTGTTTTTTTTGTTTTTTTTTTACGATGGTACGGAACCCTTCGTGTGCGAGTCCGACTCGCACTTGGCCGGTTTTTTTTTGCCTACTACTATTTAAAGTAAATATCTTTAATATATTGTTAATATATTTACAATGCACTTAATTTTTCCTCATATAGTCTTAGTAAATAGATTTCAAACTTGACGAGGGCTTTATACACCTGACATAGATTAAGCTGACGACGTCTTTTACACCAGAGAACACTTGTAATGCTATAAATTACATTAATTTATATTATTGCATTAGTAATTTTGTTAATTGTAAGTAATTTAAACTCAGGGTTGCTGTTTCTATTGTTCTTTGATCTTTGCCTTAATCTGTTCTACCAAGGAATATTTGGCAGTAGCATTTAGATCTAAGTGTGTATTTCATAATTGTGGATGGAAAAATATGTTATGTAAACCCGTGAAGTTTCTTTGCGGATTATTCTTCACTGAGTTGATCGAATCCGCGGATCTTTGTGACGTAACTTAGTGTAGTTTTACTACCGAAAAGTTTAAATAAATGAATGAAAGAGTGGGTTTTAATATTATTTTGAATCTCAATGCGAATTTCTACGCCTGTAAAATTCTAAGTGACTTATTGGTGCCAGGAGGCATGCTCAAAGAGGTATACGCATCAAATATTACCATAAATCAACCACTCATCCGATCGTCTCATGGCAGAGCATAAACCTCGCGGCGGACGACATCGTCACGCTGGCGTCGGAGTTCGGCGGCCCGTCGGCGGCGTCGCAGGCGCGGCGCGTGCTCAGCGAGCAGACGGGTGCTCTGGGAGACCGACTCGAGCGGCTCGAGGGCCGCGCCGACGAGGCCAAGGCGCGCCTGCTCGGCGCCGCCTCAGCGCTCACCAACTTCAATGTGAGTACACACCTATCCTTTTGTTACACTGGATAGAACTCCGAACACGTCCAACCACGGAAAGATACTGTTACGAGCGCGCAATCTATGATGGCATTGCGCAACTGCCATTTTGCTGCGAATGGAGAAGAAAACTGCTTATTTATCACGACAGGTTGCGTTTACGCGACGTGACCTATGTAAATGATCTGTCAAAGCTATCAGATGCCATACAAAATAAAACAGAATATATTTGAAAAATATATTTATTCAATCTATGTAACTGAATTGACTCAATTTCATTGATTTTGTTCAAAAAATCAATTTTAAGAAAAGAAAATGTCACTTAAACATAACCTATAATATTAAGTTTCAAACTTGGTGTTGGTCCATTACATTAATTTTTTTTCGAAAACAAACAAAAGCTCTTCTCTTCCTGTAAACCTTATTCTAACTGTATCATGGAGCACAATTTTTTTAATAAACTTTGACAGGAATGACAGTTGTAACGGCTTTTAAGGTAGGTCGCTCATGCAACATCCACAATAACCTTTGTGTTTTCTTCCCAATTGTATTTGCCCGTGGACCGACCTTGGTCAACCGATTGCGCCACTTGCCCTTTTACATGGTGCGTTGGTTGCTATTTTATTACAAGAAAATGTTTTCACCCTGCCAACATTGGGACAATCACTGCAACATTTGGGCTACACCTCGAAGGAGATTGTCATCGATAGAATTCAGTTGAGTTTTGTAGAAAAAAGTTCCCTTGAATAAATCACTTAATCTAGCACCTTTTTTTTTATGTCTAACATGTATTAGCATGTTATGTATTAGCCCAACACACCACATGGGAACTAGGTGCCATGCCAGGACCTTCCTTATATTGCACGGCTACATTGAACTGGATGGAAAACACGGACAATTTTCATTGCCGCTTCGACCATCGTTCATCCAATGCGATGGTACCAACCCAGGCGGGATAAACCCTACCACCTAGTAAGTAAGGAAGGGGACCTACAGCTTAACGTGGAATCCGAACCACGGCCAGCCTCTCATAACGGTCGAATGGTCACCCATCCAAGACCAGACCGGACCCAGCGTTGCTTAACTTCGGAGAGCGATCGCCGAAGTGTCGCGCCACTGGGCCACTGAGGCTGACAAACCTAAGTTTATGTGACGTATATGTGATGTGTGCGTAGGACCAAGTGAAGGCGGTGTCCCACGACATCTCGGAGCTGGAGCGGGAGCTGGACGGCATGAAGCCGCCGGCGCGCGAGATAAAGGCGGTGCGCCAGCAGATCGAGGACGTGGGCCGCTTCTACAAGCGGCTCGAGAAGGCGGAGGACCTCATCGGCGACACGGAGCGCGCGGGCGAAGCGCTCGTGGATAGCGGCTACGGCAACCCCGTTCACACCGGCGATCAGGTGAGACATGTCGAATAAGGAAGGAATGTTCGCCCGATTTTTTTTATTTTTTATAAGAAGAACTTATTAGATATACTTATACGGGGCCATCAATGTGAAATCAAAGCGCCATGCAAAACATTATTTTTAAGTAAGTTAGCAGTTTTCAGGTTAGACAATAGACATCTAGCTGGGCGTTCATGTGACGAATTTAAAAACTTACATGCCTTAACCCGTTCTGTCATCCCATAGTAGTGGACGCGCATGGGATAACATTTCGGATTTTAGTATTCTTTGCCGAGACTGACAGAAATTCGTTGCTCGGCCTGCGTTTTCATTGCGATTTTCTCGCAAATAAAAAAAAAACTAAAATAAACATTTGTAGATCCGATCGCTACCAAACTTAACAGGATCACCTTAAGGCTAATCGGTAGATTGCCTGAAAATTTCATCAAAATCGTTTGCGCAGTTTTGGAGTCCATAGGTAACGAACATACATACACACATACATTTTATATCTATAGACAGATAGGTGACATAATCCGTTGGACGTAGTTAATGTGAAATCACCCTAAAGGTGTAGTTGTTAAGGTTTCACCCGGTGCGCAGGTGTCCGGGCTGAGGAAGCAGCTGGGCAAGCTGGACGAGCGGGCGCGCGCGCGCGAGCAGGAGCTGGACGACACGCTCGGCAAGCTAGAGGCCTTCTACAAGGCCTACGACTCGCTCATGGACGACATACAAGAGGTATGTGACCTAGCACCTACCCTCACCTCAGAATGTCATCCGTAGCTAAAGCATAGATAAATTATCATGGGATTGCTAACGTCGTACAAGTGTTGAATAGGAATAATAAAAGTCAACAGATGGAAAATGTTACGTTTTTATCATGCCTGCCTTAGCCGGCGAACCTACCAGCGAAAATAAGAAGTATTTAACGAGTTTTGTACGTTGAATGACGTTAGCAGTATATCCTTACTATCCTTTGTCTATGGTTAAGGTAAGGCCAGCTAGCAGCGATACGAAAGTGTATTCGCCTAAAGCACGACCGTGAGGTTGATGATCAATATCTATATTTTTTTGTGTATTTGACATAATGTCTCGTTCCCTCGGTAAAATTTTTCAAGATCGAGTCGGGATCGCCAACATTTAGGCAACAATTTAGAACTGTCTGCACTAATGGTGGCGTTTTCGCTCGGTTTGTTCCGCAGCCAAAGCACTATAAAAGCCCCCATTCCTAAAGTCAAAGTGTCAATATTAAACGAGCGATGTGCGTCAGGCGTCCGAGCAGGTGTCACGCCTGAAGCCGGCGTCGTCGGAGGTGGAGCAGATCCGCGCGCAACAGAAGGACTTCGCGGAGCTGAAGCGGCGCACGCTGGAGCCGCTGGGCGCTAACGTGGCGCAGTGCAACCGCGTCGGGCAGGCGCTCGTGCGCTCCGCGCCGCAGTCCGTCAGCACGCAGCAGCTCGAGAAGGACCTCGAGAAGATGAACGACCGCTGGAACGCGCTCAAGGAGAAGGTGGGTGCCTTTTCTGGCTCCCGGTTGCGATTTCTTGCTCCCAGGGGCCTTTTTAAGCTCTAGGGCGCCCGAGAACCGAATTTTCTGCTTCTGGGACCCCAACTGCTGACTAATGTCGACCTCGTGTTTACCAAAGCTTTTTCTTTCTTCTTCATCTTTCAATTGTTTTATTGTTCATGTTTTACCTTCAATAATGGAGGCACTGCCAGGACCACTTCTGTGCCCTGGAGTTACGTCTGACAGCGTACATGATTGTAAACTGGGAATCCATACGTTTTCAAAATAAACTTATAATCGTCAGCAATGGCGTTTAACACAAGAACATGAGTGAAAGAAACGAAGAAAATACATCGAGAGAATTGTCTGTAGTTTTGCGTATACGTGCACACAGCTAAAGCATGTAGTGGTGAGATTTGTTTGAGTTACACACACAGACAAACATGTACGCTTACGTCGCCGCCATTGCTACAAGCAAGGCTCATTTGGCAAGATTTTTAATATTAACTTATCGATTCGGTGGTGTCAGGCTCTAGCAGTAGCTAGGTAACACACTAAGAGACTTGTCACTCGATTAGGGCAAAGTCACACTCACCGTTTATATCATAACCGTTGTGCCATACTTAATCGTCACACGCATAACGGAAGAATGTCGCGGACAGACGAACGAGCGCGAGCGGCGTCTCGACGTGGGTTTGCTGCAGTCAGGCAAGTTCGCGGAGGCGCTCGCCGGACTCGAGAAGTGGCTCGCCGACACCGAGGAGATGGTGCACAACCAGAAGCCGCCCTCCGCCGACTACAAGGTCGTCAAGGCGCAGCTACAGGAGCAGAAGGTAACCCAAAAGTTTTTCTATGTCTTAATGTCTAAAGGTACACATATACGGGCAACTAAAGTTGCTCAACTTGCAGCAATCTCTGTCGATTTCGTCGTCACGACAACATCCAGCAATCTCCGGCATCATGGTTTATGGACAAGTATGGAACCATTCATGGAGCAATTAATTGCCAGCAAGTGGCAAACAGATGCACCGTTGCGTGGCAAATTAAATAAACAACTCACCGGGGGCACGAAAAGTATGGAGCGATGTGGAGCAATACCGCTCCATATGCCTGAGAAAATTGCCGAAAATGTATAAGGGGTTGCTCTATATTGCTCACAACTTGGCAACAGCAATTAATTGCTGGAAAAATGGCCCGTGTACGGGCACAGTGTGCGGGTCGCTACCAAACTAACAGATAATAAAGAATACAATTTCACCGTCAAAGGTTTTTCTGAAAATATTAATGTATCCGTGTTGTTGCAGTTCTTGAAGAAGATGCTGCTGGACCGGCAGAACTCGATGTCGTCGCTGTTCGCGATGGGCAGCGAGGTGGCGGGCGGCTGCGAGCCGGCTGAGCGGAAGGCCATCGAGAAGCAGCTCAAGGGGCTCATGCAGCGGTTCGACGCGCTCACCAACGGAGCGCAGCAGCGCATGCTCGACCTCGAGCAGGCCATGAAGGTTCGCTTTGGATTTGTTATACCTGTACGCTTGTACGCTGTACGCCTGTACGCTCCTTCAAACAGCAATATCAGCATTGAAGAAATCAATGGGAAACAAATTCAGCCCCTTTCGTGAGATATCTTTCCTTGTATTTCTTCTCGACAGAGTGATGCATCATTTGAAGAAAATTTTTCTACGATACAATTTGAGGTCAAATTGAGACCTCAGGTCAAAGAAAAACAAAACTCATATCTGATCACCCTCCATCCTCTTTGATTTTCGTAATTTCATGTATCAAACATGACAAATTTGAAAAAAAAAATGACAGGTAAACTGATTAGATCTCACAACCATTCTGACATGACGCCAGCATAATAATTACACCTCGTACAGGCGTTTCCTTTGGTGCAACTCAATCTCCGATGCTACCCAAAAATTCTTAGCAGGTTGTAACTTAACCGTGGTGCTTGATATTTAAATAATGTCCAGTATAGTTTCGAGGATCACTATGTAAACGTGTGCCATGGACAGGTGGCGAAACAATTCGAGGAGCAGCTGCAGCCGCTGTTGGAGTGGCTCAGCGGCACGGAGCGGAAGGTGCGGGCGCTCGAGCTGGTGCCCACCGACGAGGAGAAGATCCAGCAGAGAATCCGCGACCACAAGGTCGGTACCGAGACATTTACAAGCATACAATTGCTCCTGTTCCCCGGCAGAGATGATACGAGTGCCATACAGTACAATAGCACACTTCTTCCGCAATTTAAATTCCAGGTTAAAATATCAGAGATTAGCTTTGGCCCGCGGAAAAATACACTCACTACTCATGGCTGTGAGCATATAGATTTGAAACTGTTGTGAGAAGTCGTATAAATCTTTCGCAGTATATTTTAGCGTACATTTCCGGGATATACCATATTATTTGGCCCTTTTTTGATGTATTAATGTAATTTTACACAAGCCTTATAGAAATATTCTCCCATTGGTGTTAGTTAATAGGCAGTAGGTGCCTATTAGAATATGCCTTCTGCCCATTAGAATATGGTTCAAAGAGATTTTCTTTATGTTATCTCTCTAAACACAGCGTTAACAAAAGGAATCCTATTTATTAGAATCTTCTAGTGAACCGAAAATATTGGTTGCTTCTTCATCTCATTTATCTTTAAATAATTCGCTTATTTATACTCAACTTTGTTTTAAATCTTACCCTTCTGATTTATGGTGTCTTACTACTACATACTTTAACCACCTCTGTTTATCCCTGGAGGGATGGATTTTCGAAATATGACTCGAGGAATGTTTCCTGCAAATATCAAATCTTTGGGTCCACCGGTTTGAGCTTTGTGTTATCCGTCAGCCAGCAACTGTACCATTTTATAAGTATAAGCTAACGAAGTGACATGGCGGGCACAGAATATCCACGAGGACATCCTGTCGAAGCAGCCGGCGTTCCGTCAGCTCACGGACACGGCGTCCGCTCTCATGGAGCTCGTGGGAGAGGACGAGGCGGCCACGCTCGCCGACCGGCTGCAGGCCGCCACCGACAGGTACTCATCACTCACTGAATGTTTTCACTCTAGGTATGGTCTCGTTTTCCAGATCACCCTATCGTTTGGTGTTGCCAGTATACACATTTTATTATATATCTGTTATTGATATGGTTGGCTAATACCATACGTACTGTCCTATTAGTGTAACACACTATATCAGAACTAGGGCCCGTGTCAGGGGACCCATCATTAGGACCCATAAATAATTCAACGCGATGTTACCAACACGGCCGAGATTAACGCTACCACTTAGTAGTAGTAGTAAGTAACCACGTAAAACTGTAGGTCCCATTTCTACCTACAGTTTTACGTGGAATCCAAACAAGGGCTAGTCTTAATAGTTGAACGACCACCCATGCATATCCCGACCCCTGCATATTGGTTGACCTTATAATCGAAATCCGAGGCTTCTGAGACCGAGGTTCATGGGATACCTAATATAATTGTATTTCCATTTCTCCTTAATTCACTCTTTAATCGTGGAGGATGTATTTGTTAAAATCCTGGCTTACTAAATAAGGTTACTAGCTTGATGATTCTGCAAAAGAAGGTTTTTCTAAAGGCCAACACGAAAAACGTTTGTCTACGACTTTAGTAGAAACAAAACCTTTTAGTAGACCTTTTATACGAAACTTTTAAATTCTTTACCTCATAATGTATGTGCATTTTTTCAACTATCCACTTAAATTACCCAGTATGAGAAGAAACCATTGTTACCCGAGATAATGGGGACCATTTACAAAACCTCACACACATGTAACAACATGCCTCGTCAAACCCTTCCACTGTACCAAACGCGATAACCCATCCATATTCTCCGACCTCAGGTACCAGGCGCTCGTGGACAGCAGCCTGAGCGTGGGCGAGCTGCTGGACAGCAGCCGGCAGGGCCTGCGCCACCTGGTGCTCACGTACCAGGACCTCACCGCCTGGATGGACGCCATGGAGCAGTACCTCGCCAAGAAGAAGATCCTCCCGGTCAACATGGAGAAGCTCCTGCGGCAGATGGACGATTTGGCCGTGAGTTGTTGACTTACTTGTATGGCGGCATTACCGTACTGGAAAATTAAGCGTATAGAGAAGTGGTTACTGAGAGCAGAAGAAAGGTGATGGTGATTTTAGTTTTAGTTTACCCCGTGCATGGATGACCCTGTGGTAACCAAGAATTTAGAGACCCTTTAACTCCGAAGAGTGTAAGTTCTTTTTCCGTGTTTTATTGTCTTTACCATGGAGAATGCTTTCGGAGTTGCATAACATTTATCCCATTATCTATCTATAACCCATTCACCGTATGCATTCTCAAAATATGCTCTAACCGAACTAGTAGATCTTTTATCTGAATGGTCAGAAAACATGGAATTCACTCCCCATACTTCACATTTGGTCTTCACATGCGCGAAATTACGATTCAACGTCTGTAGTTATTATGTTAAGTGCATAACTGCCCTGATGCAATCAACAGTTACCAGTCTGTATCACGAAGCGAAAACCGTAATCCTAAACTTCAAATGAGGTCCTTTAAGGTGGCCCAACCTGGCGGCACTAACTCAATCGCGGGCACGGTACAAAACCGTGCTGTTGCGCTCTGGGACCTTCTCTGTTTCAAAGAATAAGACAGGCTCCGTGATGAGGAAGATGCAACATGTCCACAAAAAAGACAATGTGTATAGTGTATGATTTGGTAAGATTTACGAAAATTTTAATTACAAAACGACTTATAGCTAAAAGTAAACCACGACCGCTGTAGTCAAATATGTAACAAAAACCAAATATATTATAAATCTTGATTAAATAAGCTATGTCTGATGACTAATCTTTTTAAGATATTCTTACTTTATCATTGCGTAATCTACGTCCAAAGTTATTGCATAAAACGCGCGAAAAATCCGAACTTTCGGACCTTATAACTTAGGAACCAAACACAATTTTACAATGCCAACGGTCATCAGACATCTAGTTCAATCAAGTAAAGCTATTTTGAGCAAAATTTGGGATCTCTGACAAATAATATGTGCGTGATCTTCTTTCCCCGTTTGTATGGGGAGTTGAGCGGGATGGGCCACCTTAACCCGAACTACAATTACATACAGTACATAAATTCGCTCTTGACCTTCAGGAGAAGACGGAGGAGATAGCGTCGAAGCAGGAGGCGGTGGACAGCACGGTGGAGTGCGGGCTGGAGCTCATGAAGCACATCTCGGGCGACGAGGCGCTGCAGCTCAAGGACAAGCTCGACGCGCTGCAGCGGCGCTACAACGACCTCACCAGCAAGGGCGCCGACCTGCTGCGCGCCGCCTCCGAGGCGCTGCCGCTCGTGCAGCAGTTCTTCAACAGCCACACCAAGTGAGCATGTCTATTGCTTGCGGCGGGAGCTGATGAAACGTGGACAACTGAGCTTTCGAGAGCTTTGGACATTTTTTTTTAATCAAATCTCAGTATTCCTAGCTGTGCTGAGTGACCAAAAGTACTCAGACAAGTCAAATCTACCTCACTTCGCAAAACCACACTCATCGTTGAACCAGTGGATTTGCAGACTCTCGCAGAGCTATCGAGCTTGTTCATGTTACGTTAGAAGACTACCGGGTTTGAGGAAAGGCTCCCACAGACAGTTCCATATCCTGGTGGTGCAGCAGGGAAATGAGTTGAGTTGAAATGAGTTGAACGGTTCAGTCTCAAAAGCCTAATGTAAACTAGTAGGGCAATAATGCTTCCCATTATCGCAACAGATTTCTCACTTGGACAACTTTCTAATACTCCTGTTTATTAGATTGACAGACTGGATGACAGCGGCCGAGGGCAGCCTCCAGGCTGTGGAGCCCCGCGAAGACGACATCCTCAGGCTAGAGGCTGATCTGCAGGAGTTTAGACTTGTTCTGGACAACATCAACCTCATTGGACCCCAGCTATGCCAGGTATGTAGACAAATTTTGTGATCCTCATCAGAAGTTGCTCTCTGCAATGTTCAGCTTGTTAAGCATAGGCTAGCCAAGATGACGAAAAGTTTCGTGTGTAATAGTATAAGGTTATATAATAAGCTGCCTGAAACGGTTCGAGCAATGGATGAAAATGAATATAAAACCAAGATTAAATCAATAGTTATTTCTAAATCTACTACACAGTAAATGACGCCTTGAGCGATAAAAGCCTGACAATCTGATTGCATTCGATCTTTACTATTTTGAATATTGACTATAGACTTTTAGAATACGTATGACTTCACCGTCATTACTGACGATGCCTTCTTAGAGTAGATTTTACTCACTATTCTCATTATATTTTTAGTTTAACTCTATGACAAAGCCACTTTACAGCCGATTGTTTTAGTTACTATAGTTAATTATTTAAGCTATGTTCGAGTTATATTTTTTGACAATTTTACTGAAATTTTAAATGTTATTTGTATTTGTGTATTGACCGGAATTTTATATATTTTGATATTTTACTCCAATGAATTCAGTTAACTTGTATTGTTTTTATTATGAATTTAATGTAGATCCTGAATTGTTTATTTTGATAATTTATTTGACAATTTTGAATTCTATCGATTTTATACTATTCTTAACGTGATTTTATTATGTACCTTTTTTGACGTGTCTAAGTGTATGATTGTATACCAAAAAGACCTAATAAAATGAAATGAAATGAAAAATGAAAAAATTGAATGTTTTGGCGCTTATCCCCCTCTTTTATATTTCCAACTGGCATGGAATTGGTTGCCCACCACAATGCGTTAGTCGTTTTTTCATAATAAAATCTAAGGTTCATAAAGAATTAATGAAGAAACCTTATGAGGTGTTTAATGAATAGCGTTAATTAAACAATGATTTTATTCTTAAAGATATCACCTGGAGAGGGTGCATCGCACATTGAGGGTCTTGTGACCAGAGACAACCGCCGCTTTGACGCCATCGTGGAGCAAATACAGCGCAAGGCTGAGAGACTACTTCTTAGCAAGAAGGTAAGCAGAAGTTTTGGCATCTGATTTCTAACATTTGATCCCTTGGTAATCTTCTTAACGTCGCTTTCCGAACCAGCCAATATCTAGGTTGTGTTGGTGGTTGTAGATATTTGCAACTTTTTCCAGGGTGCTCAGTATGTCCACGAGTCCCACTACAGCAATGCATACTCCTCGGTTTACTCCACTTTTCTTTGTATGGCTAATATTTCATCTTCTCTCAGAATAGCCTCTTAGTAATTAAGTGCAATGCCAAGGACCTTTCTTTTTGTGTGATCCATTTTATTTTAACTATTTATGTCATTATTGCTTTTTTACATGCATTCCAAGCATACCCATATATTTTTTTTATGTGACTGGACATGGATGGCTAATACCACAAGTTCTGTCATGGTATTAGCCCAACACACCACATGGGAACTAGGTGCCATGCCAGGACCTTCCTTCTATTGCACGGCTACATTGAACTGGATGGAAAACACGGACAATTTTCATTGCCGCTTCGACCATCGTTCATCCAATGCGATGGTACCAACCCGGGCGGGATTAACCCTACCACCTAGTAAGTAAGGAAGGGGACCTACAGTTTAACGTGGAATCCGAACCACGGCCAGCCTCTCAACAGTCGAATGGTGACCCATCCAATACCAGACCGGACCCAGCGTTGCTTAACTTCGGAGAGCGATCGCCGAAGTGTCGCGCCACTGGGCCACTGAAAGTTCACAATGATGTCTCGGTAAATGAAAGACAGAGGTGTTGTTCCGGTTATGGAATACAAGTCATGCCCCTTCACGTAGTGTGTGTGATTTGGCAGCGTTCGCTCGAGGTGGTGGGCGACATGGAGGAGGCGCTCGAGTGGCTGCGCGGCGTGGACGCGGCGCTGCGCGAGGCGGAGCCGCCGAGCTGCGAGCCGGCGCTCGTGCGCGCGCAGCTCAACGAGCACCGCCCGCTCAACGACGACGTCGCCGCGCAGCGGGCGCGCGTGCGCGACCTGCTCTCGCAGGCCAAGAAGGTTCGTAGCTCTCACTCTCTCGTCTTCTTATTGGGATTATGGTGTAGACAACAAACGTAAATATAATTTAATCAACTTTGCATACCGGAGTCATGAGTTCAAACCCAGCCTCCGCACATTGGTGAAGTTTTTCGTTAACCACTACACTTGAGCCGCGTAACTGAATCTGGGGGTACGGAAATTAAATAATGAAAGATAACAAAGTACCTTTCAGAGTTTCTTTTTTAAAAATAAAATATAATCGTAGTTTAAATTTCATAGGGAATGTGTCAAGGCTAACTCTCAAGTCCTACACTTTTCATAAAGGGTAGAATACTTTTGGGGTGATCTTTGTAAACGTTTTTTTTATGTTACTGAACTTGGATGGTTATTACCACACCTAATGTCATCATAATAGCCGAATACATCTCATGGGAATTATGCCATAAATTGTCTTATCTTGCATGGTTACATTTAACTGAATGGAAAACACACACAGAATTTTCATCGTCGTTTCGTCCCTCGTTCATTAAATGCGATGGTATCAACTCCTAGTAAGGAACGAGACCAATCTAACTTTATCATCTCTTACGACATGCAAAGGAAATTCATTGGGCCAACTGATTTACTTGGAAGTGCGGTATCAACAATTTGACATGTCCTCGATTCAGGTGCTTCGCGAGTGTTCGTCGTCGGAGGAGACGGGCGCGATCCGCGACCGCATGGACGAGCTGCGCGAGTGCATGGACGAGGTGGGGCGGCTCAGCTCGGAGCGGCTCGCGGCACTCGAGCAGGCGCTGCCGCTCGCGGAGCACTTCGCGGAGACGCACCGCGGACTCGCCGGCTGGCTCGACGACATGGAGCGGCAGGTGGGCGCGCTCGCCGCGCCGGCGCTGCGCCCCGAGCAGATCGCGCAGCAGCAGGACAAGAACGAGGTACGTCTGCTTGCTCGTTCACATTACTTGTACGTCACCGATTAAGGTCAGCCTTCTCGCTCAAACGCGAAAAGGAGATCCTGCGCATATTACTTGTCAAAAATCCTAAATTATACTTAAAACAGCTTTATTTGATCGAACTTGATGTCTGATGACCATGACATTGTAAAATAGTGTTTGGTTTTTTAAGTTGTAAGGTCCGAAAGTTCGAATTTTGTAGGCTTTTTGTTACGATTCCCGAATTCGTAAGTGAACTACTACTACTACCATCACTGCATTTCCACTAATAGGTGGCCCGTTGCCTCTCCTTGTTGTTGTGGCTTAAAGGTTATTTTGAGTGCATAAGACCATCGTCCAGTGTCCGTCTAATTCTGGAACAAAGGTACAAAACGTCTCGAGACCAAACCGATCAGCATGTACATGTCAACAAGCTGGACATATGTGCTCTCGAATTGATATATACGGGGCAAAAAGTTGGTGCAATTTATAGACTGAGTAGATCGAATCCACGGATCAATTAAATTGTGACATGACTTAGTTTAGTTTGACTACCAGAAGTTGAATAAATAAATGTAACAAAATGAAATTCTAGACAAGGATTTTATCCCATGTCATTTTATTAACTGAACCACTTAATTCTACTCCTTTGATCCTTTCTTCATCTCATTTAGAATAGGACAGCTCAAGGCTCCACCACTTTCGTTATAACTGTCCTCAGTTTAAAGTCAGACGAATTAAGGCCCCACTGATGGAATCTTTTTATGTTATCAAACCCTACCTAAATCAGTCAATAGAAAGGTGAGGTGTGTAACATTGGAAGTACGTGTGGACAGATGCTGGTGCAGTCGATATCGGAGCACAAGCCGCTGGTCGACAAGCTGGTGAAGACCGGCGAGGCGCTGGCGCGGCTCTGCGGCGACGAGGACGCCGCCAAGGTGCAGGACATCGTGGAGGCGGACTGCGAGCGGTACAACGCGCTGCGCACGGAGCTCCGCCACCGGCAGCAGGCGCTCGAGAAGGTGAGGAAGGCTTTATGTAACTAGTCATTGATGGTTAATATCACACCTACTGACATCATATTAGCCCAACATGAAGGAATGAGGCGCCAGGCCTTCCCTTTATGAGCACGGCTTCATTAAATTGGATGGATAGCACAAACTATTTCTCGTTGCCGCTTCGGCGATCTTCCATCCAATTCAATGGTATTAATCGGAGAGGTCTTAAATACTACTAGGGTAAAAGAACCACACTTTTACATGGATTCTGAACCGTGGAACAGGAGAAATTCGTGACTCTGAAAGAGAAAAAAAATGGTGCATATGCATGTGCATGGCGGTTATTGAACCCTATTGTCATAATTTTAGACCAATGCACCTCATGGGAACTAGGCGCCACTTCAGAGCCAAACCAATCGACTGGCATTTTCAAATTATGGAAAAATGGAGGAACACGCGCAGTAGACGTTAAGCGAACTAACATTTGCGAGTCCGAGTTTGATTAGACAACTTACTCATCGTCGTCGTAAATACGTCGACGTTGCCGTTTACGCCGAGTCCCCCTTTTCATACAAATCGGAAGTCCGAGTTTGACTTTGACAGCTTGAAGAAGTAAAACCACAGAATAAGTAGTAAACATTTGTATGGGGCTTGACGTTTTTACGTAACTTCGAAGTTCCGTTAATGCCAATTTAGGTGAGAACTCAGACTGACCACTCTGGAACTTCCTAAGGTTACCTGCAAATTATCAGAAATTTTCTGTTAGATATAACGCCCAATCGACAGACCTGTACAAGTTGTGTAGTTGGTGAATGTTTGTAATGTGTAATGCAAGTTTTGTGGATATGATGATGTAGGGAGAGTATATGTATGATAATTTGTGCCATTACTGACTGATTTTAAAGACAAGAGCTAAATGTTGTTGTTTTGTGCTGCAGGCGCTGCAGGAGTCGTCGCAGTTCTCGGACAAGCTCGAGGGCATGCTGCGCGCGCTCGCAAGCACCGCCGACCAGATCAACAACGCCGAGCCCGTCTCCGCTCACCCGCCCAAGATACAGTCAGTGGCCCCGCTCTGTTGCACTATCCTTATCTCGCTTACATCTCGTGAGAGCACATCGGAAGATCTGCCAGACGACTTGTTATTACAGTAGATGAACTAACTTCAAGTGATGATTATCACATTACATCCTAACCCTAACCAATATTTTTTTAATTGGGTTTTTTTTTTATGGAACCTGACATGGATGGCTAATACCACACAAATAATTTTATGACATTAGTCATGACGCCCAAACACCACATTCCTGAAGGAATTTAGTGCTATGCCAGGACCTTCCCTTTATGAGCACGGCTACACTAAACTGGATGGAAAATACGGATAAATCTTCATTGCCGCTTCAACCATAGTTTCATGGAATGCAGTGGTACCAATCCGGGCAGGCTTAACCCTACCACCTAGTAGGGAAGGAGACCTACAGTTTTACATAGGCTCCGAACCATGAAACAGCTCATATTCATAACGAAATGCTCACTCGAATTTAACACGGGGTGACCAGTACGATGAAATACTTTTACTTATTTGAGAATGACGCGGTTTGTATCTCCAGTGTCCAATTTTCTATTGTGATTCTACTCTTAACTTATAGGCTACATAAACTCACGTTTAATTACCAGAGGGGTGAGCTATACCGGGTGTAAATGGAGGTATGGTCCTCACTTTAACCAGATATTCCTTGGCCTTTTTGGAAAAAAAAAACTATGTAACATTTTGATATATCGCTTAAAAATCTTTCGCTCGCCCCAAACATTTTAATGAACAAAATGTATGGAGACAGTGAATTTTTTTCTCATACAACAAAATGTTATCTACCTTTTTTTCTCCATATAAACCAAGGAACACTTGGTTAACGTTTGGACACCGTTGGCTTGTGCGTACTGACGTCACATTCGTCGCCGACAGGGACCAGATCGAGGAGAACAACGCGCTCGTGGACGACCTGAACAAGCGCAACGAGGCGTATGCGGCCGTGCAGCGCGCCGCCAGCGACGTCATCGGCAAGGCGCCCAACAAGGCGGACCCCGCCGTGCGCGACATCAAGCGCAAGCTTGACAAGCTCAAGACGTGAGTGCTCCCGTCGTGTTGTCCCGCCTCCAATTAACTATAGTCTGTCCAACCTTTTATTTTACTCTAGACAGCTCGAGCACGATAAGTGATGTTTTAATGCGTTAACAATTCTATTTATTATAACAATTGACTTTATTTTGAAGGAGAAGGAGGACTTTATGTTTAATTATAAAAGAAGCTTTAAGGTGGCCCATCCCGCTCATCTCCCCATACAAAAGGGGAAAGAAGATCACGCCCATATTTCTTGTCAGAGATCCAAAATTTTGCTCAAAATAGCTTTTTTTGATCGAACTAGATGTCTGATGACCATTGGCATTGTAAAATTGTGTTTGGTTTCAAAGTTATAAGGTCCGAAAGTTCGAATTTTTCGCGCGTTTTATACAATAACTTTGGAGGTGGATTACGCAATGATAAAGTAAGAACATCGTAAAAAGATTAGTCATCAGACATAACTTATTTAATCAAGATTTATGATCTATTTGGTTTTTGTTAGACCTTTGACTACAGCGGTCGTGGTTTACTTTTAGCTATAAGTCGTTTTGAAATTAAAATTTTCGTAAATCTTACCAAATCATACACTATGCACATTGTCTTTTTTGTGGACATGTTGCATCTTCCTCATCACGGAGGCTGTCTTTTTTCTTTGAAACAGAGAAGGTCCCAGAGCGCAACAGCACGGTTTTGTACCGTGCCCGCGAATGAGTTAGGCCCGCCGGGTTGGGTCACCTTAAGCTACATATTTTACACATTTGATTCCAATTTAATCAAAACCCAGCAACTTGTAAGCATTAAAACGTTTTATTTATTTTATTTTTATTTATTTATTTGATGAACGAGCAGCCTAAGCTGATGTGTTCATGTCTGGGCTCACTGGTGCTTTGTTATTACGGTTACTTTAGTTTAGTGTTTTTAGGTGTTTGTCAAGCCTGTTTTTAAAAGAATTGGTGGTGGGTGCTTCAACGACATCTTCTGGCAACTTGTTCCACATTTCAACTGCTCTATTCGACAGGAAGTGTTGTCTCGGGTTTGTTGAGCTGACAGTGGCATTGAGCTTTAGGCTATGACCACGGAGATGACAATTTGTGTTTCTAGTGAAGAGGTTCTGCAGTTCTGGACAGTCGTAATAGTCATTGAGAATCTTGTATGTTTCTATGAGGTCACCCCTTTCTCTTCGTTGTTCCAAGGTTGTCAGCTTGAGCACTTTTAGTCTTTCCTCGTATGGTTTCTTCTTCAGTACTTTTGGTATCTTGGTCGCTCTTCTCTGAACTCGTTCTAGGAGAGTAATATCTTTGACGAAGTAGGGATTCCATATTTGGAATCCATATTCCAGGAGTGGTCTAATGTGAGATTTGTATATTTTGATTAATGTCTCTATGGTCAGGTTCTGAAATGATTTCCGTATGACGTAGAGTAGGGCATTTGCTCGTTTAACTATAGTCTCTATATGATTTGCCCATTTTAGGTCTTCTGAGATAGTTATTCCAAGATCCTTCTGAGCCTGTGTAGGGACTATTATGTCTGTTCCGATTTTGTACTGGAGTCTTGGGTTGTTCTTCCCTATATGCAGCACTGTGCATTTCGATGGATTGGTTCGTATAAGCCAGTGACGGGTCTATTCCAATATTCTGTCCAGGTCGTCTCTGAGTGTCCCACTGCTCACAATGGGGTTGGCGATGAGTTTGGCGTCGTCGGCGAATAGGCTTGACATGGCTTGGGTAATAGCACAGATATCGGAGATGTAGAGACCGAAAAGAGTCGGTGCCAGAACTGATCCTTGGGGAACGCCGCTTAAAACGTCTTTCACTCCCGAAAGGCAATCACCCACTCTCACTTGGTATGTTCTGCCGACCAAGTAGTTCTCTATCCATGTTAGAAGCCTTCCTCGTATTCCAAGATGTTCTAATTTAACCAGTAGTCGTCTATGAGGAACTTTGTCAAATGCTCGTTCAAAATCTAGGTAAATCACATCGACTGGGTTTTTACAATCATACTCTTGGGTCCAGTGGTCTAGACACACAAGTAGATTCGTGATCGTAGAGCGCCTGGGGACAAATCCATGCTGGTGAGTAGATATTATGTGCTCAGAACCGAGAAAATTTTGCAAGCTATTCACTATTAGTCTTTCCATGCACTTGCAAGTAATACTTGTCAAGCTTATTGGTCTATAGTTTGATGGAATCATTTTGTCGCCTTTTTTATATATTGGGGTCACCACAGAGTGCTTCCAGTCCAATGGAACTGTTCCGGACTCAAAGGAGGAAATCATTATGTCTTGTAAGGCAGGTAGTATTACGCTAGAGCAGTTTTTTAGGATAGAGCCGGGGATACCATCTGGTCCAGTTGAAGAGGCAGAGTCGAGATTTTCCAGTACTTTCTTTATGGCGTCCGGGTGAAAGGAGATATCATAGATTGACTCTGCTACTCTAAAACTCTGGTCGAGAGCTATAGGCGTGGTTATAGGAGTCTCCAAAGAGTATGCCTTCTGAAACTCTTCTGCAAAACAGTCTGCTATTAGGCTCGGCTCTACTATCATGTTTCCTTTAGGATCTCGTACCGCTGGAGGAATTGTAACTTTAGATGACATTTGGTTTCGTATATATGAGTAAAAAGCTTTTTCTCCAGATTGTACTATTTTGGACTCAAATAGGCTCCTCGCTTTCCTTGTATATGCAACACATATATTGTTAGCCGATCTATATGCTATATGCTTTTGTCTGTATTTGCCTGTTAATCACTATGGAACTTCATAGTCGTGCCTATGTCAAAAGCAAAATAAATAGTTGGACTGACTATGGGTGTCGTGCCGGATCATTGAATTGAGCATGGAACTTTAGGAAACAAATCGGACAAATTCCTGTCGAATTTCCTGACAGAATGGTCTTGTCTCTACTACTTAAATAAAAGACCACTATTGTTTAGTAGAAATATAGGAAACATACTGAAGCTTTTATGATAATTAAATGTATGTGTTATGTATGTATGTAAAGTCGGCAGTGAAGCAAGGACACATTAATTAAAGACAAAAAGTTGTAAGAACCAACAAGCATACCCTTTGCAGGCATTTCGCAATCAATGCGTTCTACTAACTTTTTGTCGGTCATACTATACTAAGTTCGAATCAACCCAGTAAAGAAGAACCCAATAGAAACTTCACGGGTTTAAATAGCAAAAGTAAATATACTTTTTCGTACTAAGCATGTACGTCGCTTATTCCAAGGAATGTGACATGTATGTATGTATAATCGACCGTGAAGAGGGACTCTAGGAGAATTCCAAATTATGTGTATACAGCAGTTGGCGAAATTGGTAGACGCAATACCCGCGAATGGTATGTTTTGCTGGTTCGGGTCCAGCCTTGCAGTTAATTCGTAAAGTAGTTCTTTTTACAGGGATTTTTCTTTAATTAATGTGTCCTTGGCTACACGGTCGATTATACATACATACATGTCACATTCCTTTAAATAACATATTTTTCCCATCCATAATTATCAAATACACTGTGATGTTGATATTCATAGACATTACCCTTACTTGGCTGAGCCAAAGTATGTATTTCAACTGTTAGTTTTGACATAAAATGTATGGACCGACCTAATCTGAAATTTGACAGTCGTAACCCATACTTTGGCTAAGCAATCACACAATCTCAGGATTAGATCTAAATGCTACTACCAAAAAATTCCTTGGCAGAACAGATTAAGGCAAAGAACAAAGAACAAACGAGACAGCAACCCTCAGTTTAAATTACTTACAACTAGTATTGTTGCAATAAAGAAGAAAAGTAATTAAACATACATTGATTTAATGACGTCAACGACGTCGTTGAAAAAAGCGACGTACCTGCTTGGTATGGAAAAATATATTTGACTTAAGTCAACGTAGGACTGGCTCTAGCTTCTGATGCCAAATACCATGCTGTAGACTATAGTAATATGTTTGAATGTTCAATATTTGCCGTCAGTGTCTTCAACGCGGGTAAAGCGTTTAATAATATAAAAATATATCCCAAGCAAATAAAAAAATGCCTACCGCAGGCTATGGGACGACGTAACGAAGGCGACGTCGGACCGCGGCCGCTCGCTGGACGGCGCGCTCGAGATGGCGCGCAAGTTCTGGCGGGAGCTGGACGCGGTGCTCGCGACGCTGGAGGAGCTGCGCAACACGCTGAGCGCGCAGGAGCCGCCGGCGGCGCAGCCGCGCGCCATCCAGGCGCAGCAGGTCGCGCTGCAGGAGATCCGGCAGGAGATCGACCAGACCAAGCCAGAGGTGCGTTCTCACTCCATCCGTTCGACTATTAGGGTTCCGTACATAAAGGGTGAAAACGGAACCCTATTACTAAGCCTACGCTTTCCGTCCATCCGTCCGTCCGTCCGTCCGTCCGTCTGTCACAGGGCTGCATCTCATGAACCGTAATAGGGAGGGAACTGAAATTTCAAAAAGTGTATGTTTATTTTGCCGCTATATCAACAAATAGGTAAATTAAAATGTCACCCCATACAAAAACGTGATTTTTTTTAGTTTAATCTTGTACAATGGTACGGAACTCTTTGCGTTTCTCGCTTATACACTCCTCTCTTTGGGGTGTTCAATGAGACCTAACCCAATGAAGAGTCCCACTCTACTACTAATTGAAAGTAACCTTTGCAATTTCATATTGTGTATCCCGTATCTGAACTATTTTTTCAATTAAATAAAAAAATTTGCTTGTGTTCTCTTAGCACGAGTGGCAGTTCTCCTAGCGGTTCAATCTGAGGCTATAGTGTAAAGTTTACAATACATTCCATGTTCAATTGGAACTTATATGTTTTAAGCATAGAAAAAAACAGAAGACAGTTGAATAATTGCCTCCGGCGACGGCAGGTGGAGCAAGTGCGCAAGACGGGCTCGACGCTCATGTCGCTGTGCGGGGAGCCCGACAAGCCCGAGGTCAAGAAGCACATGGAGGAGCTGGACAGCGCGTGGGACAACATCACGGCGCTGTACGCGCGCCGCGAGGAGAACCTCATCGACGCCATGGAGAAGGCGATGGAGTTCCACGAGACGCTGCAGGTAAGATCTGCGTGCTGCCATCGTCACAGCAGAACGTTCTTAAAGATCCACTCATGTGTAATGCGGGGTAACCAACTTTGACATTGACAGCTGTCAGAATTTTTCGCTGATATTCTTTATTATCTAATATTTAAAAAAATATATATAATAAATAAATAAATAAGTGTTGTGATATAGGCGCATAAGCTTAAAGCTGCTAGCCTATCAATAATAATATAATAATATAATAATAATAATTCTTGCACAGCTGCTACTGTTTATAAATGTTTCCATATTTAGTTTTTCCCGATTGCGCTTTTTGTTGTTAAATGTTTTCATCATTCACAAAAGTCTGTTCAATCTTTGTCCTTAAGAATCCCAGAATGATTATATTATCCGGTATGCCGAAATATAATTAAGAAAATTCATGTAGCAATATAAATTTGGGCTTAGTTTAACTAATTTGCGCCTACAGTTGCAAAGTTTTGTGTACGGCAAGAGGCATTTCAAGAACGAACCCTTGTTAATTTTCTTAATGTCCTCGCTTTTCTTCACCTCAACACCGTGTCTACGGCGGAAGTCCATCATAAGAGACAGTATAATGGTGCCTGTTGGTCCGCAGAACCTGCTGGCTTTCCTGGACAAGGCGGAGGACAAGTTCGCCCGTATGGGTCCGCTCGGCTCCGACATAGACGCCGTCAAGCGGCAGATCGGGCAACTGAGCACCTTCAAGCAGGAAGTCGATCCGCACATGGTCAAGGTCGAGGCACTCAACAGGTAAGATTCTTATTTGCTCTATACTGTATGCGGTCGAATATGGCTGTTTTTTTTGTGCGGAAAGTACTGACCTTCGCCACAGAATATCTATAGGATTACATCCAGTAGCTCAACCCCATGCAAAGGCCCGATTTCGTGCACCTGTACAGGCAGATTTCGCTTGCATGGACTCTAAGCTAGTTTCGCGGTGCTGAACTGTCGCGAATGGTCCTTCGAGGCCAGCAGTGCTCCGTCAATATTTAAGTGACAATCCCGACACTCAATGGAGGGAAGGGATTTATCTCAAAAATCGCCTGTTGTGGCGTGGTGACCGCTGTGGCCCCGGTCGCACAGCTTCATATCTACTGTGCCTTACCTGTTTATGTCTTCCCAATGTCCAACTGTAAGGTTATACATAGGTCCATGCACCATGCACCATGAGGTTCAATATGACTATCGAAATGTGGGGTCATCATGTGTATTGAATCGAATCCTGTTTGAAATAGTAAGACATAGGTCATAGGTCAATTGTGGCCCCTTGTACAAGTTCCATATAAACTGAGTTTTAGTCACCTATCGTATATTAATAAAATTCTCTCAGAATCTTCGTCTTTCGAAGAACACTAAATGTTACACTTTATTTATAGATTCTATCTGATAAAATATTTGTGTGTGCCATCCTCGTTTGTTGTTTATTGTTAAAATGGCTTTCCAAGTTACATGCAATACCTCGTTTATGCGAAAACAATGTTTAACCATCCTACTAGTGATTCTTGAATACTAATTGGTTTTTCCCCCCCATGCCACTCTTTCCTGCATCAACCAATCTCAGGAGTCTATCGAGGCAAGAATTTAATATTGTTATGAGTGTTGTAATATTGTGCGTTTATGAATTGGTATGGCTTCATTAATTGTTTTCGCTATGGATATGATCTAACATCCGCTTGACTTTCTTGTTTACAGTGTTGCCACCTTAAATTACATATTTTCATTGCATTTTTGTTGCAACTTTATGAAAAGTCGATTCAGTTTTTTATTGCAGCTGAATTCGAAGATATGTTTGTTTAGATTGTCACTGTTGTTGGTCATATTATTTATATTTACGGATAACTACTTAAAACCATCAGAAACTGCTTTATTCGTTCGTTATGCAACTTTACAGTGAAAACTGTATCGATCATCGTAAAACCTCCCTGATAGAACTTGATAGTTTTGTTCTAAAACGGCAGTATTTCAGTACTAAATATGGTATGGTAATACAGTATCTACGAAAACTTGACCAAAGTAGGATAACATGGTGACATCACTTTTTTTTAATGAAACTACTGTCATAAAATATACTAAAGAGAAGATTGCAAAATTTGCATAGACTAGAAAATTGGTATCAGCTTTTGTGTACAGTGTTCAAACCACCTAGGTGGCGGAATGTGCCGAAAATTCTGCACAGTTTAACTGAGATAACAATGCTTGAAGCAGCAATGAAAAATTGTCCGTGTTTTCCATCCAGCTCAGTGTAGCCGTGCTCACAAGGAAGGTCCTGGCATGGCACCTAATTCCATCGGGAATGCGGTGTATAGGCTAAAATCATGACGTGAGTTGTGTGGTATAGCCATCCATGCCAGGTTCCATTAAAAAAACACGATGTATGTATAGCAATCGACCCTTGAACTATCAGCACGAATTTCCCCGCAATACTCACCACTCCTACCCACTAAGAGGGCTCCGCGTCCGCAGGCAAGCGCAAGAGCTGACGGAGCGCACGTCATCGGAGCAGGCGGCGGCGATCAAGCAGCCGCTGAGCGAGGTGAACGCGCGCTGGGGTGCGCTGCTGCGTGGCATGGTCGAGCGGCAGCGGCAGCTCGAGCACGCGCTGCTGCGGCTCGGGCAGTTCCAGCACGCGCTCAACGAGCTGCTGCTCTGGATCGACAAGACGTCCGACACGCTCGACACGCTCGAACCGGTAACGGACATCCTTAAGGCACCCTGCAGCCTGTTCTATGTGCATCGCACAAGATCGCATGGTGTTAGCATAAATGCATGAAGACCTAGATGTTTCACCAATAAGTCAATGCTGAAAAGACGAACAATAGATGGCGCAACTGCATGGACACACGTTTACGGCTATGAAAATAGGATGGCGCCATTTTCGTACCTAGAACTTGTGAAATAGCCAATAGCCAGTAAGTAATTATTAATCTATGGTGTTAGGTAGTCGTCGCGAGTGATCTGTCTCATTCACACGGGCCCCTTGTTTTTTTGTTGGGCTTCAACTTTTGGTTCAATAACCTTGATAGTGTGTATTTCATAAAACCTGCTGCAACAACAATACTAGATGGAGTGTCGTCCAGTGCGGAAAAAAAACTATTGAAATAATAAACAAAGAAACTGTAAACAAAAACAGTGCACTCGCAAATATCTAATTAAATATTAATTATATGCACGCATCAGTAGTAAGCTGCTAGTGCTCTAATAATAATAATAATATTAAAAAATAATACTAGATGGAAACAAGCCTAGTGTAGAAACAAGCCTGAACCACAATATGGGTCGTAGAGCAGGTGGTGTGGTTGCCAGACGCACCACCTGCGACTAGCTCGCTTGATGGTTCATTGAGCGGTGTCGCTGACGGTGTGCTCGGGTGTGCAGGTGGCCGGCGACCCGCAGGTGCTGGAGGTGGAGCTCGCCAAGCTGAAGGTGCTCGTGAACGACATCGCCGCGCACCAGAGCTCCGTGGACACGCTCAACGACGCCGGCGCGCAGATCGTGCAGCAGGGTACGGGTATGTTCGCGCCGCTGCTTCACGCTTACTCATTTGTTGTAGTTTTTTTTATGTGTTACTTCTTGGAATCCCTCAGCAGGCAAACAGGGTAGGGGATTGTGTTATAATATTACTTCGTAACAATTCTTACTGAACGGACAGTAGTTTCAAACAGACAAAGAAACATCTTTTTGAAATGGCGCCATGAAGATTTCCCTTTAAGATTTATTTTAAATTTTGTTTTGAGTTTTATACATGTAGCTAGACATGATTCGATTGACTCCCATCGTTATGATATTTGCCCAACACTATGGTGGTGCTACCATAGAAATTACTCATAGGCAAAACCTTCCCTTTACGAACATGGATACATTGAACTTGATGGAAAATAAAGAAAATTTTTCATTGTGCTTCGACCATATCTTCATGCAATAAAATGGTTCTACCTCAGGCGGGCTTAACTCTACCGTCTAGTAGGGGAAAGAGAATTACAGAGTGATGGAGAGAGAAAATCATAATTCGTATTTTGGAGACGAATAGCCATTAATGTTGTTGCCTTACACAGTTTGACTGTAACTTTACCGGCATGGCATGGAACCTAGCTCGTTTGGGTATGTGTTATGATTAGATGATATGATGACAAAAGATGAGTCATTAGCCATCCGTATAGTATCCAGGGATTCTAAGGAGCTAAATCCAGAATTAATAATAAAAGTTGTAAATCCATTTTTATGTGCAGCGCTAATGCTTAAATGCTTCATTCAATGCTGTGTACAAACTAATAAGTAATCTATCATGCTTTTTGAATGTGTGCATCAATCTACAATTTTAAATTCTTCTATTCTTCATGTAATAATACGAAGTTTATTGTTATAAAATGTTAATATAACAACAATAGGTACGGACGAGGCTAGCGCCACCCAGGACAAGCTTCAGACCCTCAACAAGAGATGGCGCGAGCTGCAACAGAAGGCGCTCGACCGACAGAGCGAGCTTGAGGACGCGTTGAGGGAGGCCCAAAGGTAAAGTTATTTATATCGACAGTGGTATGTAATACATCATGTACTATATTATGTGCTTGTTTCAGTCTGCAAGACCCAAAATAATACTAGACCTGGAGGCCATTTTTTTTATGCATTGTATTTTGCCCCTAAACGGCTGTTTGCGACTCTTTCAGATTATACTGCACCACTAGTACGCATGTGTGATGACACCGATTACATCACACCATTGACAGCGCAAACTACTGGCGCTTTGACCTTAATTACGTAACGGTGTCCCTACGTCCCCTTTCTACCATCGCACAAATGCGGAACAGGCAGAAAATGCTAACTGAAAATGCTATAAATTGTCGACAGAACCAACCGATCCTCTAGGTACTTTATCTATAGTGTCGGTAAACTATGGAATGCACTCCTTGCCGAGTTATTTCTCCCAAAGTACAAGCTAGGGTCTTTCAAACGTGGTGTGAAGAAGCACCTGGCCAGCCGGGCTGGTTCTTGCAGTCCCCTTAAAAGTTCGAAAGCTCGTGGGCGTCGTCGGGCACCTTAAGAGCTCCTGGCGTGGGCCATATGCCGAGCTTTACATAAAAAAAAGGATTGGCCAAATTCATCATTCAAACCAAGCCCTAAAACATGACGCGCCCTCTAAGGGAAGAGGTAACGAAATAACTGTTTATATCTGAGTATTGTTTGGTGGCAGCTTCCACGCTGAGATCAGCGACCTGCTGTCTTGGCTGAGCGAGGTGGATGGCATCATCGGCTCGTCCAAACCGGTGGGCGGCCTGCCGGAGACGGCGACCGAACAGCTCGAGAGATTTATGGTGAGCCAAATTCCCTTATCTCATTTCTATGGTCCTCATTTTGCCTGCACTTCCTTGTCGGTAAAATTAAAGCGAACCAGGTTGGTCGTCTCAATGTCTTGTGTTCTTCATTTTGCCTGCACTCTCTTGTTGGTAAATTGATAGCAAACCAGGTTTGTCATCTCAATGTCTATGTTCTTCATTTTCCCTCACTCCCCCTTGTCATTAAAGTTTAAGGGAACCAGGTTTGTCGTCTCAATGTCTTGTGTTCTTAATTTTGCGTGCATTCCTTTGTCGGTAAATTTTAAGGTAACCAGGTTTGTGAATAATCTTGAATAATAGGGGCCAGAAGTTCAGGGCAATGGAAGAAATAACATTTGATGCTTTTGTGTGGCACACTGTCTTTTTCATATGTAACCTTTCCGTAATTAAAAATGGTTTGCATCAAAGAACATTATTGAAGTGTAATAGTGTCTTTTTAATGGCCTACTTAGATGTTATCCATTGTCATACAGAGTTCCTTGAGGAAAATTTGCTGAGTGAGTTTCCTGGAAAATTTTCACAATAGCTGGGTTAGGTTAGGTTAATACGCATAATATTTATGGTACCAAACCACTGCTCTTTCGTTATCCTTGAAGATTAGAGTTGGACATGGTTTCCAATGTGAACGCACGCAGGAGGTGTACAACGAGATCGAGGCGAACCGGCCGAAGGTGGAGGCGGTGCTGCAGCAGGGCCAGGAGTACCTGCGCCGGCAGAACCGCCCCGTCACTAGCTCCGGCCTCGCGCACAACCTCAAAAACCTCAAGCAGCGCTGGGACAACGTCACCGCCAGGTACCCTCGTCGCTCGCCATCTCCTGTCCACGTTTGCATGATTGCACAGTATTAAGCTCAATTCACACCGAGATGACTGTGGCCCAGCGAGCAATTTCAGTGTCAAAGATATACGAGGGCTTTATACACCTGACATGGGTTAGGTTGAGGCTTTTACACTAGAGAACACTTGTAATAAATAACATTAATTTATATTTTTGCATTAGCTACTTTGTTAGTCGTAAGTAATTTAAACTGAGGATTGATGTTTCTGTTGTTATTTGTTTTTTGCCTTAATCTGTTCTACCAAGGAATTGTTTGGCAGTAGCATTTAGATCTGAGTGTGTATTTCATAATTGTGGAAAGAGAAAAAAATGTAAACCCATGAAGTTTCTTTGCGGGTTTTTCTTTACTGGGTTGATCGAATCTGCAGATCTTGGTGACTTAACTTAGTGTCGTTTGACTACCAAAACGTTTAAATAAATGAAATGAAAATGAATTAAGCATTTTAAACTTTAAATTCATTAAGAGAATGCATAGTATCGCTTGGGAGGCTAGAGTACCTGCGGAGCTTTGCCATTCTGGCCATTTTTGGCAGCTCAAGCGATACTATGCATTCTGTTAATGAATTGAAAGTTTAAAAAGCTTAAAATAGTGCTCGCCGGCCATCTTGGTATGATATGAGCCTTAGGGCCTGGTCCAAATTAAGCTGACAGCGTACACAGATCTAAGCACTCTAACAACTGTACTGATTGCGACGCCTATCATTTAGACCATCATGAGTGTGCTTACCAAAAGATAACCAATCATTTCAAACTGACTTACCCTCGCGGTCTGCCTTTCTACTAAGAACTGACAGCTTTGACAGTTGTTTGACACACTGCACTACCTCAAAAGCGTGAGCATCATTAGATGTGACATCTCTGATGATATTATATCATTGACAGCGCATACGCACTGTGTGTGTGTCCCCAAATCAAGGCCCTAGATTCTTGCAGCGAGTACAGCTTGCTTCTTCACCTCTTCCCGAGTTTGAAAGCGCTTTTGCGCAGCAACTTGTTGCTGAACTTACACGTGGGCCTTTGGAAAGTCGGCAATGATCTAGACATCGTTGTCCCATCACGTGCAATGAATTATTTTGGTGCGGGAGAATTTATCGAAAATTAAAAATTCACCGTAAATTAATTTTAAGAGGGAAAAGTCAAGTTGAAAATATACCTGCTACAAAAAAACAACAACCAAAGACAGCTTCGGATTCACATCAGCATTCTCAAAAATGTTTCACCTATTAAGGGAAGGACTTCTTTTCATATTGTCAGCATCATAGATAAAAATTAAGGAGTTATGTCATCTCGCGCGCTTACTATGAGACCCGATGTCTCCAAAATTAAAAAACTACCATCTCAACTTAAATGTACATGCCACATGAAAACATAATCACGGACGTTTTTGGACGAAGAGTTTGTGTGGGTAAGATTTATACGCCGACTTGACGAACGCATTTTTGGCGCCACCGGATTCCCATAAAATTATATGGTCACTTTGTTAATACGGCGGCGACGCGATATCGAGCGCGTGCCACTTCTCTTTCCTTTCTCTTCAGTGGTCAGCATTGAACGCAATTTGTAACAAACTGTTCCTCGCGCAGGGCATCGGACAAGAAGATCAAGCTGGAGATCGCACTGCGGGAGGCGACCGAGTTCCACGACGCGCTGCAGGCCTTCGTGGACTGGCTCACCGGCGCCGAGAAGACGCTCGCCTCCGCCAAGCCCGTCTCGAGGGTCATGGAGACCATACTCGGTCAGTGATGCGGACTGATAATCTATCAATTTTATTAATAACACTGATACACTTTCCTCATTTCTTGCATGGGGCCCACAGTTTATGCAATACCGATCGAGTGACGTTTTGATATACAGGGTGAATTTTTCGAGTGGGCCTTCAGGGCCAAATCTGAAACTATAAGAAATAGCGGAAAACACTCAAAGAAGTCTTGAGGCCGATTTTGATAAAATAAAAACTAAGACTGCATTATTAGATTTTTTAAAAGATGGTTCTCCTGGCTGGGTCTGAATGGTCTCTGAATGGTCTTTAACATACACTGGTGTATGTAAATAAAGTTTAATTTAGGATATTACACAATTGGTTGTCTATAGACCTCAAATTGACTCAATTCATGATTCATATTGAACCTAATTTTACTGTTCCGTGCCCATTCGGGTCAAGAACTCCAGGGGTTTTGAGCAGCCATGCAAGCCACACTGGGTTGCCCGCTCCCAGTGAACAATATTCGAAGTCGCCCTCCGTTCGCAGGGCAAATCGAGGAGCACAAGTCGTTCCAGAAGGAGGTGTCGACGCACCGCGAGACGATGCTGCACCTCGACAAGAAGGGCACGCACCTCAAGTACTTCAGTCAGAAGCAGGACGTGATCCTCATCAAGAACCTGCTGGTGTCGGTGCAGCACCGCTGGGAGCGCGTCGTGTCCAAGGCGGCGGAGCGCACGCGCGCGCTCGACCATGGCTTCAAGGAGGCGAAGGACTTCAACGATCAGTGGTGAGTGCGGCGAACCTTCAGTATCACTCTTCGAAAGAATAAAAATCAGTATCTCACTGAGAACAACAATTTGAAAGTTTATAATCATGCACAACAATGCTAGTGATTTAACCAAATGCCGGCATGTAAACAGTTGAGAATGCTTCAATTCAGCTAAATCATGGATTTATTTTAGTTTCAGATTATATTGCTTTGATCCCAACCATACATTTGTGTGTATTACAATTGAAGTGAATTTTCAGGAGCCATCTGATGAGCTGGCTGTCGGACACAGAGCAGCAGCTGGATAGCCTCAACTCTGAGACTTCAGTCAACGACCCGGAAAAGATCAAGCAGCGGTATGCATCCAGCTTTTTTTTGGATTCACCATTGTTTATCATCTATTTTTAGAATTAATCAAACTATTATGATTGTCTATTGTCCATTATAATGAGTACCTATTTTTAACGAGTTTTCACGAAAATCACCGCAGATTATGTTGCAAGAACACAATAACGATTTGGCAGGGGCAAACTATAGTGGCGCAATCTGTCAAAGCCTTGGCTGGCCTTCCCCAATAAAAGTGTAGTCCGTATCGTACTCACCCGCCGTCTGTGCGCGCAGGTTGAGCAAGCACCGCGAGGTGCAGAAATCGCTGGCGGCCAAGCAGCCCGCGTACGACGCCACCACCAAGAGCGGCAAGCAGCTCAAGGAGAAGGCGCCCAAGGCGGACGAGCTGCCGCTGCGAACCATGCTTCAGGACCTCAAGACCAAGTGGACCACCGTCTGCTCCAAGGCCGTCGACAGGTCGGTGCTCGCACATTCTCTTATCCGCCGCTCCAGCACCGATACAATCACAACGCATTTTATTGCAGTCATCTCACAAGTATTAGTAGACCCCAATCGAATTTTCTACTCTCGCTAATTTTTTTTCTTTAAGAAGCGACGACAAATATTACTTAAATTAAATAATAAAATTACTTTTATCTTTTTTACTTCCATTTTACTGTTATTTTATCTGTCAATAAGGACTAACTAACACCACTTCTGGGGTTCTTTAAATCCCAACTGTATTTTCCGTATGGAATTAGATATAAATGATTGAATAGGTATTCTACAAATCAATATCGGCGCCAATCGCAATTACAGCAAATTAAAACCGAAATAAAAGTGGGAACGAGATATTAATGTGTGTATAATTGACCGTGAAGCAAGGACAAAGAAAAGAAAGAGCCTAAAGAAAAAAGAACCTAAAGAAGAAACCTAAAGAAAGAGCACTGTAAAACCCTAGGAACCAAACATTTTACAGATTTCCAAAGTTTATATTTTTTAGGTTTTAGTCCATCACACCAAATTGCAATGTCTTTCCTTTGAAAACTACCATTTTTAGATGAAAGGATTGTTACCATTTCATCGTAAAGTATTTGAAAATATGTGTGTGTAAGAATTGCAATGGTTTTACTGGTAGATTGCAAGCAATAATGTTGTATCTCCGTTAGGCAACGCAAGCTAGAAGAGGCTCTGCTGTATTCCGGGCAGTTCAAGGACGCCATGTCGGCGCTCCTGGAGTGGTTGAGACGGCAGGAGAAGGCCTTATCCGGAGACTCGCCCGTGCACGGAGACCTCGACACCGTCATGGCGCTGCTAGAGCAGCATAAGGTACAGTTTTATCTGTGATATCACGGCGTCTCTATAAATTTAAGTTTTTCTTGCCAGAATTGTGGGTGGCTGCTCCCTCGCTTACTTGCAGTTTGTACCTACGGCGATTGATAAGAAGCCGCAAATATCTTCGATCCGAAGCACTTCCCCACTTAGTACACTTAACACGCACCCTCTCAGTGCTACTCTGATGCCTGCCTGAAAGGCTGCAATGTCACATATTTCAACTATGGCGTCGCGTCCTTTAAAAAATCTACACAATTCAAAGAACAACAACATGTAAAAATTCAACTCAATTCAGCTTACAAGATTTAACCTAAACACCTACATTACATGCATACAAACATTCAAAGTTAAATAAAAGGACCAATGGTCCGAAAAAATACAACAAAAGAGTGAGCGTTGTAAAAAAAACACAGAGAGGAAAATGTGAAGACCAGGCACAGATTGTAAAAAAGTATACTGTCACATAGTGACAACATTTGATTAGGCTGTATTTAAGTAGCTAAATAATTGATCTATAAAGATAGAACCAAGTAATTACACTGGAGAATGGAAGAATTCTCACGTTCCTTTTACTCCCAAGGTCGGCTTCAATATGACAGAAAAAGGATTTTATGTCGTTCTCTACATTACAGTAAATGACCGTACAGTTTCTGTAACTGATGCAGTTTTCCTATTGTTCCACTGTCCACGACAATTTGAAATCATAATTTTCTTGACAAAGAAAAAAGTCTACATTGGATATTTCTATGGTGATGGACAACCCAACATCTTGATGAAAATATTGCCATGTTTCCAGACAAATGTCTTTGACGTTTGAATATGACACTTTTGTAATGTTGTCTGAGATTTAAAACATCACACCTCAAACTGTATTGATAAGTAATACAATCCGGTGGGCTATGTGAGTTGAGAATTATCACATACCCACAGAATAAGTGTTGACCATAACATATAGGTGTTGGCTGATGTTCATCATGTCTCTTTGTTGCAGCAATTCGAAGAGGACTTCCACTCGAGATCGTCCCAGATGCAGTCCGTGATGAAGACGGGACGCGACCTCGAAACCACTGTGAGTTTAATTCAAAATTAATATATATTGTCCATGTTTCAGAAGGAAAAACCGAATGTTACATTCAATGTTATACAATGTCAAAAACTACAAGCACTGTCCTTGTACTCTTTCATCATAATTCCATTTTACCTTTTTTAGTATTATTCTACTTAAAATCTATGCTTACAGGAGACTCATTTTGTCTGATAAAGAGTCTCATAACTTTTGAATAGAAAAGTGTCCTCTCTTTTCATTCAACTGGACATGGATGGCTAATTCCACACCTACTGTCATGGATCATCAATCAATCAACATTCCTTGGAATAAGTGACGTACCTGCTTAGTACGAAAAAGTATATTTACTTACTGTCATGGTGTTACCCCAACATACCACTTGAGAACTACATAGATGCCATGCCGTGATCATCCTCATATTGCACAGCTACATTGAACTGGATAGAAAACATTGGCGATTTTAATGTCTGCTTCGGCGGATCTTTTAATATAATGAGTTGCAATTATTTATGGTGGAACTCTGGAAGGAACTATATACACGAAATTTAAACCATGACCAGCCTCAAAGGTTGAATGTTCATCCATCCTGAATCATAACCATTGTTAAATGTTCACCAGAGTTGCTTCATTTTGATGATAGAACGGCAAGGTGTCGCGCCCTTGCGAAATATCATAAATGGAATCATTACGGAGATGTGTTGTCGTCGCGTAACAGGTACCCCGCGAAGACGCCACCCTAATCCGGCAGCAGTGCTCGGAACTGCAGGCCGCGTGGGACTCCGTGCAGGGGCTCAGTGACAAGAAGGCCAAGCGGCTCGAGGGGGCACTCAAGGAGGTGAGTCTTTGGGCCAAAGTTTCTGCTGAAGAGGGGGAATAAAAATTGGTTGCGAGGAATCTATAGGGTTCTGGCAATTGGGCGTCATATGCTATACTGGGATGTCTGCCATCTCTTTAGTTCCCATCTCTTCACCATTGGGGATTATCTAGGAACAATATCCAACACAACAATGAAGTGACATGAATAGCGTATTTATGTTAGGAGTGGAGCAACAAACCTACATGTGCATTGTGACATGGAAGTAATGTTACCACCCGTTTGAATTTGTCTGGATATGCAATGTTTTTTATTTAATTAGGCATTGAATTTGTTCAGCTTTTCGACTTGTAATCAAAATTCATTGGAATTCTATATTTTTTCTGGGATGATCTGTTTTTTGAGGACAGCTGACTCCACAGTGGAATGTTTTAACAGCTGAATGCTCGTGAACGGGTGCTGTTAGTGGGGACTGGCCTGCTCTAATTAGCAACGTGTTAGATGGTAGGGATAGTCTTTGCAAATAAACTCATACTTGATATGAACTGTTGTGTTGCCTACAGCGTGAGTTGTTGACTTTTGTGAATTATTTTAAATTTGGTGTTTTTACCTGTGTTTATCTCCAAAAATTTGGTAATGCTTTTGTAAACATAGATTAAATAGGCGAAAAAAAAACCAGCGAAGTTTCTTGCCAGTGCTTCTTTGCTATGTTTTTTTGAACTGGCAAATGATTCAATATTGCAAATCTGAGTACATTTTTCTGCCTATGAATGATGAATAAACAATAATAACAAATATATCCAGTCTTTTATTAAGAATTTTCCAATTTCGAAATGATAACCCTACTCGCAACTCAAGTGATGTCCGGATGTGGTGTCGCAGGCGGAACGTCTGCACAAGTCGGTGCACATGCTGCTGGAGTGGCTCTCGGACGCGGAGAGCAAGCTGCGCTTCTCGGGGCAGCTGCCGGAGGGCGACCAGGAGACGCTGCGCCAGATCGCCGAACACGAGCGGTTTGTGCGCGAGCTGCGCGACAAGGAGCGCGACAAGGACGACACCGTCGCGCTCGCTCACTCCATCCTCAACAAGGCGCACCCCGACGGAGTCACCGTCATCAAGCACTGGATCACCATCATCCAGAGCCGCTGGGACGAGGTACGCTTGTCGAGGGACCCGTTCAACGACACCTGCTCTCCCTAAGAGACATGAGATTCAGTCGACTACGATCCTGCATATTCGAATTTTGATTTTTTTTCTTTTATGTACAAGTAAGTGTAACCATTTGAAGGAGACTTTGTTAATCGTGCTACAGATGTTGGGCCAACCTCTTGTGATGGGATCAACTTCTTTATCGTCGATTTCTTAAACGCCGCGCGACTCGGCTTCCATGTGGCTCAGAGGTTGCACAACTCTGTCGCCACTGGATACATTGATTGGTGACTGAGACATGTGGTTTCTCAGAAATTAGCAACGAAAAAATTCGACTTTTTGTGGAAGTTGACGCAAAATGACTTCACAGGACACAGGTCGTCTAGATTGGCTACTTTGGAGGAAAGCGTTCCTTTAAACAGGCACCTGTTACGTGGATTGCTGCTAACTGCCAGGGCACGTCCCGGCCCAGTGATGCGTGTGATGAATGCGAGTAACAGGACTGATTTGTGGACGTGGACTCAAAATCTGTAGCAGACTTTACAGAATACATGCCATCAGCTGCTTTGGAAGATAAATTTCTTTAAACAGTCACCTGTTATGTGGATTGCTGCTCACCGTCATGGCATATCCCGCCCCGGTGATATGTGTAACGAATGAGTGTGTGGCGCAGGTGTGGCAGTGGGCGATGCAGCGCGGCAGCAAGCTGGAGAGCCACATGCAGGGGCTGAAGGACCTGGATCTGGTGCTGGAGGAGCTGCTGCAGTGGCTGATGGGGCTCGAAAACACGCTGCTCTGTGAGTTATCTGGCCCATTCATGTCATATTAAAGTGGACGGCGAGAAAGTACAACAGGGATCTTTTTAATGCTATAGTCGAAACTAAGCTCACAGCCTACACAGCGCTGAGGATGTTTACAGCCGGTCCAAATAAATTGGCACGTTTACAATTGTTCGTGACGTTTATAATTCGGACTCGTGTAATCGTGCTTGTGAAAATATTGTAAATAATTTTAAACTGAGCCTACTCATCTTTTACAGTTAATTAAAATTGTTCAGCACTATGAGCGTGTAAATTGAAACTAACCCACCCAGGTGGTCTGCCTTCATACTGAGAATCGTCGGATTTGACAGCGCACTGTGAGCTCGCCTACGTGACCGATGACATCTGACATTTACAGCGCGCTTAGAGCGTAATTCGGACCAGCCGTAAGCCCGCTGTTAGTGCTGTGAGCAGTCAAATACTTCTTTTGGACCAAATTGGGAAACTCGGGGAGGGTGGTGACATACATGAAACTGTACAATTGATTTTTCCAGTCAATTTTGGGACGATGAGCAGTTGGTTTTGCAGTTTTAGATGATGAGAATGTAAGTTCCTCTTTCTCCAACATCTTAAAATCCTTGTCAAGAGTGCGACAAGGATCTTCCTTTTTATTAGGATGAAATGGAATGAAATATTCCCTCTTACAAACAATTTAAAAAGAAAATAAAATATTTACACATAGGCTTATGTACAAATAGCACTGGATAACTAAAATGGCTGCCTTTCTAAAAAAATATTGTACAGCGCCACGTATCAGCAAATTTAAAAACAATCTTTTTTTAAATTAATTTCCTTTTTGACACATGACGTTCAGCGGGCGCCAATTTCCAAATTTGCTTGAATAAACAATTTTCTAGCACAATATTTTTAAAGACAAAGTAAGGATAGCGCTTCCACAAAGCTTGAATCGCGTTTAAGATAAAACAAAGCATTTTTGGTTGTTGCACAGCGCTGGAGGCGGAGCCGCTGCCCGAGTCGATCGACCTCCTGGAGGGTCTCATCGAGGACCACAAGGAGCTCATGGAGAACACGCAGAAGAGACAGACGGAGGTGGACCGTGTCTGCAAGGCCTACCAGGTGAGTCGCACTCCTCTGCACCCGCAGTTTTTTTTTTTCTTAAATATTTTTCAATCATAAGATGCTTTTATATTTTTCATTACATTTTTTAAAACTTTTTAACAAAACAATATTATTTAGTTCCTACACAGACATTAAAATGTACTACTATAATTTTGTATCTTCATTTATCTTGGTTTTCCATCCATTTCAATGTTGATGAGCTCAAGGGAAGGACCTTGTATGACACCTAGTTCCGTCGGGAATGCGGTGTGTACGGCTTATTTAATTATGGTGGATATGGTACTAGCCATTGATATTATTCCAATTTACATAAAAAAAAAGTTAATGGCGCACCGCTAGAGGCAAATACGCCGATTCGTGGTGGTAATGGTTTGAAGCGATCCACGCGACGAAAAAGAAGCAAGATGGCTCTGTAACGTTAAAATGTTGACAGGTCAAGACTCAGAGTCAAGGAAGGGAGTCTACTCCAAGAAAGATTCCTACAAAGGCCCCTACGAAGGGCGCCACTGGGTATGTGCTACAATTTTATTTTTCACATGTTGTTTAATTTTTGTCAAATGTGTTGTATCTATGTTGTATTTTTTCAAATTACTTAAAGGCATGATAACACCTGACAGCATTTGGTTTCATAAGAGCGAAAGCATATTTTCTCATTTTTTAATAATAACTGCTACTTATTTTGGAATTTCGGAAAGACAAAAAATACATTTGTGTTCTAGCTATATTTGAAACCTTTTACGGTAAATATCTGATACTCATATTCTGGGTTCAACCCTTTTTATATGAAAATTTTTGAATATTTGTCTAATTTGAGAGCAAAAATCACCAGAGACTTACAGTTTTATCTTTAAATTAAAGTTAGACCACATATTTAATTTTTTGACTATCGAATTTCATTGCGATTATTTTTAAATATAATTAAATGTTGTTTTACTTACGTCCTTATTAAACTGAACGCAATCGGCTCATATCACGCCCTTTCATTAAATTGGTTTGTTTGATTAATATATTTTTTTTATTAGCTTCAATTATTTTGTTAAACGTTTGCTTTTATTCTCTTTGTTTTCACGAATAATTGCACGCGCACGAAATACGAATGGATTGCGAATGTTCATGCATGGTGTGTGCCCGCAAACATATCACGCATGCGACGCAGGCGCGGCTCCCAGCACGATCTCAGCCGGGAGCGTTCCGTGTCGCCCGACTATTACGGAAGCAGGCGATACAGGTTGGTTTTATGTTCGCTCACTTATTTATTGTTTTGTCAGTATGTTTTGTATCGTTTTGTGCGAATCGAGTTTTATTTAACCTCTGACGTAACCTCTCAAAGTCTGTGTATGATTGTAAAGATAGTGCTTTACAAAGGTAAAGGAGAATGGCCAAACCCGTTCCAAATATTCACAAGATTGTGTCACCATGGCAAGCTTATAGTTAATTAAGTTTATAATTTTGGAATCCCTTAGTTATTATAAAGTACCAAATTACTAACCAAACATTTTCTTACATGTAATTTTGGATGAAAAAATTAAGAATAATAATTCACAGGTGCCATTTTTTACTCTTATGAACTGAAAAATCAGTCCCAGGGTTACGAGCAGTTGACTTATAACATCCATATTTTGTTTGAGCCCATTGTGCTATGGCTAACTAGAGCAACTGAAGTAGTGTGTTTTGTGACGATGTTGCCTACACTATGAGAATATTCACTGTGATAAAATGTTTCAGTTTTGAAATCAATATGTGGTTCTGGTAACGTCTAACCGATTCATTCATATGAAATCATCCTAAACCATGACCAACCGCTAACCTCAATTTCATAAATTCCCAAACCTACTTACAATAACTTCACTAATATGTTTGTAAATCATTGCATAAATGTGTTCCGACATGTTCAGCTTTATCTCGCTCTAACTCAGTGTAAATGTGGCTTTCTGTCCTTGTCCCCCGCTGTGTGTGCACGGTGTCTCGCACTCCATCACACGCACGGATCAGTTCGAGGCTTCCTAACCGAGGAGCTAGGAAGGGAAGGTTTGGATCATCACATTCTTTAACGCATGAGTAGTTCGAGCATAATCATAACATAATAATAACAAGGAGAGGAGTGGAGACCGAATCTCATCCATATAGCGACAAAGTAGACACATTTTAATGATAATACATACACGGTGGTAGCAATACATAGACGACATACACAATAATACATATGCGACGGTAGAATTCGCTCACTACTGTTGTTTTAGAGTTCCATTGATACGTAAGAAAATATAATACCTGTACAGGACGCCATTTAGTGCAATGAACATTCGATGTTGGGCATCCCGAATTCTAAAGCAAATTGAAAGGCCCGTGGTTTCATAGGTGCGTTGTTACTGAAACAAAGTTGCACTACCGCTATACAGAGCCCCTAGTTCGACCTGTCACCTGAGTTGGCGTTTACATGAAACATCAACTGGCTGATTTGACAGCTTACGTATTGTCGGCGTAAATACGGCGACTTTGCCGTTTACACCGACTCCGCGTTTTCATACAAATCGGCAGTCCGAGTTTAATTTTGACAGCTTGATGAAGTAAAACCACAGAATAAGTAGTCTAACTTTGTTTTGGGGTTAACTTTTTTACGTAATTTCGAAGTTCCGTATAAGCCAATTTAGGTGAGAACTCGGACTGACCATGTGATGACTTTCGGTCACCTCTCCTTCCTTCGATAGTTTGCAATGCTATGTCATGATCACTCTGAAAAAACCAACTTTGTTCACAATTTCACTAGGAGCTCTGCTCGTTTGAAAAAGCGCAATGCGTCAATTTAAGTAAATGTAAAAAGAATATTCAAGCATTGTTTAAATTTATTGACGTTGGTATTACATCGGAAACGTAATTTCAGAATAACCTGCAATTGAAAAATAATTAAAATCGGAAGCTTGAAGATTGCATGGAACCTGCATGTTTGTATATTGTCTTTACTTCCTATATGTAGTTGTTGATTTAAAATTGCTGCAACCTATTTTAAGATGAATTACAGTGTTTATATTTACTGTATTTTTCATGCCTGCTTTGTATGCAGACATTTTGGATACTTGATCAATAGGTAATTATTAGTATAATATATTACTTATGGTTTGTAGTTATAATTTATCGAAATCGGATTTGCAGATTTTGTGTATCTTACTACTACTTTTCGCAGACATTTTTAGCTAGACATAAAATTTATTAGGTTTCGCAAACTATTTTTTTTCCGCTTTGACGTCAAACGCATTGTGCATCGCAACTACATAAAAACAAAAGAAACAAAACAGAATAGTTCCTTCGCTTGCCACCTGAAAACTAAAACACAAATTAACCCTTTCGCCTTCCACGAAACTAACCAACGCACAAATTAACGGGCGGCCATGCGGCACGACTAACTGCGCTGGTATGCGGGTGTGTGGGTGTCGTGTGTGGTGTTACCATGTTGACCGCGGTGCGTTGCGTAGCCGCGCGAGCCCGGGCCGCGAGACGCCGGACCGCATGCTGCCGCACTACGGGCCGAGGTTCCCGCCGCGCGGAAGGTAAGCGTGCGCTCCACTCCGTCCCGTCTGCCCGGCTCGTACCGTTGTGCCCATCGCTACGTATCATTTTCTTTTGTCGCTTCCGGCTGTGTTGACTTGTTAGTGGGTTGATGTGACGGGACCCCTCTTGCTTCTGAATGTAGAATCCACCGTAGTTTCATTGCTCCCACGTTAACCGAGGTTCCAGCGTGAGAAACGCCAACCTGACTGCATCCAGAATGCGAGGCAGATGTTTTACCGTCGTATCAGCGAGCTCAGTAATATATTTGTCAAGTCGCTTGTCATTGGTTAGTTTGTTAGCCAATATTAAAGTAAATGAAGATATAAATACTCCACAAGTATGTTTTAATAAAACGTTTATTATTGCGACTATTTTATCTCCCCTATCATATATTTCTCCAACAATTTACTGTAATTTTTATGTAGGGAGATAAAAAATAATTTCCTTGCTTAGATTGTACTCTGCAAATATTTTCTACCAGCCATGGCTTTAGGGTGACAAGAATGAATAAATGTTTATATTTTGATAGGTATCTGATTACCTGATATGATTATTTTAAACTATATTTTGAGCATGTAACTATTTATTTTAAATAGAGGTTATCGAATGTGTGTTTGTGTAAACAATAGTAAGTATGTAGTGTATGTATGTAGTTCAGAAGTATTTAGTTATGTAGTGAATTTTTAAATTCGATGAATGATGAATTTTGATGGGATGGTAAAATTATTGATCGTTTGCAATGCATGTTACTGCTAGCCTATTACAAAAAATACCTAGTACATAACATAAGATCAGAGACATCATGATCTCTTTCTAGAATTTTTTTTTATACATTTCATCAATGTATGCTTAAATATTATGTTGAAGGCCAATATTTTTATTAGATATTTGAGCTAGTAGCTCTTATAAGCGATTTTTTAAAAAAATCTATAAACATAAATTGTAAAATAAATTGGTTGGTTTCTTAAATACATTCAATATAATGCATTACCTACATTCAATAAGAGATTAAAAACACTTTGTTGAAATATTTTATTTAGGGAAAAGTTTCTTGATTAAAGATTTTTAGAATTTTCACCACAGATATTTTCACCAATGAAGTTTGGAAGCAAAATATTTCTTGTAAAACTTTTATTTTATCTAATTCAAATCCATACTTAACTGAGTAGTTATGAAAATATTCTGAATATGCACGATGATATTTGAGAATATCATTCAAACGAGTGAACAATTGATCTGAGTATGCTCGATGAGAGTAGAGAGTATCACTCACCCCAGTGAGCATTGCCATTGATCTGAGTATGTGCGATCTGAGTTAAGAGGATCACTTAGCTGATTGAGTGATGCCCTTGATCTAAGTATGCTAGATGACAGTTGAAATTTTCTCTTGGCAAGGTGAGCGATGGTTCAGATGTAACTATACGCGATAACTGTTTAGAATATCTCTTAGCCAACTAAGCGATGGCACGGACCTGAGTATGTGCTATGACAGTTGAGAGTATCACTCTAGCGAGTGAATTTGGGCAATGACAGTTGAGAGTATCTTTGAGTTGAGTGAGCGATAGCACGGATCTAAATATGGTGCGATCAGAGTTGAGATTATCTCTTGGCCAATTGAGCAATGGTGCAGATCTATGTAAGTTTGGCGCAATGACATGATTGTTTCACTTAGCTAAGCAAGTGAGACACGTATCTATGCGCGAAGACAGTTATGATGGAGTATCCCTTCGCCAACTAAGTGATGGCACGGATCTAGGCATATGCAATGCCAGTTGAGAGTATAACTTATGTGAGTGAGGGATGAAATAGATCTGACTATGAGCAAAGACAGTTGAGAGTATTATTTAGTCGAGTGAGCGGTGACACGGATCTAAGTATGTTGCGATGACGGTTGAGAGTCTTATTTAGCATGGATCTGAGCTCGCGCTATGACAATTGAGAGTATCACTTGGTCGAGTTTACAATGAGTTGGATTTAAGCATGCCCGATAACAGCCGAAAGTATCACTTAAGTAAGTGAGGGATGAAATGGATCTGACTATGAGCAAAGACAGTTGAGAGTATTATTTAGTCGAGTGAGCGGTGACACGGATCTAAGTATGTTGCGATGACGGTTGAGTCTTATTTAGCATGGATCTGAGCTCGCGCTATGACAATTGAGAGTATCACTTGGTCGAGTTTACAATGAGTTGGATTTAAGCATGCCCGATAACAGCCGAAAGTATCACTTAAGTAAGTGTGGGATGAAATGGATCTGACTATGAGCAAAGACAGTTGAGAGTATTATTTAGTCGAGTGAGCGTAACACGGATCTAAGTATGTTGCGATGACGGTTGAGAGTCTTATTTAGCATGGATCTGAGCTTGCGCTATGACAATTGAGAGTATCACTTGGTCGAGTTTACAATGAGTTGGATTTAAGCATGCCCGATAACAGCCGAAAGTATCACTTAAGTAAGTGAGGGATGAAATGGATCTGACTATGAGCAAAGACAGTTGAGAGTATTATTTAGTCGAGTGAGCGGTGACACGGATCTAAGTATGTTGCGATGACGGTTGAGTCTTATTTAGCATGGATCTGAGCTCGCGCTATGACAATTGAGAGTATCACTTGGTCGAGTTTACAATGAGTTGGATTTAAGCATGCCCGATAACAGCCGAAAGTATCACTTAAGTAAGTGTGGGATGAAATGGATCTGACTATGAGCAAAGACAGTTGAGAGTATTATTTAGTCGAGTGAGCGTAACACGGATCTAAGTATGTTGCGATGACGGTTGAGAGTCTTATTTAGCATGGATCTGAGCTTGCGCTATGACAATTGAGAGTATCACTTGGTCGAGTTTACAATGAGTTGGATTTAAGCATGCCCGATAACAGCCGAAAGTATCACTTAAGTAAGTGAGGGATGAAATGCATCTGACTATGAGCAAAGACAGTTGAGAGTATTATTTAGTCGAGTGAGTGGTGACACGGATCTAAGTATGTTGCGATGACGGTTTAGAGTCTTTTTTAGTTAGCATGGATCTGAGCTCGCGCTATGACAATTGAGAGTATCACTTGGTCGAGTTTACAATGAGTTGGATCTAAGCATGGCCGATAACAGCCGAAAGTATCACTTAAGTAAGTGAGGGATGAAATGCATCTGACTATGAGCAAAGACAGTTGAGAGTATTATTTAGTCGAGTGAGTGGTGACATGGATCTAAGTATGTTGCGATGACGGTTTAGAGTCTTTTTTAGTTAGCATGGATCTGAGCTCGCGCTATGACAATTGAGAGTATCACTTGGTCGAGTTTACAATGAGTTGGATCTAAGCATGGCCGATAACAGCCGAAAGTATCACTTAAGTAAGTGAGGGATTAAATGGATCTGACTATGAGCAAATACAGTTGAGAGTAATGTTTAGTCGAGTGAGCGGTGGCACGGATCTAAGTATGTTACGATGACGGTTGAGAGCTTGCTTGATTATCACTTAGCCGAGTTTGTGACGAGTTGAATCTGATGTGGAGCGTGCGTGCCAGCAGCAAGGGCGCTGAGCCGGAGTTCCGGTCGCCGCGCGTGAAGCAGCTGTGGGACAAGTGGCGCACGGTGTGGCTGCTCGCGTGGGAGCGCCAGCGCCGCCTGCACGAGCGGCTCGCGCATCTCAAGGAGCTCGAGCGCGTCTCCAACTTCAGCTGGGACGACTGGAGGAAGCGGGTGAGAGGCCAACGCGCGCGAAATGAACAATATCGAAGATTGATGCTGAATTAATTTTAAATAGTGTTTTTTTTTTTCATTTTTTATGTGTACCTAAAGTTATTTGAAATTCTTAAACTGTTTAATATTCTCTTTGAAGATACAACTAATAACATGAAACAAATTGTCTCTGCATGCATTCAATAAACTGAGTGTTAAAGCTAGAGGGAAAAAAAGCAACTTATAAAATATATATACTAAAAGTCTAACCTAACTTTAGTGGTCTTATTGGTCACATATTCGAATAATTAAAATTCCCTACTACGCAATCTTCTATTAATTCTTGTCTGACTCGCTACATTTGTCCTACTGTGCAGTTCCTGAAGTTCATGAACCACAAGAAGTCGCGCCTGACGGACCTCTTCCGCAAGATGGACAAGGACAACAACGGCATGATCCCGCGCAACGAGTTCATCGATGGAATCATCAACACGAGTCAGTGCCCGCGCTTCTATTTCGATATGTTTCATTTCCATCCTCACAAAAATGGACCAAATAACATATAATTTAAGTAAATATACTTTTTCGTACTGAGCATGTACGCCGCTTATTCCAAGGAATGTGACATGTATGTATGTATAATCGACCGTGAAGCAAGGACACATTATTTAAAGATCCCTGTAAAAAGAACTACTTTACGAATATACTGCAATGGTATGTTTTGCTGGTTCGCTCCCTTGCAGTATATTCGTAAGTAGTTCTTTTTACAGGGATCTTTCTTTAATTAATGTGTCCTTGCTTCACGGTCGATCTTACATACAAACATGTCACATTCCTTAACATATAATTTGTCTGGATCATTAGTAGAGTAAACATTAATGCTCTTGGTTGTCGCAGAATTCGACACGTCGCGGTTGGAGATGGGCGCTGTGGCAGATCTCTTTGACAGGAACAACATGGGACTTATCGACTGGGAGGAGTTCATAGCTGCTCTTCGACCCGACTGGGTGAGTGAACCTACCCGCTTAGATTCACATGATAGCTCAAACGTGTTTATCCACTTCTGGGTTTAGAGTATTACCTCATACGTGTCATCTCATAAATTCCTGTTTGAATTTTTCGTATTTATAACTTTGCCTAGATAGGGAAGATTATTGTTAACTTATATACGCTGCGACAGTGAAATGTCACACACAAGTCCAACTGCAATGACACCTTTGCAGATATATCCAGTGGGATACATTCATTTCCGCCACCACTCACAATTTTTTAACCGCTGGGATCACACTCGATACAGACCCACGGTCATCAGTGTGTGAATTCCGCATGTAACCTACCCTAACAGTACTCACATAGAATGAAAGTGAATAATTCTTTTTTTATAATTTCTGTTTCATTATAGTGTCAGGCCTACCGATAAACATTTGGGTCTCATCATTATAGTAAATCGCAATTGAAATATTTCAGTATATTACAAATGTAAGAGTAAAAATCTATCGTAAAAATAACCAGCAAACACAAACTCTTAAGAGTTGGAGCAAGCGAGTTGGCAGTGTGTTGACGTGTGGCGTACGATGGCAGGTGGAGAGGCGCGGACCGCCGACGGACGCCGACAAGATCCACGACGAGGTGAAGCGGCTGGTGATGCTGTGCACGTGCCGCCAGAAGTTCCGCGTCTTCCAAGTCGGCGAGGGCAAGTACCGGGTGAGTCGACATACTTACTCTCTTGCGCTACGAGATCTTTTGTGTGGTCACGTTGGAGTATGTGGGGGGGGGGATAAAATTTGCCGGCCCCATAAATGGTATTTTTGGGGGGGGGGCTAGGAGGTGTTTTCCTGACAAATGGTTTTTTTCTGGGGGGGGGGGGCAATGAACTTTCTGAAAAGATAATATCAAACTTTCCTTTGATAATTTATGTTGTCTCCTTCAATAGTGTTTAAATAAACAGTGCAAAAATTATTTATAGGAATCTTCATACAGTTGAAACATTTGATCAAGAATGGTGAATTCATAACATTGAATACTTATAAAAATTAACTATTTCAAGCTAAGCAAACTTATAGCTTTAATCTTTAATGACGAGGACATTCATTAAACATTACAGCTGAAATAAATCCACGTTGGATACATTTATAAGTATTCAATGACATGAATAAACTAGACATAGGCAGAACGAATATCCCGGTTGCGTGTCGCAACCGGACGATGTGCATGTCTAAGCGTGCCGTGTGCTCGCGCAGTTCGGCGACTCGCAGAAGCTGCGCCTTGTGCGCATCTTGCGCTCCACCGTGATGGTGCGCGTCGGCGGCGGCTGGGTGGCGCTCGACGAGTTCCTCGTGAAGAACGACCCCTGCCGAGGTAGGTGGCGCCATCTTGTTTACACGGCAACACAGGTAGACTTCGGAAACGCGAGCTGTTTCACTGTCGCCTGTCCTTCCCTTAATAGGTTGGTGGTGTTAAGCCCGCTGGGTTGGTGCCATCGCATTCGATGAAAAGATGGTCGAAACGGAAATGATAAATTATCTGGTTTTCATCCAGTTCAATGTTGGTGCGTGGTCCAATTTGCTTACGTTACCAAAAGAGCTTTTACAACTGGTCTGATTCACGCTGTCAGCTCTCAAAATGGCGTCCCTTGAATGGTATGACGTCATCGTTACGTCACACACTACTTGGAGGTAGGGCACTGTGTGTGCAACTGTCAGTGTCACATTTTGACATTCCTATAGCGCTGTCTATTGTCTTAGGACTGCGTTTTTTCACAAACCATTGAATGTCTCTCAGGTGAAAATTCAAGGACAGCTTAGAGGAATTGAATAGATAAAAATTTTAGGTGAACTACTAAATATCATTTGTTCCATGTTTGTTGTTTGGTTTTCGTAAGCGCGTACACAAACGATCCGAATAGTTTGTGATGCTGACAGCTGAAGTGTGCAATCTGAATCGGTATGCTTATATTCAGTGAGCACTGGTTTACAGTTCAAATCGCACCACGCACTAACTATGCTCACAAAGGGAAGGTACTGCCGGTCTACTCAGGGAAGCGAACACGACAACTTCTCGTGTTTGCCTCCCTGAGTAGACCCGTGGATTTAATGACCGTAGTAGGTATGGTATTAGCCATCCATATCCAGATGCATAAAGAAATCACTAAGCCCCACTAGTCGGGTCCGCCTTTCTAAAAGCCTGCCACCTAATTGTCCGTCAGTTTATTTCTAGCCAAACTCAACCAAGTCACTGTATAATGAATCGGCACAGTTAGCCAACACTAGTTTTATATTATGTTTGAAATCACAATTCACATTGCGATAAGTATTTTCTCCATGTAAATGGACACTAAAGGGTAAATGAGACCACCCCTCCCATGCTAGTTAATTTTTTTACTGAAGAATATACTAAGTATGAAAAAGTATTTTTCTTCATGACTTTAAAAGCCCTCTAGTACTTCGTACTTCCACATTTAGGAGTCACAGCCTCAAAATATTACTATTCAAGATCGATGCTTTGAAAATTTGTTTAGTTTAAGATATTCTATTCAAAAGTAATGAGTGCATTTTCTAACTTATTTTAAATTTTTAAGGTGGGCGTTCCCGCTCAACTCCCCATATAAACAGAAAGAAGATCATGCACATATTTCTTGTCAGAGATTCAAAATTGTTAATATTGATTATTATAATTTTGTTATTTCGTTTTATCCATGTCCAAACTTGTATAAAGTGTGGACCTTATGACTTAAAACCAAACACAATTTTAAAATCAAACATCTATTTTGAATAAATAAAGCTGTTTATAGCAAGAAATATGCACATTTCTTCTTTCAATATTTGTATGGGGAGTTGAGCCACCTTAAGTTGTTAACTTGTTCTATTCAGAAAAACAGAATACAACTTCATTTTCCATATATCCAAGTGCAGTCATATTCGCAAGTGTCGACGTGCCACTTGACTAAACAAAGTGTGCAATAGACTTAACTCTATAACCAAGGATCTGGTTATATTATGAAACAAACAATTACTCAGAACGTTTCGCATTTTGCTTGAAAGTGTGTTTTTTTTTTTCTTCTAATGTGATATTGTTTTAATTATGTTAAGACCTGTTTTTTAGGTGAACTCAAAAGTCTTGTGTGATTTACAACATGTATGTTGTCTTTAAAAATTTTAAGAGAAAAGTGTCAATCAATAAAATGTTATGCAGGGAGATAATTACATGTGAATTAACCCTTGAAATAACCTGTGTTAACAAAATAACTGCCACCAATTAAAAAATAATAAAAAATCTGAATAGTTTGGGGCGGTTTTGGACTATGTATTGAATGCCTGCAATTCACTAGATTCCTAAAATATACATTTTCAATAAATAATTCACTAAAAAAACTAAAATAAAATTTTCGTAAAAGTTTATTACTGATACAAACTACCAGACGATACATGAATTTATCAAATATGTTTGTTAATAATTGTGTCACAGAAACAATATTTAAATCTTAACATTAAGTTACAATAAACATTATAAATGTTGTGCTGGATAATACAAAATTTTAGAAAAGTATAAAATTTTTATAAATGCAATAAAACAAGTAATACTGATCAAAATAATTCATAAATCAACAAAATTATTCAAATTAGAGAGATTTCCTTAAGCTTTAAGACTACACATTCATATTTAGTAGCTATCACAGCATAATATTGTTAAGTGGTTTCAACATACAAAAAACTGCATATGCTCTAAAACTACAATATTACTTAGGTAGTATGAGACAAGCGCCGTCTCCATGAGTCATCTACTCGCTGTCAAGGACAGCAAACCTGTTTCTTGAAAGCCATTAGCAACAAAAGGTTTTTAGATTAGTTTAAAAATAACCATATCTCCTCACCCAAATACATTCGTGGCGAATTAGCAAACATTATTGCTTATTACAGCTCTAAATACTAGGCTTATGTTCTAGGGAACTGGTACATTTGAGAGCATTCTAAATTATCTTATCGTCGGAGTCGTATATTTGTTCATCCGGGATACTGGCTCGCCTATACAGGTGTGGATGGAATGTTTACCAATCGAGATTGCTAGACAAACTGTTTTCACCACACCAGTGAGACCAAAATAAATTAAAACGATGAGAGCATTAATCAACGTTTGCCTTCCGAATGAAAGACGTGAGAGATGAGATCTCGCTGGTGGTCCCTTCGCTGGGCAGCCGGCTGAACTCGATTTCTTCGCTCAGGTTCTGGGTGTCCGATGTGTTCTCGGTCACCGGCCAGCGCTTATGGCTCGGGGCGTACAGAACCAACAGTGCAAAGATGTAAATATTCCACATTCCAAACACACCCGTGAAGAAAGCTGAGGTGTACTCTAACTGGATGTTCTCATCCCATTTCCATTGGCCTTCAGCGACCTGCCCTAAAATAAAACCGATGACGGTCATCGCAGCGCACAGAAGCGTAGCCAGCATCAGAAATTTGAAGCGATAGATGATGCCTTCGTAGTGGAGACGGCGAACGGAGCACATTGTCGGAAGGAAGGCACGCTTTTGAGCGATGTTACAGAATACCTGCCAAATCATGTAGCTCAGGAATAGGAAGTAAACGCAGGCTGATATTCCAGCGAGGATTATGAAAGTTAAAGCGAGATTCGTTCCCAAGTCTGTCACCCAAATGGAGTAAAACGGGTTGCGCAGTTGCACTCCCCTCTCGCACATATCGAACACAAACAGAGAGGTACAGCCGATCGCCACCGCACTCAAGTGGCGCCAGTACTGCTTCAAGGAGCTCTGCGCAGTCACGTCCTGAATGAGCATATGTTCACCGGCAAACACGAGCCAGAAGGAAAACAGTAGGACATAAAACAAGCCCTGCCTTATATCACCTAGAAGCAACATGAACGGCATGTCAAAATGCAGAGTCAGATATTCCAACGGCATGTTCAGAAGGCACAAGGCTAAACCCAAAGCCAGTAACATCTTTTCCAAGAGAACCGGCTTCCGTTGCAGCATGTGGACTCGACGCCAGAACCAAATTATAATGGCTATAATGCACGGGAAGAAGACAGTTTTGAGCGACAACCAAACTTTAGTGAAGCCTCCGTTCTGATGGATAACGGTCAGCCACAAGTCCTGGATGTGGCCGATGTGCACGTTGGTGTCGCCGTCGTCGACGGGCAGCCTCACGTTCAGTAGGTAGAAGTCGTGGAACAGCGAGCCCAGTTCGAACAGCGGGATCGCCGAACAGTTGTACTGGTAGTCTTCTCGGTTGAACTCGATGTCGCACTCGAGGTGCCGTTTTTCCCGTGAGTGCGTGTAGAGTTTCCACGCAGAGTCGGGGTCGCCTTTGTTTCTGTACGCCAAACGCGCGTCTATTGTCGCGATGCTGCGAGGCTGAATCTCCATGTCTGCATGATATCGAATGTCCGCTTGAAGCACACCAATGAGGTTCTGCTGCCATCGCGAGTAGTCGAGCGTGTTATCGTCTTTAGGGATCGGCAGTTGGAAAGCAAATACGATATCGTTCGCAGAATGGATGTCCAAGTCGTGTATTCGCGATAGATCGACCTGTTGACATTGACCTTCGCCGCGGGCGTAGATCCACTTGCTCGTGTCGTTCTTTTGCACGAGCGTGTCCTTGCATACGGTGCCGAGAACGCTCTGCGCGGAAGCCGGCGTCGGTGCGACGAGACCGCCGAGCAAAAAGCACGCCACTTGACACAGAAGCAGGCAGGTTACAAGCACGGCGAGTTTCCGTCCGGACAGGTTCTCGATGATAGTTCCGCTCATTTCGCCGACTTATGATCACTGACACGCAATATTTACAGCGCGGGCCGCGGCCGGCATCGCTTCGCGAGAAACTACTGTGCGCTTTGTTCCATTGTTTGTTGCGTGGGCGGGCAAGCGGGCGGAGAAGCGTCGCGCACAGACTAGCGTCGCGCTTGACATTATTGACATGCGCCGATGCGCCGGGTGAGGGTTGCCATATTCGGTTTGTCGCTTCGCTCAAACGTTGCCTAAACTAAACACGCAATTTCAAACATCTCCCGAAACGTTCCGAAGTTTTACTTCAAAATAATTTTAAATTGAAACCATTGAGTATGTGTACCAACTAAAATGTTAGATTTAAAAAATGTTTGCTTTTTTTTTACAAAATATAAAATTTGCTATGTGACTATTATAAACCGAAAATAATAATAAGATTTCTAATGAGAAGGTTATAGGCATCGATGTTATAGGTTATAGAGAGGAAATGATAAACAGCGACTGAAACATAATAACTACCTACATTTCTAAAATGTTCTGATAATCTTAACATGAATGTATGACCAAAAATCAGAATCCAATTATGTGTCCTAAGCTGAATTGCTTTAACCAACTAAAAGATTTATTCATTTCATTCATTCATTTGTACTTGCACATGCCATCTCAATTTTCGCCCTACCTAAACTGAGAGATGTCTGATGCAGTTACCACTAAATTTAATTAGCAATATCAACATAATTTGGACAACTTTATAATTGTAAATAAGGTAAGATACCAATTTTTAAAAGATTTTTTTTAATATTAAATCCAAATAATAAAATACTCGCGAACTTTATCCAGCACAACAGACAAAACTTATAAAAAAATAACAATATAACTAACAAAAGCATACTGTATATTACTATAAGTGTTCATCCACAACGTCCAAAAACTGTCCACGAACATCCTCTACTTGCGACACTGCTAGAACCACAAAGTGTAAAATCAAGAGTTGCTCGTTTCCTCCCACAGTCACTGTCCATGTGAATGTAAACATTAGTGTTGCTACTAATCAACTAATTACTGCTTTCGTCTGACCCAAACTCCTATCCGTATAAATATACCTACATTAATTTGATTTTTTATCACTTATTATTTTTGTTTATTTGGATCCAATTACAAAATCCTTTCGACATAGTAGTATCTCTAGTCCTACCACTGCCTGATCCAGGCCGCCCGGAGCAGCACGAAGCGTGTTGCCCTTTTGGTAAGGCAGAGTTCACACCTGGTATGACAACCTTGTTATAGTTTTCCAGGACTTGCATTATAATATATAAATATGCATAGCAATGCCAAGGTTGTCTTATCACCATTACAGATAAAACTTTTAAATGGTGTAGTGTTTGTTAGTTTTATAAAGTTTTTTTGTTGTACTATAGTGATTTTTTTTTATATTTTTCCTCTTAATAATTATTGCACGGCAATACATGTGATGGGTGTATTTTTTGCAAATGTTCTACTTGTATTCGATTTTAATCAAAACCACACAACACATGACACACATTATGCAATTATTATTTGTTTAATTGCTTGGGTTTGGTTTGCATGGATATGGGTTATATTTATATGCTTTTAGTTGTTCTTTATTTGTAGATTTTTTATGATGAGTGCAAGATTAGACAGATGTAGAAAAAATTATAACATTATTACTATATTAATTGTACATTTTGGTAATTTCATATCTCTCCATAGCACTTTCAAATGTGCGCTTCAAATTTTATGACTAGTTGAAAAACTTCAAAATAATCTGGAACAACAAAATAAATAAATTACAAAAAATATATGTATATGTATATGCTCTAAAAAAAATCTCCTGAAAGTTCTGTTTAATCTTGCGCTGGTGTTCATTGCTATTATTGTTTAATTATAAAGGAATAATGTTATCTGGGGTGAATGAACTAATGGTGTTGTACAACTCTACTCCTAACTGCACACAACTACAATTTCCAACTTTGTTTTTGTTATTTTTTGCATTTGTTTGGACTTTTCTGATTTTGTTGTATGTTTTAATTTTTCATTTTCCCTACGACCCCGCACGCCGTCCTCGACATATCTGTGTCGATTCAATCCTACATCCACTCCCCGACTCCATCCTCCGCTCCCCGCACCCGGACGCCGCCCGACGCCGCTGCTCCAACGCACGCATGCCCAGCCAAGGGACGCACCAACATCGAGCTCAGGGAACAGTTCATTCTGGCCGATGGAGTCTCGCAGAGCATGGCCGCGTTCCGACCGCGCACGCCACGCTCCAACACCAACACCCCGCCCTCCGCCGGACCCATCACCAAGGTAAACATGCTCCGCCCCCACCGACCCCACTTCACGCCTCGCAAACAGGACCGAACCGAGGTAACACATCTCCATCGATCCATCTATTTTCTGGCACTGTTTAAATATAATTTGTCTCTTCCACAAGCTTAAAAAGTGTGGCGGCGCTGGAGGGTAGATTGTAATTTCTACGTTTTTAGGTTAAGTACTACTAAGGCCTTCACAAGAGCACACACACACACACAAGTATCAGCACCGTTAAGTAGTTAGGTATAAGGACATCTATGGTTTGGGAAGCAATATCTTCGCTTTAAAGGTATGAACATGGACTTGCAGATGAAACACCTTCAAAATTGTATTGCAAGAGGTATTCCATCTGTGTAGTCATTTTATTTTGTCGTCCTGTTGGCATGTTTTTGAGCTCGTAGCATTCGTTGGTTGTTTGCATTTTTAGTTTTTTTTTCTGCTATGCATTGAGCTGTTGGCTCATGTAGTGTGGTGTTGTGTTTGTACTGGCGGAATGCGGACAGCAACACATGGCAAGGTGGCACCACGGCTCGGTAAAGTATTGTACCTCCCAACTTCCCGCACGTCATTCCTGCCCTCGTTTTTCGTCGCTCCCTTTTTCGTTTCGCTCGCTACGTTTGTGGACATTCACCGACGGACCGAAAATTAATCGTGTGGACTAATTCGTACGGAGTTCTCTAACAAAAATCGCGCGTAAATAAATGATTGGCACTGAAAAATCTCATTTGTCGCCGCCAGGTCGTCAGCCCTCGCCTATCCCCTTGATTTCGACAGCAGTCGGTCGTCTGTGGTTCCTCTCCTGTCACGGTGTCTATGGTTGGGTCTAGCCGAGGAGTTTATGGAGCAGCTGAGGCCGATATTCGATGCGCTGAGACAGCGGGAGGAGCTGCCGTGTTCGTACCCGCTGCACGTGGGGAGCACGCACGGTACCAAGCAGGCGTTTGTCTATGGGCACTCGCGCTCGCACGGATCCAATACGCCGCATCACCACTATGTCCACCACCACGGGCATCAGCCGTCGACGGGATTCACTTGGGTAACGGATACACGATTACATGGAACTGTTGTTTTCTGTTGCACTGCTCCATTATTGTCATTGTATAATGTTATTTTCCTTTGCGATTTTCATTGTTTTATAGTTTTTTTGTACGAGCTCAAAATATTAATTTGAAAATATTAGTATTTATTCCCTCATTTTTTTACACAATACACAGGTTTGTACAAAAATTACTATGAAAGTGTGTCTGTGTAGGTTGCAGATATAATTATTGTTTTTCTTAACTAAACGCCTGGAATATTTCTGAGTGCATTTATGATAGTGTACCCCAATGTTCGCTTATGATACAAGATTGATAGGTGCACAATAGTTGGGCTGCATCAATTGTAGCTGAAATTATGCTTAGTTCATTGCAAAATACAACTTACAAATAATAATTAGTGTTACTATGTGACTAGAATAGTTCCTGTTAAAGTCACACATATAACAACATCACTAACTTATAGAAAAGAAACATTTATTTTTGCATTGCTTGAACCTATGCTTCTGTGAGAGTATGTCCAAAAACTATGAAAACATTATTTTTATGACTTGTTTAAATTAAATATAAATACTATTATATTATTATAAACATAAGGATAGCCATACTTTTCTAAATGTAGACAATATCGTCTCATTTTCGTCACATTCTCATATCGCGTTCGACACGTGTAAGTGGATGTTCGATCGTGCGGTGCGGCGCAGGTCCGCGAGCGGAGCGCCCGCTCGGTGCCGATGAGCGCGGGCGGCGGCGGCGGCGGCGCGCACGCGCCGAGCCGCGCGTCTCGCTCCTCGCTCAGCGCCGGCACGCCCGACTCGCTCAGCGACAACGAGGCGGCCGGCGGGCTCGGCTCGCGCTACGGCAGCGCCCGCAAGCCCAGCGCGCCCAGGTACTGCATCCACGTTCAGTTTTCTAAGTTTTTTTGTGCGAGGTTTTCACCTCACGGCTGAGAAAAATAGTAATGAATAGAAAAAAATGTTTTCAAAAACAAACTGGATCTTTACTTAAAATAAAAAAAATCATAGACAAGACAATAAATAAATAAGTACAAGTTGTTAAAAACAAAAGTGCAAGTGCATAAAAAGAAGTGCACGCATCAGCATAATGCTGCTAGTGCATTACATACTAATAACTAAAACGAAACTAAGTTTTACTGAAGTAGTACAGTAGAGCGTCAATTATTGTAACGTCGGTCAAACAAACAACCGCTTATCTGAACAGCCTAAAAACTGAGCCAGGACATAAAGTCTTGCAAGATAGCGAAACTCCAGCACTGTACTTTCTTAAGTCACTTTGACACGTTTTACATGGACGAACTGTCACTTTTGACAGTACATAGTGAGTATTTTTTTCATAGTGTTAGTTACATTTGCGACTATCTCAGCCAACACATACAATCGATGTCGACAGGCGACGACCCGACGCAGTTAAGGTTACGTTGTCTGACATGGTGGGTGTGTGCAGGTCGACGCTGACCCCGGGCGGCTCGCGGCCCAGCTCGCGGCCCGGCTCGCGCGCCGGCTCCAAGCCGCCGTCCCGGCACGGATCCAACCTCTCGCTCGACAGCACGGGTCAGTCCGCTATCTCATTGACAATTCATGGTTGTAAGGTATAGGCCCGAAGGCCTAACCTGAGGCGACACGATACTTGTAATCACAAAACGCATTTCTCCAATACTTAAAAGGTTTATGAAAAAACTATTTCAACATTTTATATGCCTCGCTTGGGCGGTAATATGACTTAAAAAGAACATGCCCTGAGCACTATTACACTCACATAATGTTTTCCTCACAGTCAGTTCTGTCAATGTATTGGTTTGCCTCGGGTTAGAATGAACAACCTATACCAGTTTTATTGTTGGTTAGGAACGCACCAGTATTTTTATCTTGTTAGACTTACTGTGAGTCATAAATTCATGCGAACACTCCTGCTGTGCAAATACTCATTAAAAATAAATAAATAAATATTAAAACAATAATGGGTGGGAGTATTCTACATATTTAAACAAATGATGTGTTACATCGACACGTTACAAACGAAGAAATACACTTTGATTTGTTTTATCCAAGCGCGCCAAGAGAAATAGAGCTTAAAAAATGGGATACAATTTTGTGACTATAGCACTTTTAATTGAAGTATGTATTGCATTGCTCTGGACGGAAAACTTGTAAAGTTTATTAGCGGATTTTTCTTTATTGAGTTGATCGAATCCGCGGATCTATCAGTTTTTGTCGTGTAGTTAAATTACAAAAAAACTTCAAATAAATGAAACGAAATGTGCGCAGATGACGCGACACCGTCCCGGATACCGATGCGCAAGGTGGCGACGAACACGCGCAGCGCGCCCGTCACCCGGCCCGCCGGCACCAGCAGCACGGGCGCCAAGATCGGCGCCGCCACGCCCAACGGCTCGCGGCCGCGCACCCCCACCGGATACATGACGCCCGCCAGCGGCAGGTCGGTACCCGCCTCGTGCGAACTCGTGCTAACTGTCGTGTTTTTATTCAGTGCTTAATCTCAGAGAAAATCTCACTTCAGGGCGTTTGCGCGTCCATATAGATGGCGCCACAGTAGTTTGTCGCTATTTCTGTAACTTTTTTAATTTAATTTTAATTTTCTATAACTCCACGTAAATTTAATGTTACAAACTATACTAGTTGTATTATCCAGCAATGTAAGCAGTTATGTATGAAATGTCCTAAAAGGAATTGTAAAAAGCTAGCATTTGTGAGTTAAAAATTATGAGGCTAGTGCTAAAAGTTTAGAATGTTAAATGGCAACTTTTTGAACACATCCTTATAATTTTTAAATTCCTGCTTATTTATGTAATTGTTTTATGAGATTAAATACATAACTGTTCAATGTGCTAGCCACTACAGTTATAGTTTACATCATATTTTTAAGGAGGTAAATAGCAACAAACAATATTACACCATCTACTTCAACGTATTTAATAATAATGCAGCAGAGAATTTCATCCGTGGAAATCTGAAAGTGTTTTGGGGATACCTTTGCGATTCAAGACTTTATTATTATTATTTACCTAGGCTGAATTGGACCAACATCACTAAATGTGGTTTAATACTAAATTTTATTTTAAGAAAAATGTGCCATGTCTGTTTTTACCATACAAAGATTTCAAATAATTTCAGTACTAAATTAATTTTGTAAGGTTGGCGCCCTTCAGCTTGAGTTGTTAGTTTAATTCTAAATGTGTGAATTTACAACAAAATTATGTGGGAATTATGAAAATGATAAAAATGTACGGAACAGGTATGGTAGCGGTGCCATGTACCGCACCTCAAGTATCCCCACTCTCTCAGCCGGCCCCGCTCTAGTCAGGTATCCATCAGGTTTTGCATCGGTATTTTGTGGGGTTTGCGTTCATGGCTCCTGTTGCGTCAAATTTCATGACGGCGCCCTTAAGCAATGTTTATGAATCTTGACACGGGTTATGCATCCAACTTTGTGCTGTAACTATAATTGTAGATTAATAAGTGACTTATGAATCTATGCGAAATATAACAATTACTGTTGCACAAGTTTGTTAGATATTTTACAAAGTTGGATACATTTGTGAATAAAATTGTTGGGTGTTATGCTGAAAAAGGTATGAGCACATGGCTTTAGTCACGGTTGATTTGGAATAGAGGGTGTTTGTAGGTTTTTAGTACGGGACCTCCCATTGGAAACGCTACGGGGTTGCACCATAATGCAAGCTTTTATTTTCAGTGATGTTGAAATATCATGAAATCAAATGTATGTAGTATGTATTTGGTGATGGGATTTCACGCACATTTTTCTTGGTGAAGTGTAGATATTGCAGGAAAGAAAGGAGTTACAATTTTTTTTTAGTTTTAATTAAGAGTAGATTAGTGTTTTTTATAACGGTTTGTGTGTTTTTATTTACTAACATTACGGGACATTGACTTTCAATTTGTTACACTTTGGCTCAGTGGAAATACTTTAACCGCGTCAAAACTATCTGTTCTTGATTTTTTTTTGTCTTACATTGTGCACATATATTTGAACCCTGCAGTTTTAAAATAGGTATTAAAAGTAAACAAACAAATCATTTACAATTTTAGAGTCATTCCACTATTTTCAAAGGAATAAAGTGTAACGACATGAATTAAAAGACTATACAGTAATGTCGTAACATTGGCAATAGAAATTATTCTTATGTTACATGTCTTATAGGCCGTCTATATGACAGAAAGATAAACTTCTGACTAATGTGTAACAAAATGGAAGTAAAAGACGTTACAGTGTCACGTTATTCGCAGGCAGACGTCAACAATACAGAATGATATCTAAATTTTTCCTGTTACCTCTATAATTATCCGAAAGTAAGCAACCATACTTTTACCTCTAAGTACATAGGCACACCCAAAGACAGGCAAAGATCTCTTGAATTCCGGCTACATTAGATGTTGACATATGCTCGGCGGCCCGCCCCGGCAGCTCGACCCACTCGCAGCCGTGCTCCCTCGGGGAGGCGCGCAGCCGCGGGCCCACACGCATCCCCGTGTACGTGGGGCGCGGCTCGCGCGACCAGCGCAGCCCCGAGGAGGACTCCTCGCTGCTCAGCGTCTCGGGCATGACCAGCGACGACAGCGACTCCGCCCCGCCCGGGTACAGCGTGCGATGCGTTGCTCTCGTCCTAGAATGCTTTCAGTTTTATTTTTTGAGTCATCGTTCATTTGTAAAAACATCACTAGACTCGCCACTAGACGCCATGTTTTTAGATCGTGTGCTCGTCATACGCCGACAAAGTTCATCGCATTCGTTTTGTTTCTAATTTAATTGTTAGTTTGCACGTTGAATTATATTCTCTGATAGGAACATCGTAGAAGTTACGTTCTACTAAAGGGGTAAATACCTTAATCACATATCCGGTCAGTCTGCATCAAATTAGGTCTGTATCGTTTGTTTTAAAAATACCTGTTATATGATGTTAGCATGTGTATTATGGTTAAAGCCCGATGTTGGTCAAAGTCCAAAATTATTTTTTCCTTCAAGTTTATTAGATTTCTGCACTTGTACCCATGTTGAGTGCACTAACTAATTTAGTTGATGTCAAGATAAAAATGGAACTTTAAAATGTTCTTATTATTTTTTGTATGAAAATATAAATAAATTGGTAAAGGTAATTTTTTTTCTTATCATTAGTGCACCTAACACGGGTATATCTTGGATATCTGAATTACCTCCAAAAAAATACATTTCGGACTTTAACCAATATTGGGCTTTCACAGTAACATGTATATTACATATTGAAATAAATACGGTATGTTGGGATTTTCTTACAGCATAGTGGTGGTGGGAATGTCTTGTCTTTACTTGAAATATAATGTTATCGTAAAATAAATATTGGTATCATTGCTTGCTAATTACAATCATGTCGCTTTCAAGCTGAAATCATGCTTTGTATGTAGTCAGTTCAAGCTGTTTATATTTCTTACACGGACAATGTGCAAATTCAACATGTATATTGCCACACAATCATCATATTTTTATGCATTTTCGTTTTTATATTTTCGATCCATTGGTTTATATTATGGCAGACACTTTTCAAATATTCTTACATTTTAATTATCATGCGTCCATACATCTCAGAATTCATATATTCCATCGCATAGACTCGATTGAATGTCTCCAAGTTTTTCCTTCACCTATCATTTCATGCAGTAACCAGAACAGACTAGAGGTAAGGCTTAAGGACATTCTAGCCACAAACGCCTTAGTCATGCTTCCGTCAAAACTTCTTAACATGTTTTCAGCCTTAAAATGTAACTCTTGACTATCCTATTCAAAATCTAGGCTCTGGAAATAGACCGTTTGCCTAATGACTTCTTTTCAAAAGTTATTGGATTTGAAAAAACCATGCAAGATTCTGCTGCTTTGCTTTAAATGGTATAAATTTTTAGGTAAACTAAAATTTGGAAGCTTGTGCGTTGTGGTGTATGGGATGTCACTAAAGGGCTCTTTGTGGCGCTTATTGTTTGTCGTACCATTGTTCGAGCATCATGTAGGGTATCGAAATGGCCACTACATTAATTCCTCTTGTCTTTTGGAGCAAAAAAAGTGGATGCTAGACTAGTTCTCGACATTTTTTTAAATTGTTTTTTTCGTCTGACGTAGTTAGACCCGGCAGCGTTGTCACTGTTCGCGAGCGAGCGAGGCCTGCCACCTGGCTCGATTGGCATAGAAATGAGAACGTAAACATTTTGAAAATTTTGATGAAGCCTTTATTCTCGATTTAAATTTTCAACACTAAGTTATTAAATTATTTCCTTTTTTTTTGTTTTTTATGCGACCCGACATGGATGGCTAGTACCACACAACTACCGTTATGATATTAGCCCAATACACCACATTCCCGAAGGAATTTGGTGCCATGCCAGGACCTTCCCTTTATGAGCACGGCTACATTGAACTGGATGGAAAACACAGACAATTTTTCATTGCCGCTTCGACCATCTTTTCATCCAATGCGATGGTACCAACCCGGGCGGGCTTAAACCCTACCACCTAGTATGGGAAGGGGACCTACAGTTTTACATGGATTCCGAACCATGGAGCAGCTCGCATTCGTGATGAAAATGCACTTATCGAACTCGGAAAGAGAAAGACAGTGGTGCATGTCGGTATTGAACCCAGGTCTCTGGTACGCTAGGCCAGTCCCCGCGCCACTAGGCTACGAGCCGCTCACTTGTATTTCTATTGATCCTGCTACACGTATACTTCGTTACAAAAATGGAATGTAGTGGCTGTTCTGACATCCTGTCACATATTGACGTGTACGTCTGCTCTGTTACTAATACTCATGTGTGATGCTAACATGTGTGTCGCCGGTGTGGGCTTAGGAGCGGCTCCATTGTCTCCAACGACGGACAGACTCCGCGCAGCCGCATACCCGTGCTAAAGGACCATCATACTAACACTAATAACATTCGGTAATGCGCTTTCTCAACTGAGAACAACGTTCAGGTGCACAGAATTGCAAATAAGCTAGATATGCCTATACGGTCGGTAAACTACATTTATTGGAGTGCTTGCACAGATATTTCCCCGTATTCAACCCGGTATTCAAACGAGATGTGAAGAAGCATCTGTTTGGAGGGCATGGTTTTCGCAGCCCGTATGAAAGTTCGAGCTTGGGCGTCGTCAGGCAATTCTTTGAGTGCCTGGCATACACCATATGTCGCGTAAAAAACCTTTCGCTTCCAGCGCACGCTTTTTGTCGCCTTTACTGTTATTTGTAATTTTGTCAAATGTGTTTAGTCAAATTTAATGAATTTTGAATGTAAGGCAACGACAAGCGTGCGGTAGTGAGGGGATAGGCATGTCTAACACATTCCCAATTCTGTGATCAGGGACAAGCACAAAGGTAAACAAAGGTCTACTTTATAGTTGTGTTAACATTTTAATGATTATATTCAATTAATAAATAATTCAATCCAATTTCACTGAAACTTTGTGCTTTTCGCTGAGACATTCATTTTGTATTAGTTCAGTAGTTAGTATTTAGCTTAAAATATGACACAATATGATGTGTGTTATGTTTATTATGATATGTAAAATGCATTTACTGGTGGAAACACATTTTGGAATTTTGTATGCAATATTGTCCAATATTCCTTATTTAATAGTGTTTTCAAGCAGCGTAAATGCATATTTTGTGAAATAATATGCTTTTTCGTTTGTTTTGTTTTACATGTGTATTGTATTGTATTTTTAACGAATTTAAAGAAATGTGTGTTACAAAAAAAAAAATTGTGCATTTTTTAATATGTTTAAGAGCTGTTGCAATGTTCTATTTATACCAAATGTTGAATATCGCAGTTACCGTTCACTTCAGTAATATGTTGGCATGGGAAGGCTCTACGCAATACCAACTTTGGTATATTCGAGCATACGGGGGTGGATGTTGTCCTACCCCCCTCGAAGCACCAGTGGCTACGCAGAAACAAAATCCAATATTGTTTTGATTCTGCGCAGCCCTTTGCGATTGGAGAGCAACGGCCAACATCCATCCCGACAAACATAATATTGAGCCTGTTCTTCACTTTTATTAATGAGTTTCTGGAATAAAATTCCTAAAGTGCATGATAATACCTGCATGCATACAGTTCCATTAGTGCGTAAGCGAAACCATATTTTATTATTTAAAAAAAATACTATTTCTTGTTTTGGGATTCAATCAATTTCATCTGACGCTCACATTCTGTGTTCAAACTTTTTTTATGATATTTTATGAATATTTTCCTAGTATGAGAACACAAAGCACCTTGAAGAGACTTTTATCCATAAAATATAGCTAGACCATCAATCTATATATTTACTTTTTTTATTTCAGATTTACTTACGCCCTTCAAACTGAACAAATCGGCTCATATCATGCCCTTAAGTTTTTGTAGCCTATACCGAAATGCCATATATTCACATACAGCTGTGTACAACATAATTCAAGAGTTATTCCTGTACTGCATGCTCAGGTTCCGTCGTTACTGTTCAGAGGGTAGTTGTCACTTGCGCATCCCGATGTTGACTGAGTGCTCGCGTGTCCGCAGACAACGCACGCCGTCGGGCAGCACGACGCCGGTGCGCGCGGGGCAGCCCACCGCCGTCTCGCGGCTGCTGCGCAAGCCGTCCGACGCGTCCGACGCGCCCGCCGCCGGCGCGACGCCCGCGCGCCGCCCCGCACCCAAGTCCACCACCGAGAAGCGGGAGCCGTTCCGGTTGTAAACCACATTTCCATGGCGGCCCCTCCACTGTGATAACGGGACCGTCTCGATATTATGCCATAATTTATACGAAGCCTTTAACCGATAACTGAATGTACGCGAGTTAGATAGTCGGAGTAAGAATGTTAACGTGAAGTCTGCACTCGTTGCCTTGTGTAAAGATTTTTTGCTAAGATTTGTGCGCTATTGAGCACAAGTGATCTTTATTATTTATTTTGTACCGTCTCTTTTGTGTTTTCCTATTTGGATTTGATTTTTCTTTCAACTGTGGATAAGAGAATCGAGCTTTTTGCACGTATACTGTTGATTTTGTCCGAAACAGGTCCTTAGGTTTTTTTTTGTTTTTTATTTATTGTCAAACGTTGCCATATGTTAGGATATGTTTTTTGTAATATATGTAATGTATGTAAATGATGTGTTACATCGGATTAGGAAGAGATATAGTGTGAATTTTCAATTTGTTAATTTTTCTACGTAACATGTGATTTTTTATTAAATATTAGGGACCATATTTGCGTTGTCGTACTTTGAATCAAAATGTTATTTTAATAATTGTCAGCTTTGGTTTGTACTTTTGCGATGGCACTTGTAAAAATCGCCAGTTTACTCCTGTCATGCATTATTATAAATAATCGTTGACAATTGAGACTTGTATGAATGAAAATAATAATTTTGTAATAACTGAGCCTTTTGAAAGTTAGCCCCCAGTGGATGCGTGGAACTGATATGTTAATATAAATTAATTTAAACATACATTCTTTCTACTTAACATTCGCCTCGAGATTGCAACTGAAGTTGTATTTAAAGTGCAATTTAAATATAGCGACTTTCCTATTGAGCGCATAAGCACAATTTTATGTCTATTATGATATTAGGAAAAAACAATTTGGCAGCCATGTAGCCCGTCCGCTGACTTTCGCCAGAGGAGCGCACGGCGCTTTATGATAGCTTTGTACTTTTGTCAGACATTAGTTACCACACGCTCACTGAGATATTCCATGAAAAATTATTAAAGTACACTCAACATAATAAAAGACATTAAGTTTTCGATTAAGATTGAAAAGTCGTCGCTTAACGTATTTATATTTTTAATCGTTGTCTAAAATACAGATAACCAACACTCACATTTATTTGTTAATTTAATATAATTCTGACTCTTAATTTTAATTTTAGTCTTTTAGGATGTAAAACATTAATCTGGTCAGCATTCTTTTTTTTTCAAATAATTGTATTTGTTGAATATCGAAAAAGTGTAGATTTACTAAAAGCTTTCAATTTTTATGTATAGTAATTAATCATGGTAATGAAAAAATACAGCCAATGTTGAGGATTTTATTTAAATCTCATTATTGATTATGAAATAAAATAATAACAAAAATTTTCGTTTTTCTTTTTATCTCGAAATTGAACCCTCATTTCGTTCATTCTGTTTCTTACGAAAGATCGCTTTGACGGGTTGGGTAAGGTTAGACTATTCAGAACGGATTCAATGAATGAATAAGTGAGATGGTGGTTGTGGGTCTGTAATGCTAAAAGCATTTGGCAGTTTATAATTCACAATTAACATCATGTAACTACACAATTCTTATGGTTTTGCAGTATCAAACTAAATATGAGCCACCATATACTCGCGGAATGAACATATGAGGTGAATGATCACCTATGAATGTTGTTTTAATGAGTAACCCTCCAAATATGCTAAACTTATCATGCTAAACCAGTTTTACTTCAACCACCCACAAATGAAGATGTCCATTTGTGTGAGAAAGAAATCTCAATCTTTCATAGGATTTTTTACAATGAATAGTGACTATGCTACAAAGAAAAAGACATATTTCTTAGTTCACGTTTCTTTATTGTTCATTTAAGAAACATGTATAATTTAATGTTGAAAAAATAAAAACAAACTGGACTTGCGTTTAATAATAAGTCAGTAAGGTCTTGGAATTTGTTGGGTCGTCGGATTCTCATGTTCTAGTCGGAGCCAAGTCACGTCATGTGTTCGTCGGGTCTCGAAACGTCTGTCCTGCAAGCACACACACGTCTCGATCAAATGCGCGCCGTGCCCCAGGTGGTGACAGCGTCGACAGACCTGGCAAGAAACTGTTGCCGTCCAGTATAACGATACAACAGCTTGAAACTAATTATTTGAGCATCAGTCATCGGGTCTCGCGGACAGTCATCGGGGCAGTTTTGAGCTGTCGCTTTTGAAGATCGTGCTATGACTATACACTGCACCATTCTAATTCGAATGTCACGAGTCCATCCCTGCGTTCCGATTTGCGTATAACACACACACAGCACACATTGCAACGATCGTTCCAAAGTGCTCATGTCTCCGTAAACGTTGTCATACTAGCTATCATGAAGGACTTTAGTTCTGCGGTTTTCTGCCTGCGTGTCTTTATAAACCATGGCGATTCAGCCTTTGTCAGTCCAGATGACAGATTTTACTTCTGAAGCAATCAATTCGAGATTAACTGGTGATCTAACGCCTCTGCTCACATGTATTCCGATTTGGCAGTGACGTTTGTGGCTGTGAGCATGGATATTGATTCGCAACACACGTATACACTCATGCATTGTGTAGACTATAAACGCAATTCGAAACGTAGGGAGTATGTTCAAATCGCATTAACATGATTCTATTTCTTTCTATTCTGAGTTTGACAGGCCCCTTTATCATGTTAAATGTTGTCTTCTTCCTCCACGATGTGTTCAGTATAAAAATTACCCCGGATTGAATGGATCACACTGTGCATTGAATGGTAAAGATGGTCAAAGTTAATCATGTTTCGTGCTTTTAATGAAAGGACCTGAAAGCTCTATTGGTGTCTGCCATGGAGGTCAAGAAATTACAGGAGAACGGATGGAACTAAAAAAGTGTCGACACCACAATTCTGCCGCGGGAGGAGTGACAGCCGGATTCGGCTCTCGGTGAATACATCATTACGAATAAAGAATGACGTAACGACCATCTGGTTTATTGAAAAATAGTTCTTATTTTAAAAAGTGTACCTACCAATGTGGTAGACTTCAAATTGGATTTTTCGCCGTTATCACTACGTTACAAATGTGTGCGGCGATATAATGTTGTAAGTCGCGTGGCATAATTTTTTGTGCGCTTGTTGTTTGGAAGTTATTTCTCCATACATTCTTCACCTCCATGTTGTTGCGTTTTCGTTTTCTGCACATAATCAGGTTGTCTTTTAGAGTGTGATCAGATTTCCAAAATTCTCTATCTCTTAATCTAAGCAACCTTTGGTCTATGAACTTCACGAAAACTCTAAAAATATTGTGAAGTCCCCATACATTTTGAGGTTAGGAATTTGAAAGTTAATATAGAGAGTTTGATATATTATATTTCTTCGTTTTCGCGAAAGTGTTACAAGCAAAGTTCAATTTGTGATACATCATCAGTCCCGTTAATTAGATCACCCTTTAAAAAGATTAACTTATGGAAAGCTCTATACATTAAGGAGTAATTTAACTTTGGAAAAAAAATATGTAGGATATAGTGGAGTGAAATCATCCCAGCTAATGGAAAAAATCCATTTGCTTTGTCCCGAGCAGCGTGTAGAGAAATCATACTTAAGGGAAACATTGCAACACTCACCAGACTTCAGATCTTCCATTGAGCTCCGCAACCTGGGTGCTTGACCTAAAGCTGATTCGAAGCAAGCGTCCACACCCAACAAGTCTCCCCTCACCAGTCACACAGCCTTCTCAGATTACAAGTCACGAAGTTGGGCGAATTCGCGAGTGGTGCAGCGTGTTTTTAATCTTTTTTCAAGGCAAGGGCTTTCCGTACAGCAAGGCCCCGAGACAGAATATAAATATTTGATAATATAGCAGAGAAAAAATACATAATTGTTTACACACATACAATGGTCCGATTTGAGCTTATGGTACCAATAGCGCGTTCACAACTGGACTGATTTGCGCTGACAGCAATGCCGTACATAGTGCTCAGGCTTTGGAGGTAGGGCACTGTGTGTATAAACTGTCAGTTTCAATTTTGACATTTCTCTAATGTTATCTGTCGGCTTTTGACCGTGTTTTTTTTTCGGAAAAAAACGTTAAAACCGTAGTCTTAGGTATAAATTCAAGTTCAGCTTAGAGGAATTTATTAGATGCAACCTCGAGAACTGCATTACCCAATTTTGTTTATTTTTTGTTTACGAATGGTACAAGTTGCACACGAACGGCCCGAATCTGAACCGGGACGCTTGTGTCTGCCATTTACACTGTTAACGTTGACAATTACAATCGGGCCATGGTGAGAGATTTAGTGGTAGGAACAGAGAAAGTATAACGCATACAGAAGACATTGATGCCTGCTTACACGAAAGAAATAAACGCATGTTGTCTTTAGCACAACAATCCATCTTTCTATTCATTCAAGAAATCAAAACGCAAAAAAACTACCCATGAACATTGTCCCTGAGTGCTGATCTCCAGCTCCTACGCGGGGACTCTATTCCTACTGTCAATTTTTTTTATGATTTTTTTGTTAAATTGTAGTGGGTCCTACTGACATTTAAATGCTGCAAACGCATATTGTCTTAAACATAGACAGTCTGTTGTGGACATGATAAATATGAAGAGAATTGTTGTCGTGTGCACAACATACAATTGAGAAAAAAATAGTTTTTTTCTCAATGTACAAAAAAAATTGCAATAAGCGAACAAGCGCTCACAGTCCCCAATAACTGGCAAATGTTTCAATGCTGGCACATATTCTGTACATCGGTACGGGCTGAATGACGAAAGCCCTTGCCTTTCAAAAAATTTGTCCGGATCACTCATCTGGCATAGCCAAAGGACAATGCCCACAAAAACCAGTAGCAGTAGTGGGCCATTTTAGTCTTGTAATGGTAGTGTATTTGATCTTAGATTTTTTTATGGATATAAAACATTGTGTAGCTATATTGTTTCATATTAAATTTAAAAAAAAAATTGGTTTCTAATTATAATTTTTACTTTAGATTGTGCCGCAGCATAAAATGCACGTCACCGAAAGACGGATGAAAAATCCATCTCTTTGTTACAACTCGTTCACAAAAGACATCAGGAAAGTCGGAACCGAATTTTGTTCCCAAAAGGGGCGGGCATTGTCCTTCAACTTCATGACTTGTAACGGTAGAATGGGAAAGAAGACGCAAAGCTTATTTTAGATGGCGTATGAGCGACTTCACCTTAGAAACGTCAAAACTCTGTATTCCTGTATAGATTTATTAACGAGTTAATAAGTGAATCACTTAAAATATGGTTAGAAGGAAAAGACAAGCCCCTATTTGAGTTTAATTTTTTTTCGCAGGACTTCATTCATCAGCATAATTTGGAAGCAAATTGATCATTTTATTCGTGCAATAATTTCCAGCTATTTCAATTGCATCGATTGAGTTCACATTCATGAACCGAACGGAGTCCGGTGAAATGCGATCAGAAACCTTCGCAGGCGTGTTATTCTCCACGCTCAATATCCATTTATACCAATTTTCATGGCGTACGGTTGAATGGTATAGAAAATAATATGGTGCAGCACCATTTGATGGCGACTTACAACATAACAGAATTCCATTACAACATACACATATGTACCAATTTTAATGGTGCCCGGTCAAACCATGTCAAAGTTTCATTTCGGACACACCTACATACATTTTTACATTAGATCAAACAGGTTTGACAGATCCTATAGGCCAGGTCACCTAAACACCACCCGTTGCAATAAATAGGGGGTATTCTTCAGTAAAACATGCTTTTTTTTAACTAAGCAAGTAAATCGCTTTTTTCACGAACTGATGTGATATGTATGTGATAGGAGTATCGACCGTAAAGCAAGGACTCCAATTAATGTGTCCTTGCTTCACGATTCATTCTACATCCAGATCACTTTAGTTGAAGCAGTATTCTTCCCCATCGCAAGAGAATACGTTTTAGAGACCGAGGATTCGCGGGAGCGATACTCACCGCTGTGGCCGACGGCGCGCGTCCCCTAGTGCTCCATGCGCGCGCGCTTGCTGGCATGGTCCCCGCCCTCGCGTGCTCCGCGCTCCTCCGCCTCCATCACCTTGATGCGCACGCCACAGATCTCCGCACCGTGCAGCACCTGAACACAGCCGGACAAGGCGTTCTAGCTTTTTTTTTATGTAACTCGACATGGATTGCTAATACCAAACTGACAAACACACCACACTTTAATTTTCTCCCTCATACTTCTTTAAGTTTGTCAGAATTTATTTTTATTTTTTATTTCTTTTGCCAATATTTTTTTTTCCTTTTAATTGTATTGTAGTAAGTATCATCTTTTCATTAATTTGAGTTTCAGCGACATCTACATTTTAAACATTGTAATCAGATTTTGAAAATAATCTGAAAAAGTATTGGTCGTGACATTCGTCGGAAGCAGGACTTGAACCTGCGACCTTTGGATTACATGTCCACTGCTCTAAACCAACTGAGCTATCCCGACAATTACATCAGCCAACGAATTTCTCGATTATATTCGAATCGACACAATGCTTCAGATTTTGAAAATAATCTGAAAAAGTATTGGTCGTGACATTCGTCGGAGGCATTTTGACAATCCACTTAAACAAAATAACAGAATTTACAGTGATTCAAGTACAAGATACAAATACAAACCAACTAAACATATTACTACTACGCATATTAACTCAATGTGAGATAATAAAAAGAAAAGAAGCGGAAACAAAATTTGAGATAAGAACAAAAATAAAAAACTATCTAGACCAAACAATACAAAACAAAACAAAAAACGCCTAAAATTTAACATGTTTTTTTTTATAAAATAAAATATTCTACACAAAAATCAAAAGTTCCGTTAACCTCTATAATTTTTTTATTTTACTTTCATTATCGAAAAATAAATCTAAATCAAAAAACATTTTATTATAGTTATCGCAGCTGCGTCGCAAAAAAGAGTTACTAAGGTACCTGGTCTTACTGATCGGAACGTTAAACAGGCCGCGGGATCGTGTAAAACGATTAGGGCATCGAAAGGGAACTTTACTTAGTAGGTATGGACTATCAACCTTGTTATTAAGAATTTTTTGCAAGTATTTAATGTCAGTGACCGTGCGTCTGTTCTCTAATGAGTCAAGATTAAGATCCTCTAGGCCAAAACGAAAACTAAAATGTTTTATAAATTTATTTTGAATTTTTTCAATAATATCTATATAAGTTTTATAGTGTGGGTTCCAAGCTATGGAGGCGAACTCAAGGTGACTTCTGACGTATGACACGTAAAGTAATTTGTATTATTGTGTAGGAATTATGTTTCCTCTAAAGCTATTTCTCCATAGTTACTACTCGCACTACTGCTCGCGATACCCAAAGGTAGACTGGTAGAAAATGCCTCCGGCATTAAGTTGTACCTTTTGCCCGAGTTTTTTTTTTTTAGTGCAATAAACTTATATAAATAAATAAATAAAATAAACACATGGGAACTGGATGGCACGCCAGGACCTTCCTTATATTGCACGGCTACATTGAACTGGATGGAAAACACCGACAATTTCCATTGCCGCTTTGACCATCGTTCATTCAATGCGATGGTACCAACCCGGGCGGAATTAACCCTACCACCTAGTAAGTTTTTTATTTATTTATATACACTAGCAGCTAAAAGCTGATGCGTGTGTGTCATTGGTTGAGTGCACTATTTGGTTATTTAATGTCTGTTTTTTTTAATTTAAAATAACTGTCCAATTGGTTTTTGAACCCGTTCACTGTTATAGCACTGATCACTTCTTGTGGCAGTTTGTTCCAAGAGTCCACCACTCGGTTGGATACGAAATGTTTTCTTGGGTTAGAGTTGAAGTTACTTTGGTTAAGTTTTAAAGAATGTCAACGAAGTCTTTCATTAGTATTCATAGTAAATATGGTTCGAAGGTTGGATACATCGTAAAGTTCCATTTAGAATAAGGAAGGGGACCTACAGTTTTTACGTGGAATCAGAATTTCGGCCAGGCTCAGCGGTTGAATATGGTATCCTAACCAGAAAATTTAAAAAAAAAACGCATCCGTCGTACAAAGGCCAAGGCACAATTTTACCTTGTGAAGGCGAACCCACCCGTATGGCCTCGTCGGCGGCGCGGGCGGTCGCGTAGCGCGCGTAGCCGACCGTCTTGTTGGGCAGCGTGTACACGTCGATGAGGTCGCCGAACCGGCAGAACACGTCGCGGAGGATCGTCGACGCCGGCGGCTGGCCCACGCACACGATGAAGCACCTGCGCGCAACGCGAGCGGGTCAGAGGCTTAAGTGAAGGTCCTCAGTGACAAGTCCACCTTTGTTTTTTTTTTTTTATGTGACTGGACATGGATGGCTAATACCACAAGTTCTTTCATGGTATTAGCCCAACACACCACATGGGAACTAGGTGCCATGCCAGGACCTTCCTTATATTGCACGGCTACATTGAACTGGATGGAAAACACGGACGATTTTCATTGCCGCTTCGACCATCGTTCATCCAATGCGATGGTACCAACCCGGGCGGGATAAACCCTACCACCTAGTAAGTAAGGAAGGGGACCTACAGCTTAACGTGGAATCCGAACCACGGCCAGCCTCTCTCAACGGTAGAATGGTCACCCATCCAAGACCAGACCGGACCCAGCGTTGCTTAACTTCGGAGAGCGATCGCCGAAGTGTCGCGCCACTGGGCCACTGAGGCTGACGATGTGCGTTTTGTTGTTCTTTTGAAATCGTTATTGTATGTATTTTTTCTATATTGCACAATAAAGAATTTATTCATTCATTCATTCATCGGGGGATAAGCGGATTGACTTTTTAGCCCCTTCTTACATCCTTCCTGCATCCTGGCATGAATACCTCTTGGCAGCCGTCGCGTCGACGTCCGCCAGCGGCTGCACCGGCTGGCTGCAGTAGCTGAACTCGTCGCCTTCTTGATGAGCGTGAAGGCCTGCGCGACCATCTCCACCAGCTGCACGAGGTCCGGCGCCGCATTCAAGCCGCGTTCTTCAAGTTCTGCACGAGCTCGGCTGCCTCCGCATCTGACACCGACGGTGGGAATACCTCTTGGCGGCCGTCGCGTCGACGTCCGCCAGCGGCTGCACCGGCGGCAGCGGCTAGCTGCAGTAGCTGAGGTCGCTGTCGGGCCCGCACTGCCCGCTCGTTGCGGTGTTGATGAGCGTAGAGGCCTTCGCGATCGTCTCCACCAGCTGCACGAGGTCCGGCGCCGCATTCAAGCCGCGTTCTTCAAGTTCTGCACGAGCTCGGCTGCCTCCGCACCTGACACCGACGGTGGGAATACCTCTTGGCGGCCGTCGCGTCGACGTCCGCCAGCGGCTGCACCGGCGGCAGCGGCTAGCTGCAGTAGCTGAGGTCGCTGTCGGGCCCGCACTGCCCGCTCGTTGCGGTGTTGATGAGCGTAGAGGCCTTCGCGATCGTCTCCACCAGCTGCACGAGGTCCGGCGCCGCATTCGAGCCGCGTTCTTCAGGTTCTGCACAAGCTCAGCTGCCTCCGCACCTGCCACCGACGGTGGGAATACCTCTTGGCAGCTGTCGCATTGACGTCCGCAAGCGGCTGCACTGGCGGCAGCGGCTGGCTGCAGTAGCTGAGGTCGCCGTCGGGCCCGCATTGCCCGCTCGTTGCCTTCTTGATGAGCGTGGAGGCCTGCGCGATTGTCTCCACCAGCTGCATGAGGTCCGGCGCCGAATTCGAGCTCATTGCGTTCTTCAGGTTCTGCACGAGCTCGGATGCCTCTTTGCTAGAACAACATAATATGCAAATTTTTGTGTGAATTATAAAAGCTGTAATATCAGAATTTTTCTTTTTTATGGAACCCAACATGGATGGTTTGCACACGACTAGCATTATGATATCCCGTCTTTTGAGTGGTTAGTAGTCTAGTGGCGCGGGGACTTGCCTTGCATACCAGAGGTATGGGTTCAAATCCTCGTGCCGTTCATGCACCAATTTCTTTGTCTTTCTGCGTTGGATAAGTGCAATTAGTCACGAGTGCGAGCTGCTTCATGATTCGGAATCCATGTAAAACTTTAGTTGTGTACCATCCGTGTCAGTTTGCATATCAAAACAAAAAAATCCGAATTCACCACATTCCCGAAGGAATTAAGTACCATGTCAGGACCTTCCCTTTATGAGCTAGGCTACACTGAATTGGATGGAAAACACAAGACTATTTTTCATTGCCACTTAGACCATGATGTCGTTCAATGCAGTGGTACCAACCCGGGCGGGCTTAACCCTACCACCTAGTAGGGGAAGGGGACCGACGGTCTTACATGGGTTCCGAACCATGGAACAGCTCGCTATCGTGACGAAATGCACTTATCCATCTCAGAAAGAGAAAGAAAGTGGCGCATGACCAGGGCGAGGATTTGTCCCCTAAACTCTTAACCCATAAACATAACCTTGACAATGATTCTTTGCGCCCGAAATCTTGTGATCTACTTAATCAATTCACGTGTGGTATGGGAGGTTAGGTCATATCTAAGGGTGCTTTTAGGCCACGAACAGTCACTGTGTGACATCAGAGCCCTGAGCAGTTAACCTCAATGGATAAAAATGGAAAAAAATAAATAATACTAATAAATATATGCAGCTTGTCGTCTAGGGCTAGAGGACTTGCCTTTCATGCGAGAGGTCTGGGTTCAAATCCTAGCCTGGACATGCACCACTTTCTTTCTCTTTCTGAGTCGGATAAGTGCATTTTCGTTACGAAGGCGAGCTGCTCCATGGTTCGGAACCCATGTAAAACTGTAGGTCCCCTTCCCCTACTAGGTGGCAGGGTTAAGCCCGCTCGGGTTGGTACCACCGCATTGGATGAAACTATGGTTGAAGCGGCAATGAAAAATTGTCCGTGTTCTCCGTCCAGTTCAATGTAGCCGTGCTCATAAAGGAAGGTCCTGGCATGGCACCTAATTCCTTCCGGAATATGGTGTATTGCGCTGATATCATAACAGTAGTTGTGTGGTATTCGCCATCCATGTCATGTTGCATAAAAAAAATAGAGCTAAATTTGTATACGTCGTGTTAGGCGATAATTTATTTATTTTATATTAGACAGGCAGCCTAGGCTGATGTGTCTAACAGAGTTAATGGATGTATTAACAGATATTATCTTTATTTTTTTTGTTTTCACTTATTCGGTATAATAATGACTCAAACTCAAGTAGACAGACCTGGGGAAGGCGCTCTTATGGCTGTTGTCCGGCTTGACGAAGATCCGCTGGCCGGGCGGGTACTCGAAGTTGTGGAGCTTCTGCCGCGCGTACGCGGCGGCCGCTGGGTTCCGGTACACCACGATCGCCTTGCCGCAGTCCGCCATCAGATCCGTCCAGTAGTTGCACGACTCCATACCTGTTGGTAGGACACATGCGCGGACTTGTACAACTCGAGAATCCCAAAGCGAGCAGCCAATCTCCCAAAACCAAAATTCATACAAAACGTATTGAAATTTCTCATTTTACACAAAACATTTTGCAAGGTGATTAGCAGACCTAACATTTTCCATGGATTCCGAACCATGGGTGAATTAATTTATTTGTTTGAACATTTATTCTCTAGATTATTTATTTGATGAACGAGCAGCCTAAGCTGATGTGTTCATGTCTGGGTTCACTGGTGCTTTGTTAGTACGGTTACTTTAGTTTAGAGTTTTGAGGTGTTTGTCAAGACTGTTTTTAAAAGAATTGGTGGTGGGTGCTTGAACGACATAGGTTTAACGACATTACATAAGTACTTATATCTAAAAATCAAACAACTACAAAAAAAAAAAATTCTTCTTAATTGTAAAACAGTAAGTAAGACTGCTGCCTACAAAAGAATATATTCTGAGTCTACTACTCAGAATAGCTGATGTAGGAAGAACTCGCAATCGAAGTGCACTTAAAAACCCAGAAATAAAAGGAAAGTGCTCGATGAAAGTGGCGGGAATTCGAGCGCAGACCTCGGGGCTGGAAGGCACGTCCACCCGCACTGAGTCACGTTCCGCTCAAACCAATTTATAATTAGATTACCATGCGGCAGCGCACCCACCTGGCACGATGTCGAAGAGGCGCCCGATGAGGTCCTGCGTGAGGAAGGGGCTGCACATCACGTGCAAGCGCACGTAGCCCTCGCCGCGGCCCTGGATCATGTTGGCGACGCCGCCCACCGCGCTCGAGCTCTGCCGCACCACTGCGTTGATGTTCGACTCGAAACTGCGACATCATCGGGGTTTTAAATATTTTTTTTACATGGATAGCTAATACCATAACGGTACCAACTAATCATTTCGGAATCCCATTCTACTTGCTACCGATTCTCAATTTACAGGGTGATTTTATAAATACCTGCACCGGTTTAGGGCGGTATATCTGAATTGAATATAAATAAAGTTATTCTATTCAAAATATTTTAATAAAAATAAACTGACAATAAATTTACTTCTCATAATAAATTGAGAAAACAGTTTGTGAACATTTACAAAACACACGTTTGTGCAGCGCAGCTGGTTTTAGATATTTTCGGCGGAACATATATATTTTTTTTATCTAAAACAGGAAATATTTGGTCATTGGCAAAGACTTCAAGATGTACCCAAACTTCGAACCATATTTACTATGAATACTAATGAAAGACTTCGTTCGAATGTCCTTCTTTAAAACTAAACCAAAGTAACTTCAACTCTAACCCGAGAAAACATTTCATACCTAACTAAGTGATGGAATCTTGGAACAAACTGCCACAAGATACACACAACAAGTGATCAGAAACAGTGAAAGGGTTCAAAAACCAATTGGACAGTTATTTTAAATTTATAAAAAAAAAGGAAAATAGTGCACTCAACCAATGACATACACGCATCAGCTTTAAGCTGCTAGTGTATACAGGGTGTTAACGGAGTTATGGTCCAAAGGTTAACCACGTGTTCCTTGGCATATTTGGAGCAAAAAAGGTAGATAACATTTTTTTGTATGACTGAAAAAAAAATCGTCCTCCCCATACATTTTGTGTGTAGGTATTTACAAAAATTATTATTTTTTATTATTATTTGGTTTATAACACTAGCAGCTATAAGCTGATGCGTGCATATCAGGTTTTAGAACTACTGAGTGCACTTGTTTTTTTTTTTTTGTTTTTTGTTCGTTTATTTATGGTCTATTTTCATATTTATATTTGTCTAGTACATTTTTGAACCCATTAACTGTTTTGGCACTTATGACTTCCTGTGGTAGTTGATTCCAGGAGTGTATATCTCTGTTGCAAAGAAAATGTTTTCTGGGGTTTGTCCTTGATGAAGAGTGGTTCAGCTTTAGGCTATGTCCTCTAAGGTGAGTCAATGTGTTTATTGCAAACATTTCGTTGAGCTTGGAGGTACTGTAGTAATTATTGAGGATCTTATAGACTTCGATGAGGTCTCCACGCTGCCTTCGCTCATGAAGAGGTGTGAGCTTTAGTGCCCTTAGCCGTTGCTCATATTCCTGATGCTTTAGATGCACAATCATTTTTGTAGCTCTCCTCTGGACTCGTTCTAAAATATCGATGTCTTTTTGTAGGTATGGGCTCCAGATCTGAAAGGCATATTCTAAAATAGGGCGGACATATGTTTTATAAAGTTTTAAAAATAGTTCAGCGGTTATGTAAGAGAAAGCTTTTCTTATCATGTAGAGCAATGAGTTAGCCCGCTTGACAACTTCCATTATGTGTGTTTCCCATTTGAAATTATTTGCTATCGTAACACCAAGGTCGCGCTGAGATGTGACTTCTTCCACAATATTGCCATTAATGAAGTATTGTAGGTGTGGGTTTTTGGGTCCGATGTGCAGCACTGTACATTTACTTGCATTTAGTGACAGTAACCACTCAAAATTGTCATCCCCATACACAAAATGTATGGGGATGACAACTTTTTTTTCAGTCGTACAAAAAAATTGTATATACCTTTTTTGCTCCAAATATGCCAAGGAACACGTGGTTAACCTTTAGATCATAACTCCGTTAACACCCTGTATAATAAATAAATAAAATAAAAATGTTTTTTTTTGTTTTATGCTCCTCAGCTATCGCTTCCAAGTTCAGTCCATGGTCTTTGAAGCTCCGCGACGTTTGTCGAGCCATGGTGGATGCTGGCCCCCCTCTTCCTCTAAGTCCAGGTTGTCCCCACATTAGTCCCAGCCGCATAAACACGTAATGTCATATAAGCCTGGTGGGAATAAGGTGGCATGCCAGGACCTTCCTTGTATTGCACGGCAACATTCAACTAAATAGAAAACACACGACTATTTTCATTGCCCTTCCCACATTCAATGCGATGGTACTAACCCAGACGGGATTACCCTACCACTTAGTAAGTAAGGGGAGCTTATGACATGGACGGGTAGAAATAGTAGTTCAAGACACTTACAATGTTTAATCTCATTTCATTTCATTTCATTTATTTATTAAACTTCTGGTAGTCAAACTACACTAAGTCATGTCACAATTTGATTGATCCGCGGATTCGATCAACCAGTGAAGAAGAACCCGCAAAGAAACTTTACTGGTCTATAAATTATTATTTTTTGGTCTTTTTTTTCGTCTACGTTAATGATATAACACAATTATAATTTCATACCTAAATGCTACTGCCAAACTTACATTGATAGAACGATCTAACGCAAATAACTAAGAACTACGAGGAAACAACAACCCACAATCTGAAAAGTCTTAAATTATAAATTACTTAACCTACCACCTACCCTAATCTATAACTGAATGTCTAGATAAAAATTGCAGACTGCAGTGCATGTGGTGCAATAATACAGATTAAGTTCACTAGTACCTGGACACCTGCAACTGTTTTTTTGGACGGGCAAATATAGGTCTATATTTTCTGTCCACCTCCTCGTAGGCTAATGCGGCCGAAGTAAATCTACAAAGCAAAAAACACATTGGATTAGTTAAAATTGCATCGAAAATTATTCGAGTATTTCAGTTCTAAGGTTCTTTCGATGATTATATCAAATATCTTCGCTCATGACATCAGCTGCTTTAGTTTAACTATACAATAAACCTAGGAATGTGATATGTATGCATGTAAAATCGACCGTGAAGCAAGGACACATTAATTGAAGGAGCCCATTAAAAATAACTACTTTACGAATATACTGCAAGGCTGGACCCGAACAATAAAAAACGTACCATTCGCGGGTATTGCGTCTACCAATTTCGCCACCGGCTGTACCCATAATTTGGAATTCTCGTACAGTTTCTCCTTCCATAATGAATGCCTCCTACTAAAACAGTGTTTAAGATTATACCAACCTGTGTGTTAATAACCGTGTGTTCCGAATTGATAACACTGCTCACAGCCACAATCGTACGATATCAATTCGGAACGAATTTGAGCAGACATGTGTCAGAGCCTAACTTAATTACCTAGAAAATTCCTTGTAAGCCTTTGAGAGTGCTTTCTCCAGACCTAGAATTGTCTAACTAGACTAAAAACCGGCCAAGTGCGAGTCGGACTCGCACACGAAGGGTTCCGTACCATCGTACAAGATTTAACACAAAAAATCAAGTTTTTTGTATGGAGGTTCCCTTTAATTTTTATATTTTTTTAATTTCACCTATTTGTTGTTATAGCGGCAAAATGAATACATACTCTGTGAAAATTTCAGCTGCCTAACTATTACGGTTCTAGTAATAGGGTTCCGTTGAACCCTAACAAACGGCGAAAGGCCTTCGTCATTACAGAATAAAGTACATACGATCAGAGAACCCGGCGGGACCGGGGGAACTCATTCGCGGGCACGGTACAAGACGGTGCTGTTGCGCTCTGGGACCTTCTCTGTTTCAAAGAAAAATACAGGTTCCGTGATGAGGAAGATGCAACATGTCCACAAAAAAGACAATGTGCATAGAGTATGATTTGGTAAGATTTACGAACCTTTTTAATTACAAAACGACTTATAGCTAAAAGTAAACCACGACCGCTGTAGTCAAAAATCGAACAAAAACCAAATAGATTATAAATCTTGTTTAAATAAGCTATGTCTGATGACTAATCTTTTTAAGATGTTCTCACTTTATCATTGCGTAATCCACCTTCAAAGTTATTGTATAAAACGCGCGAAAAATTCGAACTTTTGAACCTTATAACTTAGAAACACAATTTTACAATGCCGACGGTCATCAGACATCTAGTTCGATCAAATAAAACTATGTTAAACAAAATTTGGGATCTCTGACAAGAAATATGGGCATGATCGTCTTTCCCCGTTTGTATGGGTAGTTGAGCGGGATGGCCTTATTTCAAAATGACGTTCGCGGGAATCTGAACATTGCTGCAATCTCTGCAATATATGCATTTCGGTACGTACAGTAATAAACCCTTGGGTATGGCAGAAGAGGCACGAATGTAGAATAAATGCAGTAGAAATGCATTCCTTCGGGAAAGTGTGCATTATATTATATATATATATATATATATATTTTTATTATTAAGAACAGCTTGCATTCATAACGAAATGCACTTATCCAACTCAGAAAGAGAACGAAAGTGGTGCATGACCGGGTGAGTATTTGAACCCAGCCCTCTTGCATGAAAGGCAAGTCCTCTAGCCCCTAGACCACGAGCCGTACTATTATTATGTAAGTGTGTGTAATAGCATATGTACACCAAGCACGGAAGAGCCCACACCAATCAAAGATGAACACGAGCTTACTTCCGGAACTTGACATAGGCAAAGCCATTCTTCTCGCCGCTGTTCTTGTCTCTCTGGAGGAGCACCGACTCGATGGGGCCGAAGCTCTTGAATTCTTCGCGCAATTCTTCTTCGGTGGCGGTCTTTGGCACCGTAAGGAACAGCCGCCGGTACTTGTCGTCGTCGGGGTCGTGCACCTCGGACTTGCTACAATAAGTCAAATCACACAAAAAGGTTACGTGAAAAAAAGTTGCACCCGCGAGATCGCAGGTGCAACCAAATTAAGTTATCGTTTATTTTAACCTAATAATAATTATACTCTTAAAAACAAATAATTTAAGTATGGTTTTTATTTCTTCTTACTTTTGCAAAGTTTCAGAACGTTAGCTCTTCATTTCTGTTAAAAAAGTAAACTTTTATATCTTTTGCATCGCGGGTGCAACAAGTTAACAGTGTATTCTAGCAGTCAATAATTCTTGATAAATAGCAACAAATACTTAAATTTTTTGGAACACGAAGATAAATGAATATTTCCACTTCACTTTTAGCCGGTAAAACATAACCTCAAGCTGTCAACAACAACTGTTTCGCGCCAGTTGTGCTAGTTATGATTTTATAGTTTATACCAATTCTTCGGATGGTAATATTTTCAACAGCGCCAAAAAAGAAGATATGGTATAAAATCAAATAAAAATACATTGATTATTATATTTAGACTTTCTTCTTTGCACTAATAACGAAAAAAACAACTAAAAGCGTGATTGGAATAATCATTTGGGAAATCATCTATAGCGGAATCGCCCTTATCCAACTCAGAAAGAGAAAGAAAGTGGTGCATGCGGCAAGGATTTGAACCCAGACCGCTGGTATGCTAGGCAAGTCCCCGCGCCACTAGGACACGAGATTTGGCCTTTTTAATGTAATTGGACATGGATGGCTAATACCAAACTGAACGTCAGATTTCACCCAACACATCACATGGGAACTGGGTGCCATGCGAGGACCTTATTATTGTCGCCAGAATTAAATGAGCGAAAGTAGGCGCATGCGGAAAAAATTCCCTAGGGGGTCAAAGTGCTAAGTATTTGACAAGGCAGTTAGCCATGCTTGCAAGCATTACGTAAAATGTTCCAAGTAAAAAATTGGTGTTACCTGGCCGCAACCATAACCTTGATATACCGCGTACCGTCCTTGATTTTCTTAAAGTTCATCTCCTCCAAGGCCTTAGCTGCTTCCGATGTTTTGGAAAACTTTATGTACGCCACACCTGAAGGATCACACAGTTCACACAGTTGGGGATGGGCGAAAATAGGTGGCATGCCCAATGGCTAAGAGACCTTTCCAGGATGAAGACGTTGGAAATAGAAGCTCCGCTTCTTTTATTGTTAAACCTTAACCTAAGTCCATGACGGTGCATGCAAGTTGGTGTAACAACCATTATTTTGTTTTTTTTTTTATTTCTGTGTACATAATGTAAGATGATTTTATTTTTTTACATTCCAGGGTTATGTCCTTAAGGTGGGCCTTCCCGCTCAACTCCTTGTACAAACGTGGAAAGAACATCATGACCATATTTCTTGTCAGAGATCCAACTTTTTGCTTAAAATAGCTTTATTTGATCGAGCTAGATGTCTGATAACCAGTGGCATTGTAAAATTGTGTTTAGTTTCTAAGTTATAAGGTCCGAAAGTTCGATTTTTTCGGGCGTTTTATGCAATAACTTTGGAGGTGGATTACTCAATGATAAAGGAAAAACATCTTAAAAAGATTAGACATAGCTCGTATCATCAAGATTTATCAACAATTTGGTTTTTGTTAGATTTTTTACTACATGGGTCGTGGTTTACTTTTAGCTATAAGTCGTTTTGTAATTAAAATTTTCGTAAATGTTACTAAATCAAACATTATGCGCATTTTCTGCTTTGTGGACATGTTGCATCCTCCTCATTCCGGAGCCTGCCTTTTTCTTTGAAACAGAGAAGGTCCTAGAGCGCAATAGCACGGTTTTGTGACGTGCCCGCGAATGAGTTAGTCCCGCCGCTGGGACGGGCCACCTTAAAACAAAAATTCACCAGATGGTTCGTAAATGTCATAAATACCATCCCAGTCCAACCGATAGTTGCAAAGAATGTATACCTTATGTAAGCCCCAGCCAGAGGTTTAATGCTGAGTTCACATTTACAGCCGATTCTGTTTGATGATGAGCGATTCAACTGGTGCACACCAGTTCCTAAGCGTGGACCCCTGATGGAAATCATATCCAAGATCATTACAAGCAAGACATATGTGTTCTGTCACCTTTGGGCTCCTTAGTGCCGCGGTCGCGTGGCAAGTACACGTCCTCAATGGTGCCGAAGCGAGAGAAAGCGGTCCGGAACGTCTCCTCGTCGTGCTGCTTGCTGCACACAATGAAGAGTCGCGAGTGCGGCGGCTGCTCATCCTGCACATCCGTGGGGTTCTTTCGTTTCTCCATCTGCTGTGGTGATGTGCTGGGGGTGAAAGGAAAGGCTTGTGAGGTGGTGCGACCATTATTCTGTTTCTGATTTGTTGCCGAGGGCACTCACTGCTCACCTGCTGCAATTAATCGCTCTTCTCAAAAGAATAATTTAGCTAAACCCGCTTTACCGAAACCAAACCAACCGAAACCAAAATCACTTTACTGCATGCATATACGGTGGTCATATGTCGATCGCCCATATCTGCATCGCCAACATATGCATCGCCAATATCTCCATCGCCAACGACGGTGCTGCCGCCGGACCGCATTGTGTACGGCATTGCGTGACGCAGCGCTGACCGCGAGCTAGGTCGCGATTTGAACCATCCGTTACCAAAAGCACGCTCAGAACTGGTCCGATACGCGCTTACAGCCCTCAAAATTACGTCCCGTAAACGGTATGAAGTTAGTGCTGTATCACGCAATGCCGTACACAGTGCCACACAGGGCACCGTGTGTGGAACTGTCAATGTCAATTTTTGACGTTTCTAAATAATAACCACTCGTCAGTGGGGCCAAAACCTGCCGAAAACCCTAAACTGTGGGACTGTTTTGGCAATTTTCCGTTTTGTGTTCAACTTGTATTTTCTCCACGTTTTTGTATGATAACTGTATAAGTGTGATATAGTTTTGGAATCTGCAAGATACGAGCTTTTTTTTTATTTAATTTTCTTTTAACGATTTCAAAAAAAAAAATTTTTGCACGTGGGTTGAAAAAAAACCCCAGAATATGAAAAAAAAAAAAATTCCTAATATGGAAAAGTAATTTTAATAAAAATATTATTTTAAATTGTAGCTAACTACACGTTTGCAACAATAAAAAATTATCCAACCATGTTTCCGAATATATTTTTTTCACAATGGTGCTTTCTGTAAAACTCTAAAATTTCACCACACTACAAGAAACTGTATCCGTAAAATATTATTTGTGGCACTTCAAACTAATAACACAAATGGGATGGTAGCTTCGTCCTCTTTCTACCCATGTACATAACATAGCCCTGTCTCTAATATTTCCATAAACAATATTACTATATTCAGAGGAACCAAATTCTGGTTCGGCACTGTTTATGAAACGTCAGTGGCGAACCATATTTTGGTTCGCCACTGACGAGTGGATAATCATCGTCTTTCAACCGTGTTTTTTCACAAATCGTTGAATGTCTACTAGAATGAGTGTAACATGTCACTCCTGGACTCAGGTTTTTATTGTCAGGTGGATTAGGAACGGCTCCAGGTTCAAATGTCTTTAGTGGTGAGCTATCGTGTTATATCGAACTACCGCTTTCTACTATTTCTTCCTCTTCTACCTCACTATTCTTCTTAGACGGATCTGGAATTAATATATGCTGTCTATTTCTTCTGTAATGTACACCCTCTATATTTCTCACTATATAACTTCTTGTTCGAGAACATTTTTCAATAACTGAACCCGGGTTCCATCTATCTCTTGGTGTTTTCTTAAAAAATACCTTACTATTGTGTTTAATTTCTGGCAACTCTTCGATCGTGGTAGAATAGTAACACATCTTTGCATTCTTGGATTCTATGTTGCTTTTATACTTTTTATAGTAAATTAATTTAGATTTTAAACTTTCCTCCATACTTGGAACTTACTTTTCATGAGTAATCCTGGAGTTACTCTACTCATGAGATTATGTGAGTCACTAGTGAGTCTCAAGACTTTCGTATGTGCTTATGAAATGACAGCCACGAAGAAGCTTCTGTGACTAACTGGTGAGTCACCGGTGACACACCAGGGACTCACGGGATCGCAATCATGAGTAAACCCACTGATACCCATTCCGTCGACTTTCTGATATATAGCGGGTAATTCTCAACTTTCTCATTGGCAACACTGACCACCATACCATCTTCTGCACGAACTTCACGTTCGTGTTAGTGCAGTTGTTACGGATTGCGATGTTTGTGCCGCGCTTCTTTCTAATTTGGTTTACATAGCTCTCCCGCAACTTTTCTTAGCCTAACTTGGCCAAAACACATGTACGGGCTGTCCGATAGCCAGGAGCGCCCCATAGTCGCTTAATAGCGACGCTCGGTGCAGTTTTGCCCGTTTGTTGGTATTGGCGGGTAAGTGCTTAGAAACCACTAAAGCCACTTCAACTAGCTTTTTGTTAGATTGTGCCTAATCTATAAGCTGGTATTAGGTTCTCGTAAATGTTTTAGAAGCCCACGGGACTTGGGTTCTCCACAATGGCATTGACTCTATGGCAACAGTTTGCTGTATCCAACTTGGTTGGATATGCCTACTATGTTCTCCAACCTTTTGGGAGCATTTGCGCGATCAAATTTAAATTATATTCGATCATTGCATTATTTCATCACGTCTCTCTCTCATTATAACATTATTAATAAAAAACTTGCAGCATATCGGCACAACCTGGCTTGCCAAAAGTCGGCATGACCCGTTTAGGTGCTACGTTAACTACCTTCTCTGTTATGATTTTTTCTCCCAAATTTTGCAATATTCAAAATTCTTTACATTTGAGCATATTTTGGCTTATTTTGTAATCTACTTCGGAAGAAATTATTACATTCATAATCGCGAGAACATATACTTTAAGATTGTGTATACTAAAACACTGTATATTGTCCAAGACGTGTACACGAGAAAAAATCAATGAAACTCGCGCAAAATGACATGGTTGACAGGACAATGATTCTGACGCAAAAGAAAATTTCTGGTCTGAATCAAATAGGGTACTTTATTTAAAATTTTACAATATTTTATTGCTAATCCTGTCATGACGAAATTAGGTCCTTCCTTAACGAACCTTTCTTATATTGCACGGCTGCATTGAACTGGGTGAGACGAGCAATTTTCATTGCCGCTATAACCATATTTTATTAAATCTCATGGTACCAACCCACTCGCGGGACTAACTCATTCGCGAGCACGGTACAAAACCGTGTTATTGCGCTCTACGACCTTCTCTGTTTCAAAGAAAAAGACAGGCTCCGTGATGAGGAGGATGCAACATGTTCACAAAGCAGACAATGCACATATTGTTTCATTTGGTAAGATTTACGAAAATTTTAATTACAAAACGACTTATAGCTAATAGTAAACCACGACCGCTGTAGTCGAAAAATTAACAAAAACCAAACTGTTTATGAATCTTCATGAAACAAGCTATGTCTGATGGCTAATCTTTCTAAGATATTTTATTTTATCGTTAAGTAATCCACCTCCAAAGTTATTGTATAAATCGCGCGAAATATTGGAACTTTCGGACCTTATAATTTAAAAACCAAACACAATTGTACAATGCCAACCGTCATCAGACATCTAGTTCGATCAAATAAAACTATGTTAAACAAAATCTTGGATCTCTGACAAGAAATATGGGCATGATCTTCTTTCCACGTCTGTATGGGGAGTTGAGCGGGAAGGCCCACCTTAAGGAAGAAGGGAGCTATGTGTTGCCTAATTTTGGTGATTATGCCACCAAACCGCAGAAGCTGATAAAATGCCACATTGCAGTGTTATGAGCAACATGCCGGCGACACCGAGGCAGCAGCGGACGAGCGCGGCGAGCTCCCCGCGCACCACCGCCGCCCCCATGTCCGAGCGGCAGCAGATGGCACTGCTCATGCAGATGACTTCACAGGACAAACCGCCCAGTGAGTTTGGTTGCATTTCTTATTCCACTGCATATCCTGGGAACAGTTATACCAGACATAAAAATATATGCAGGGTGTCGTAAGGGCCAGTACATTAATTGCGCCAGCGTAATCCTCATGTTTTTCCGATACAAAAAGGTAAAAAAAAATCTCCAAAGTGTCTAGGTACCGAGATATACATTTTTGAAATTTATGTTTTTGTCTAGTGTAATTTAATGCGACTTTGTAACCATGCATAAGGAAGGTCTTGGCATGGAACCTAGAGCGTATCAGGCTAATGTCATGACAGTCGGTGTGATATTAGCCATCCATTTCCAAGTACATACAAAGTGGCACAACCGCTAACTCCAACCTAGAAATCCTCCAAAGATTTCAATCAAAGATTCTGCGCATGATTGTCAACGCACCATGGTATGTTACGAACAACAGGCTCCATCTGGAACTCCAAATCCCATCAGTAAAGGAGGAAGCTAAAACAAAAACAGCAGCATACAAATCAAGACTCGATGAACACCCAAATAAATTAGCCTCAAACTTGATGAAACCGAGGAGGGTCTTCACTACACTGAAGAGAAGGGCACCCCAAGATCTAATAACAGCTTAGTCTTATAAGCTGTGTACTTTTTTGTGGAAATGTCATTGGACATTTGCCACACTCAAGACAACTATTCCTAACAAAAAAACTGATAAATGTCTATAAACTGACAGATTGCAGTTTCAAATAATAAAAAAAAAAAAAAAACATACAAAGTTTTCACGTTCTTACGGAACATTCGAATCATTTTACACTAAATTATTGAATTACTTTGTATGGAAAGTCTAACTTTTTATTTAGAGGATATTCAGCAAAAAGTTATTAAACTTTTTTGTTTGCTTAAATCCTAATAATCATTTCCCAAATTTAATGTACTGGGCATTATGACACCCTGTATATGTAGTAGCATTTGTGCTCCAATGCCCAGCGGAACACTTGCGAACCGCAAATGTGATAAATTCAAAATATTTTAAAATATCTTCCAGCCGCTGCAGCAAAACCATTTCCCAACGATGCTTGGATGTGGCTCTGTGCTTAGTTTTCTCGTATTGGCTCTTCCACCGCTTTGACAAGTTTTTCAAAAATAGATCCAAAAATATAAGGTGGAGGGCTTGCAAGTACCATAATATTTAGTTTCATGTGAAGAGCAAAACACATTGACTGTCCACCACCTCTACGCCTGTTGTCGGTGAAACTAGTCTTCAGCTGATTCAGCAAAGGTTTCCATGTAGGCGAAGAGTTTCCATGCGTGCGGTGAGCGTCATCAAATCGAACAAAATATTATAGTTTTAAAATAGTGCTAGACTAATCGCTTTCGGAACCCTAAGAAAGAAACGCTGTTACGAATAAAACGATGTCAGCTCCGCCGATAACCGCTGGGGAGGAGCGAAGGAAGTCCCGGCAGCAGCGGAACGAGCGCGGCGAGACTCCGCTGCACATCGCCGCCAAGAAGGGCGAGCAGGAGCAGGTGCAGAGGCTGCTGCAGCAGGGCGTCAGCCCGGACGTCACCGACTTTGCGGGTACGTACGCCAAGTTTGATTGAGATTATAATAAGTAATAATATAAGGGCTGATTTTTCAACCCTCAGTTAGTAGTTATCGGACTGATAGTACATATTCACCATTGTCAAAAGACGGATAGTCATTGCCGGAAAATTATTTCTTCTATCACAATCATCTGACTATAATTTTACTAATAAACATATGGACTTACTATATACGATGGGTAAGCATAAGCGTAAATAAAACCGTCGAATAGTTATCTGGCTGTTTATCAGACTATTGAAAAATCTCCCCTAAGTGCAATAAATAATAAAAAAAAAAAAGTTTTATTTTTTTAAGTTATTTAAGAATTATTTCATTAGAATAAACTGACTTAACACTAAAATAATTCATCCAGATCGGCTGATTCCGCCACAGTCCCTAATACGCTGGCTCCATTGCCTCTTTGAATTTCGAGCCCAACACGCTGTACGAAGAAAGACTTGGCGCGCTGATCGCCCGATTTTTCAATAATGATTTTGCCAATTATATTAGCCATGTCTTTGGCATCGGGTGACCAGACACCAAGTGTCTCTACGGCAAAAGCTCGAAATTCAAAGCGTTCCGCCAGGTTAGTGTATTTCCTGTGCTTGTTGTTTTGAGCACTAAGCGCGGCGGAGCCAGCCGTGGTGGAGGTGTTCTTAAGGTGGGTCGGCACAAAGGTATCTGCACAAGTTAAGTCACATACTAGTGCTTTTTCTTTCCGCCAAGGTATTAGGGTCATGCCATCAGGTCGTTTACCGTCATCCCGGTAGAGACCCGGTGGCTCAAGCAAGCACGGAAAATCAGCCGAAGACAAAGTTCTCTTTATGAGATGACTTAAACTGCTGTGTCGAGACAGACGGCCAGCGCTTCTATGGCATGATAATCCGTGATGTCCGAATGGATCGACACTAGCCAGCCCCACAGATGCAAATAAATAGATGACCAACCTTAGCGGCAATTCGTAGTGCAGCCGCAATGCGGATGGTGTTACAGTCTAAGAGTGTTCCCAAATGGGGGGAAGGGAATAATTATTTTTATATTTAATGGATACGACATTTTACACTTGAACAATTCCATACATGAGGTGCTTTTTGAGGGGAAGGAAATTAAATAAATATTTAAAAAAAACATTGTGTGTGCTATTTGTGACTATGGAGAAACGGAAAGATAAGGTATGTAGCACCTGTAATGAAATACCTGCAAATATATCAGTAAAAGAAGCTAAAGGAGCGGGGAAGGTACCATGTGCTGCTCTATCGTTTCTGCCGGGGTGGGCAGGGATACCACCCGATAGAATGTCATATGTGTACTAAATACCGGCCTAGTGCGAGTTTGGACTCGCAAACGAAGGGTTCCGTAACATCGACAAGATTTAACACAAAAAAACACGTTTTTTGTTTTTTTATTTTTTTTTATTTTACCTATTTGTTCTTATAGCGGCAAAATAAATATACACTCTGTGTAAAATTTCAGCTGCCTACCTATCACGGTTCATGAGATACAGCCCTGAGACAGACAAACGGCCGGACGGACAGCGGAGGCTTAGTAATAGGGTTCCGTTTTCACCCTTTGTGTACGGAACCCTAAATAGTAAAGCCCCATTACCCTTGCAGGCTGGACCCCTCTCCACGAAGCCTGCAGCTATGGCTGGTATCAGATCGTGCAGACGCTAGTGAGCGCCGGGGCGGACGTGAACGCGCGGGGGCTCGACGACGACACGCCGCTGCACGACGCGGCCGGCACGGGCAACCTGCAGATGGTGAAGTACTTGGTGGAGCGCGGCGCCGATCCCTGCGCCAAGAACAACGTCGGGAAGATGCCCGCGGACTTCTCCTCGGAGATGATTTATAACTACCTTGTCTCTGTGAAAGGTAAGTTTTTTTTCTCAAATTCAAATTCAAATTCATTTATTTGCAAATAGTTACAACAGAATATAGATTTCTAATTCCTGCTCTCTACTCACATCGTCAAAATTTACTGTATTATTAAATTATTACATTATATAACCTTGTTGTTGTTGTTGTTGTTGTTGTTGTTGTCGGCGAGTGGCTGCCGACGCTTGAACGCACTTGACACGAGGCCTTATATATATAACCTTATATTACATTATATGATATTAAAATATTATCTTAAATTATTACATTTTTCAAAATTCTCATTGATATTTATGGATAAAGGTAAGTTATAAACAAAAGTATAATAGGTATTTTGATATTATTATCATTATTTTATTTATTTACTTTGACCGTTCCGACAGTTTTGTTAATACATTAGGCATAGTATTATTGGAAAATAATGTAAATAACTTAAATTAACAAGTACACCAATACACAAAAGAAAAAAAATACAATTAAAACCTAACATTAAATTCAATTTAAACAACATAATTTATTAAAATGTTAACAATGTATATCTTAACAGTTAAATATTTTAACACAAACATTACAAAAATAATTAAAAATCACTAACAAAAATAAAAATAAAAAACAAATTTCATCAAATAAATCTTATTGGCTTAAAGGTGCTTATAGATTGTATATTTATATTTATCTTATAATATATAAATAAAATACATAGATTGGAAAACATTTGAAAAAAGATGTCTTTTTTACCTTAATTTCAGATTTTTCTGAATTCCTCTGTGAGGTCACTGTCACCTTATTTTGGTGTGGTCCACCACCTAATTGCATTGCGAAAATGTATCATCCTCGCCTATAATAATGCTACATGTTCCCTTTCTACTATCGCTGAATGCAGAGCAGATTGAAATGCACCCATTCACTGTCGACAATACTAAAATTGGAACCAACCGATCCCCTAAATACTAAATCTATAGGGTCGGTAAACTACAAACAGCATCAGAAAAGATTTGAATACAAATTCTAAGGAAAAAACCCTGCCGTCCGCAGTGGATTTTTAGGTGTAACTATTTTTTGCCATCCGACAATTGTTTAGTCAGCATATTAGACATGAATATAATAACTAGTGCTATACATGCTCAATCTCTTCAGATAATTATACTAGGCAGCAGTAACATGCCTTGCCTTCGTAACAAGTCCATTTGAAATGTTTCATACATAATTTACTGTAAATTATATAGGATCATCTTTCTACCATCTTGCAACAAAAACATAAGAATCAAATCATTAAATCGTATCTTTTTAACATGAATTTAGTTCTAAATACGATGCAGATTATACAATTTAATAAACATTCCTATTTTGGGTCATCTGTCTGTCATCGGACCTCGCGCGGTATACTATACTGTGCTCGCGCGCGTGTGGCTTCCGGTGCGCGTCGCCTATCTTGGAGACATTTGTAACTAACTTCACGCGTGTGGAATGGTGCGGTGAAATTGATGTTTGAACGGACGTTACAATACAAACTAAAATAGAAATTTCAAGATGTAGTGGTGTGTCCGTATTTAATTAAATTTTTAGATACGTCAAGAAAAATCTATAATGTAAATAAATAAAAAAAAAATACAGTACAGGCATGACGCGATAGACTATGTACATAATTTTTCTCCATCAGATAAATAGGCGACGCCCAGCGTTGCCGACCGGTGGGGTTGCGTCCGCTTCGCGAGTTTGCAATTTGCTGGATTTCTCGATTTCGCGTCGTCTTTCGCGCTGTGCTGTGTTGAGGAAGCCCCTTCCGTTGACCGCCACCGGGCAGTTTGTAGAACCGACCCTGCCGGCATCAATTCCGCGAAATGAGACGCGCGGTCCCGTCTACCCCTCACAAAGGCGAGTGTCCCTTGCGAGTGTTTATTAGTGCAGTTCTAGTTCTAACCGTATTGTATTTTATTGTCTTCGTAGTCGAATGACCTCATCTCTGATCTTTCATCGGGTGATATTTACATCGCTTCCCGCATCGCAGTTACACATAATTTACTATTGATTTCTATCGTTGATACAATGTAGTGCAACATTCTTGCGCGCCGTTTACGAGTACCCGGCGGCTAGGTTTTCTATAAAGGAATAAATAATGTGCAAGGTTATTCAGTGCTCTCCAGAAGTTGTGAGTAGCCTCCGGTATAGACGAAACAGGCAAGGACCGACGATGGAATAAACAAAATGGAAGACGAATCAATAAGCTGACATTGCTCAAGACTATTGACACGAACCTAAGCAGATTCTCGAACACCTTTCTAACTATATTTTCTACTTTCGCTCTGGTATTGATATAAAAATAGGGAAGCAAAAGTGTTATGTTCTCCAGAGTTTCTAATATGACATAATGGCATAAGAACAGTATCTGTAGTGGGAACTGTTTCTTGAGGTTGCGTGGAAGTCAAGTGACTTTTAACTATCTAAATTAGACGAAACTACTATCATGTTTTAGGCTGAAAGGACCTTTTTATTTAGTTGCTGAACATCTAAAAGAGGGAAATCGTTTTATTTGCACCAATCTAACCTATATGTGTTCAAAGAGAAGGTTTAAATGTTTTAAAGAAGTTGCAAATAGCCGTGAGTCATTGACGTCTTTTTTGTTAACGAAATGAGACCGTTTTTCGTAAAGCATCCCCTAGTTGATAATCTAGTTTCAAAATTTAACTAATTTTAGTTAAGTTAATGTTAAGTAGTGTTAATTAGTTGTACTAAAGTACGAAGTAGTTTTTTTCAAACCTGACATGAATGGCTAATACCACACAAATACCATTATGATATTATCCCAATTTATGGATTAAATTGTATATAAATCTTATTGGTTTACTTGGTACATTACGTTGTTCGAAGGCTAATAAAGAAAGACTGCAGAGGTCCGTAACTTGCTCGCTGTAACCTGCTTCTTAGGCCTGTTTCAGTGCTCGCATAACGGCCTGTGTTTACAACCCTCTAACTTATCACATTCACTTATTAATTATATAATTGGCACATAATAATAACATACAAATAACATGCACATAATTTGTATTATATTGTATTATTATTGATAGGCTAGCAGCTTTAAGCTGATGCGCCTATATCGCAACACTTATTTATTTATTTATTATACATTCTTTTTTTTTAGATTTTATATGATTGTCCAGTTCATTTTTGAAGGAATTTACAGAGACAGCGTTTACAACTTCACTGGGAAGTCTGTTAAAAGATTCTACCACTCTGTTGGCAAGAAAGTGTCGTCGAGGGTTCTGCTTCGACCGATTGTTATACAGCTTTTTTGAGTGTCCTCTCAGGTTTTTAGTATTAGCAAGGGTGAACATATCTTGTAGCTTGGGAGAGTTGTAAGAAGAGTTGAGAATTTTAAATGTTTCAATAAACTCTCCCCGTTCCCTTCGTCTTCTTTTGTACAATATTTGTCGGAGTGTCACTGGTGTGGGACTGAGGTTTCTTGAGGGTCCATCTTGCAAGCGCTGGAAAAAGCATAGATAGGTTCGTGCCCTCCGAGTGCAGATAACCGTTCGAGCCGAGCGCCGCCGGACATTTGCTTGTGTGGCCCGCGACCACCGCTGCTAGTGCTTTTGCACTCACTCGAGCTATAGTCTTGTCTCGGGCACACGACGTGCTCCATCTTTTTTACTATAGGAACATAACTCCTTCGGAACGCACACACTGAGGCGTTCCACTTTTCATATTACAAGGCGTAGGCCTCCAGAATCCCGCGCGAACATATTTAAATTCTATTTCATGAGCTTTTGTTGGATTTTCCTTTTTTTTTTCAACAGGCATACCTACTTTTCTTATAATTACGTACAACGTAGAAGAGATGGTTCAAATGACATAATACACTCACCGTCCCTGAATGACTCAACTAGCCGGGATAGCCTAGGCCAGCAGCACTATCACAACCAACAACTATTCTAAACCCATATATTGTCATGTTTACTTTAATATTTTTTGTCAATAAAATATACTAAATACTGAATCCATAATATAATCAAATATAATGGATCATTAAAATATTGGTTACACAAAATATATTCATGTGAATAAATACATAATAAATTATTAGTGATCACAACATACTAAAACATTTGTTGAAGTTATGAATACGCACACACCGACGGCGACTGTCTGTCTAGAATTGACTGCTAAAATAAGTTGCCATAGCATGTAAAGAGGCATCAGACGACAGGCGCATACACACGCTGTCCTTGTAAATAACCATCGGTTTGACAGTTACGCTGGTTTTGAGTGTGAGATGTGGTTCTGTTCGGGAGCAGCCCAAGAGTTTCAAATGTATATCAATTCAATTGAATTTTACTATAAATTGCTAACATTTTAATTAATGAAAATCTTTAATAACTCAATAATTAAACACCGTTGGACATTGCTCATACATTCATGGCAAGCCAGGTCCAAAATGTGTTGCTGTTGTAAAGGAGATTTTTGACTAACTAATTTATTGCATTGTGCAGATAAAATTACTGTTGTGCTAGGGCAACATTCAATTTCTATCTAAATGAGTTATTTGCCATTACCCCACTTTTTTATGACCAATAAGATTGATACAGAGATAAAGTACATAAAATATAATTGCCTTGAAGCCAGAGGGTCGTTATCAGTGAAACAAGGTTAATGTATTTGTGCGGGTTGAGTTATTGTGGTCAGTCTTCGCAGTGCCGCGATGAATACAGAAGGCAATGGTAGGGAAGTGAAATAGCAAATGGAAACATACAGTTTAATTTTAATAGTGTTTGCCAATTTCTTGAGTTGCTTAGACTACTAGAGACTAGAACCCTATCACTATGCCTCCGCTGTCCGTCCGTCCATCCGTCTGCCCGTCCGTCCGTCACAGACCTGTATCTCATGAACCTTAATAGGTAGGCAGCTGAAAATGTCACAGAGTGTGTATTTATTTTGCCGCTATAACAAATAAGTAAAATTTTAAAGTAATAAAAATAAAAGGGGGCTTCCATGCTAAAAACGTGATTTTTTTGTGTTAACTCTTGCACGATGTTACGGAACCCGTGTGCGAGGCTGACTCGCACTTGGATAGGTTTTTTAAGTCATCTCATGTAAAAAGTGTACCTTAGGTCTAGGCATTATTGAACGAGCGAAGCTTGGCATTTCAGCTTGGGCGAAAATGCTTCTGTTTGTCTCTCCGGCTGTTCTCTCGCTTTTCTCGACTAATTCTCGTGAAAATTTGTGAGCAGGTTCGATAGTTACATGGTTTTTTTTCCAGTAACTTTAAAAAAAAATTAAAGAAATCAGTTTTTGTGTTTGTCTATGCTAAGACAGAATCGCGAGGTATACAGCTCAGAGCACCTGTGTCCAGATTAACGTGTTGATCGTTAGTTGAAGGGACTAAAGCACAATAGTGAAAAAATTGCCGGTTCAATATTTTACACATTTCAAAAAAGGTATGTAGGCTCAAATTGTAAAATCACATAACTCTTAACATTTACTTGAAATAACTTTAATCATGCTTAAAACCTATGAAAATCACCTTACATTCAGATTAGACGAATGACGTTTGGTTAGAGAAAGACCATCATACATCAACATTGCTGCCGTGAACCACTATTTTCGTATTCATGAGCATTGAGAAAATAAATTTCTCTTTGTCCCACACTACCTTCTGCTCCGTTTTCAAAGGGTCAAAATGAAAAGTGTAGCATTTATCGTACCTTCGACAGTGATCGGTAATATTTTAAGCGATCTTGCTATTATCCTGAATATTAATCTTCTATGTCTTAGGACAACGCTGGTAGTCAACATGACGAACTAATTTCAATTTAAAAATTGTTAGTTTTGTATCCATGACCTCCACAAAAGAGAAAAGAAAAGAGAAGTTTTTTTTTTAGTAACTGGACATGGATGGCTAATAACGAACTTACCGTCAGATATCAGCCTAACACACCACATGGGAACTAGGTGCCATGCCAGGGCCTTTCTTATATTGCTCGGCTACATTGAACTGGATGGAAAACACGGACAATTTTTATTGCCGCTTCGACCATCGTTCAAATTGTGAACATAATCGTATGGGAAGCCTGACGCGCGTCTCATATTGCATATTTGTTTACCTGTGGCATGTGCATAAAGTCGGGTTGGTAGTTTCAGAAAATTGGAGTCTGCGGCTCTCATAGTAGGCGGCGCTCAGGGGGCACATCTCCGTTTCACGTAAGAGTGAGTTCGAGAGTGAGTTAACCTAAAAATAGCTGAGAAATGTGTTATTATTTAAATAACGGGACCGTAATTTATACTTCCAACGTATTTACGGGACCGACCAGATTTTTACTTAACTGTAATGATGTTCAATAAGTGTGGAAACATCAACTGTTTAAAAAAGTGAGTTGATATTGAGTGACGAATTCGAACTCACTCTTACCCTGAATGGACCCCCTGATCAGAGATCAACTCGGAAGTGCGCAATACGTCTCCAACTGTGAATGTTTTCGCAGACTCGGCAGGCGGAGCGCGCGCCGCGCACGCGGCCAAAAAGGGCGGCGCGCCCTCCGCGGGCGAAGCCAAGCGAGGCGACCCGCTCGCCGACACTGCGGACGGCAAGGAGCCGCCGGCCGGCGGTGGCGTCGACAAACCGGCGGCCGGCGACACTAAGGATGGTGAATACGCTGATTTTTATTTATTTAACGCTTCATCTACGATGCGACCTGACATGGATGGCTAATACCACACAACTACCGTTATGACATTAGCCCAATACACCTCATTCCCGAAGGAATTTGGTGCCATGCCAGGACCTTTCCTTTATGAGCACGGCTACATTGAACTGGATGGAAAACACGGACAATTTTTCATTGCCGCTTCGACCATCTTTTCATCCAATGCGATGGTACCAACCCGGGCGGGCATAAACCCTACCACTAGTAGGGGAAGGGGACCTACAGTTTTACATGGATTCCGAGCCATGGAGCAGCTCGCATTCGTAACGAAATGCACTTATCGAACTCGGAAAGAGAAAGACAGTGGTGCATGTCGGTATTGAACCCAGGTCTCTGGTACGCTAGGCCAGTCCCCGCGCCACTAGGCTACGAGCCGCTATAAAAGGAGGATTCCAAATTATGGGTATACAGCCGGTGGCGAAATTGGTAGACGCAATACCCGCGAATGGTATGTTTTGCTGGTCCGGGTCCAGCCTTGAAGTATATTCGTAAAGTAGTTCTTTTTACTGGGCTCTTTCTTCAATTAATGTGTCCTTGCTTCACGGTCGATTATACATACATACATATCACATTCCTTGGAATAAGCGACGTACCTGCTTAGTACGAAAAAGTATATTTACTTAAGTAAACCTAGGACTGGCTCTAGCGTCTGATGACAAATATTATTTTGGTAATGCCGGCAATATGTTTGAATGTTCAATCTTTGCAGTCAATGTCCGCAATGCAGATGAAGCGTTAAATAAATGTATGTAGGTATAATCTTAAACACTGCGTTAATAGGAGGCATTCATTACGAGAGGAGGGACTGTAGGAACATTCCAAATTACGGGTATACAGCCGGTGGCGAAATTGATAGACGCAATAGCCGCGAATGGTATGTTTTGCTGGTTCGGGTCCAGCCTTGCAGTATATTCGTTAAGTGCGCTTTTAAGTGCATCATAAGGTCCAAAACCATACCATCCAAAACTCTTAGTAATATGGATATTTTCAATAAGGTTAGGTTAGATTGGATTATATGTATTTTATCATACACACGAAAAATATATAATTTTGGACGTTTTGGGTTTTGGACTTTATGCTTTTTGGACTTTATGAAGGTGACCACTTTTTTATTGGGCTCTTTCTTTCATTAATTTGTCCTTGCTTCACGGTTGATTATACATGCTTTCATATCACATTCCTTACATTTTTCTGTCATGGCCGACTCGCCCTAGCGCCTGCGAGTCTGATTTGTAAACGTTCCTCCGCCAGAAGCCCACGGCCTGGTGAGCAGCGCGGTGGTGTCGTCGAGCCAGGAGGAGGCGGGCGGCGCGCGCGGCGGCGCGCGGGTCGCCGCGCCCGACGGCGACGCCGCCGACGCGTCCGACGATGACGCCTCCAAGCGGAAGAAGCGCAAGGAGGAGACGGCGAAGGACGCAGCCGCGAAGGTGGCGCCGTCGCCGCGCGGCCCGACTGGACGGTGAGCGCGCATTTTTTTAATTTAAGGTGCGGCATCTGGTGCACGCCAGGACCTTCACACCATGTTTGAAGGACCGCAGGTTGTACTTTGAGGGAAAATCTTTGGCAGGCAGTCCATTCCATAGTTTACCCACCCTATAGATCAGTCTTTTTCAAAGTGGGCGATAACGCCCCCTTGTAAGCGCTAGAGGCTACAGGGGGGCGGCGAAGGGCTCAGAGGAAATTGGCGAGCGTTGAAGTTGTTTAGGGGGGCGATGGGTGATTTGTATTTATCTCAAATTTTTTAGTACCTACTTTAAACAAGATTGTAAAAATAAATTGTGAATGTAAAAATAGGTTTGAGAACCTCTGCTATAGATAATGATATAGAGGATCGGTGGGTTCTTGCTTGCCTTGACGGGATCGTTGTGGATAGTGGGTCTTTTCTGTGCGTACAATAGTGGGAACAAACTGACGGAGGAGGTCATTCGTTCTGAAACTGTAAAAGCATTTAAAAACCCGTTTGACCAGTCTTTCTCAAAGTGGGCGATAACACCCCCTAGTGGGCGCCAGGGGTACAGGGGGGCGGTTAAGGGCCTATTGCCCCCCTGTAGGGCCGGTTTAGGGCTGATTTGTGTTTTTCTAAAATTTCTAGAATCTAAATTTACCAAATCACAAGGTTCATCCTTCACATTAGATAAGTTTCCAAATTAAAAATTTAAATCGTCGTCCCACCTGGTGGGTAGTCTTCCCACACTACGTTTTCCTGTACATGTTTCAAAATGTTTTCTTGTTGCCACTGAAGTTAGCAGTGTATCACAGTCCTTGCTTATGGTGAAGGTTGGTTCGGGTCACCTCTTTCCCTACAATATGGTCAAGGAAGGTGGTGGCTGTACCCGGTGTGAGGCCCGTGAACGGGTGCTGTTTGTGGAGACTGGCCTGCTCCAATTGGCTCAAGGATAGTCTTTCCAAATAAACTGATATATTTCATGAACTGTTGCATACGGCATTAATTGGTTTTTGTGAATTATTTTTAATTTAGTGTTTTACCTGTGTTTTTATTAAAAAATGTTACAAACTCTTTTGTAAATTTAAACTAAGTGGATTTAAAAAAAAAAACAGCTGAATTTCTTGCCAGTTCTTCTTTGCTGTGTTTTGTTTTGCTAAACTAGCTAATCTTAAAATATGACAAATCCGAGTGCCTCGAGATTAATAAACGATACAATACAAATTCTTATCAAGATTCTTTGCTTTGCAGTTTGCTGACGGGCACAAAGCCGCCGGGTCCGGCGAGCAAGACGGGCGCCGTGCCGCTCGGCAAGAACAGCCAGGGTGCCAGCGCGCCCAAGCCGAGCGGCGGCGCCACGCCCACCAAGGGCGCTCCGGGGCCCGCCGGCAAGGGCCCATCGGCGCCCACGCCCCACCAAGGTAATTTGACTGGTGGGCCGGCCGGCTGGACGTAGCCGCGCGGCGTTAGCTTTCTACTCAAGATTTCGTTTATTTGTTGTATGGCATCTATAGCAAAATTCTATGTTAAATTGTATGTTAATTTTTTTTTCTCTATCAACACATATTTTATCTTCCAACTCTTCCAATCTGCAGGATATGTTATGTCCTATAGTATATCAGGGCACTCAACACACAATCGGTCCAAGTAGAACCCTCGACGACACTTTCTTGCCAACAGAATGTTAGAATATTGGAACAGTCTACACGGTGAAGTTGTAAATGCTGTCTCCATAAATTACTTCAAAAATAAACTGGACGATCATATAAAACTATAATATAAATTTCATAAATAAATGTTCTGATGCAGGCATATCAACTTGAAGCTAGTCTATCAATAATAATATAATGATTATGGTTATTTATTCGTAGAACTCACTGTAGAAGAAAAAAATCTCGTAGTCTTGCAACAAAGAAAACATGCGCGTTAATCTTGTCAACTGGTCAGGCAAGTCGACAAGTACGAGCAAGGGCGGCGGACCAACGACTTCGGTGAGCAAGAACTCCGAGCGGAAGAGTCCGGAAGACGCACCCAAGCCCAACCCGGCCAAGGAACCGATGGAGGTGGACGGCGAAGAGACAAAGGTAACACTAGCTCGTTGAACAGCTCGCGGTCTAGGGGCTAGAGGTCTTGCTTTTCATCCGAGAGGTCTGGGTTCAAATCCTCGCGCCGGTCATGCACCACTTTCTTTCTCTTTCTGAGTTGGATAAGTGCGTTTCGTTACGAATGCGAGCTGTTCCATTGTTTGGAACACATGTAAAACTGTAGGTCCCCCCTTCCCCGTACTAGGTGGTACGGTGTAAAATGTTTTGTTTTATCGTTGACAGATAATATACCGGTATTTGTGCTCGGTCGTTAACGATAAACGAAGCAAATAGTTATTCATCGATCATTGTGCTCCCGCTGCTGGTCCCAATGAATCCAGATAATGGGCGTTTCACTGTGAGCTATCTCGCCGCAGACCCCCGAGACGCCCGGCCCCAAGGTGCCGCCGCTCAAGATCGTGATCCCGGGCGGCGTGGGCGGCGGCGGCGGCGGCGGCGGCCAGGCGGAGGGCGACGGCGGCGCGGGCCGCGGCGGCGGCGGCAAGGGGCGCGGCGGCGCCGGCACGCTGCCGTACGTGATACCGTGCGGCGAGCCCGGCACCGACGGCAACGACAGCGACGACAAGAAGAGCGCCGCCGACGAGAAGGTATCTATTTATGCTGACGTTTCGAAATTTTCCAGTCGCGCATTACTTTTTTTTTATGCGACCTGACATGGATGGCTAATTTATTTATTTATTTATTTATATACACTAGCAACTTAAAGCTGATGCGTGTATGTCATTAGTTGAGTGCACTATTTGGATATGAAACGTCTGTTTTTTTTCATTTGAAATAACTGTCCAATTGGTTTAATGCAACACAACTACTGTTATGATATTAGCCCAATGCACCACATTCCCGAAGGAATAAGGTGCCATGCCAGGATCTTACCTTTATGAGCACGGCTACATTGAACTGGATGGATCTCACGGACAATTTTTCATTGCCGCTTCGACCATCTTTTGATCCAATGCGATGGTACCGACCCGGGCGAGCTTAAACCCTACCACCTTGTAGGGGAAGGGGACCTACAGTTTTACATGGATTCCGAACCATGGAGCAGCTCACATTCTTGACGAAATGCACTTGTGACGAAAGACAGTGGTGCAAGTCGGAATTGAGCCCAGACCTCTGGTACGCTAGGCAATACCCCGCGCCACTAGGCTACGAGCGGCTGCTTCGTCATCATATTGCTAATATTATATGTTATATACACTAGCAATTACAAGCTGATGCGTGTATTTTAATTATTGCATGCACTGTATTCAGTGGACTGGGAAGGTCCTGGCATGGCACCTAATTCCTTTGGGAATGTGGTGTGTTGAGTTAATATGACGGTAGTTGTGGGGTATTAGCTATCCATGTCAGGTTGCATAAAAAAAACGCCAAAAAAAATTGGCGACGGAGAAAGACGAAATCGTGCCGTGCGATGCGCCTTCGGTGCGAGGCGATATTAATTGTCAGGTGTTACTGAAGCAGCGCGTGCTGCGCTCGCATCGCGCCGCCGACGAGCGCGAGGGGCGCGCGTCGCCGCAGGCCGCCGGCGCCACCGCCGCGCCCGCGCCGCCGCCCGCCGCGCCGCCCGCCGACCCGCCGCCCGCGCCCGCCGCCGCGCGCGCCTCGCAGCCCCCCGTGAGTCATTCGTGTAGTGCAGAGTGTGTGCAGGCCGTAGGCCTAGCATGGCGCGCTGGGCTTACAAGACTAACAAAGCGTGGGAGTGAGACGTCAACCCAACGTACCACTACCGCGAGTTCGAGAGAGATGGAACACATCGATCCGATGAAACAACTTCTGTAATTACATTGGAATTGCGCTCATGGAATGTCGAATGTTCATGATTTTTCTAGTTTTCCTTAAAGAAAGCATGGTGACCAGTGCATTTATAGATTGTTGTAAAGTCTGTAACGACTATTTATCTCAGCGTGAGAAATCCATGGTTAGCACTTGCACTGTAAATCCATTAGCCCTCTGTATCATAACGTGCATCACAATAATGGTATAGTGTGATTTTGCAGACGCAAGAAGAGCATCCGGCACCCACGTCTGCAACGTCCACCACGGCTACCGCTACCACTAGCACCAGTGAGTACTTGCCAGTACCCGCCGCCACCGCCCGATATATTGAAACACCTCCAAATAAGACTTGAATTGTGATACCAAATGGGGATGCAAACTGCTTATTTATCACGACAGGTGGCGCCTAAGCGAGCCGACCTAAAAGATCTGTCAAAGCTATTGGATACCATACAAAATAAAACAGAATAATAACTTGAAAATTTTATTTACTCAATCTATATAATTGAAATGACTCAATTTTCTCCATGTTATTCTGAAATTAAATTGTTCTTATGATACTTTTGAGATTACCGCGGTCATTAGACATGTTTGAAAAATTTTGCGGCTTTTCACGCGGCAGGTAGAGATATTCTCCGACGTTTGCGTACGAACGTGGCGGATGCCTCCTTGACAACGGGCTGAACGATCAGCTCGAAACGTCGGAGAATGTCTCTTCCTGCCGTATGAAAAGCTGTAATATTTTTCAAAGATAAATTGTTCTTAATTATGCTAATCATAAGAAGTCATGGGAAAGAAAATATCACAAAAACATTACCTCTAATATTTTGTTTGATACTTTGTGCTGGTCAATGACATTTCAATTTTAAACAGCGAGTCTCATAGTAGACACATCTTCCTTTTTGATGAGCCTCCAACGCAACGCTTGCGCAGGCACGTGGAGCAGCACGCCCGCCAACGAGCTGCACCCGCGCAAGCGCAAGATCCGCGCCTCCAAGGACGCCGCGCACCGCGAGCCGCCGCCGGAGCCGCCGGCCGCCGCCGCCGAGCCGCCGCCCGCGCACTGCAACCCCTACCAGCAGTACATCGACATCCGCCGCCAGGTACCCGCCCGATTGTATGCACGCACGCTCAGCCAACCACCATACCGGCGGATTTGCGGACTATCGCTGAGCTATCGAGCTTGTTTGAATTGCGTTTGATGATTCTCGGGTTATAGGTGCGAGGAAAGACGGTTCCATATCCTGGCGGAGTGGGAAAAATGAGTCAAGTCTAAGATATTGTGGAGAGATGAAAAGGTGAGTCAGGTCTTGAGACCCACGGCTGCTCAGTTGCTCTCCTCTAGTTGTGATTTGAATCTTGTATATGAGTTAATTCGCTGGGAAACTTTGTTAGTGCGATATAGACTTCATGTCTAGCTGGTAGCGCCATGTTAACTAGCTTCTATGAATCTGTTGCATTTGTGGCATGTGAAACTAGCAGCTCTCAGCAGAGAGCGCTAGGTCGCTATAATATAATACATAGCCTTAGAATTTAAAACATACAGAGTTAACTGACGGATGATTATACAAAATGTACTTAAATGTCTATTTTATTAAAAAAAAATCTTATGTACCATCAAAATAATGATTTGAAGTAATGTTAAGTTTTGCTTTGAAATATTGAGGAAAATTTAAGAAATTGGATCAAAAAAGAATCAGTGGGTCATCTCTTATTTTTTTGAGTTTTTGTCCCAATTTTTTTTTACTCCCGTTCACCTCATTCCTTCGGGAATGTGGTGTATTAGGCTATTATCATAACGGTAGTTGTGTGGTATTAGCCACCCATAACGGGTAGCATAAGCATAAATAATATGTCTTATTATATTAGAATGTGTTCGTATGTACCTATGTTACCGCTGTTAATTCTCTTAAATAACAATAAATAAATAAATAAATTAAAAAAATATTAGAATTACAAATTCAGCAACATTGTCATTATTATTTGCAGATCGAGCGTCGCCAAAAGGCGCTGTTCCCTGTTCAGCCGAAGCCGCCTCAGGGCTTCAAGGACTACCTCATGAACCGGGGCACGTACCTGCTGCAGAAGAACATCAAGCCGATGCCCGCTGTGAATCCGCCCGCGTCTCTGCCGCAGCAGATGCGGGATCAGTACGTCAAGCATGAGAAGGAGAGGTGAGATACTGAGGCTAGGTTAAACTTCTTTCAACGGCCCCGTTCGTGCACCACTTTCTTTCTGAGTTTGAGAATACAAGCTGTTCAATGGTTCGGAATCCATGTATCACTGTAGGTCCCCTTCTCCTACTTAGATTTGTCAGCCTCAGTGGCCCAGTGGCGCGACACTTCGGCGATCGCTCTCCGAAGTTAAGCAATGCTGGGTCCGGTCTGGTCTTGGATGGGTGACCATTCAACCGTTGTGAGAGGCTGGCCGTGGTTCTCGGATTCCACGTTAAACTGTAGATCCCCTTCTTTACTTACTAGGTGGTAGGGTTAATCCCGCCCGGGTTGGTACCATCGCATTGGATGAACAATGGTCGAAGCGGAAACGAAAATTGTCCGTGTTTTCCATCCAGTTCAATGTAGCCGTGCAATATAAGGAAGGTCCTGGCATGGCACCTAGTTCCCATGTGGTGTGTTGGGCTAATACCATGACAGAACTTGTGGTATTAGCCATCCATGTCCAGTCACATAAAAAAAAAAATGTGCCTGTATAGGTGTACAAAATCGGAACTTGTATGGAGTTGAGCTACTGGATGTAATCCTATATATATTCTGTGGCCACGAGTTTGTCCAAAACGTCTTTCTGTAGTTTGTTTGCTTACAAATTTCGAACTGGAAACATCGAATGTTTGTTGCATTACATAAAGAGTTCTGTGACGTTGTTGTGAGGTTAAAGTCCGAGAGGGAGAGCTGTTGGGTGAACGCACGGTCAAGGGTCTACAATATGTACAATAAAATGAATTTAAGGTGGCCCAACCCGCTCATCTCCCCATACAAAAGGGGAAAGAAGTTCACGCCCATATTTCTTGTCAGAGATCCAAAATTTTGCTCAAAATAGCTTTATTCGATCGAACTAGATGTCTGATGACCATTGGCATTGTAAAATTGTGTTTGGTTTCCAAGTTATAAGGTCCGAAAGTTCGAATTTTTCGCGCGTTTTATACAATAACTTTGGAGGTAGATTACGCAATGATAAAGTAAGAACATCGTAAAAAGATTAGTCATCAGACATAGCTTATTTAATCAAGATTTATGATCTATTTGGTTTTTGTTAAATTTTTTACTACAGCGGTCGTGGTTTACTTTTAGCTATAAGTCGTTTTGAAATTAAAATTTTCGTAAATCTTACCAAATCATACACTATGCACATTGTCTTTTTTGTGGACATGTTGCATCTTCCTCATCACGGAGCCTGTCTTATTCTTTGAAACAGAGAAGGTCCCAGAGCGCAACAGCACGGTTTTGTACCGTGCCCGCGAATGAGTTAGGCCCGCCGGGTTGGGCCGCCTTAATGTGATTTTGGAATACGCCGGACCGGGCGCAGCAGGCGCGCTGTTGATAGATCGAGGCTACAACGCCGAGTGGTTCAATATGGTCGCCGCACGCATGCGGTGCCATTACATCTATTTATGCATATTAAGTAGAATGTATAGGTAGTACATTGAGTGTGAGCGTGTACAACACATTAATACGTGTCCTTGGAACTCGCGAAAATTGCTAGCAACCGAATTCGTAACAGAACTCACCCGCGCTTCCGTTTTTGTGTTCAATGCACGCTGCATCAGCGGCGTCGTCTCCATTTCAAAATGTGTAATCGGGGTGCGGTCGAGCAGGTACAACCTCAAGATCCAGCACATCATCGAGAAGGAGAAGCTGGTGCTGTCGGTGGAGCAGGAGATCCTGAGGGTGCACGGCCGTGCGGCGCGAGCACTCGCCAACCAGGTGATATTCCGTTTTTATTTTATTAAATGACTTATTCTACATATAAGTATACATCTTGTACATATGAGGGCTCAGTTTTGTTAAGACCATTATAAAAAAAATTAACATTGTCTAAGTGTAACATAGTGTTCTCAAGGACGAATTAAGAATTGAAATTGAAATTTATTTCACTAGCAGTTTGTGGCTGTCGATAGCACCTGTCAAACGCATACAATATTTATGACAGGCGATGTCGCTTTCTCTATAGCACTTACTCGATAACGTTTGTAATCTGGTCGATTACATTAAAATTTGTTAGAAGACAAACGAAACTATATTTCCTCAAAACTTTACTTAGGAATGCATCATGGAGTACATCTTTCATATTAAAACTCCTTAATAAAACCTTGAGGCTGGCCATGGGTCGGATTCCACATCAAACTTTAGGTCCCATTACTTACTAGGTGGTAGGGTTAATCCAGCCCGGATTGGTACCATCGCATTGAATGAACGATCGTGGAAGCGGCAATGAAAATTGTCCATGTTTTCCCTCCAGTTCAATGTACCGAGCCGAGCAATACAAGGAAGGTCCTGGCATTGCACCTAGTTCCCATGTGGTGTATTAGGCTAATTTCTGACAAGTCAGTTTAGTATGAGCCATCCATGTCCAGTTACATAAAAAAACGAATTTGCGTTAAAACTGTAAAATGCTTGACAGTTTTGACGTTTCTAAGGTGAGGTCTTCTTCCCTATTATATTATATTATTATCGATAGGCTAGCAGAATTAAATTGATGCGCCAATATCACAACACTTATTTATTTATTTATTATATATTTTTTTAAGTTTTATTTGATTGTCCAGTTTATTTTTGAAGGAATTTACGGAGACAGCATTTACAACTTCACTAGGAAGATTGTTCGAAGATTCTCCTACTCTGTTGGCACGAAGTGTCGTCGAGGGTTCTGCTTCGACCGATTGGTTTGTTAAACTTTATGACCGGTTCCAATGTACGCGGCAGGCGCTGCCGTTCTCGGCGTGCACGATCCTGCGCGACGAGGAGGTGTACAACGCGATCACGCCCGAGCAGGAGGAGAAGGAGCGCAACGCGCAGCGCTCGCGCTACAACGGCCGCCTCTTCCTCTCGTGGCTGCAGGACGTCGACGACAAGTGGGAGAAGATCAAGGTACTCTCTTTCTGCGCGTTCCGATTTTAACTTTAATAGATTACACTGCTAAAAGCGTATACAAGCGTCCCGAATCAGATTGCACACAGATCACAGCAGTAAGCGTTACAAACGATTCGGACCGGTTGTGTACGCGCTTACGGAAACAAAACAACAAATATAGAACAAATGACGTTAATTGTAGTAGTTCACCTCAAATTTGATTCTAATCAATTGTTCTAAGTTGACAACTAAGGGACATTCAACAGTTTGTGAAAAAATACGGAAAGACGATAGACTACTCTTTAGAAATGTCAAAATGTGACACTGACAGTTCCACACACTGCTCTACCTCCAAAGCGTGAGCACTGTGTACGGCATCGCGTGACAGCGCTAACTTCATACTGTTCACGGGACGATATTTTGAGGGCTGTAGTAAAGTAGTTCTTTTTACCGGGCTCTTTCTTCATTTAATGTGTCCTTGCTTCACGGTCGATTATACATACATACATGTCACATTCCTTGGAATAAGCAACGTACCTGCTTAGTACGAAAAAGTATATTTACTTAAGTCAACCTAGGACTGGCTCTAGCGTCTGATGCCAAATAAGATTTTGGTGATGACAGCAATATGTTTGATTGTTCATTCTTTGCAGTCAATGTCCGCAAAGCAGATGAAGCGTTAAATCAATGTATGTAGGTATAATCTTAAACACTGTGTTAGTAGGAGGCATTCATTACGAGAAGAGGGACTGTAGGAGAATTCCAAATTATGGGTATTCAGCCGGTGGCGAAATCGGTAGACGCAATTCCCGCGAATGGTATGTTTTGCTGTTTCGGGTCCAGCCTTGCAGTATATTCGCAAAGTAGTTCTTTTTACTGGGCTCTTTCTTCAATTAATGTGTCCTTGCTTCACGGTCGATTATACATACATACATGTCACATTCCTTGGAATAAGCGACGTACCTGCTTAGTACGAAAAAGTATATTTACCACACTCTTGCACTCCAACAGTACATGGGCGGTTGTTTCCGTTGTCTCCATGCAGCCACAACATAGAGGGCTGTCCGTCTCCCCCAGGTTATGGAGGTGCTTGTTGAGTGAACAATGTCCTGTCATTTTTCCCACCATTGTGCGTAGGTCATTGTTTTTCAGATGCAACAGCTTGTGCGTGAGGCGCTTATTGAGGGATGACCTCTCTGGCCTGCCAGCAATTTACCAGGTGTTTCCAACCGGTATTGTGAAGCATCTTGGTTCTATCTTGTAGCCAGTTTTTTAATTAACTAAGTGGTATAGGCACTATCGGTTCTGGACCCATTAGTACTGTACTGGATCCTCGTTTGGCCAGTTCATCTGCAGCGTCATTACCCACAGAGCCACTGTGTCCACTTATCCACTGCAAAGTTACGTGATTGTTTCTCGCTACTTCTTCTAGGGCGCAATGACATTCTAGTATTAAGCCCGAGTTAACTTTGTTATTTTTCAGTGCGTTTAATACAGATGCGCTATCTGTGCAGGAGGGTATGGTGCGACGGCACCACACGGAGGCGGAGACGTTGCACGCCGTGCAGAAGATGCAGTGGGAGTGGAAACTGAAGGAGTTCGCGCTCTGCGACTACAAGAGCACGCCCAAGATCGAGCCGTCGCACGTGCCTCAAGTGCACGTCTCGGACGACTTTGACCTGCTGCCGACGTAGTAGCGACGCCGGGAGCGAAGCCGTGCTGTTGTAAATAGTATTGTTGGGGTGATGCGATTGCCCCATACAAGGATATGAAGTGTAAATAATTATGTTGAGGTTCAGGTCTGAGTGCCGTAGAGCGTCGTATCACTGTGGTACAGTTCCTGCAGTGAGCTCTTGTCAATGCACTTTTCATGAATATGAAGTTATTTTTTCAAGGGCCTTGTAAAATTAAAAATATTTTGCAGTAGTACAGTCGAACAAAGAGTTTATGATACACATCCGGTTGAATGAAAAGATGAACAGTCCAAATTCTTTGACTTTTGGGAACAATTACAGTGTTGAGTATAGATTTAAACATAGTTGAGGATGTCTACTAGCTCCTGAGTAAACAAAACCCTGATAAAATTTAATCAGAGGTTGTATTTAAACACCATTCATTTTCACGTTTAACCGGAAGCGTATCCTTTAACCTTTGGTTGACTGTACTACTTCAAATCAGTTTAATGACCTCATGGGTAATACAGCTTTCAAAATGACACCCTTACGGCTGTCGCTGCATGTTAATTTTCCTCTATGAAGGCCGAAAAATACTTGTTCCATGGCGCAATCTGGATACATGAAATCTCAATTATCTATTGATTTGATTAGGTCTTCAGCCATATTTGGTTATGGCAGCCCTATAGTAATTATTTTGTGATTGCTGAGCAACGCAAGAAACTTATAGAAGTTGGACGCAATATTGAAGACACATTACCTACTACATGTATTCACGTTTTCGTACTTGATGTAAAATTGTTATAATTTTCATCGTATGATCAGCTTAAGAACAGAAAAGAGCAAATAGCAGATAAATGAACTTGTGAAAATATTTCAAGAGCATGCTAATGATAATTCATTGAAAAGAGCAGTGATCACCTGTCACCACTGAGTGACATGCGGTGCCGTAGTGGATGTATGGGAGGTGATGCATCCAGATCGAACGTTCATTGTGTAAGGTACGTAAGTGGGGCAGGTACGTCTAAATCCAACCGTGCATAGATTTTACATGAACATATATTTTATAGGTATACGTAAACATATGTTGTAAGATTGTGATACTAATTTTAATAAATTTATTGAATTGATCAACTATGTATTTGTTTTATTGTTCTGTGGAAACATTGTTTTCTTTTTAAATTAAATAACATTCTTGGGTTATTCAATGAAGAAAGAAGCATCCAGACTAATTTATGCTCAAACGCGAAAAAAAAAACCTGATAAACCAGCAAACATGATGTCTGCCAATGATCGTGTTTTATTTCAATAGTCATGCTATTCAGGAACCTCTATCAACTAACTCTTTCGGTTATCCGCCCTAGGGCTGGTTCATATTAGGTCGGATAGTCAAGGTTCTACTGTATACACCCTTTCATTCTCTTAGTTGGATAAGTGCATTTCGTCACGAACATAAGGTGTTCTATTATTCGGAATGAATGTAAAACTGTAGGTCCCCTTCCCCTACTAGGCAGTAAGGTAAAGCCCATCCTGCTTGGTACAATTGCATTGGATGTGTTTTTCAATTGATGAAGCCATGGCCATGGTGACCATGTGATGGTCCTGGATTTCACCAATTAAGAACGGCCCGTAAGCTATGCTCCCCATACAAACGTAGTTTACTAATCATTTGGAAACCGCTATTCCAATTAAATTGATATTTAATATCTAATATCAGGTAACAAATATCTGTGTCTGCATGCTTTTGTTTTTTTTTTAAAAATCCAAACCGAATGAAATGAATACAAAAAGAAAATCTTCATAGGAATTTTGTTTTCTCTGTGGTTTGACCCAGAATACATTTACCGAAAAAACAAAGGCATGCAGACACAGATATTCGTAGCCTAATATTAGATACCAAATATCAAGTAAGTTGGAACAGTGGTTTTCAAATCATTAGTAAACTACGTTTGTATGGGAGGCGAAATTTTCAGGTGCTTACGGGCCGATCTTAAGGTGGGCCTTCCCGCTCAACTCCCCATACAAACGGTGAAAGAAGATCACGCCTATATTTCTAGTCGGAGATCCAAAATGTTTCTCAAAATAGCTTTATTTGTTCTAACTAGATGTCTGATGACCGTTGGCATTGTACAATTGTGATTGGTTTCTAAATTATAAGGTCCGAAAGTTCGAATTTTTTGCACGTTTTATACAATAATTTTGGAGGTGGATTAATAAACAATAAAATTTATACATCTTAAAAAGATCAGTCATCAGACATAGCTTGTTTCATGAAAATGTATAATCAATTTAGTTTTTGTTAGATTTTTGACTACAGCGGCCGTGGTTTGTGGCTATAAGTTGTTTTGTAATTATTATTTTTTCGTAAATCTAACCAAATAAAACACTATGCGCATTGTCTGCTTTATGGACATGTTGCATCCTTCTGTTCACGTAGCCTTTCTTTTTCTTTAAAACAGAGAAGGTCCCAGAGAGCAATAGCACGGTTTTGACCCGTGTCCGCGAATGAGTTAGTCCCGCTGGGAAGGGACACCTTAAATCGGGAATGTGTTGGGTTAATATGACAGTAGGTTTGGTATGGGGTATACGGCCATGCATAACGTATAATAGTCACAACGTATACAATTTAATCTTTATTTAACAAAAAAAGAAAACCATGCATATCATATAATCGAAAAACTTTTCATACGATAAGCGCCCTTATGAATATACTTTTCAAGCGTATACTCGCACGCGACTTTTCGACCGTCATAATTAGAGAAATTCGAAATTGTAGCAAATTGTTATTCTTTAACAAATATCGATTCGTAGCAATTTCAGCCTTAAATGCTTCTTGGCATATTATACGTTCTGCATGGTTTTCTTTTTTGTGAATTCACGTTAGGAATATTATACGTTGTGACTATTATACGTTCTGCATGATGCAAAGAGTTGATTCTATTTTTAAACTTTCTTCATGCACAACGTATAAAATTATACGTTGTGAATATTATACAATATGCATGGTTTTGATTTTTTGGAAAAAAATACTTTTATGCGTTGTGAATATTATACGTAGTGAATAACTCTTTGGTATTTCATTTAATTAAACTTTTTGGTAGTCAAACTACACCAAGTTACGTCACAAAGATCCGCGGATTCGATCAACCCAGTAAAGAAGAACCCGCAAAGAAACTTCACGGGTTTACATAACATATTTTTCCGTCCACAATTATAAAATACATACTTAGATCTAAATGCTATTAGTCCTCCATGTAAAGTTACATACACTTTAAGCGAAGCTCTGCTTTTAGCACAGTATGTGGCGAACCTCTTATCAATGTCTAGTGTGGACGCACCTCAAATTAGTACTTTTGCCAGTCATGCAACATTTGCGAACAGTCGATTAGCAAGCAGCCCATATGAAGTACATCGGGTGGGTGTGTTCTGCTTAAGTTGACTTCTCGACTACACTGTTCGTCTTGTAGGCGAGCGGCGCCACGCTAGGTCTATGGTTACATTGAATCGGTGGTATCATAAATCACTAAAATGGTCGCAATTAAACTTTCGACGTTATGAAACATGCGTTGAAAACACTTTGTTGTGGAAAGCAAGCATTACTTTCGAGTCTGAATTGTGGGAAAAGTAGTATACTCTAGTCAAGGGAACATGCCAGATGCAGAATTCAACTAAATGGATCATTCCGAGTTTTCACCTGAATTGGCGTCTACGGAACTTCGCAGTTACGTAAAAACTTCAAACTCCATGCAAGTTTTTAATAGATATTCTGTGATTTTACTTCCTAAAGTGGTCAAAGTCGAACTTGGACTTCCGATTTGTATGAAAACGCGGAGTCGGCGTAAACGGCAACGTCGACGTATTCTCCGGTAACGGTGAGTAAGCTGTCTAACCAAACTCGTACTCGCAAATGTTAGTTCGCTTAACGCCCACTTTGTGCGCTCTACAATTTCTCCATACATTTGAAAACGCCAGTTGATCGGTTTGGTGTAAACGCAAATTTAGGTGGCAACTGGGACTATGAGCTCTGACATACACAATTTTGTATTCATGAAATGCTGTCCAGCGATTAGACATATTCGTATAGTAAAACAGCATTTGTGGTTTTTTAACTTTATTAGGCTAATACTGTACAGAAGCTTGCAACATTCTGACGAACACCTGAACAAGTATAGGGAGGAAAATACACAGAGAATATACATTTTATAAGTTTATTTCTCTAGTTCATAACAACTTTACACATAGAATAGAATGTTAACAATGACAGATGAACCACTGCACTTTACACCTTCAACATTGCATGGAATGATTACATACACTTTGAAAGGAACAATGTTCTGGCCGTTCTAGGCTATGAAGAAAAACAATAAGGTAGCCTAAGTCAAAAGGTGTGTTCAAATTGTTTATTTATAAATAAAATATACACTATTTTCAATCTTGCATTTCCTGTTCGTAATATATCAATCATAAATAACATTTCCTTAATTTAAAACACTAACCATCAAGATGTTTGATAGGTGGTTTAGTCTTTGCACCAATTTACCAGTAGCTTGTAATGCGACGCTACAGTTTTAGTAAGCAGTGGAAGAAATTGTGCCACTTGAAAGTGATATAGGCATAAAATCTATCAATGCACATACTCATATTATGATCCATTGAGAACACATTATATTGCAGAGATAAAACAAATAAAAAAAATGGCAAATCACAATATACCTACAAGCTGTCCATATCCTCTCCTACAACCGTCGTTACTCATTGATTATAACACAGAGGGAGGCACAGTTCAAAGTGAGAGATCACCCTTACGCCATTTGAAGAAGAGCCCGTCACTTTGGAGAGGTTCCTCGGAGTAACCGAGAAGTAGCAAGGGTTACAAGATGAAAATCGGTATACAGATTGATGGTACCAATTGTTTGAATATTTGTTTGTCTGTACGTTTACACCTCGACGCGGTAGTTGGCGTGCAGCTCAGGCTTAATGTCGTACACGAGACCCAAGATTTCCGAGATGACCTGCAGAAACAAATGGAACAATTAGTTATGAACCCTATATTCTTATAGTGATGAAAAAGCACACGAGGCATGGATTACACAATTCAAGAAAGGATGCATTGGAACTAGTCAGCTAGCAACCCAAATTCATGAGGCGGTGGTTTGGTTCGACTAAAATTTACGAGTTTCTTTTTCGCATTCGACTACCTGTTCCGCAGTACATTTCGTACCACCGACTGCCACTTTCATTTTGCGTCTCCGTACCAAGGTTGAAGGTGTTTACATTATAATTAAATTAAAACAGCACAGTGAATGCACATACCGCTTCCTTCTGCACAGCAACGGCCTTGTTCATCTCTTCTATTTTAACTTTGGTGTCGGCATCGATCCTCGCGGCCACGCCTTCCCGGGTGCCCATGTGCTGCACACACAGACACATGTCATTCTTTAAATATAGCTACAATTCTCTACATTTACAACTCGATCAATATCGATATATACTCCATAAATACGTACAAATCATAACCTAAAACTTCTTAATAACCGCCATTGATTCAACATTGCCAGGCCCAGCCACTTTACGTCGCACACTCAACTTGTGTTCACTTAAACTTGTGACTCAGCCTGGTTTTCACCAAGTGCTGATTTATTTTAATCAACACTTAAAAGGCCTTTATTACTAAAGTGCTGAGTATCTTGTACTGGTATTGATTGCAAGCTTCTAAGAAACACCCTTAACTTGCGACGATGTAGCTAGACAGCACTAGGTGAGAAAGTCCCTTAGCCTGGTTTTCCCTAAGTGTTGATTTATTTTAATCAACACTTAAAAGGCCTTTATTACTAGAGTGTTGATTATCTTGTGCTGGTATTGATTGCATGCTGCTGATCAGCAGTATTGAATAAGGCTGACATTTTTCTTGATTTTAAAGATTTACCTCAGCCCATTCAAAGTCAGTAATTTCACTGCTGCGTTTCGGTAATAGAGTATTCCAAACGAGTATTTGTAAATTTTATTGTTGTTCAGGTTCATACATCTTAACAAATTTAGTGCTTAGGGCTTTAGGTAAAAGTCCTATTCAAAAGTCCAGTAGAACTTTCCAGAGCAATTGCTATGAAATGCTCGTATCCAGGGAGAGGATCGCACCGCCCCGCCTGAGAAGCTGTCGGCGGGGGACGGAGCTCGCCACACGTGCGAAACAAACCCGAACGTAGGGTGCTACTGGATTTATGTCGTCGTTGGTACATATCTGTAAATGCTCACCTTGGCCTCAAATTCCTTGAACTGGCGTTCCCGCTCCTGCCTGTACCTCTCGATCTCATCCTGAGCCTCCTCCTTGGCTTGCTTTAGGCGACGCGCTTTGCCTGCAGGAGAAATGACAGTTTGCCTCAAAAAAATACTTTCATGTTACACACGATATTATTTTCGTGGCCAGCGGTGGCCGAGTGTTCATGCTCTTCAAGGCGCTTTCTAGGCTGCCAGCTTTATATATTTGGGAATCATTATTTGAACGTGGAACTGCCTTCGGTTGTTTTACCGAAGATGGTAGCATTCCGATGACCAGCTAGAGAAGTGGTTGCTGTATTTTTTGTTAAAAAAAAAACCGGAAAAATGTATCGTTTTTAAAAGTAGAGGATCAGGTTTGTAGCTTCCTCCCGGCCAAATCATTATTCCAAATGATATAAAGCTGGCAGCCTAGAAAGCGTTCGATAGCATGGACATTTGGCAGATACAAAGGGGTGGAAAATGAGATAACAATAAATCAAATATTGCACTCCAATCGATGGCGAAGGAATCCAAACTTTGAATTGTTATGGAAAATAGGTTGTGGGAATTCAATATCACCCAGCGATTATCAATTTTTCATTGAATCCATTTTATACAATCATTTAGACAACAAGACAGGCACCTGATGATAAAAACAGGAAGCACCACTGTCAAAAGGGCCAAATTAGGTTGATCAAATGAGTTTAACACAAATTTAGCTGTCTATATGAGCCATCATGTGACATCTCAGAATGTGAATTTCACTACCTACGTATCCACCAAGTATCATCCTTTATATCACTTAGATGCAATGGGCTTTGATGATGCTTCGGTGTGATGCAGGAAAGTACGTAGTATAAATATACAAAGGAGTCTCCAACTCTATACTGAAGTTCCGAGAAGTTCATTTGCAAATGTATAGACAATTTTCACAATAGCACTAATAAGGGCGGTTTCGTGATCGCAAAATGATTTATTTTGACTAACTAAGAGGGGTTGAGACTCGGGAGAGACCAGCCAGGAGAAATAAGGTCATCCATAGCAAATTAAAATACGTACGCTTCCTCGCCTCCGAGACTTTCTCGGCCGCGCGCTTCTCCGCCGCAAGCAGCTGCTGGATCCCCTGCGTCTGGCTAGCCATGTTGCGTTAAAGGGTGGTGCGGTACGGAGCGAAGCTGTTAGGAAACGCAGCACGAGCAAGAAACTGAGCAGCGGTCGATAGGCACCCGTGTGACGAAAGTCATATGATCAGTAGTTCGTGCAAACGTCACGACAGAGGCGCTGATGTCGCAGAAACCGTGGCGCGTTCTTTTAAAAATACATTTTTGTAAATTCATTTCTTACGATGAATTTCAATTCCTTCCTTACCCGTGTTTATATTAGACAATTTAATAATGAAGTAAAAAATAATAATTATTCACGTATTTGTTGGTTTGGTCGAGTTAACACAAGGTAATAGATTAAATAAAGTTGTGATGGCAACATTTTACTCTGAGCAACGAGCGAAGAAGAACGGTCATGTTATAGAGTGGAACCACAGAATTGAACTCACCGGAGGTTACGATAATATTACTTGGAGTCTACTCATGAAAGCGAAAGCGAAAAGTTATCGTGTTCACTTCTGTCAAACTCTTTACAGATAAAGACCTTTAATTTTTTTGCGACATGTGATGCTCATATTTTACTGTGTTTGTTTAGTTATGTTCGATGACTGCATCTTTTTTTCATTTGTAAACTCAACTGTGAGAATATGTATTTAATTACTTTGTAATTCACTTTATGTATGAATGCACTGTTGTGTCTCCGTATAAATAAAATAAAATAAAATAAAGGTAGGCATCTTTTTTCTACATAGAGTTAGACAGTACCGAACACGATAACTTCTACCTTTCGGTTTCCTGAGTAGATGGGCTGCATATTTACTCAGGAAAGCGAAAGCGATAAATTATCGTGTTCGGTTCTGTCAAACTCTACGTAGAAAAAAGATGCTTTATTGTTTTGGTATACAGTTTTACCGTGGTGAACACGAGAACTTTTCGCTTACACCTGTTAGTCACAGAAGATTATTTGTGGCTGTAATTTCATGAGTGTAAAAGTATTTTGACTCACCGGTGTATTACCAATGACTTACAGGTGAGAACTCGTGCGTAGATCCGCTGCAGCATATCTACTCAAAGAGCGAAAGCGAGACATTCTCGTGTACGCTTCTGTCAAACTCTAGGTAGAAAAAAATTATGCCTCCTTTTTTCTACATAGAGTTTGACAGCAGTGAACATGAGAACTTCGCACGAGCTTTCTATTCCGGGAGGTCACGACATTTTTAGATAATGGAAATGGTTGAATTTAGATTCACATGTTAGGAACCAACCCTCTGATGGTAAATATGTCGCTCTGTCCGCGACAATCGTGTTCATTTCTTAAGTAGTTATTTTTTGTGTCAATGCTTAGATGATTCAATGGCTGGAGATGGGGTACCTAAACAAAATATTATATTGATATTGTTAACAGTTTTCTTATTAACTCAATGATAATTTAATTCCATGCATCGTATTTCTTGTTGGCAAAGACTTGCAACCAAAATCGCCCTTGTAAGCTTGGCAGCTTTCTTTTCTCTCCTCAATGACATTATCGATGTCGTTCCTGCAAATAAAGATCAAAATACCTATAATGAAAAAAATAAAAGGTCATGGCCATAATATGAGATCTTAATTTTTCTATATGCTAACAAACTTACAGATAAAGCATCTTACTAATAAACTCAGATCAGTTAAACAATGTTTTGTCCTTTGCATTGACATACAGTTTCGTATTCGAGAGCAAGGGATAAAATATTGAATAATTATTCAGACTATGATCTAGGAATATTAGGTAACAGGGAAAAGTACCTATGCCTATGTACCTACTTTCTCACATACCTAGTCATGTTTATTCGTAATTTTACTACTAGAGTAATTAGTAATACGGTCATACTTAGGTACCCGGAAAAGGTTTTTCAACTTAGGTCAGTACGCCACACTGCTCATCGGGTTTTCTTTTCTGCTATGGGGTAGGTATAAACCGACCAAGTTGAACAACCTTGGCAAAGTGATTTTTATATAAGTATACCATGTCAGTCCCTATCATTTATTGTCCCTATACTTAGGGCCGAGTGCTCGAAAGGACACAAAATCAACGTATAACGTAAGGAACTCAGAAAGGTTCACTAAAAGCAAAGAATACTAAAAGTGATGTGTTTGAATTTTAATTAACTCAGCTGTATCTTCGTGCAATCGGGGCTTAGTATTATTACTAATTCAGTCGTATTCAGAGAGCACTTGTCAAAACTTAGTACGAGATTAGCACCGGACTAACCAAACAAAAACCGGTATAGTCCGGCGGAATAAAGTTAGTCCGCCCACTCTGAATACAGCTGTAAATGTGCTATATAGCTAGTACTAAAATTATACCACAAGCCTGCTACATATTTTGTCTGGAAGTGCAAGCAAGACAGCGGGAGAAGAGGGGAATAGAATATCACCTCTTTATAGACATCTTGCTCTTTCTCATTCGTCGTCAAAACTTTACAAGCACTCTCTCGTTCCCACTATCAGGCCGAGTCGCGTCACCCCCGGTGCGCGCATTTTATATTTACACTCCGGTCGCGAACTCTCCGTAGTATGGACGTCGACCGCGCGCGAGCTCATTTCTTCTTCCACAAAGAATACGCGATACTTTACCTCGATACGGTACCCACGCGAGTGCCGGACCCTGTGCGGTGGACTTTACACGATAAACTTTGATTTGAAATTATTACTGAGTGGGTGCAATCACATTGGAGCAAGATGCTGTGGCTGGTGAGCCAACCGAACTCGGTGATCCTCGAGGTGAAGGTGGATCCCAAGAGTATCGGCCAGGAGTGCCTCGAGAAGGTAAACACTTCATAAATTACAATATTTGTAGTCGGTTGGTTGACTCCCCCAATGTCGACATTGTAATTGTTTTCATTTATTGTTTGTTCAACAACAACATTTGTTGTTTAGTGATGGATGATTGCTTGCGAAAAAATATTAAATAAAAAAACAAATTATACTTACCGGCTGTTAGACGTCAGTACGCTACTTTGAATTAGAATAGGCACCGTATGTCTTTGAATAAACATAAAGTTCTGAAAGAGCTAAAGCCAGCATATTTAGTATTTACATAGAGCTCTACGAATAAATGAGTACTATGTATGTGATCAGCTTTCGTGATGCCACGAATTGAAAATGTCATAGAAAAAAAAGACGTTCGTAATTGCAATGCATCGGTGTAAAAATGCGTTCAAAATAAAAGTTATTGCACAATGTGATACGAATTCGTGGTACGAATACGAATGTGCACGGTAGCGGCGGAGAGCGGTTGCTCGGTTCTCACCTTGTGGACTTTGGACCCGGGGCGCGCGTTCAGCTGTTCACGTTGCGTTCGAGTGCTTTGCCTCATTTGAATACATATCTATCTTCGCGTACATTCAAAAATATGTTAGGTATTTCATTTTGTTTCGCTATTTAGGCTTAGAGGTATTTTATTATGTTTTATATATTTTTATACCTAATAAAAAGTGTTCTTCTTTCTTTACCTACATTAATCATTAAAAAATCTGCAAATCAGATACCTACCTATTCTGTGGCACAGGGCGGCCACGAAGACGTTGACCTGCTGCTTGATACTAAATACGTAGGTAGGTTGTAGGTAGTTGCCCTTGAGCTTCCATTACTCGGAAATTATTCATTAATTTCTTTCTTAATCATCTTTATTTTATATTAATTTACCTATACAATTCATGCAGGTAGGTAGGTGCCTACCCCGCCTTCTTTGCAACACGATATAATGAACGAAGTTATAATGTAACTACATAAGGTAGTTAGGTACATTATAACTTCTCCGTTTTGATGTTTAATTGAGACAAATAAATGTTATCTACGTAGGTACTCACGTACATTTAATTCCGTCTTGTTCGTTTTCAGTTTTATTTAACTCTAGAGTAGGCCATGGCGGCGGCGCCAGAATTCCTTGGAATGATTCCAACTAATTTCAAGATCTGCAATCCTGGTTGAATTATTTGAAAATATGCCTGAAATGTATTTCATACCTAATGTGCCTACATACATAATTCATACCTTTATGGGTAACTTAACAAACTTTTAAGTGTCAATGAAATAATTCATTGAATTCCTAAAAATACAAACGAAAGAACGCTACATAGGTAGGTAAATAACGCATTATATGATTTTATTCACATCTACACATGTGTCTCTATTTGGTGGATCTTATTGTCATCTAGACATTACACATCACTTTCTACGGTTACCAAATTGCTGAGTGAGCCTCCACACTGGGCGGTGTCGGTCGTCGCCTCCGCGCCTCCGCAGCGAGCAAGCGCGACACGGCGACGTGACGTCAGCCTAGCCTACCTTCAATCGTGTTGCAGTAGTCATTGTGATACACCGGCGCGGGTCCACGGTCCAAAGTACAAAGTCCGGAGCGCGGAACATCTGTGCGCTCGCGGCCGCCACGTGCTGCGGGCGTGATCGCGACGCGGTTGCTGTTCTGTTACATTGTTGCGTACGAATCTTGTATGAATGCTCGGTTAAAAATATCTTGATTTACGACACGCCTGATTCAGGTTGGGTTTTGATCCGATCTAGGTCTCTTTGCCGTAATTTAGATTTTTCCAGTATTTAAATTCTTCCTCAGATTGGAAACAAAGATTGAAACACATGTGATCGTAGGCACCTACCAAATTAAGAATATAACATTTTCCTTTATATGGGTTGTGCCTTGGACAGAGACACAATTATAAGTAAATACAGACACCTAGGTGTACCTACGTAAGTGTTGTGTTAAATACCTAGGTCAGTTTAATAAATTATTGTGATTTGGCATGGATTTGGAGTAATTATTTAGCATAGTGAACCAATCCATTGTGCAATGCTAAAATGGTCGTATTTGGTACCTATTTGAAAATTTTAATAGCACATTTCCCTCAAGTGTTTGCATATCGATCACAGCTGTTGCGTTTCGTTCGTCAAGTGTGCTAGGTCGTGTTCATGTGTTAGTGCGGTCCTTACGCGTGGCCTCGGGTCCAAAGTCCGATTCGAACCCACACATGGTTCGCGCATATCCGTGTGAGCTTTGTACGTATGTAGGTACAGCGCCTTCCGAACACGGAGAAGCGCAACGGTCGGACCGGTTGGAATAAACTAGTTTCCTTGTTCGTAGCATTTTCTGGAATGGCGCTTTAAATTGTTTTTTGCAAACAATCAAATTCGTAAATGTATTCTTCCATAGTAGGCATCATCCACAGTAACAACTACTCATTGAACTTTGGATCCACATACGGTTTCCTTACAAATGCCAATGCCTAACTGTGGCGTTTACTGTGATGCAATCCTACATCAAATTGTTGCAAAATAAAAAGGTAGGTAGGTATTCGTTTAAGATGGTTATACTAGCCAATGCGAATGGTTTGATTGCGTTAAGTTCCTGATCTCTATGGAATGAGAAGATGAGAAAAAAAAAATGTATAATTCCAGCTAACGTTCTACCAAAACAGAAAGAAAAATGTTACAGAAATTGATATTTTATGCATGGACAAAATTTTTGATGTCAGGTCTCAAATATATTATTTTTCAAGTTTGCGGCTTATATTGATATTAACTAATATTTATTTCAAAGATCTTAACATTATCTACCCATTCAGCGAAGAACATGTTTAACTTTTCCCAATTTCTTCAACGAAACAATAAAAAACCGGTTTCGCGCGTTACGCGGGTTGGTCACATTCAGAAAGAATTATTTCGAGCTGCTCTAACTAAGCGACGTCGGGCTCTGGCTATCTCGTTTTAATCGTAAAAATTGATCCACAATGTTTAGGTATAAGGATGCTCTTAATAATTTTTCGTTTATATTGAATTCTGAACCAAATTAATATGTTCTTCTCGTGGGATGGTAGTGGTAGGTACACAAATATTCCACGTTCATCGAGTAATTTTAAATATTTCGTTAGGGATAACCTAACCTTACCTAACCTGGTTAGGTTTCCTGTGTTCCTGCGCGCCTGCTCCTCTTTGTGTTGACATCGACACGAGCGACCTCGCATAGATCATTGGACTTTGAGCTGTGCTTTGAGGCAGGCGTTGACGTATGACGTAATCCCTTATTCACATGTTATCGTCGTCTATGAAGCATTGATTGATCGCTGAAATAGGTTCAGTTATCATTGGTTCGGTCACACTCAGATTGAGTTGAGCTTAACACGTCCTTGAATAATTTAGGAGATTCAATAGTCAAATATACTACCTAACCTACCCATTATACCCGTGCATATACAATGTAAAAGACTTGAGCCACAGCTGTGTCAGGAGCAGCATTGACTGATGAATCGATACGGCTCTGCTGCCCACAGCAGTGAACATTGCCAAAACTTTCTACTTGCGTCACATAACTCGTCTTGAGACTACAAAAATATTCACCAGACTTAAAACACCATTGTGGTTATGCACCTATCTACTTAAAAACGCGCACACGAAAATGATTATTGGACTGGTAGTATAAAAAAAAACAAAACGGAACCGAATGTTTTATAGCTAGGGGAGATAACTACCTACTATTCGTGGATATTGATTCAAGATTTGAATGAAGGTGTCCGTAAAAAAAAATCCGACAGGCACCAACATCTATCTGCAGTGGGAGGATTTATTTTCATATCCGGTGCGTTCTATATCGCGGTACCTAATATAGGAATTTCAGATATGCACATTCAGACGCCAGTATTTTTTCGCAATCTGAACAAGACTAAATTCTATTGCAATAGTTTATATTTGGTTGTGGTCCTCCGTGGCCTATCTTCCATGCAAGATGACTTATCTCACATCATTGTTGGAATGCATGATCTTCTTTCACGTTTGTATGGAGAATTGAGCGGGAAGGCCCACTCCAATGCATGCGTCACAATATACATTGTCTGTATCATTCATACCATCGCTATTACTCCGGTATTTCTAACCAGGACGGCAAGAAATACCGGAGTAATAGCGATGGTATGAATGTTTATTAGCAAGGCAGTGTAGGTATTATAAATGCAGCATTTATAGCTGTTGTCTATGATCGCGGCGCGGCGGAACTGCGTGAATACGTGACCATAGACACGAGGCGCTTTTCTCGCGCGGCGCAGACCGGAAATCCTTGGCTTACTTTTCGGTAAATTATCTAGAACTCGAAGGTTTCTCAGACGATTACCATTATTACAATATTTGCGCTCAAAGTGCAGCATTAGGCAATTAATTGCATATTGCTATTTGTCATTTCATCATTACCATATTGCGAAACTCAGAAACCCGAAACTTCGGAAGTCCGACCGAACTTTCGCAACTAACACAAACGAGTCATCATTGATTAATCATATATTTTAGTTGCCAGTAAGATGTAGTAGCGATTTACGCCCGTTTCCACAACTTCTAGCTACGTGCCATGTAACCGAAAGTTACTTATCGGATTTCAGGTAATTGGAGGTGGTGAAAAATGGGGTTAGACTGGTATCGTGAGGGTTCTGTTTTATTTTAAAACCTTTACGGTTCGCTATTGCTCTCGTCAACGTTCAGGTCCGTAATTTCTCCAGAAATGCTGCAAATGGCAATAATCGAGTATGCTGCAAATCTTCTAATAGGTTATAGCCTGGTGGTATGAAGTAAAAGTGTTTCCTTCCCCCGCTAACGTCTAAAGTAACTGACAGTAACATTTTGAAAGTTCATAGATAGGTACCTAACCTACCTAACCATTTCTCAAGGGCAAGAAACAATGTTGGTGATCTCACTGTTTTTTTACCCAAATTCAACAATGGCAATACACTTTTATCTCACTGTTATCATGTTATTGGGTTTTGTTGACACATTTGACCTGAAATGAGATAACCTACGTTTAATTTGATTACGAACATATAATGCCTTTGGGTGTTCGTATTTTCAATAAAATGTTGATATCAATGCATTCCCATGCGAAATTAAACCGAACCTACCTGGAAAATAAAAGGGAGTTAAAATGAATACCAATTATAGAAGTGAACAACGTCATGGCTATTAACTTATTCTGTGCCAATTATAAAAATGTTCGTGCCTACAGACATCTGCATAGCCTAAAATGTATAGGGACATCTGTCTCATTGTCTGATCAAAACCTCTAATACATACAATATCCAGTGCATCCAATATCTTAAAAGCCACAAAGGTAGGTCTGATCACAGCACAAGGAAAAGATCCGAAAACATCAAATTTCACATTCTATCAAAATAAAACAAAAGCGCCAATTTCCAGACGTAGTTTTACGAAAATTGTCACTTTTCTGATACCAAAAAACTCACGGAATTCCCAGAGCAAATAGTACGGAACTCGCTTTTTTTTAAATCATAATTCCAAAGAGTTTTTTTTTCCATTTATATCTCCATTTGAGTGCGGTGACCCGACTAGACCGTCTTGGTGTATTTCTAGGTGTATTACAGTACAAATCAATGGTGTATTGCGAAGTTTTAGCGCATCACAAAACCTAGCTCAGTTTCGCTATTTGTACCACATTTATTTTGTAGAATACGATTCTACAACTTTAAAGAACATAGGTATTGTAGATTCTACAAATAACTTTATCGTGTAGAACGATTCGAGAGAACACGCCACACGCAACACACCCGTTTTCTCCGTTCAATTGATAAATGGGCGGTGGGGTCGCAAACCGCGATAGCCTCTTCATTCGTTACACAAAACTGCCCGGGATCGCCACAGATAACAGTCACTGGGCACTGATAGCATGTGACGACATCCAATAATTTATTTATGTAGACCAGTTATGCAATGAGATTCATGGCCATGACACATTCAAACATGTCATTCAATGTTAGATAATAAATTTAATAAATATTTCTAATTTTAAATAATATTTTAATTCCTCACTGAAGTGTACATCTCCGTCGTTACACTGAAAAGAGAAAATAATGACTTAGTTCCTTTCACTCCAAGGTCGACGCACGGAAATAGATCTCGACTGTGTCTTCCCTTCCTACGTCAATGCTATTTTCGGTGAGGGAATATGAAAATACTTGACCGATGTATAGGTATATTGTTCGTGGTTCATAGTTTTAAATATAATATACCTACTTATAATTAATATTTTAATTGTAAGTTCAAATAAAACTCATTTGGGGTAGGTGTTTTAATGTTTCATTGATGGTGTAGAGCATTTTTGTAAATGCCTGTACACAAAATGTATGGGGAAAACCAATTATTTTTAAGTCGTACGTACAACAAAAGGAATACCTTACCACCGTTAACACCGAATATAAGTTCGCTAAATTGGTAGGTATTCAATGCAATAATAATGATAATGTATACTTGTGGCTTTTTGTCAGAAATTACCTATTCAAATTATGAAATGGCAAACCTATACAACTGGGACAGGTTCTGGATGGAATGTTTTCCCGTCTCGATTAATAAATAAATAATCTTGAATTTTATACAAGTAGGCACCTGCAGTTAAGACCACGGTGCAAAATTTAGAGCAGTGGATACTATATTCTGCGGGGACGCATCATAAAGTCCAAAAAGCACCATATCCAAAACCCATACCGGCCAAAACACTTATGGATACGAATATTTTCAATGAGGTTAGGTTAGATTATAAGCATTGTATAATACACACGAAAAATACATACTTTTGGATGTTCTGGGTTTTGGACCTTATGCTTTTTGGACTTTATCAAGACGACCCTATTCTGCTAGGTGCCCAAGCAACTATCTATTTTTCTCTGCTTACAAAAGCTTTTGTTATTACCAAAGCGTTGCAGATATAACACATAATTACAATGCATGCAATTACCCAATGTCTATTTCATTTGTTCATTACACACCCTATCGCGGTTGTCCGGCATGATAACAACCTTGGATCACATTATGATATCATAATTTCGATTAGAATGTCTGGTTGCCAGCCGGACTCTGCTATACATCACAATCTTGGCTAAATCCTGTTAGCAAATTACTCGCCGATAAATCTGTTTTGACGGTATCACCGATCCGTCGCATTGTTTGACGTAAGCAGATTGTATTTCAAACCAAATTTCGGGTAACTTTAGACGTGCTCGCGACTTGGATTTCTGCTCATAATGTAGCATTTCCGAAAGGTGAATTTGATTCACAGATTCATCTGTGTCACTACTCGTGCACTACGTACATATTCAGTACATTTCAATAATACCCTATTTTTTTTCGATATATTTACCCTAAGTACCTTGATCACGTACGCAGCTTGCATTTCCGTGCCTATTTGGGCAAGTGCATTCATGCCATGGATACGCCATGCACCTATACGTGTTACGTAAGTAAAACGTTTTGGACCAACTTACACATACCTATAGTTATATTTTAATTAAGTTATTTCTAGAATTTATTTTTCATTTTGGGTGCCGCCATCTTGGTCATCATTTACACTGATTCTAAATCGCGCAGAAGTTAGGGTACATATGTATTTGATTTTTATTTCGTTGAATTCCCTAAAGTCGCGATCTAGGTCGCGATTGGTTTTTTTGCTATGAATAAATTGCGGAATTATTATAATTATTGCGGAACCCTAAAATGTACTATACATAGTTACACACCCATGCGGTTATACATAGTCACACAGCCAGGGATGCCCGTGCCTCAGCAATAAATAGTTAGCCGTGGGCCATTCTTATTCAGTATGACGACGATGCCGGGTTTTTAGACACTTTACGTTTAGTATTGGCTGTGAACCAACCAGCATAATATGCTGACATACGAAATCATTTTACCGCAGCATGGATACAGCCGAAAGGGGGCGAAAGATATGTGAAGAAATAGCGTGCACGTGGGCAGCGCATGATTGCGAGTTTTTAACCAAGCTTCCTGGATGATGGCCAGCATTTTAGTAAATCTTAAATTTGAATAAGACTCGCCTCGATTTAAATTATTGCCTTGCATCCTTGGCTAGCGTCGCGCTCGTCGGCGTCAGCCTTGGATGACCTTAGCAGTCGGCGCGCGGGAAAATGCGGCACAGAGTGAAAAAACCCGGCACATGAGAGTCTGACTCGCGCACTGCGGCTCTACTCGGAGAAGCGACCACGAGAAGTTCTCGTTTTCGAAGCTGTCAAACTCTATATATAAAAAAGTAGGCGTCTTTTTTTCTACATAGTTTTGACAGAAGTAAGAGCTTCTCCGAGTAGACCCGCTGTGTGTTCAGCACAAAATGCATGTAGAACTCGATGTAGACATGTCGTCCATCAAGGGTTTGCGTTTTTGTGATAGGTTACCTAAATACAAATTTATGATTTTCGGATTTTTCCTTTAATTGTGCTCGAGACCTTTCTTCAAATGACAGACAGACAGACAGACGGACAAGAAAGTGATCTTATACAGATTTCTTTTTTTAAAACTTTAAAACTTTAGAACTTGAAAAAATGGCTCTGGAGAAATTTGGTATAAATGGTTGATTTATTATAGGAGATGTATAATGACTGACTCAACCATGGCCTACTACATAATTCGCGAAACGAACCATCTTCCCCACTCTGCAACCAGAGCAAACGTGTAAGCACAGAGTAAGTTGATAGTTTTAGCATATTATATGTTCTATCCTACGGAAAGAGTTCGGAGAATTCGCTGCGTTCCTCTTTCTACGATCCTACGTTGATTTTTGGTTTTCCTAAATCCACAGATTTGTGACCATAGAAGAGCAAGCTTTGAAAAGGCAGTCTTATTGTTATCTAAATGTATTTTAAAATTGGAGCACGTGTTTGAATCGACGGTATGGACGGTCGTCGCCACACATTTATGAACCTGTGGCACCAACAATGTAACTAACACACGCGCCGCGCCGCCTATTCTGCCTACACGCGGCAGATAGGTTTGTTTATTCCGATAAAATGTCTGAAACGCAGTTCTCTGACCTCGTTTTGTTGTATTTCTGTGGTTACACTTTTGCTTAGAGTGCGACAACCCGTTTCGCATGTTTGCAATAAACGTTGGACATTTTTAGGTTGGCTTGTAGAAAGTGATTTTCTTGCGAGTCAAAATTAGCCGTTGACGAAATTGGATTCAGTTGAAACTTATTTTCACTCATTAAAAATGGTACATAATTTGTTCTCGAAGCGTTTAGCGAAAAATGCTTGCAAACGAATACTTACTTATTATCGAATGGGATATAAAATCACATAACAAAGTAACCTATGCATTTACTTTAGCCCGTCGTCGGACAAAACCTCTTGCTTGGCAAAATTCGAAAGCAAACGGGCCAAGCATATTCATGGTTGGCTGTCAAAAAATTTCGACTCGGTAGGTACTGTAAAGTCAGAGATAATCCACTTTTTAAATTTCGCTCGCGAACTCAGATTATGACAGTATGCTATTATATCAGGGTTGGCACAAATATTGACCAAGCACCGCAGCCGCGGGACAATACTGCCGAGACGATAACAAAAGGATGAAGTCATCGCGACAGAATACAGCAGATTGTGGAGGCGGATCGATAAAACCATGATACCTACCACAGAAATCGGAATATACCTACATATGTTTTTCTTAGATCAGAGACCCTAGCCCAGCTGTCACTTAAGGTGGCCCAACCCGGCGGGCCTAACTTATTCGCGGGCACGGTACAAAACCGTGCTGTTGCGCTCTGGGATGAGGCTCCGTGATGAGGAAGATGCAACATGTCCACAAAAAAGACAATATGCATAGTGTATGATTTGGTAAGATTTACGAAAATTTTAATTTCAAAACTACTTATAGCTAAAAGTAAACCACGACCGCTGTAGTCAAAAATCTAACAAAAACCAAATAGATCATAAATCTTGATTAAATAAGCTATGTCTGATGACTAATCTTTTTACGATGTTCTTACTTTATCATTGCGTAATCCACCTTCAAAGTATAAAACGCGCGAAAAATTCGAACTTTCGGACCTTATAACTTAGAAACCAAACACAATTTTACAATGCCAATGGTCATCAGACATCTAGTTCAATAAAATAAAGCTATTTTGAGGAAAATTTTGGATCTCTGACAAGAAATATGGGCGTGATCTTCTTTCCCTTTTTGTATGGGGAGATGAGCGGGTTGGGCCACCTTAAGTTGTCTTTTACGGAAAGCCGATCGACTGGCGTATGCAAATGTATGGAGAAATTGAAGAGCGCGCGCAGTGGGCGTTAAGGCGCTAGGACTAGCCAACTACTCGCGCCATACAAATGCACTTTTTAACAAATGTAATAATATGTAGTGAAACGCTTCAGCAAATCCAAATAGAACTCCAGACTGATAATGGATTGTTAATATTTTTTTATTCCATCATTTATTTAAATAATAATACAAATAAAAAAGTTGATTTTTCTCATTAGAAATCTGAAAGTAATTCGATTTCTAGATATAAGCAAAAACAGCATATATGCATAAACAAAAAATTCCATTTGCTTTTAGATTTCTACATTTAGTCAAAAAAGTTCGGAAATGGACACCGTTTCCGCAATGTATTTTGTATAGAAAAAGGAAACATACATTAACGAAAATAATTCGATTCCTAGACAAGGAATCATATATTGTAAGAATGACACTTATAATCGTCAGACTTAGTTAGTTAACTTGGGGTGCCTCGTCTAACTTTGCGATTTGGCTAGTACCAGGCCCTTAATATGTTTTAATAAAAAAATATTAACAATCCATTATCAGTCTGGAGTTCTATTTGGATTTGCTGAAGCGTTTCACTACATATTATTACATTTGTTAAAAAGTGCATTTGTATGGCGCGAGTAGTTGGCTAGTCCTAGCGCCTTAAGGCATAGATGGTTAGGACTGTTTTTATTACTTTCATGAATTGTCCGGCATCTGTCCGTCCGCTTATAACTTTAGATTTTGATGCAGTTTGTATCTTTACTTAACATTTCTTATCAAACTTGTAAACTACATGCAAACTTGTAAACTCAACTGTGAGAATATGTAGCTGGCGTTTACTTTTATTATTTCCTTAATTCAATTTATACATGAATGCACTGTTGTTTTTCCGAATAAATTAAATTAAATGAAAATAAATTAAAATAGAGGAAACATTTCGTTTAAAAAAATATTAACAAAGGACCCATTTCATTATGAATATGAAAAATAAAAGTTACGGATTTTATTAATGTTCGAGTGTAGATTTTTTCTAAGATAATACATTATGTTTTGAAGCTACTTCACATCACTCGCATATGTATGTCAGCTTATTGGGAGTTTTATACATTGGTAGTATGTAACATATTAGGCAATTTTACTAACAAATACTAAAAACAACAATATATTATTTGTAACTACACAATAATAATCTGAACTAAAGTCGCCTTCAAAAAGTCCAATAAGCCCAAGATACAATAAGCTCAAAATCCAATAAGCAGAAAATCTACAACACAGAAAATCGATTAGTATGTATTTTTCGTGTGTATTATAAAAAGAATAAAATCTAACCTAACCTAATTGAAAGGTTCCGTATTCCTAAGAGTTTTGGATGCTACAGGTTTGGATTTTGTGCTTTCTGGACTTTTTGATGGTTCTGTAAGTAGATTCCATTGTAAAGTAAACGGTTTGTTTGTGCTGAATTGAGTAAATGAGTTGACGGCCGATGCGCAATTTAAACACATGCGTAGTGTTATTAAACGATGTGTATTGTTATTAATAGGCCCACATTTGCACGTATTAGAGATAATACTATACGGAAAACCTGTTGGTTTTAACAGTCATATTGTGAGAACTCGATAAACACTTGCGGCACAACTAAATATAAACAGAAATGTTGCATGCAGGAATAATATATTTCGACTTATTTTGAATTTGATTATAGCTATCCGGTCGAGTAAGATCGTTATATCATTATGTGTACCTGCAAGAAAACTAAACTAGGGCAGAATTGTAGACAGTTAGCGTCTTAAATTCTTTTCAGCCTTTATCCGAAGTCACTCCGACCTCTTTATGTTATCTATTTGATAGTTTATACAAAGAAATTGCAACGGTTATACTTGCACATATACGGCACATACGTTCCTTGAAGATTTGTTCATTTTTACAAAAATGACAGTTATTATTTCATCCGGATGATCTCAGAAGAGAAACCAAGCTGGAAGTTCGATGCTTTATCATCTGTACGAGCAACCACTGTCACTTTCCAAAGTAGCTTTCCTCAGCCCCGTACCTCTGCATCGACACCCGCCACTGCCATAGGGTTTCATCATGGAAATCGGCTTCTTCAGAGCCTTATGAAAGCAATAATCACACTTTTTTATGTAAATTGGACATGGATGGCTAATACTCACATCCACCGTCGTGATATAAGCCCAACACACGGCATTTCCGAACTATTTAGGCGCCATACCAGAACCTTCCCTAAATGAGCACGGCCATGTTGGGCTAAATAGAAAACTCGGACAATTTTTCATTGCCGTTTCGACCATCTTTCGGTCCAATTTGATGGTACCAACCCGTGCTGGTTTAACCCTGTCAGCGAGAAGGGAATGGTCATGCAGTTTTACATGAATTCAGAACTATGGAACAGTTCCCATTGACAGTTATTTGAAGCACTAAATATTTAGTAGATTTATATAAAATGAACAATAAAAGAAAACTTAAAAAAGTGACATCTCAAGAGTCTCGAATATTTTGCCTGTGCGCTGAAAACAATTTAATTAAAAAAATGCCCTTAGGGCGATAAACCACTTTGAGCCATGAGTGTACTTGGTCCAAAGATCACTGGCCCTTGCTAATGGCTGTGCTCACCCATTATACGCTTCAAGATGACCAGTTTAGATGTCTTAACCACTTAACACCAAGGAAAGACGAGTCGTTTTGAAATATCCACCATAATTGATTATGCGGACTTTGTTGAATGTCAATTAGTGGTCGCTTCTTGTCTGGTGGAGCCTTTTTTAGGGTTCCGTACCCAGGGGTGAAAATGGAACCCTATTACTAAGCCTCCGCTGTCCGTCCGTCCGTCCGTCTGTCACAGGGCTCTTTTTTTTTGCCGCTATAACATAAAAGGTAAAAATAATAAAAAATATTTTTATTTAATATAAAAATAAAAAATAAAAATAATAAAACATGATTTTTGGTGTTAAATCTTGTTTGAGATCTAAATACTGAGCACACCGAATACTAATAGTATAAATCCAGGTACATAATTAGATTTATTTATTGTTTTTCTTACTAACTCTCATAACATCTAACGTCTGAAGTATTTCTGTCTGTCTGTCCGCTTACAGCTTGAGAACCATTTACTCGATTTGTATGCGGTATGTATCGTACTCCAATCAGTTTGAGGCAAGCACGTTGATTTTGGCTTGAGTCAAGCATCGTTGATCGTTTACAATGTATGCTTTATGCTCGAGTCAAGCATGCTACGTGCGAGTCGCCTTCATAAGGTCCAAAGCTCAGAACATCCAAAAGTATGTATTTTTGGTGTGTATTATGAAATGCATATAATCTAACCTAACCTAATTGAAAATATCCGTTTTCACAAGTGTTTTGGACGATATGGGTTTTGGACCTTATGCTTTTTGGACTTTATGAGGGGGCTAGGTGCTTGACACGCTCTCGGTGCGAAGTTACATTGTTTGCTTGTCAAGCAACTACATAAGAAGTAAATTAAAAAACAATACATTTTTACAAATACGCGTAAAATACTCGATTAATTTCTAACAAATACGCGAAAAATACTCGCTTATGGTGGCTCGCTTTAGTCATGCATCCGTTATTTTATCATAGCAGACGATACATTTTTCGAAGCCCACCAATTATTAATCTTTCTTGTGTAATATGAAAATACGTGACGTTACCAGTATCTGCACCTGTAATAAATTTTGTATACATAGGTATTTAGATTTTCCTGAAATCATACCCGATTGAGATGCTATTTTCGGTCGCGGTGCACCCGCTAATTACGCGCTAAAGCTGCTAATGTCTGACACTTGGTCTGACATTTAGTCGCCGACGGATCCATAACCACACGACTATATGTACCTAAGTTTTTTCGCGCCCCAGGGGTGTCACCATTGTAAATTAGCGGACCAGCGGCCTTATTGCCAAACAGCGATAGTCGCTGCCAGCGTCAGTGTCGCTGCTAACGAGCCATCGCATACAAGGTGTTTCGGCTACCATCGACTTACCGATACCGACGACATAGACTATGTCGATGGCGGCTACGGATAAAAATTAATTGCGGTTGCCTATCTTTTATCCGCAGTAACGGTAGCCGCAAAATTTGGTATGCGATGTCTCGTTAGCAGCGACACTGACGCTGGCAGCGACAGTCGCTGTTCGGTAATAAGGCCGCTGGTATGCGTGAGTAGGGAATGCAATCCCGACTCGAGATTGCAAATTCGAGATCCCGCGGGATTAGAAATATCAATCCCGCGAGATCCCGGAATTTTCGGGATCCCGTCTAGTTTTAAAAAAATGTTAAATTCGGATGACTTAAAAGCTAATAACTGCTTGTTTGTGATAGTGAGGTTAACTCAAATAACATATTACTCGAAAGAAAATAAAAACCTTTATTATTTAATCTTACCAACTAAATAATTATCAGGTTTTAAGGAGTTGAACATAAGTAATTTAGGTAATCAAAACAATAAGCATATTTCAAGGGAATTAGGAAGTAGTTACCTACGAGTGATTTTGAAAATGAAAAAATAATCACTACAACTGCACAACTAAAACAATGACGAACGTAAACAAACAAATGACTGCCTCTCCGCGCGCATATTCTTCTCACTTACTCGACACAGTTCTATATTATCTGTCCCACTCGTCACCTGTCGCTAATATTCAAAATAGTTTTCTAATGCTGTTTGGCGTTCCTGCCGCTCGCGGCCGTTAGGCAGCGCCCCGCTTGCGCCCCGAGTGGACGTGTGTAGCGTCGCTGACCACTGCCGCCCAATCCCGTCAATCTCGAACGGGATCTCGTCATATGATGCGTCGGGATTGATCCCGAAAAATTACACGAGATCTCGCGAGATCGGGATCCCGCGGGATCGGGATTGCATTCCCTACGCGTGAGTGAATAATCTGACATTTGTTTGCATTTCGTACCATGCCAACTGGTTAATTTCACTTCACTTACCCCTGTTTTTACCACCTCCAGCTACTTCAAATTCGATAGTTAACTTTCTGTTACATTGCTTATTTATATGGTGTAATCGGAAGATAACATAGGGACTTTTGTAGCTGGAGGTGGTGGAACCGGGCGTTAGGCGAATAAAATGTCCTACGAAATGCAACAAAACGTCGGAGTTGTCAGTCTGAGTTCTCACCTAAATTGTCAAACTCAATACAAGTTTTTACTAGATATTCTGTGGTTTTACTTCTTCAAGCTGTCAAAGTCAAACTCGGACATCCGATTTGTATGAAAACGCGGAGTCGACGTAAACGGCAACGTCGACGTATTTGAGGCAACATTGAGTAAGCTGTCAAATCAAACTCGGACGCGCAAATGTTAGTTCGCTTAACGCCCACAGCGCGCGCTCTTCAATTTCTCCATACATTTGAAAACGCCAGTCGATGGGTTTGCCGTAAACGCCAATTTAGGGTACAACTGGGACTTCGGGTAAAGATTAGTGACTAAATGTCACTCCCTTGCCCGTTCACTCGGCGAGTTTATTCACCGTGGTAATCCCGCTGAACACTATCGCGTACACGGCAGAACTCCGTAACGAATGGGTACACCAAATGTAAATACGTTATCGCGGAACGCCGCCTCGCCTAGTCAATATGGCTGTGCAAATATGCGGTTTTATTTAGCTGCGTGCACCTGAAAACAGCGTGCCAACCGTTCCCCGCGCCGCGCCGTTCGCGTGATCCGTGTGACCTTGGTCGTCCTGTTTGTCATTGTCCTTCTTTTTGCACGCGGATTAGTATCAGCGGGCTTGCTCATGGCACGAACACGAGAAGTTCTCGCTCTCATCCAGGTACACATTTTTACTATTATTTCCCATACAAAATTGCAAAACCCTTTTTATGTTTATTTTTCGCCTCAAAAGGTACCCTTATGTCCTTCCCGAAGGTCCAGACTCTATACCAAATATCATCAAAAAAGAAAAAATATAGGTATATATTTTTACTATGTAGAGAATAACAGCTATTCGTGTGAGAACTTCTCGTGTCATTCTATAGAAAGACAAAATGTAGTGAACACATTTTATATTTAGAGAATGACAACTATTCGTGTAAGAACCTTCTCGTATCATTCTCCACATTATGTAGGTACATCATTCAAAGTAAAAAAAGCATAAGATATCCGTAGCATCCAAAACTATTATTATTACGAAATATTTTAATTAGGAAAGGTAAAGTAAGGATGGGTTGGGTTAGGTTAGGTTAGATTTTGTGCTTTTTATAATACACACGAAAGGGAGACCTAATTTTGGATGTTCTGAGTTTTGGATCCTGTGCTTTTTCGACTTTATGAAGGAGACCCTAGACTAGATAATGACACCTGCTCGTGTGAGAACGTCTCGTGTTCGTTCCATGAGTACAAGCGCTGAAGCTTTTTATGTTTTCTTGTTATAATCACATTTCGTCTTCCGTAGAATATAAAGCGGCTGTAATAACGTGGTTCACCTTTTGACTCTGGCGTGCTCAAAATAGATGTCTAATTTTTTTTAAACTTGTGCAAATATTGTTTTCGTAGCACGAATTCTATTGTTTAGTGCTAGCTAGACATACTTGATTTAGAACGAGCAATGTGATGTGCGACGACCTCCCATTGTCCAAAAAGGGGAAATAATTTTAGAAATAGATGTTTTAAACGTGGCGATTATATTATACTATCTGATCTTATTGTAATGTCAGTGGACATGGTTGTGTAATGTCTCTGTCTCTGAGGTCGCATGAGCGACCTCACCTTGGAAATGTCAAAACTGTCAAAGTTTTTTTTTTAGTTTTTAGATGCAACATGTCCATGATGCAGTTAGAAAAAACCGGCCAAGTGCGAGTCGGACTCGCACACGAAGGGTTCCTTACCATCGTACAAGATTTAACACAAAAAAATAAAGTTTTTTGTATGGGGCCCCCTTTAATTTTTATATTTTTTTTATTTTCCTTATTATTTGTTGTTATAGCGGCAAAATTAATACAGACTGTGTGAAAATTTCAGCTGCCTACCTATTACGGTTGATGAGATGCAGCCCTGTGACAGACGTACGGACGGACGGACGGACGGACAACGGAGGCTTAGTAATAGGGTTCCGTTTTCACCCTTTGGGTACGGAAACCTTTTTTTTAGTTTTTTTAAGTTTTTTTTAAGTTTTCTTCCCCATTCAACTCCTGCTACTGACTGTTACTGCTTCCACCATCGTCCATTCAATGCGATGTAACCAGCGGATTTACGTGGAATCGGCTTTACCTGGAACTCACGGGAAGAAACGTGGTGATTGAATACATAATTCGGTACATCGATCCACACAAACGTGTGTTCAGGGTTAAAGAACTCAACCGAAATTCTTTCCAAGAACTCAATCGGTGCATAATGTTTTCTTATCATCATGACCGGGACTGTGCTGAGCACAGCTACAATCTTAAATTGGTTCACCCGTTGCGGTAGGTCGAGTATCGAAACATTGGTCTCGCTTGTGGCTTCGTAGAAAGAATCTCCATGCTCCGTGGATCTAATACCTATGTAGGTTGATTTGATGACACACTTATGTATGGTAGTCGGATATGTAATAATACAATATGGGTGCCATTTCTCGCTCCCGATACGTGCCAGGGTGCCCAGATCTGTTGTGAACCTCGGTTTCCCTAATAATGTTTTGAGGCACACATGGCGAGTCTACAGATACAAAAACCGTCCAAGTGCGAGTCGGACTCGCACACGAAGGGTTGCGTACCATCAAGGGCGTCGCCAGCCGATGGCGCAGGGGGGGGGGGGGGGGCAAGTTGACTTTACCTACTACAATTCATACTTTTCTCATTCTCATTGGTGAATTCATTCTAGTTTCGACGTACGGGAATGATTGTTCAAGGCTTGAACTTCAAGCAAATCAACTCAAAGACTTAGGACTTTGGTTGCATTATATTTGGCAACTTTTTTTGAATCTCTAGGGGGGGGCAGCTGCCCCCCCCCTGCCCCCCCCCCCCCCTTGGCGATGCCCTTGCGTATTACCATCGTACATGATTTGACACCACAAAATAGGTTTTTAGTATGGGGCTATAGGCCCAGCGTTGGCACCCTTTTTGTACGGAACCCTAAAAAGGAAGACTGCGATCTAGCGCGCCTAACTATGAGAACAGCAGCTGTCTCCAGCTTTCTCTTCTGTGGGCGAGCCCATTGCTGTGACATCAAGCCACCACTAAAGTGGTAGGTTTCTACGCTATGTTTTTTTTTCTATCGTAAATCATTCGTGTTACATTTGACCATGCAATGTCACTTTTTTATGTGGACATGGATAGAGTTATGACATAAGACCAACACACCGAATTCCAGGAGTAATTAGGCGCCATGCCAGGACCCCACGGCTACGTTGAACTGGATTGAAAACGCGGACAATTTTTTATTGCCGATTCGACCATCTTTTCGTCCGGTGCAACCAAAGGGAAGGGAACCTACAGTTTTACATAGACTCTGAACCATGTCCGTATTATTTCACTTCACATCCATGCTTCACATGCTTTAAATCTATCTACGTTGCTCCTGCATGGCATTCAGCAGCAATAGTACAGTGGAGTTGAAGTGTCGAGCCCCAGGGTCGAACCGGTTTCTTTGTGCGGAAATCGGCGGCCGAATCAAGAGTAAATTTAGCTTTTGCGAAGTGAGCGGTCCGCCATTTGTTAGTCAAACGAGTTTTGTTGGTGAGTTTTTGCACGTTCAGAAATCCGGCGGTACAAAGTCCATTGATGCTCGCACTGGGGTGAAGGCCGGAGAGCTGCCACACCACAGACTTGTGGCAAAAGATATCTTACTACCTATTATCATAATTTAATATAATAAAACCGAAGAGTTTGTTGTTTTTGTTTGAACGCGCTGTAACAACAGAAAAAAAACTTTTTGCATTTCATAGATCAATTCTTGAGGAAAGCCATTTAACATCACGCTTCGACCTTTAGGAACCGAGCATATAGAAAACAGTCAGAAGTTATACCGTGGGCGGGTAATTATTGTCCAAAACGAAATTGATCCGACCGGAGCCGCGACCCTCAGCTATAGTTCAAAACTTAGCTTGATCGCTGTGACAGCTGTCATCAAATCCCGCCCATGAAGTTCTGAATTTTTAACGGTATTTATGACCTGTGGCAACGTCGTACTTTATGGGATATTCAACATCGTTCTAGCCGCAGATTGTAGTCCTAGTCCTAATCGTGTTACTTTGACAGCTGTTGCAGCGATTGTATTGGACTAAATCAAGATATCACGAGGAGCGCGAACCGAAACAAAAGACACTGACGCGCACTACCTGCCGGGCGCGCTACCTGTCCCCTCCCCCGCACGCCTTTCACAATTATCTGCCTCGCCTACGACCGATACCCACGAAAAGCCCTATGATATTATTATGACTGCTTGCACCGAGATATAGATTGCCTTACTCACACATTATGTCCCGAAATATGTTCATTTGTATTATGTTGTAAATATACGATACTTAGATAATGTGTGTTTAGGACTGTAAGATAAATAACGTGTACAGCTCAGTTAAGTAACCTCAGGCGAGGCCACGATATGTTTTTTGATAATTGTGTTAGCTATAAGTCCTTTTAGAATAATATTGTAAATAAAGTATATGAGTCTTGTTGTAAATAAATGTATATACGTGCCGCATGACTCCACGAACAATATTATAATATTTTAGAAGCTATATGGTCTTAGTGTTTTATAACCTATGTAAAGCCACACGGAAGAAATATATGTTTTTGTTATTTTTGAGAATATATCATATACGAGATATTATGTAAATTTACGAAAAGTCCATTTTAAAATAAAAGCAGCGGACGCGCTCTGCGCGCCGCGGACGAATTTAGCACAACGACGCGCGCGCCCTCTTGGCGGCCGAACGAGGCAACTCGAAAAATGTACCATGTAAAATATCTTTGAAAGCAAGAAATTGTATTAAATCTTAAAGTTACGAATTTATTTGTACATGTATGGAAAGAGCGAAAAAAGTACCTATCGAATGATGTACCCAACACGAATGTCTAGCATGTGTACCACGAATGGGGTTGAGGCAAAGTTATATTTATGCAAGAAATTGTAATGGGAGACAACAATATCGAGCCTATTTTACGAGTCTCCACAAAAGGCCAACATACCTTATACTATTTGGATAGATCTCAGCGAGATCTATCCGCACATATGTTTAGATTTTAAGTCCAACATGTACAACCAAAGATATAAGGCTAGAGCAGTACATTTTGTAAAACGAAATGGGAATCAAAGTACGGAGAGGCTCTAGTGGCCGTCTATTTTATTACTTTTCAAGGTAGTTAAGGAAATTAAATTTCAATATACGTTACGTTCGCTACAACATTACGGTGTTTTATTCTGATCGAAATACTACGCTTCGGTTCCGGCACCACGACCCCTGACCTACGAGATCTCCGGATCGACATCGAGTCCTGCAGGGAGGCACCCCGTCGGCTGGAACTGGAGGTAGCGGACGTCGCTACGATCGAGCTATCGGAGACCCTGTACCCCGCCGCCTCCGCCCGCCGTCCACGTACTACAGTCCACTGAGCTTCGGAGGGTGGCGGATACATCTGGTCCACTTCGAGCCGGATCCAGTCCCTGCGACCTGGATCACAACAACATCATGCCGATCACGAGAAGCCGGAAGAACGCGGAACGACCTGCGGCTGCAACAAGAACTCCGTCGGAACAAGCCACGACCGCGGCCATCTCCACGACGCCAGAGGCCGCGACCAACCCCGCGCCGCCGACGGAGCACCCCACGACGTCTGGCCCCCCTGCGCCACCCGAGGGAGGGACCGACTCACCGAAGCAGCCGTCCGGGACGCCGCCGACAGAACGAGCCGAGAGGACCGCCACGCCTTCCACACGTCCACGTGCCACCGCGACGGAGACCAACACGTGGTCTCATGGCACCACGACGGCGGACACGCACGACACCGTGCGACCACGACCAGACAACGGACCTCCGGCACCGGCACGCAGCGGACGAGCGGCATCTACGACCAGCACGGCCAGATCCAGACAGCGACGTCAGGCCGAGATGGAGCTGGCCAAGCGGAAGCTGGAAGAAGCCCAAGCAGCGACGCAGCTAGCCCAGGCGCGGCTAATCTGCCTAGAAGAAGAATCATCGTGCGGCGGCGACGACCTCGACGAGCCGAACCGGGAGGAGCTGACCCGCAAATGGCTGCAGCAACAAGAGGACGCGAGACTGCTGCCAGCCGAACGAGCCCCGCACGTGAACGAGCTTGTGTGCAAAGTGACAGTACCTGTGCCCGAAGTGACGATACCTGTGCGCGAAGTGACTGCTCCTGCCCACCGAGTGACCGACCCAGTGCCTGCGAGGGAGCGAGCCTGGAACGCCGACGCCGCAGCCACCGCATCGCCGGCCACCGCGGACCATGTGAGTAAGGCTATTTTATATCTTGGTGCAAAGCAGTCACTTAACGATCTCCCTAATTTTGATGGTTCCATTGGGCAATGGTATATTTATGCGGACACGTTAAATTCACTTTTAAATAATAAAAGCTTGTCCGATCGCGATGTTTTTGCAAAAGTTCAAAAGTCACTGCAAGGAGAGGCGCGCCGTACGGTTTCAGTACTTTTGAATCACCCGTCAAATCTGAAAAGAATTTTTAACCGGCTAGAAGATAAATACGGGTCCCCTTCTATTGTTGTGTCTCAAATGTTAACTTCGATAAAATCATTTCCGAGAATTCGCGACTCAACAAGCCGAGAAAGTTTGTGTGATTTGGCTACACTTATTGGAGGTCTCATGTCTGTTGTGTATTCGGACTCCGTGTCTTATTTTAATAATTCCGACCGCGCAGCAAACTACCGAGCTCGCGTTGAAGATACCGATTTGCTTAATAGTATCGAAGATAAGTTACCGGAGCATCTACGTCATATGTGGTGGCTTCACGCGCAGAACGATCAGTCGAAACAACCTCCAATTTGTATATTTGAGCGATGGTTAGACCAAATCGCACACAACATCCCGAGACGTTTTGATTTAGCAACACCCGCAGTAGCGTCAAGTGGCGCGCCTCAGCCAATCAGGGAGCCGCGCAACCTCCCACGCGCTACGTACGCCCGACCCCCACTCCCGCCGCATCCACGAGTGTTCGCTGCTACCGCGAGCGAGAATTTTAAAAGCAGCGACGCTAAATTTGTAAGAAAATGCGAGTTGTGCGAGCAAGACGGACATGAATATAATTATTGTTCAAAATTCATGGGTATGTCGGTTGACGATAGATTTTTAACGGTTCAGAGATTAAATGGATGTTACCGTTGCTTAAAGGTAGGGCATCGCGGCAACTATTGCCTTAAGAGTAAGTCACGAAAAACTCACCCACTGTTGAGGAGGTCCAACGAACAAAAACATAATCCGACCTCTGAAACAGAAGATAAACGCGAAGTTGACGTAGGCTGCGTAAGTTGCTCCAGCAAAGTTCTATTGAAAATATTGCCTGTGATTTTACGCGGACCTAACGGAAGTATTAAAACGTCAGCTTTCCTTGATGACGGGTCAGCTATCACGTTAATGAACGAGGACCTCGCTACGAAATTAGGGCTACCGGGGCCAACGAGTGAGCTGACCCTACGCGGCATAGCCGGAACTACGACCGACGCGTCTCGTCACGTAGGATTGTACATTAAGGGCGCGGACAGTAAAGCCAAAGATTTTTTTATTAATGCCAAAACGATGAAAACGCTTCATTTGCCGGCCGCGTCGTCGATACCGACGGCGACGTTACGGGCCTTCAGCCATTTGAAAGCAATTAAGCTAAATTTAGAAAATCCTTCGCCCGTAGGTATTTTGATAGGTCAGGACAACTGGCACCTTATTGTGGGCCGGCAGATAAGAAACGGTGCACCTAACGAGCCGGCAGCCTCATTTACTCACCTCGGATGGTGCATTCACGGGCACTTGAACGGCCACAGAAATGAGAATAACGTAAATTACGTGATGCACGTTAATACCGACGTATCTGAGTTAATTCGACGGCACGTAGGAGCCGAGGAAATGGGAGTCGAGCCCAAACAACGCATTACGCCGAGCCTTAGGCAAGCTCACAGTATTCTGGAAAGTACAACAAAAAAGATCGACGGACCACGTTGGGAAACCGGACTCCTATGGAAGGACAGCGATACCAGTTTCCCGCCCAGCAGACGTCACGCGGAAAAGCGGCTACGTTCCATCGAAATCAAAATGGAAAAAGATACGGATTTCGCCGAACGATACGCAGATAAAATTAATCGTTACATCGAACAGGGTTATGCACGGAAGTTAACGTCTGCCGAGGCAGGAAACATCAGCCCACGTACATTTTACCTGCCACATTTTGCTGTGTATAACCCGAATAAGCCTAACAAGATCCGCGTGGTTTTTGACGCCGCCGCACGGAGCGCTAGTGTAGCGCTCAATGACAAGCTGCTCAGCGGACCGGACCTGTTGAACTCGTTATTAGGCTGCATATTCAGATTTCGGCAAGGAGCAGTCGGATTCACCGCCGACATAGAAGAAATGTTTTTAAGAATAAAAATAATCGCCGCGGACCAAGACTCACAACGCTTTCTGTGGCGAAGCGACCGAAATCAGCCGAAGGCCGACGAATACGTGATGACGTCACTTCTGTTCGGAGCTACCAGCTCACCGTGCTCAGCCCAATACGTAAAAAATGTCAATGCAACCAACGACACGGAAGCCAGCGATCGAGTCAAGCACGCGATAATCCGAAACCATTTTTTGATAGGCTCAAGTACCGGGGAGTATCACGTACCAGGGAAATTTGACGCAAACGAATTACGTAAACAGTGGAGAATAGCGCAAGCACTCACCAACCATTTTTGGAAGCGCTGGCTTAAAGAATATTTACCTACATTGGTACCGCGCCAAAAGTGGCACACGACCGGTAGAGCGATTACAATAGGTGATGTAGTCCTCGTAACCGACCCGAACCAACCTCGAGCCACCTGGCCAAAGGGCGTGGTCAGCGCAGTCTACCCTGGAAAAGACGGCATAATCAGAATGGTAGACATCCGGACCCAGACGGGGTCACTTCGACGTCCAGTAGGGCGACTCGCCGTCATATTCGAAAATAAGTTATAAACGTAAGTTCGCCGATAAGTTAGTTACTAAACCGTATACGTAAGTCATATTTTTATCACGGTCCTAAGGACACTACGAATTTAGTCCCGCGTAGGGTTAAATTAGGAATTTTACCGAGGGGGGTGTATTGGACTAAATCAAGATATCACGAGGAGCGCGAACCGAAACAAAAGACACTGACGCGCACTACCTGCCGGGCGCGCTACCTGTCCCCTCCCCCGCACGCCTTTCACAATTATCTGCCTCGCCTACGACCGATACCCACGAAAAGCCCTATGATATTATTATGACTGCTTGCACCGAGATATAGATTGCCTTACTCACACATTATGTCCCGAAATATGTTCATTTGTATTATGTTGTAAATATACGATACTTAGATAATGTGTGTTTAGGACTGTAAGATAAATAACGTGTACAGCTCAGTTAAGTAACCTCAGGCGAGGCCACGATATGTTTTTTGATAATTGTGTTAGCTATAAGTCCTTTTAGAATAATATTGTAAATAAAGTATATGAGTCTTGTTGTAAATAAATGTATATACGTGCCGCATGACTCCACGAACAATATTATAATATTTTAGAAGCTATATGGTCTTAGTGTTTTATAACCTATGTAAAGCCACACGGAAGAAATATATGTTTTTGTTATTTTTGAGAATATATCATATACGAGATATTATGTAAATTTACGAAAAGTCCATTTTAAAATAAAAGCAGCGGACGCGCTCTGCGCGCCGCGGACGAATTTAGCACAACGACGCGCGCGCCCTCTTGGCGGCCGAACGAGGCAACTCGAAAAATGTACCATGTAAAATATCTTTGAAAGCAAGAAATTGTATTAAATCTTAAAGTTACGAATTTATTTGTACATGTATGGAAAGAGCGAAAAAAGTACCTATCGAATGATGTACCCAACACGAAAGTCTAGCATGTGTACCACGAATGGGGTTGAGGCAAAGTTATATTTATGCAAGAAATTGTAATGGGAGACAACAATATCGAGCCTATTTTACGAGTCTCCACAAAAGGCCAATATACCTTATACTATTTGGATAGATCTCAGCGAGATCTATCCGCACATATGTTTAGATTTTAAGTCCAACATGTACAACCAAAGATATAAGGCTAGAGCAGTACATTTTGTAAAACGAAATAGGAATCAAAGTACGGAGAGGCTCTAGTGGCCGTCTATTTTATTACTTTTCAAGGTAGTTAAGGAAATTAAATTTCAATATACGTTACGTTCGCTACAACATTACGGTGTTTTATTCTGATCGAAATACTACGCTTCGGTTCCGGCACCACGACCCCTGACCTACGAGATCTCCGGATCGACATCGAGTCCTGCAGGGAGGCACCCCGTCGGCTGGAACTGGAGGTAGCGGACGTCGCTACGATCGAGCTATCGGAGACCCTGTACCCCGCCGCCTCCGCCCGCCGTCCACGTACTACAGTCCACTGAGCTTCGGAGGGTGGCGGATACAGCGATCAAGCTCAGTTTTAAGAACTATAGTGTAATCATATTGAGGAAGATGCCTACTTAATTATTCCCAATTCCGTTGTCACACTACAACTACTCACGATTTATTGAAACATAATTTCCCTACCAAGAACGCTTATTCCCTTTCTTGGGATTTCTACAAAAGAGGAAATACCAATTCCTGGCCGTCAACATTTAGGCTTTTAAATTAAGACCGGCAACGAATTTCACTACGTATAGGTACAAGTGTCTAGTTCATTGAAATACAAATGTCTGCAGAAAACGTTGTCCGTTTCACGCGAACAGAAATACTTCAAGATATTTAAATTTGGCACACGTTATCCCCTCGGCCGAGATTATAGCCCGTCGCGATATAAACGTTACCGTCGGCCGACCGGTCGGGGGATGTCTCGCGCAATCTCTGCAAAGTGTATCTGTCGGACGACTGGTTGGCCGACTTGTGCGAAAACTGCGCCGGCGCACGGAGTGCACGCGCCGCGTGCGTGCTTCCCGCGTGATCGCCCCGTGCGGATCCGAGAGAGAGCCGCGTGCGAATGAGACGGATAGAAAACAGAGGCGTGGGCGTCTGTCTCTCTCGGGAGTGTTTGGGTGGCTGGCTAGGCATCTGGGTTCGATTGCTTTGTATTCCAGGCGTTTTAGCGCAAATAACTTCCTTGAATCAGAATCAGAAGATATTAAATTCTTTGACGTGTTTGGTTTCTGGCGCCAATATCTAAATTTTTTTTTCATTTTATATGAATCCTAGGACATGGGGGTCCGGGGCACGAGCGCTGGGGTCCATGTTTGATATGATAACATTAAATACTGCCCGTGATCAATACAATAAATAATACAATACATATCATCTAGCATATTTTAGTGAGCTCACGTCAAGTCTTCTTTATTATAGTTCTTAAAAACGTAGCTTGATCGCTGTGACAGCTGTCATCTAAATCCCTTCCATGAAGTTCTGATTTTTTAAAGGTATTGAAGGCCTGTGGCAACGTCGTACTTTATGGTTTCAACATCGTCCCAGCCCTAATCGTGTCACTTTGACAGCGGTCGCAACAATCAAGTCCATTTTAAGAACTATAATAGTTATTACATAGTATTTCTATAGTTTGGTTAAACTGTTTTTTTTTTATTTCGCGTGGAATCTGTTCCGTCCATGTTCCGTCCCGTTAAAATTAATAACCGCGAAGAAAATTTGCCCACTGCGCAGTATGCATCACAAAAGGCAGTATCTACCTGTGTGTTTTTTTTAGAATCAATTGATAACAGTGGCAACATTTTATCGCACTGTTTACAACCTATCCGTTACTGTTTCGAGAATATCGAGGTACTTTTCTGTTTATTTGTTTGCTCGTACAAAACACATTATGGCTCTGAGAGAGAAATAAATAAGCGAATCCTTATTTGTCGATGCGAAATATGGTTGGGGAAAAAGTTTCTTCGCATTTTTTAAGAAAATTCAAAACATTTTTTAATATGGTTTATTTACATTTAACTAAAGTATGTAGGTACCATTTTGTTCGATAACTTTTTGCCATCTTGTAGGTAGGGACATGATCCCATTGCTATAGAAATATTGGGACTTCTGATCAATATACCGCGACAAGTGGTTTTGGCAGTCCTCTCGTGATGTTAACCTGACACTGCCTAAAGAATTCTGAAGAGACCTAAACAGGTGGAAATCTGAAGGTGCAAGGTCAGGACTATACGGCGGATGCATTAACACCTCCCAGCCAAACTCTCTTAGTTTTTGCTGAGTGGCTAAAGATGTGTGAGGTCTAGCGTTATCATGATGAAAAACCACACCCCTTCTCTTGATTAATTCCGGCCGCTTTCTCTCAACTTCTTGCTTTAATCTCATCAGTTGTTCGCAGTAGAGTTCAGAATCGATGGTCCTGCCTGGTGGTAACAGCTCATAATGAATAATGCCCTTCCAATCCCACCACACACACAGCATCACCTTGTTGCGAGTTAACCCGGGTTTCGCCACAGTCTGTGAAGCTTGACCGGCCTTTGACCACGACCTTTTTCGCACGTTCTTGTCGTACGTGATCCACTTTTCATCACCAGTTATCAGCTTCTTCAAAAATGGTTCGGTTTCATTACGTCGTAATAAAGAATCACAAATGAGTACACGGTTCATTAGGTTTCTTTCAGTGAGCTCGTGAGGTACCCAAATATCGAGCTTTTTTGTGTACCCAGTTTTTTTTCAAATGCGCCAAAACTGTTTTGTGGTCAATTCCTAGTTCTTCAGCTACGTCGTAACTACTGATATGCCGATCTTGCTCCACTTTTTCAAAAATGGCATCCATTTTATCCGTAATAGGGCGACCAGAGCGACGTGCATCTTTGACATCAAAATTTCCGGATTGAAAACGCTTAAACCAAATTTGTGCTACTCTCACAGACACTGCACTAGGTCCATAAACATCGCAAATTTTTTTCGCGGCTTGCGTTGCATTTTTACCTTTTTTGTAGTAAAATTTTAAAATGTATCGAATTTCTTCATTAGATTCACTCATTTTGACAGTACGAAAAACAAATGAGAATCACACATTTTCCTAATTTGAATTTGGAATTATGTTCTTTAAAATTTCATCTTTCAATGATACCAAAACCAGCCAGGTACAAATAGTATAGCCAAAGAGATTTTATTACAAGTTCATACATACTATAATGCGAAAAGACTTTTTCCCCGACCTATTACAATGTATTAACGTGTTCAGGGTCGACCGCGACCGGTCCAAGCTGTGAGCTTTGGGTCCAAGCGGAGTGGAAATGGGGCCCCCATATCTAAAACAGTGCTAACTAGGTATTCTACAATACAATGTCACAGTCTTTGATCACTGCACACTGCACTGTGCACCGAAACTAAACTAATATACGTCTTGATTTTTTTAAATACATATAGGTGGGTAGAACGTAGAACTGTGTAATAGTACACAGTTCTACGTTCTACCCACCTATATGTATTTAAAAAAATCAAGACGTATATTAGTTTAGTTTCGGTATAGTATAGACGAAATAGATATAGTATCGAAAGTATCGAAAGTATTTTGGAATATTTCCCCCAAATTACTAAAGTCATTAACAGGTGTCATAAATCCTCTAAAACAAGTTATAAATCAATGTCTAGAAAATGGCACATTTCCCGATTCCCTCAAAATAGCAAAGGTCATACCATTATATAAAAAAGGATGTCACAATAATGTTGAGAATTACCGTCCGGTCTCCTTACTACCAGTTTTCAGCAAGGTTTTTGAAAAAGTTATGGAAAAACGTTTGACTCACTTCTTCACTAAACACGATCTACTAAATTTCAGACAATTTGGATTTCGCAAAGGTAAGTCAACAGGAGATGCCATTGCAGCTATGATAAAAACTTTATCAACATCTTTGGATGATTCTCAGCACACATATGGCATTTTCTGTGACTTATCAAAGGCATTTGACTGTGTAAGACATGATATATTGTTATTAAAATTAGAGTATTATGGAGTAAGAGAAAAAGAGCTACGTTTATGTGAAACATACCTAGAAAACAGAAAACAAATATGTGAGGTCAGTGGTATAAAATCGGATGTTGACCCTGTTACAATAGGAGTACCGCAAGGCTCTATCCTTGGTCCATTATTCTTTCTGATTTATGTGAATGACATTTCCGGTTCAATCGGGCAAGACATAGAACTAGTTACGTTTGCAGATGACATCTCAGTAGTTTTGAAAAACAAAAATATAATTGAACTACGGGAGGTTTTCTTGTCAGTAATTAAGTCGCTCACATCATGGTTTGAACACAATAATCTATTGTTAAATACTAATAAAACGAATGTAATGCATTTTGTTCTTGGGGCACATAGGCGTAAAAATAATGAAGACGTAACCAATACTGTAGAGGAATTATCGTTAAACATGGCTAATGAATTAACTTTTCTGGGATTAATAATTGACAATAGATTCTGCTGGAAACCCCACATAGACAGTCTTGCTGGTAAACTGAGCTCAGCCTGTTATGCCATTAAAAAAATCAAGGAACTCTGTGGCACGCAAGCTGCAAAAACTGTCTACTTTGCTTACTTCGATAGTCTCATGTTGTATGGACTAATGTTTTGGGGAATGCAGCAGAAGCAAATAGAATATTTGTCTTGCAAAAAAGAGCCTTGCGTTGTATTCTTAGCATGAAAGCTATAGATTCTTGTAGGAATGTATTCAGCGAAATAGGAATTATGACCCTACCTAGCGCATATGTGTATCAAAATATCTGCCATGCTAGGAAATATAAGCACCATAATACCTTAAATGCTGATGTACATGACTACGATACTAGACATAAAACTGATTTACAAAATGTTAAGCATAGGTCATCAAAATTTTCAAAAAGTTTTATATGCAATAGTATTAGGTTATACAACAAAATTCCAGAGGAGATCAGGAAATTAGGAGATAAATGTTTTAAGAGCAAATTGAAATCAGTATTAATAAAAAAAAGCTACTACACTATCCAGGAAGCCTTATTAGATAGAAAACTTGTTTAAATTAAAGCTCATGACTACATACTTGACCGGGTACCTAACACGGTACTACCAATTAATTTTTATTTTATTATTATTATTATTTTCTATTATTTTTATTTTTTCTGACATGGGTACTACATTGTAGTATGAATTTGTTTATTTACTAACTTATATTTAATTTGATATTACCTTGTATCAAAAATGACGATGGCTTTTTACACCTGAATAATTTAGATCATAATTCCTATTAATTTAGAATAAGATGTCATTATAGTAGTCAAGAGTTTGCTCCTCACCAATGTATATAATGTTCTTATAATAATGTTCTTTGTGAGCAGTAGTAATCAATCAATCACTGTAAACTAGTTTGTAAGTATCACTGGAAAAAATAATAATACAATGACCAACCTGACGAAGTTTCTTGTCGGCTCTTCTTCGCCAGAAGTAATCGAACCGACAGGAAAAAAAAAATGACGAATCCGAGTGTGTAATATACATCTAATGGAGGAAATAAAGAAACTGAAACTGAAACTGAAATAGACTTTTAAGAAATATGAACGAAGCACGAAGATCTGCACTGAAATATTTGCAGCGAAGATAAATACCTACGGTGATACAACCCCCCCCCCCCCCCCCCCGCTTCCAAGGCGAGGTGCACTATTACTTATTCTGTTGCGAGGTCGCTGAACTTGCACGCGAAATATGAGGTCGCGCGTGTGTGTTTATAGGGCTTGCACGATCCCTGGGTGAGCGCGATTTTTAACTCATGTAAGTAGGCCAACCGTTGGGTGGGTATCATTTTGTAGTTTTATTATCGTGCTGATCCTGCCTACCTACCTACGTTTTTAAGATGATTTGAAGCGCTCGCTAGTACTGCAGCTTACTGTAGATGTGGGTAGCTAGCTATTATGCATTTGTGTATATGAAATAACTACCTAACTCTTATAAATTCTAACATCTCACGTCTTTCTACGCGATATGATCCATACACACTCGCTGTTTGGTAGGTACCTATCACAGAAGAGAAAAGGAGGTTGAAGTTGCACGTCGGAGTTACCCGGCAGTGCTATTATGCTGCATTGCAACCCCAAACCGATAACTTTTGTATACAAAATCTGTCAGTTTGCTTCTTCACGCTTCATTGGACATACTCTCCAGTGATATGTAAAATATATTGTCCAATTTCTATTGGATGCCGGCCGCACTTTGTGTGGCCCACAACCCAACCATCACCGCCACGCACGAATATTTAGCGAATTCAAGCCCATTCTCACCAACACCGTAAACCCCTGCGGCAAACGGGGCGCGTGTGTCGCGCGGGGCAGCCATAGGCGCCCCAGATGGCACATCTCTTTCCTTTTATGATCTGCGCTAGAGCACCTAAGTGTATGTGTCTATATGTCCACCGTCTGTGGGCGTGGCCACGATCGGCGTTAAATTCGCGACCTTCACTAGAAGACGAGCCTTTGTTGTTGCTAACAGAATATGGCCAAAGTTTGGGTTACCGGCGCGGCGGAGGCAGGGCGTGCCGTACCTAGAATATTACCGCAACTTGCATAGTACCTAAAATAAGAATATTAATCATTACATTTACCAAAGTTACGCGGTTTTTTGTGTAATATAAAGGGTGGGTGGAGCACCCAAAGTGGTCGCTCAGTCACAGAATAGGTAATAGTGCTAACTTCAGGAATCGTATGCCCAGACGTCAATGTCCTTTTTTCGCCTGACCTAGGATAGGCACAGACTGTATCAATGTGCATGGTAGTTCTTTATTCACGTGTCGCATGCAAGACGTATCACGCTGCTGCGACGTGCTCCCGATAAATGTATGGCACAATTATTATTACAATGTAATGCGCTTGCGCGTGTCCATTGCGCGTTTACTCCACGTGTAAACCTGCCCTCCTACTCTGTTGTCAATGACTATCTAGCGCACGGAAACGGTATCGCTATTACTATTTTACTGAAATCTAATCAGTGTTTTGGGTGAAACTTGTTAGCTTATGCGAGCGAAGCCGCGCGCAAAAGACAGTATTCGACATAGAGTGATAGAGGTATTCGATAAGTAGGCAGTAGCCTAATGGTTTACACCATGTTGCGTGGTTGCCTATCTACTCATTATGTGGCACGTTCTACGTCCGCAGCCGCACGTAATTGTTCTAAACGTCAGACTTTCCAATAAATTAGCAACTCGAGTTCGTTGGTAACTCTTATGTTCTTTTGAAGTTTTTTAAAGCGTATCTATGGCTCGAATTAATTATATCGATGCTCGGAATTGTTTTTCAGAATATGCGATATACTAGCACAGGGAGGGGACCTACACTTGTACATGGATGCCGAACCATGAAAAAGCTCGCATTCGAGACAAAATGCACCTATCCAACTGAAAAGAACAAAGAAAGTAAAGTACTTCGACTTGGAGCGGCATCTCACATTGTCGTTTCGTTGATGGTTTTCAACGATTTGTTAAAAATATTCCTGTGATATAGGTAGGTATCACAAACGAATAAGTGAGATATCGGGTTGAGCCACAGATTAATTACGAGCAACCGCTCTTCCCCTCCCCTGCCTGTCATTTGGCGCCATTTTGGCGCTTATTTTGCTGTCAAAATCAAACTGACGCGCTGAATATAAAACAATCCGCTTTGCGCGCGAGCCCAAAACGGCCCGACCTAAAAGCAAAGGCTGTCGACCCCTGCGTATGTTTTGTCTTTACTCTTTAACCCCACCCACTAACGAACAATACGTGCCGTGTGTCTTGATATGTGCGCAACTTGTGCTTGCATATGCAATGATTCCTTGTCTTCGTGAAGGCGCGATATAGAAATGTGTAGTGCTGGTAGGTTAGAGCGGTTGTGGCTCAGCGGCGCGGGGACTCGCGTTTCATAGAGGTCATGGGTCTATCCACCACTTTCTTTATATTTTTGTTGTTGCACCAGTGCATTTCCTCATGAATGCGAGCTGTTCCATGGTTCTGAAGCCATGTCAAACTGTAGGCCCCCTTCCCCTACTAGACGGTAGGGTAAACCCGCCGGGGCTAACTATCACATCGGATGAAAAAGATGATAGAAACGGTAATTGTTTTTTTACCATATAGTTCAATGTAGCTGTGATGATAAAGGGAAGGTCCTGGCATGGCACATAATATCCTCCAGGAATCTGTTGTGTCGGGCTGATATCATGACGGTGGGTGTGGTATTGCGTAAAAACGTAGCACAGCTATATTGTATACATAAAAGTTAGTCCTTTATCAGCCTGCGAACAATTTTAACAGGATACCAGGAAGTCACAGAAATCGGAATATACTAAACAATTCTGATTTCTGTGCAGGAAGTATTCTATTCTTGACACGTTAGGCAAAAGTACTATATAAATTAGACTTAGAAAGTGAACATACCTAAGTCAAGCCGGTAATTTTTCGATGTAACGACATTTTGATCGCTACAGGACCTAATGATAGGGTTTTGTGGCTTGGCTTGGAAGTCTCGCTACTTTCTCCATGTTCAAAATGTATTGCTCACATTCATACCGTTGATTACCTAAAGAGAAACCTGTGCGTACACTTCTAAAACT